>JAAGVU020000035.1:2343065-2363553 GCA_011763525.2 Mormyrus iriodes
ACTTTTTGTGCTAAGTTTAGATACCACAATTTTTTTTTTTAAACAAAATAACACATTTTATATATATATATATATATATATATATATATATATATATATATATATATATGAGTACATATAGTAAGCATATATACTAACAAAATTTAAATGGCGCAAATATTTGCATATGATTTTATGTGATCCACATCTTTTTCAGTGTTGTTTTAGTATATTTGGCTTATGTGTTATACTGGCATTTAATTGTTCATGGCCAAATCACGAATAACTGAAATCACAAATTGCAAATTCGCAAATCTGGAGGGGCAACTAATTCTTTTTTTATACAGAAAAAGCAGAGTGGAGAATGGGGAGTGGCTAGAAGTATTACTGAACTTTTCCGAAGTGGAGAAAGAAGACTTCTATAACACATACAGGTGTATGGTCTTCAATGACAAGGGACTTGTTGTTGCTAACTTCACCTTACTGCCTTCAGGTGGGTGACCATGTCTCCAGTGCTCAGACCACAGGCTGGCCATTTTCTTTCTGAACAATAAGGCTACCTTTACAGCAGATGTTGCCCTTCATGTTATCATTCCACTCAGAGTCATAAGTAAATAAGTAACACTTTGGAAGGATAATCACCAGCTTCATCAGTGATTTGTAATGTAGGTCGTCGGTTTTAAACTACAGGCAGTCCCTGGGTTAAGAATGTCTGACTTATGAACAACTCAGACTTTCAGACTTACAGGCCATAAAGTCTATTATATTAAAAGTTTGGGTTAAACTGGTTCATAATAACGCACACATGCACTACTTTGTGAGGCTTGTGAAAACATTGCGCAGCAATGTGTCAGCTCAAGGGACAGTATAGTACCATATGTAGTTACTTTTATTATTATTGTGTAATTATTATTATTATTATGATGTACTGTAGTATTATTTTTCCGACTTACCCATAAATTCGACATAAAGCCAGACTGTGAGACTGGATATCGTTCATAACCTGGGGACTGCCTGTACGCTTGTGAAAATAATGTAAAAACCAGTTAAATGTTTCTCTGAATTGCACTCATACCAAGAAGCTGCACTCTCAAGCTGAGCACTTTTTAGGCCTGACTCATCCCACTAGATGCTTATCAGTTCCCCTCTTTTGAAAATGGTGTTGCAGTGTTTAAAAGGTCTTCCCTTATCTGTGCTTTTGAACAGAACCAAACCACCTCCTTTCTGTGGGCCTGTTTTTCGCCAGCCCGGCTCTGATCTTCATCGTTGCTGTTGCCATGTGGCGGATCATTAAAATCGAGGTGGCCTTGTTGTTCAGGGGTTCCTTTCCATGTCTCTACCCAGACCCAGGTTTGCCCCCAGTCCACTGAATGTCTGAATTCCAGGTTTTAAGGGCTATCCCATACCTCACGGTGACATAATACCCTCACACGGGGGTAACTCCGCATTGGTTAACCACATGTCATTTCATTAATCATTTACATAGAAGATTATGCCTCGCCCATCACTCAAAAATACACAAATTGGCCTGTGTTTTGCAGCCAAAAGGTATAAGCATTTTAGATTACAGATACTGAGAAAAACAGAGAGAGCCCAGCAATTAATAATAAAGCTGTTCTTATCATATGAGCCATCGTCAATGACAGTTTTGGTTTCTTCTCACTGCTGTCCACCAGATTGCGACGGGAAGGTGTATGATGCATACGTGGCTTACCCGAGGTCATGTGGGGGCGCTGTCTGCAGGGGCGAGACCTGTAGAGCTGTCGAGGAGTTTGCCTTACGCATCCTGCCTGAGGTCCTGGAAGGAGAGTGGGGTTACAGGCTTTTCATCATGGGGCGGGAAAGCCTGCCAGGCGAAGGTGAGCCTATTGCTGTCTTATGGGGCCTGTGAAATAGACCCAACTAGCCAGCTTTAGTGTGTATCAGGTTTTATGACAAAAAAATAAATAAAAAAAACAGCTTCATATGTACATTGATGGAAGATGTAGCTTTGAAGCAGAGATCTGGCTGTAGTTTAAGTGATGCAGTCTGTGGCTTGTGAATAATTAATAAAAATAGGCCATTGATAAAAGACAACAAGCTGAAATTTAGTAGAACATCACATGAGTTATTCACAAGGATCAACTTTATTATTTTAAAATGTATATCACTTCCTTGACGCTCTGAAATGTCATTGATTTTGGTGATCAGATTTTATATTTGCTTCTTTTATTTTTTTGTAAAACAAAGCACTGGTTGGGGTATCCCCTATAATGGCATGAATCATCAGTAAAGTCTTTGTGATAGCTTTATATATGAGTACACACACGTGTGTCTCTGACTCTGTGACTGACCACATCCCTCACGGGCCTCTTTCCACTTAGCGGTGGCAGATGTGGTCCAACAAAACATCGGGAAGAGCCGGCGCCTACTCCTGCTGTATTCCGCCGTCTCCCTTTCCCACCCGGATGCCGCTCAGAACTTGGAGCAGCAGCTGGCCTTCCATGCTGCTCTCGTGGAGAGCACGGTCCCAGCTGTCCTAGTGGAACTAGGAGAGGTAGTTGACAGCACGGTCCTCCCCAAAGCCATGCAGTACCTTCGGAGCCAACAGGGAGCAGTGCGCTGGGGATGGAGCAGTGCGGAGGGGACCATGGATAGAGGTCAGGCCTCTGACAGGTTCTGGAAACATCTGCGGTATCGCATGCCACCCAGGATCAGCCAGACACGACCCCCGGAAAAAAACTTCTTACTGAACATTTAGGTCCAGGTGTGTAGTGGATGAGGAACCAATGCGGTACCCGTACAGCTGAAAGCACAGCCTGGATTTTTTGCCTGAAATCCAGTCATGCTCATATGCCAGTCGTCTGTCATGAAGCAGTCATCAGAGTGCGTGCTTTGAAGTCATCGTTCAGTTACACCAGCTGATTTCTTGTGTCAGTTCAAACTCATGTATTACACAGTTTATTTTGCGAAGGCAGACAATGATGGGAAGTTTTCAGTGGTTCAGTTCAACACAATTGTATTTTAAGAACATAAGAAATTTACAAACAAGGAGGCCATTGGGCCCATCGAGCTTGTTTGGGGAGAATTCAACTAATAGCTCAGAGTTGTTAAAATCTCATCTAGCTCTGATATAAAGGAACCCATGCCAAACAGCATAAATACATTTCATGTGGATCTTAATACCGCTTTGGGCCTTGTTTGGGCAGTGCCGTCAGATCCTTTCAGGATTTTCATGCACACTGAAGAAAACGTGCCCTTTTAGGCAGACTGTCTTTCAAGGACAACTTTTGTACTGATTGATGTGTTTAATGAAATATAAATCATATCATAAGTGAATTTCTAGCATTTTCAATGTCTTGTTTGTGTAGTGTGTACAGTAATCAAAATCGTAGTTTGTTGCAGCTCTTGAGTGGTTACAGGATTCCTTTTGCCAGTGGCATATTTTCAGTCAGATCAGGACTATTTGCTGGCCAGCTTAAAGCAGACCATTTTTTTTCCTTTTCAGCAATTCTTCCGGATGTCAAGTCACTTTGTGTTCTTTGGATTGTTGTCCCCTTGGAGGATCCATGATCTTTGGCCCAGACCTAACTTTCTGACACCGGGTAGCACATTTCACTCTAAAATGCCTCAGTAATCCTCTGATTTCATGATCCATTTAATACCTTCAAGGCCTCCACTACCAGAGGCATTAAAGCAGCCCCACATCATTACAGATCCTCCACCATATATAACTGTAGCAGGCTGACTTTCCTTATAGGCTTCATTTTGTTGCATATAAACACACTGCTGGTCTGCATTGCCAAAGAGCATCTGTCCATTGAACATTTTCCCAGAAGGACTGGTTTCATTAGGTAGGTTTTAGGTCTCTAGGTAGCCTAATGGTGTCTAACCTTGCCCTTTGCCCATAAAGCCTGTCTTGGTTTAGTGTATGGCATATGGTACGGGTTGAAACCATCACTCCAGATTGCTTCAGGTCAGCATACATGGTATTTTTTTCCGCAGTCTGAAGACTTTGCTGATTAATTTTCCTCTCCCCACCATGCCCTGGGAGGTTCCTGACACTTCCATGCAACAGACTTCTAAGTAACATTGCAAACTGTTGAAACAGGGATGCCAAGGACTTTGGAGATGGCCTTCTTCTCTCAGCATTCTTATGTTTGGTGAGAATGGCATTCCTGATTTTCTTAGATAGCTCTCTTTTGTTTTCACCATTGTGAAAATGGAACTAATAGTGGCCCTTTTAAGCATTAAATCATTAATTGCGTAATTCAAGTCATGTGAGCACTAGTAATTTATCACAGGTGAGTCTAATTTTACTTCAGTGAAAATCTAGTTCTTTTTTTCAAACAGATTTGAATTTTTCCAAAGGGCACCAATAATCTTGCCATAGCTATGTTTCTGTTTTCATCATTTTCCCTCCTTATTTTTAATTATCATTTTATCCCGCTCTGTTCTGTATCAAACATATGAGTGTATTTACAGCTGTTTCACTACACATTTCTTTCAGAAGATATTATACATGACATTTAAAATTTAGGGGTGCCAATAACTGACCAGAACTGCACATTATGGGCAAGTTCAAGATGCCAGTGTGCTGAACTGTGTCTTTGCATTGTGGGATGACATTACAGTACTCTGGGAAAACACACATGAGACAGGTGTATATTCCAGGCAGCTGTCATAACTTTCATTATATGTGTCCAAATCATTAATTGTGCAAAAATGTGCAAGATCTGTAAGTTTGACTTTACACACCTATTCATAAGTACAAAATGCATACATACACCACAGTTCAGGGCCATTCAACTTTTGTTCAGGTTGGTCCAAGTGTTTATGGTGTTTGTTCCAATCTTAGAAAGGAACTCCTCATACAGCTGTAATTAATTTGATTTAAATGTGAAAGTTTGAACCTACTTCAGATTTGTTTCTGAAAGACAGGAACTCATTTATGTTTTACTTTTTCAAAGTAAAAGTTATGCACTGAAATGAACTGATTAGCATTTTAGCTGAATGTTAGCCACAGGAAATGTCCCCACATCATCTTTGTGCTTTTGCAAATTGATCCATGTAGCAGTTTTACAGAATGTACTGGGATTGTCTGCCTATTCCTGGACTTGTGATGCTGTGGCTGCTTAAAGTGTCTACAAGCTCCTCCAGTGGTTGAGTATTTCATGGCAACAGTGTTATTTACAGTTTAAATCAACTGTACATGTAAATTCACTGTAAGTTTTCTGTAGCAACACTGTGTGCACTGGTTTAATTAAGAAAATATATAAGAAATAAAAGTATTTTCTGTGAAAAGCAGATGTGGAAGACCTAATCTGTCTTTTGTGTTTTTGCCACTTGAGGGCTTTGTACTTCAGTTAGTTATTTCCTGAAATTTACTCATCTTACACAGACAAAATATTTCTGTATGTTTCTGACAATTTTTTTTTATCACTAATGGCAGTTCGTGAAAGGAAGTGGTTTAAGTAATTGCTGTTAAAAACACAAAAAACTGGACATACAGTCCAGTCCAGTTTTCTCTTAATCATTGAATTCAGGTGTTTCATTCAGACCCATTGCCACTGGTGTATAAAATCAAGCACTTAGTCATGCAGTCAGGATTACAAACGTCTGTGAAAGAATTGGTTGTTCTGAAGAGACTACTATCACAAGATGCCACCTATGCAATAAGTCGGTTTGTGAAATTTCTTCCCTGCTAGATATTCCATAGTCAACTCTACGTGGCATTACTGCAAAGTGAAAGTGTTTAGCAACAATAGAACCTGTCATCAAGTGGCAGGGCACGTAAATTAACAGAGCAGGGTCGTCGAGGGCTGAGGCACATAGTGCGTAGAAGATGCATTTTTTCTGGCATTAACTCCAGCACAAAAACTGCCCAAGAAGCTTCATGGAATGGGCTTCCATAGCCGAGCATCTGTAGGCAGGCCTCACATCAGCAAGCGCAATGCCCAGTGTCGGATGGAGTGGTGTAAGGCATGCTACCACTGGACTCTGGACCAGTGGAAACATGTTTTGTGGATGAGTCATGCAGTCCGATGGACGACTCTGGGTTTGGTGGATGCCAGGAGAACGTTACCTGCCTGCATTGTGCCAACTGTAAAGTTTGGTGGAGGAGGGATAATGGTATGGGGTTGTTTTTCAGGGGCTGGACTAGGTCTTTTAGTTCCAGTGAAGGGAACACTTCATGCTTCAGCATTCCAAGACATTTTGGACAATTTTATGCTTCCAACTTAGTGGGAACAGTTTGGGGAAGGCCCTTTTCCGTTCCATCATGACTGTGCCCAAGTGCACAAAGGACAATCCCTAAATACATGGTTGGGTGAGTTTGGTGTGGAAGAACTTGACTAGCCTGCACAGTGCTCTGACCTCAACCCCATCAAGACACCATTGGGATGAACTAGAACTGAGATTGCGAACCAGGCCTTCATGGCCAACATCAGTGGCTGACCTGACAAATCCTGTTCTGAATGAAAGGGCAAAAATTCCTACAGACACTACATGTGGAAAGCCTTCCCAGAAGAGTTGCAGCTGTTATAGCTGCAACGGAGAGACCAACTTCATATTGATGCCAGTGGATTTAGAATGGGATGTCATAAAAGTTCCTATAAGTGTAATGGCCAGGTATCCCAATACTTTTGTCCAGTGGAAACATTTTGAGGTGTACTATGATATAATGTCAGCTGGTGGAATGGTTTTTCCTATCTAGGTTTACAGCAAAAAGAGACTTCTAAGAACTCTCTCCTTCAGCCACCGCATTGCTGATTCTGGACATAGACAGTTTGCCTTTCTCTCAGTGGTTCTTATCAAGAACATGTTTATCTGTGGTGGCTGTGATTCAATGAGCAGAAATACATGGGTTATACAAAAGTCAATGTATTCCCTGAAGAGCAGTTAGCCACCTCTGCTCGGATGCCGACAGAAGTACAGCACAGTGTCATATGTCTTATTGACTTCTCATTGTCTATTCTCATCCTCGCTGGGAGAATTTCCACTGACCTGTCTTCATTTTGCAGTTGCGAACTGAAAAACCATTAATGGGAAGCTAAAATTTCGGTAAAACTCTCAAATACTAGAAAAAAGTTTTTGCGTTCACTTGAGACAGTTTTTGTGGGGAGTCAAGAAGTAATTCACAAAACTGCAATGGAATCAGAATTTCACATATTAGTACAGAGTTAGGTATGTAAAATTCTGGGCAACATGCTATATTAAAAACATTGACAACTAATTTTACATTATTGATGGGACATAACTTAATAGTCCACAAATATAATGCTTTTCAAATGCATAGGCCTACAGCAGTTGCCTTCTGGCCTGAGTAAATTGCTCTTTATTCACAAAGGTTCCATTCTATTACCACCAACACACACTGTAGCATCCCCACCTCTCATATCATATCCTATAACTTTCCTCGTCAAGCATAGGAACGGGACACGTTTTAGCCACAGATATAAGCAATGTTTTTTATAACATAAGCCCTTGTGTGTCAAAGTACGAGACATCAATCTACATCTCACAGGATGATAGAAAAGCGGGTATTTTTCTCATAACATTTAACGGAAACACATCCTGTATGCAAATTCATTTTCTCAGCTTATGAGCGCTTTTGATTTACGCAAAAATGTAAAGCAAACACAGCTAATGATAATGTCAGTTGTCATGGCCTTCCTCTCTTTTTTTAGTCAGTTATATTCACAGTCAGTTTACTCGCCCCTGAAACTCCTCCAGCAGGGCAAGAGTAATAACCTGCATGGCAGATCAGTTCAATCTTTGCCTCCATTCACTTGCTTCTAGTTCATTCTTCTGTGGTGCCCAGCGTGCCAGTCAATTTTCTGTGGTAAAATGTATGGAAGGAGGTCCTTCGGCAGCCACTCACTAGCTACTGTATTAGGTACACCTTGCTAGTATGGGTTGGGCTCCCTTCTGCCTTCAGAACTGCATTAATTCTTTGTGGAATAGATTCAGCAAAACCTGAAACATTCCTCTGAAACTTTTGGTTCATGATGACAATAGCATCACACAGTCGCTACAGATTTGTCAGCTGTACCTTCATGAAGCGAATCTCCCATTCCACCACATCCCATAGATACTCTATTGGACTGAGGTCTGGTGACTGTGGAGGCCATTTGAGTACAGAAAACTCATTGTCATGTTCAAGAAACCAGTCTGAGATGATATGAGCTTTGTGACATGGCGCGTTATCCTGCTGGAAGTAGCCATTAGAAGCTGGGTACACTGTGGTCATAAAGGGATGGACATGGTAAGGAGCAAAACTCAGGTAGGCTGTAGCATTTAAATGATGCTCAGCTGGTACTAAGAGGCCCAAAGTTTGCCAAGGAATTATCCCCCCCACTATTACACTAACAGCCTGAATTGTTGATACAAGGCAGGATGGATCCATGTTTTCATGTTATTTATGCCAAATTCTGATCCCACCATATGAATGTCACTGTAGAAATCAGACTCATCTGACCAGGAAACATTTTTCCAATCTTCCATTGTCCAGTTTTGGTGAGTCTGTGCCCACTGTAGCCTCACTTTCCTGTTCTTAGCTGACAGGAGTGGCACCTGGTGTGGTCTTCTGCTTCAAGATTTGATGTGCTCTGTGTTCAGAGATGCTCTTCTGCATACCTTGGTTGTAACAAGTGGTTATTTGAGTTAGTTGCATTTCTATCAGCTTGAACCAGTCTGGCCATTCTTCTTTGATCTGTCATCAACCAGGTATTTTTGCCCAGAGAACTGCTGTTCTCTGGGTGTTTTTTCTTTTCCGGCCCATTCTCTGTAAACCCTAGAGAGGTTTGTGCGTGAAAATCCCAGTAGATCAGCAGTTTTCTCATTCCAGCCCATCTGGTACCAACAACCATTTCACAATCAAAGTCACTTAAATCACCTTTTTTCCTCATTCTGGTGTTTGATGTGAACATTAACTAAATCTGCCCTGTATGTGCATGAGTTTATACATTGTGCTGCTGACATATGATTAGCTTATTAGATATTTGCTTCAACAAGCAATTGAACAGGTTGTACTTAATAAAGCAGCCAGTGTGTGTATGTTCCATGTTTAAAATTTTCTCCGCCATGGACAGAAGAAACGTTAGTCATACACAGAGGCACATTAACATGGTCAGGGGCCCCCTACTATTTTCAAAAACTGCTGGGGGCAGGGCTAGTAATAATAAAAGTTGTTGATAAACAAGGTTATTTTAGGCATGAAAGTGCCTTTGGTGATACTGCACAGCAGCTGAACTCCCTGTTTTATGTGAGGATTCCAATTTCCTTTAGTCAGCAGGTTACATTAGTATTTTACAACTGATTAAATAAAATACATTAAAACTGAACTCTTTTTTGTACTGTCTGGTAGGTGAAAGCACTAACATAATCTCTTGGACAATTAACTTTGATCTTGTCATTACTAAGTAAGAATCAGTATGCAGTTTGTATAGTAGCTAGAAAGTGGAACCTTTTATTGTAATTCAAATCATTAAGAAAATATTATGCTTCTGCGTTTTCAACCAGAAAAAAATAACACAGTCATTCTCAGGGAGGTGTTTAGTACCTAAACAAGACACTTTCCAACCAAAGATTCTGAAAATAAATTAAAATCTTACTGACAACATAATCTCAGATTCCTGGCAGATTCTGTCAACTGCTCTTTTCTCAGCTCAGCTAGGAAATCGTGATGTTTCTGCTTGTTCTGCTTCTACACTGGTGTGAAGTGGATCCATGAGTTCGGCAAACGTGCTGAAGATTGTCTTTGATCAGCCTTGACTTCATAGTTGCAGGGCTGCTGATGAGGAGACTGATTTCTCTTGTGCAGATAGTGACGAGGCTGATGGTTTAGCTCTGCTTATCTGATCACAGCAGGATCCAGTTATCTTGGTGTATGTTCTTTAAATAAGAAAAAAAACAAAAAATGGATGGTCTAGCTACAAATTCAGATACACAGAAACACCTAAACATATACATGTCAATGTTACTTTTACATTTTGTTTGTTTAGCTGACACTTTTATCCAAAATGACACACATTTCACAAATCAGGGTCTGATAATCCCTGGAGCATCTGGAGTTAAGGGTCTTGCTCAGGGGCCCAACAGTGAAATCATTCTGCCGACCCTGGGATATGAAGCGGTGACCCTCTTATTACAGGAACAGCAGTCAAACCCACTGAGCCACACACTGCCCCCTTTTATTATTATTAGTCATCTTTGTAAATTATTGGGAAGGCAAACCAAGCAACTTTCAAAACACCATTTGGATGACTGATTTAAATATGCCAAAATGATGATGAAGGCACACGAAACAGTGTTTCCAGTCTCTTTTCCAGCACACACTACACTTCATTGCAGGTGAGTAAAGAGGCTGTTCCCCAGACCTCTGCCCTGAAATATCCATGCCTTCCCCCTTTTGCACAGTACTGTACGGTAATATTTTACTTGAGGGGGCACAAATAATGTAGCAATACCTGCTTAATGCATTAATTAACCAGAAACTAAGTGTTAGTTAGTTAGTGATCCTACGTTGTTCATTATTAATCAATCATAACTGTTCACGTATTTCATGCAGTTACTATATTTGTTCATGATTTGTACTTGAGTAGTAACTGAGTTACAAAGTTCCTGTGCCCCCTCAAATACAGTGTTACCATAGGGCATTCTGCACCTAAATCTCTCGCGGTGAAGCAACGGACTGGCGCTGTCTTTGCTGCATTTCTTTTATGGATCAAGTTCATATTATTGATGGCAAAGGTAACGGACTTACAGAGGTGCTCTACTCAATCACACACTAATCGGAGCAAAGCAGAGCCATCAGGCTCAGTTTCCATAATGTTGAGTAAATGGCACACAGCTCAAAGAATGTGTGCCTGCATACTGGGCAATGACCAGCAATCAAATGTGAGCTTCTGGCAAACAAATGAGGCAGTAACACAAGAGTTAAAGCTCTGTGGGACATTTGTGAGATAGTGTTGATCCACAGCATGGGCATCGTTAGGTCCGATCATTCAGGGCTATAGCCCTGAGTATTTTAGCCCCGATGTATGTCTTCCTTCAAAAAAAGAAAAAGCCAAGCCCCAGGCAAACTTGCCTTAGCCCCTGATCTTTTCAATACCTGGAAACTGCCCTGATGCAGAGACTGTATCGGACTAGAGCACACAGTAGATTGATCTTGATGTGCCTTCTTTCCTGTTTATCATCATATCAGCGGGTGTGTACTTCCTTCTAGCAAACATCACTTCACAAGAAATAGATTGCAGCCTAATAAAACATATTCTCATCCCCAACAGAGCAATAACGTGAGTGTTTCTTTTTGCCTGAACTAGAACTGAATTGTGTGTTTGCAGGTAGTTCAAAATACATCTGTATTTTCACTTTAGTGAATTAACTGCAGTATATCTAATGCTAATTATAGAGAATTCATGCAGTCACTATTTTTGTTCATGATATATTTGTTCATGAATGCACTAACAAATAATTATGTTCATAATAATGTTCATGAACGCATTAGCAAATAAGTAAAAGACCTATAAAATGCTAACAGGAGATTAAATTTAGTATTTGGCAAAAGCTTTTGTTATAAATTCTATGATTGTTACTCACTGTACAGTAACGTTCTGTGTTGGTTTGTCCTTCCTCTTTTCTGCATCAAAGGATGAAGCAGATACAGTTGCTGCTTCTGATCAGTTTTCCACTGGGTAATCTTGAGCAGACTAATACTTTATATGCAGTTACAGACTTCATTAAATTTTTATACTTTATATTTCAATAGTTTTTCATTTTTTATGGCATTCCCAGTCCACATGAAGCTTCTGCTGGTTTATAATTGTGTGGGCCAAATATCTGACTGGAGAATAGGTGAAAATCAGGTCCGATCGGCAAGGTGGCTACGTTAACAACCAGCAAAAATGGTTGTTAACGATAACTGCACCATCATAAAGCCTTTATAAAGCATTCACAGAACATTCAGTGCACCATCATAATGCATTTATAAGCAGCATGTAAGTATACCTTACCATACCTTAACGGATTTAATATTTATTAATAACAAACGTTATACAATTATGTTTCTTATTATCATATGTTATTAATATTATTAATGTTATTACTGTTCTATAAATGCATAATGAATGCATGATGAAGGTGCAGTTAATGTAAAGCGTCACCCAAAAATATGGCATCATAAACACTAAATTTGTTAATAATTGTAATTGCTTTAACAAAAGGCCTCATCCACGATGGCTTTAGTATGCTAGGGTCAGAGGCGGCTGGTCCGTAGAGGTAGAGAAGGTAGTACCTTCTCTTTCTTTGAGATGATATGGTGAAATATATCCTTATCTCCTCAAATGTTTAGCCACTAGCAGCTGCTGCGGCTCAGGTAGAGTTATCAAAAACACGTCCTCCTTTTGGGCCCCTGTCCGGGCGTCCAATTTTTTATTTTTTATATTTCACCCTGCTCACGAGTGACGTCAACTTCCGGAAACCATTGGCACTTTGACACTTTATTTCTTGTTTTCGTGTGAACAGTGAGTCGCGTCGTTTGCTTCAAGTTTAACAAACTTTAGCCTAGTGCTTTGTAACTTTTGTTTAAAAAGACTTGTATACACGTAAATTGAGTCAACTGTGTGTAGATTATAAAACAAGAGTTAAGTGTAGGGTCGTGGTTTCCCCGGACTCTAATTTTCGTTTCACAGGATGGTTAGGGAAAATCATTAATATTCATGAGAGATATGCTACCTGAATGGTCGGTGAACATGAAAACTTATTAATATTTTGATTCCTGGACCTGTCCGTCCTCTTTTTCATCTCACCAAATCTGGTAACCCTAATCTCAGGGACCCACTAAACATTGATTTGATGATGCCTAAATGAGGTGACTGAACTTGCAGATTAAATTTATTGTTTTGTGACCCTCAGTTGCAGAATTTCTTAACTTAAAAGTCATCGAGGGAGAGGCTGTCCGTCTGCCTCTCTGCGTTCAGGAAAAGAACAAAGAATGCTTTTGGCACCGAAATGATACACCGATTGGCTCCTCTACAGATCAGCGAGTATACCACCAGGGAGGGTATCTGTTCTTCTTGCCAGTTCTTCATAATGACTCTGGAGTATACCGGTAATGTGACGCCGTCGCACCATTTAGCGTAGTTCATCTTAGCGAAGCATTTCAAGCATAATTTAGCCATATGCAGTGATGAGTATAAGTATATCAGGAGAGGCAGTCAGAAACGGATAGCTGGATTTATGGATTTGGAGCTTCACTGCAGGTTTTCTGCTTAGAGTTATTCCAAAAGTAAATTTATTATCCACTAACGATAACATTTCAGTGACATTGCTGAGGATTTCTGCTATTACTGAGAAATGAATTAATTGGTGATAAGGCATTAAGTGACAAAACTAATAAAATCTTCTTGTAAGGCTTATAACGTATATATATATATATATATATATATACACACACACAAATTATTTTTCCACATGGGTCTATTATAGCAACAATGGGTTAACAAAGGTGGTTTCTTTAGTGGATTTCATTAAATACAAGAATAGTGTGTCTAATCATAGTTTTTGTTCCATAAGCCTCACTTGTTGCCAATTCCAAGTCAAATAAAAAGAAGAAAACTTGTGTCCAGAGAAAACATAGTCCAGTCTCAAAACCCAAAGGATATGCATGATCCCTCTTACCAGCCGCAGGCTCCTGCCCTTATCACTTTCCCAAATCCCTTTGGGCTCGTTTCCTTAGACGGTGCACAAAAATCAGCTGGATCTATAAGCGGCAACTTCTCAGCTCCATTTACACCACCCTCCTGCCTCCTCACCAAACACAACCAAAATCTCCTTTGTTCTCTTTTCCCTCCAAAAAAATTCCACCCCTCTACCTGGTATTTGCTCCCCCACAGATAATTCAGTCCCCCTAGTGGTTGCCAAAAAAATGACAGGTGACAGCAAAAGAAAACACCCCGTGGAGCGGAATGGTTACAGGCTAATAAGCTTGCTACTCCAGTGAAAATACTACAGCTTAGCATTTCTCTCCATAAAAATGCATGAGATAAAACAGAAAAGCTTGTTTGATGTGTGTATGTGTGAGTGCAATTCATTTTTATTGTTGTGTTACTTCTATATAAAACATTGACATCAGATTGTTAAAATAACCCTGTTTTTGTTATTTCAGGAGAACAACCAAGGAAAGTGTTGACTTAAACATAACAGTCCATGTCTACGATGCGGAACCGTTCAATCGAGACCTCCTGTATATGGAAATCGTGTCATCTGCATCTAGTCCCAGTGTCCCTTGCCCTAGCGGGCTATGGGATTTATGTCAGGATGTCAGAGGAAATCTCACATGGTCTAAGGTACGTGCAGACCACAGTCATTAGCCGGCGGGGCTATCTTTGTAGCAGACATTAATTCAGGTTAACTTATTCAACTTTTTGAAAGTCATTTTGACAATCATCATACATTTTTAAACTCTTAATTGTGCAAGGGTACAATAGTGAGATTCTACCTCATATCGGTGACCTTTGGGTCAAAAGTCCAATTCTTTGACTATTTAATTTTACTAGATAATCAGTAATGTCGCCTGAAGCACCCTTGTGCCATAAGAATCTTAATCAGCAGTAGGCAGAGTGGTATAAATCCTGGTTAAGGGTAACAGGAACTAAACTTGATACATGATATCTTTTCCGTCTTCCTTAACTGTAAAGAGCTACTCCAGCCCAGCTCCATCTTCAAAACACCTTCACTCCCCTTTTGTCTTTTCAGGATTTTATACATGAACCAGATCAGTCAGAAAGATTTTTTCGGATTTTTAACGCATCCAAGGAACATGAAGGGATCTATACCTGTAGGTGCACATGGATACACATGCATAAGACATTCATTACATCTGCCTCCAGGGAATTCAAAATTAAAGGTGGGGCTTTGTTATCACAGATATTCCCTAATTATATATTTATTCAGAGAGACTACAGTAGCCAGCAGTTGTGCATTTTATTAATTTGTGTTTCTCAGAGGTACGGCAGCAGGGTTCTCGGATTTTGAGTTTTTTGTTGGCATCCAATGCCAAGCAAAACAAAAAATGGCTAAACGTTTAACTGCAAGCACGTTTCCTGACACAGGAGAGAACCAAGTTGAACTGTCATTGAAATAAAGCCATTTTGTAAAAAAGGATTTATTTGACAAGAGCCAGTCTGTAAATGCTCACTGTTTTATCTGTAACCACCTCTCGTTATGCACTTGGGCTTACCCAGGTCCAGGTCATGTTACCTATCCTCCGTCTTTTAGATTTCCCACCAATGGCACAGTTGAGACTGGACAGTTGGGTAAGTGTGGCTACAGTAAACCATCCAAATGTTAGCAAGGAAGTTAAACAGTCATGCCTTTTGGATCAAACAATGATTTCAGGGAGCCAAATAATGTATTAACTGGACTGATATGGAGTTTTTACCTCTAAACAGTGAAACTATGGGATACATAGAATCTAATGTCTGTCCACTATCCAGGTTCTCCAAAGAAGATGATTTGCAAAGTTTCCTTTGGCTACTGCCAGGTAGGCTGTGTGGTTTGGTGGGAGATAAGTGGGACCAATCCTCAGAAGCTCATGGTGCACAAGGATCAACCTGCCAACTGTACGAACAGCAGGTTCATTGTGGAAATGAGCAGGTAGAGTCAAATTAATGTGCATGTACAGAACTGTGCAGAAGTCTTAGGCTGCCAAAGAAAATAAAGAAAAAAAAATGATCCTCATGTTGGTGTTTATGATAGCATGCCTGTCAAAGTGTGTCAGCTTAGCCATTTCAAAACTTATGCTAAAATCACCCAAGTATTTGCGACAACCATCCAAAACACCCATGTATTTTATGATTCGACCACTAGCACACCTCATATAGCTAATCAAAATCTCATTAACTTTAGCTAATTAAATCAATGAATAAAGCGAGCTGGTAGTGAAATTTAATAAATTCAGAGGGGGGCAAAAAAATGTGTACACACAACAATGAATAGCACGAAGAGGTGCAGTTGAATTTCCTCCACGTTCTCCAGATTTAACACCTCTGGACTTCTAACCTAAGGACCCTAAAGGATGTTGTGTATTGTAGAAAACCACAAACACTAACCGTGCTTCGAGAAGAAATTGAAACGGCAATCTCACTGGACGCTTTGGCCAATGTCGCTCAAGCGGTAGTTCACCATAATCAGAAGTGTCTGGACGCTCATGGTAACCACTTTGAGCACCTGTTGTAAATGTAGAAGTCAAAGGTGACTTATGTTCATCCCTTGATATTTGTATACATTTAGTAGTACAACTTTAAAACAGATTTTTCTTCTCTTGAAGTGTGTATACATTTTTTTTGGTCCTGTCTGTGGAATGGGCGGGATGCCCCTGAGGAGAGGTTCGGGAACTGAAGTGGTGTTCATCTAGCCATCCAATATGATACCAGTAAGTTTTTGGAGAACAGAACAAGCTCTTACTAGTTTTTATTGTATCATTCTTAATTTGCAAATGAACTAATGCTACTTGTGTTTTTTGTTCTGAGCAAAAGTGCAACTTACTACCCAGACAAATATCTTTGAACATTTATTTTGACTGCCTAAGACTTTTGCACGGTACTGTACGTTCAAAACCTAAATGTGACGACTGGGTGGAATGGGGACAGAGAGGACAACATCATGGGTGTTTCTTAATACGCATACTTGACTGTACTTCTGTTCTTGTGTACCTGTTTTGCATCATCTTCCATTGCCAGACACTAGTTCCAATACTAAGAACATAAGTACAGAGGATGGTAAAAATCCCTGAATGTCATTCTTGCCAGCCTTAAATATCAAGGATGCGTTAGTTGCATGTTCACCAAATGAGCACAATCCCATGATTCATTACATCCCAAGTTTGTTCTTAGGAAGCAAGTTAGCAAGACTGCTCTTGCCAAGTTCGATTTTAGCATTCTCGATATTGAGAAGCACCCTGTGTCACACTAGCATGCCAAAGTAAGTACAGCATTAATAATAATGATTATTGCTAAAAGTATCAATATTAATAATTATTGATGCCTGTGGGAAAATTCTCTTTTTGCCTCCTCGTCTTGCTCTCTGTCAGTAAGAGCAAGCTTGACAGTGAGGGGCAGCCACCCATAGTGGCACCCAGGGGTTGAGGGCCTTGTTCAAGGACCCGCAGACATGCCAAAACCAGGCTCGAACCAGCCACCTTCTGATAACAGGCACAGAGGCTTAGCCCACTGAGTCACACACTTCCCCTTAGCATGTGGTTTACCAGGTAGAATTGGCACATGATGGCTAAACACGATGCCCTTCTTTTTTTTTTAACTCCACCCATGTCATGTGAATATCTGTAGTCTGACTATATTTCGACTTCTGTTTCTCTAAATACCGATGAAAAGAGATTATCAGAATGCTATGAAGACACAGTGGCTGTATTTCATTGTGTGTAATCTACTTTAAGGGAAAATGAAAACAACATGAATGTTTACAAGGCAGTTTTGACCATCTGTAAAGTGACCACGGAGGACTTCCAAACTGAGTTTCGGTGTGTCGCGATGACGTCTAACCTATGGGAGTTTGTGACGGTCTCCTTAAAAAGCAGCGGTGAGAGGACACCTACACACTTGCATTCTCATACCTACTGTAATTGCCGAGTGTATTTGACATCAGTGGGGAGAGCGAGAGCGAGAATGAGAGTCATGGGATGGGAATGCACTTGCTTTTGAGAAAGCCTAAGGACAGGCCTGTTAATGTTATTTTTCTTCCTAAAGCAGAACTAGCAAAATTCATTTTAGGTAGCTACTGCAGTTAACAGTGGTCTTCAGATCTTATTCTGTCCTTGTAGGTCTTGTGATGAGTGATGTGAGCTACATTACAAACTAGCTTGTTCTGTAATTGATGGCTTAGTTGTGATATGGAGAATTTTATGTGTCCCCATAAGAGCTGGGACGTTACAATCACTACAACTGACAGCTGCTAACTGTGGTTTAGCCTGGGTAGAGACACAGAAATGTAAATCGGCACATGGCCTGTTGCTCCGATTTTCTCACATAGTCATACACAGCTGACCTCGTAATATACATATGCACAACCTTTTCAGGCCTAAGTACACTCAGATACATCTCGAATATCCAAGGCACTGGTGGTAGAATCTGAAAAATGCTGTATCCCTCAGTGCTCATATACGGCACTATGTTAGCCAATGATTCTGACTGACATTACAGCATACGCTTCTTTTCTGTCTTATAGAGACAACGTACAAACACTTGATAGTACACCTGAGCATTATGGCGGTCCTGATCCTGACTATTGTAGCTTTCAGGGTCTTCATGATAGACCTGGCTCTTTTTTTTCGAGATGTTCTTAAGATGCAAGGCAGCCAAAAAGGTGAGTAGGAATTTTTTTGCAGCTAGTCCCCCATTTGCAGCTATAACAGTGCTACTCTTCTCTGAAGGCTTTCCACAAGATTTTGGAAAGTGTCTGTGGGATTTTGTCCATTCATCCAGAACAACATTTGTAAGGTCAGGTACTGATGTTGGACGTGAAGGCCTGGCTCGCAGTCTCCATTTTAGTTCATCCCAAAGGTGTTACATGGGGTTGAGGTCAGGACTCTGTGCAGGCCAGGCAAGTTCTTCCACACCAAACTCACCCAACCATGTCTTTTTGGACCTTGCTTTGTGCACTGGGGCACAGTCATACTGGAACAGAAAAGGGCCTTCCCCAATCTGTTCCCACACAGTTGGAAGCATAAAATTGTCCAAAATGTCTTGGTATGCTGAAGCATTACAAGATCCCTTCACTGGAATTAAGGGGCCAAGCCCAACCCCTGAAAAGCAACCCTATGCCATTATCCCTCCTTCACCAAACTTTACAGTTGGCACAATGCAGTCAGGCAGGTAACTTTCTCCTGGCATCCACCAAACCCAGAGTTTGGGTCCATTAGACTGCATGATTCATCACTCCATAAAACATTGTAGCGCCAGTGGAATTTGAATATCCCGGCATGCTCACAAGCACTTTTAAATAGCCCCAGTGTGTAGTTGTTGTTGTTAATGTAAATATTTGTTGTGCTGTGCTACCGAGTATCGCGTGCACCTTTTCCAGTGTTGTGTGATCCTGATGTGTTTCTAGCACTTGCGTATCCTACTGTGTAAGCCTTCCTGTTTAGTGTGTAACCTCCCCATGTTTGCCTGCTGTGTTTGTCTCCCTGTATTGTTGCTGAAGTGCAAACAACTTTGTGGCAATTCGCACCTCTTCGCACTTATTCACCACCATCATGGTGCCTCGGTCTGCCCAGCACCACAACATGTTTCCACTGCTCCAGAGTCCAGTGGCGGCGTGCTTTACACCACTGCATCCAACAGAACATTGGTGACTTTAACGCACTATGCGCCTCAGCACTCTGCAACCCTGCTCTATTGTTTTATGTGGCCTGCCACTCCATGGCTGAGTTTTTGTTGTTCATAAACGCTTCCACTTTGCAATAATACCACTTGCAGTTGACCATGGAGTATCTAGCAGGGAAGAAATTTCACAAATTGACTTACTGCATAGGTAGCATCCTATGACAGTACCATGCATGAATTCACTGAGCTCTGCAGAAAGACCCATTCTTTCACAAATGTTTGTAAGCCTGACTGCATGGCTAGGTGCTTGATTTTGTATACCTGTAGCAATGGGTCTGAATGAAATACCTGAATTCAATGATTAAGAGGTGTGTCCCAATACTTTTGTCTATATAGTGTATTTGGACGTAATTCACACTGGCAAACAATGCATCTGTAAACCACAAAACTGTTTCTATGTTTTTTTTATTTAAAGAAATTAAGTATACAATAACCAGGCAAACTTACATCAAATGGTTTACTGTATGCAGATAATATAGTAGTGAAAAACTTTGATTAACCTCAGAGAAATGAGACAACAGCAGATTACTTTTATGACTTTTTAAACAACGTAAAGCTTTTAAAATGTTCCTTATTTCTGAATGGAAAGGTTGAAAAGTAGGTAGAGACCCACAATTAGATGCCGGATAGACCTGGCAGACCCAAGCGTATAGTGAGGGTGTGCTGGGAAAGCCTGGCGGAGGCCCCTGTCCGGGAGATCTTCAACTCACACCTCCAGCAGAACTTCCTTTCCCTCCCGGGGGAGTCATGGGGCATGGAGCCTGAATGGGCCATGTTCCGGGACTCCATTGCTGAGGCGGCAGTGCAGAACTGTGGACGTAAGGTTGTTGGTGCCAGTCGTGGCGGCAACCCCAAACCCGGTGGTGGACACCAGTGGTAAAGGGAGCTGTCAGGCTGAAGAAGGAGGCCTTCAGGGCTTAGTTAGCCTGTGGGAATCCGGAAGCAGCAGACAGGTATCGACAGGCCAAACGGGAAGCGGCTCGGGCGGTTGCTGAGGCAAAAACTCGGGTGTGAGAGGAGTTTGGAGAGGCCATGGAGAAGGACTTTCGGTCAGCCTCGAAAAGGTTCTGGCAAACCGTCAGGCGACTCAGGAGGGGGAAGCGGGGCTGCATCAATGCTATCTATAGCAG
>JAAGVU020000035.1:2388992-2409463 GCA_011763525.2 Mormyrus iriodes
TTATGTATGTAAACACACTGTTTATATACTACACACAAATATACGTATCGTATATCATTGAAGAGTTTTATTTAATATGTGAAAGGTAGTTATAAACACATTGTAATAATACATATTTTAACAAAAATAATCTTATATTTACTATAATACACAGTAATATACTCGTTTTACTTGATAATAATATTAAAGGAATAATCATAATATATTTCTAAAATAGGAACACTGCAGTCATGCGCCATTTGCATTCTGGTGCTCTGATTGGGTAGCTTCTCAGCAATCCGCCAATAGCGTCCCGTGTGTGAAATCAACAGGACAAACCAACTGAGGAAGCATGTACCAGAAATAAAAAGACCCATTGTCCGCAGCAATCCGCGAACCAGCGAAAAATTTGCAATATATATTTAGATATGCTTGCATATAAAATCCGCGATACAGTGAAGCTGCGAATGTCGAAGCGCGATATAGCGAGGGATCACTGTAGACTGAGTTTGCGCTCATCTGAACAGTGCCGGCAATCCAAGATTCATTAAATGATACCGGCAGTCTGGGTACCCCTTTCTCCCTGTTGTCATGACAACATGCCTCTGGTGATGGCAGGCAAATCATTCTCATGTGATGTGGCCACTGACCTCTGACCTCTGCACCTATGCAGGTTCATGCCCCCTGATGACCCCCTGGGGCGGCACGGCCCGAGCCTGGACAACTTCCTGCGAAAGCGGCCCGTGGTCCCGGAGCACAGGAAGCAGCCATGCCCCTACGGTGAGCCATGTGTCCTTCCCACTGCAGGCTTGCCATCCCAGATCTACTTGTGCCCTTACTTACATCTGTGCTTCCCTCCAGGTAAAAAGTGCACCTACGGGCACAAATGCAAATTCCACCATCCGGAGAGGGGCCTGCAGCCGCAGCGTTCGGTTGCTGACGAACTGCGTGCCAGTGCGCGAAGCTCCAGGGGCCTGGGTGACGGCGTGCTGGTGAAGAGCCATAGCGCCCCCTGCGCGCCCCGGCCAGATGCCGCCAAGCGGCCTGGCTCCAAACGGCAGTCGGACCCTGCCGTGCGTGCCTACTCCTGCGGGGACCTGGACGACGGCACGCATGGGGAGACACGCCGGAGGAGCAGCGCCCCCCCCAGCCAGGGCCTCGTCTGTGCTCCTCCGCAGGACACCAGGCCACAGCCTGCAGGGGGCGCTCCCCCTTTCTCCTGCTCAGAAGTGTACCCACGCTGTGACTCGCCAGACCTGAGCTATTATTCAGTAGTGAGCGGCTGTGCATCGTTGGGCCTGGCAATGGAGGCGGCCTGTCTGCGGGGGAGCTCCGAGCCATCCGACTGTGGCAGTGAGGGGGGGGTCAGCTGCGGCAGCAGTGGTTCCGACTCATACGGTGAGCGCGCTCGCGTGCTCTCCCCAGACCCGCCCCTGGATGACCTCAAGTGCCGCCACCACCACCGCTACTCGCAGTACCCTTGCTACCCCCACACCCACCTGTATGCCCCGCCCCCTGCTGCTCTCTCAGCACAGTACTACCACCACCACGCTGAGGGTCTGGGCCGGGTGCAGGGCTTCGGCCGTGAGGACAAGCGCTCGCTGCCCTATATGCCCACATACCCGGCGACGAGCTCCGGCTGCCACAGCGACTGCACGTCACTGCCCCTGACCCCGCCACGCCCTCCTGCCTCCCCCCCAGGCCGCAGCTTGGCTTCCACCCGAGCTGAGAGTATCTCCGACTCCCGCCTCTACCGGCAGTCCCTACTGCAGCGAGGGGGGCCCTACAGCAGCTGGGACTCGTATCACAACCACCACCGCCCCCCCCCAGCTATGCCAGTGCCACCACCCACCCAGCCCTGCTACCAACCCTTTGCCTTCCAGAATGCACCAGAGAACCGTGAGCAGGCCTGGCGTCAGCCCTGGGGCCGCTCCCCCAACCCCAGCCACCCACCAACAGAGCCGCCCCCTCTGAGCCACTATCAGGACATGCGGGAGAAGGTCTTTCTCAACCTCTGCAACATCTTCCCCCCAGAGCTGGTACGGCTGGTGATGGGAAGGAATCCCCATGTGACGGATCCACAGGAGCTGGCAGCAGCCATCCTGGCTGAGAAATCAACGGGCTTCTGAGGAGGACCGGGCTCCTCCTGTCCTCCTTTGGTGAATCACTGCATCTCTCCTGGGCCACAGGCTGATTTGCATCAGTGATGCATTGTGGAGGTGATAGATGACATGGTCTTCATTACCGTGATGGGGTAAGGTGACACTGAGGCCCCAGTGCACATGCAGGCCAACAGTAGCACTTGGCTGCAGAAGACTGTCGCTTTCCATAGTTTTAATTTTTAAAAAATTGCATAAATGTATCTGTACAGCTGGTAAAGTTCATAGGAAGGGCTTTTAATTGTCTGTGTGTGTGTGTGTGTGTGTGTGTGTGCTGAAACAAGAGTCAGTTCATTCTATTTATTTTTGCCTGTATGTTAATTTTAATTTTTTTTTGTTAAATGAGTTTTAGCAAGGAGGTGTTGATCCTTAAGGCACTTTTCCATTGGTGATTATCAAACGATAGACAGAAGCAGAAACTCCTGGCAATCAGATCACATGAGCCCAAGGCTGTAGTTTTGCTGTGTTTCATCGGAGAGCATTGGGCAGCAAGGCAGAACGCGGGCATCCTCCGAGATGAGTAGTAAATTGGCTAAATTGGTTTAACTGGCTTTTTTGACATAGTAAAGTTAAAACTGTGTACTGCCGTTTAACTGTGATGAAGTTCTGGGTGCTCAGGACAAAAACGTTCCAGTTTCAGCCATCTGCTGTGATTTACAGGGTAGTGAAATACACATGATGACCCCTAACCCCAAGTCACCTTAATGGCGAATTTATTTTACTATACGCCAGTTGTCGTTTTTACCCAGAATGCCTTGACAGTCCCTGATGCCGAGGGATTGGCTTTCCTCATTACAATCCACCGCTTCTACTCACTTTGCATTCATTTGTTTTTGAAGTTATTTAAAAAAAAAATTATTTCTTCCCAAAACAAAATGCCATTGAAATCACAAGACGTGCTATTTGAGGATATGCAAGCCCGTGTGGTTGATGCACTATAATGTATTGCTTAATTTATTTGATCATTATTATTCTTTTATGCTTAGTTTTTGTCATGTTGTTTGTCATGTTTTTGTTACAGCAAAAGTTACAAAAGGTGTTGTCAAAGAAACCGGCAAGGGTATGCCCTGTCTAGGTGACGTATGGAGATGGATATTTGGGTCGCTTTGGGTTTGCTGCTGTCCAGCAAAACAGTGCCCAAGTGTTTTGACAGGAGCAGTGCTTGCTAGCTCGCTCTGAAGTTATCTGAATTCCAGTTCCCCACCTAAATATTTCTGGGGTTGGGATTTGAAGGCATCACGGTGGTTGTTCGCCTGTGATAGGTGGGCAGCCTGCTGGGTGCACCATCTCCATTACGCAGCAGGATGGACTCTCCTGCCCGCCACATAGCTGTCAGACTTTTGTTTGGTGGTTTTCCTCCTAGCTGGCAGGTGAGACCATACTGCTTCACAAACCTTGGGGGCTTAATAATAAGAAACCCTTTTACAGTTGATACAAATTGTATCTTATTAAGTTAATTACAGATTTTTAATATATAAGAGATACACATGTACACAGTATATATGAATGTTTATGATAGTTTACAGTAGTCACACTTTTTAACTTGGGCAATATTTCATTGTATAATTCCAGTATGGAGATGGGTTTGGTGGGAGACAGAGCACTGGATACAGGAGCTCCTATGAGTATATTATGGAAGTTTAGAAAGAATAATGATTTCTTACAGGAGGGGCATTTGCATTGAGACATTAAACCCATCCATGACCTGTGCAACATGAATTATCACAGTGTCAGTGTTAGCAGTGCTGGAGGCCCATTTTCCTTAATGCCATTCACTCCTGGTATGCCGCTGTAATATACGTAGGTTTGCAGTTGTTAGAATTAAGGTAGACTGAGCAGCTGTAGCAATAGGAAATATTAGCAGTAGCAACTGAGAGTATTGGCAGATATGGACAGTTGACGCCAGAATCGGAATTAATGACAAAGCGCTGCAGAAAGAAATCTGGATTTACGAGGCGATTACGAATTCCCAAAGCAGTCCAGGTCTCCAGCATGCTCAGTAATTACCGATCAGGACAGGTAACTGTTTTTGTTTGAAGTCTTGTTTTCTTTAATGGCCCACTTGGTTTCAGGGGGGTCGATATGAAAGAGACCAGCATGATGTGTGATGAACACCATTTTTTAAACGTGAAGAGCCTTCCCTCTGGCTTCGTGGCACCATGTGTCGCGCTGAGCGGTGGGGTGGGCGTACAGTAAATGCTTCTACATGGCATTGCGCTTATTGACACACCCAATGATAATCTGAACCGTGTTCAGCTAACTGTTATTCCTCTTATTTTTCTTAATGCTTTACTACTGTCCAAGAGAACTTGTGTAAAGGCTGTCAGCTGCTTGGCGTAATGTTCAGTGTGTAGCTTTGCTGGATGTCTCGTGCGTTATTTCTCAGATGTTCTTGGTGAAATCGTTCAGTTCAGCTCCGCCCTGCATTTTAAATGAATAACATATCTCATTACAAGTAGATTAGGTATCAGTGTGTACAAATTAGTGTCAGTATAGTACTAAGGATACAGATGCTTTTTGCTCATGTTAGCATAAAGGTAGCATTTTGTGGAGTGTATGAAATCCTATTTATTATTGGTTTGCTTTAATGGAGTTTTATTCTAGCTGTAGAGTATAACATATTTAAAGCTTCATAATGGAACTACCTGACAGGTCTTTCCTTTAAAACAAAAAACAAAAAAAGGTTGAAAGTGCAGGAATACAGGGATGCTGAGTCCCCATGATGACCAAAGGTGTTGGATGATTTTACACTCAAGTCTTAGTGTACCCGTGCATTGTTTTGCCAGACCTACAGCATAACTAACCTGGAAAACAAAACAGAAATGCAGGCCAAGCGCCTGAAATTTCAAGGTTTCCAAACCTGTGTAAGTCTGCTTTTATGTTTAATCTATTCTTCCAATTTAATTGGTCCAATTAATTTCAGACAATCCTTATTTAATCCAAAACAATGCAATTAAATTTGTGTGTTAACAAATGGTGAAAATTAAGAACTTGAGCCTGCCCTTGGGAGATGTCTAGTTTGTAGGTTTTAGCAGTTTCTTCACTCTAGTGTCACAATGCAGAGTGTTGTAAATGCAGTGTCATCATTTCAGATGCACAGGAAGTTGGGGATTTACCCAATTATAAACAATTGAAGGAAGTAGTAGGACTTGATACTGCATTTGATTTGAAGTTTTGTGCTTATACTTGGTTGAATAAATGCACCCACCCCAGTGTTTCCATGACACATTAAATTCAGCATTGAGTGTGTTCAGATTAACTGCAGTTACACTCCAAATGCGATGCATAATTCCAGCTTCAAGTGAATTGATTTGATGTACAGCTAAGCTGGTGGTCTTGTTGACAGCAGTCCAGCTCAAGAGACATCTGTCCAGAACAAGCCACTAAAACTTATCCTAAAACGTCACCAAGACTATTGCCATTTGAACATGTTGTCTGAAATTCTTTCACAGATCTGCTTTAAAAGTTCAAGTTAAACACCAAATTCCACAAAACCATGTTTGGAAGCCGTGTGCAGAAACTTGTATTTTCCAGGATTACTTTGGTCAATGCTTGTGTCTGCAATGAACTCTGCTTGGTTATGTGTTAAGTATTTTGTAAAAGAATTTGTGAATCTGGAGCTTTGAAAATAAAGTAAACATGCATTTGCTCTTGGTCTCAGTTATTTCCCTCCAACTTCTAGTAAGTTTGGCTAAATGGTTACTTTGGAGGTTGGATTAAGCACAATGCCTCAAAAAGCAAACAGAATTCTGCTTTCTAGGTTTTTGTGCATTCACACCTATTTTTTAAAAAGTTAATTTTTTTGGGAACACGGGGGCATGGAAGTGAATAAGTGGTTCTAAACACTACACTAACCTGACAACCACCAACCTGCTGAAATTGAAACGGCTTCTGCTTTTTGAATTTTACAGGTAATATAGAAAATGTACAACAATCTTCAGGGTTGGGACAGGTCAAATTTGATATGTTGATTAACCGACACTACCATTCAAAAGTTTGGGGTCGCTTACAAATTTCCCATGGAATAGCCTTCATTTCTCAGAACAACAATACACTGATGAGTTCCAGGCGAAAGTTCTTTGTTTCTGGCCATTTTGAGTCTTCAGTCCAACCCAGAATTGCTGATGCTCCAGACACTCAACTAATCTAAAGCAGGGCAGTTTTATTACTTCTTTGATCAGTACACCAGTTTTCAGCTGTGCTAATATAGTTTCAAAAGTGATTTCTAATGATTACATTTGCCTTATAAAATGATAAACTTGGATTAGCAAACACAACGTGCCTTTGGAACACAGGACTGATGGTTGCTGATAATGGGCCTCTGTATTCCAATGTAGATATTACATTAAAAACCAGCCATTTCCAGCTACAATAGTCCTTTACAACATTAACAATGTCTACACCGTATTTCTAATTAACTTGATGTTATTTTAAATGGACAAAAAATGCTTTTCTTTTGGAAACAAGGAAATTTCTAAGTGATCCCAAGCTTTTGAACGGTAGTGTATATAAACCATTACAGCCCTGAGAAACTGTAACCAGTACAAAAACTCAATTTTCACCCCACCCATTAAATGCTTCCGATTTAGTGCACAAGTTGTACTGTTTTTGTTAGGCCAAATACAATATTTCTTGTAGCATTTATGGAACAGAAGGCACAAAATTGCAAGTTTATGATGCAATAAAGTAAAACTCAGGAATGTTAAACTGTAGTGAAGACAGAAAACACTGATGTATGGAGTTAACAGGACAGGACTTAATATAATTGATTGAGAAGTCATTGCTATTCTATTTGTGTTCAACTTTTAGCACCAATATGTTTTTTTTTTTACAGGAACTGTTAGCTCTGCATCAGTTTAGCTTTAGCGAACTAGACAGCTAGGTTACATATTGTTATATAACCTGTTTTTAGGTGTTATGTGGTGATTAGTCCTGTATATGAGAATTATTGGAAAAAAGCTTTTAGACAGACATATCCATTTGTGATGCCGGTTCACAGCCAGTAGTGGAGGAATTCAGCACTTACTGGAAAACACTTTCACTGCCCTCTTTGCCCAACCTTCAAGCCAGCAAAGAAGGCTAAGATATATATGTGCCCATATGAAGAATGCTATTCGGTTCAAAGGTATGAACATTCCATTTGCAATGCAGTAATCTGCCCAGTCCTTTCATATGGCACATATTTTAATAGTACAAGTCAGTAACCTTAGTTTCTCGTATAATTGAATATACACATTCAGCTCTCTATTTTGCTTTCTTATCTAATTTCCTTTAGATCAAATATTCTTTGTATTGCAGACAAAAGCATCTGTCCATGCAGACTCTCATGCCGTGCTGAGGATTACTACCACTGCCCTTTCTGTAAAAAAACAGTTATACGTCGAACTGATATGGAAAGGCATGTAGTATCATGCCAAGGGCCTCTTCCAGATGATACACCTGTGGCCTCAGCATCTACTACTACAGATGTTACACGCGTGGCCTCAGCATCTACTACTACAGATGTTACACGCGTGGCCTCTGCATCTACTATTACAAATGTTACACCTGTGGCCTCTGCATCTACTACTACTATTGTAGTACCACTGGATTCTACACCTTCTGCAGTTTTGATTCAGCTGCCATCTACAGGTTCTCCTATTATACTAGAAGATTCATTCTCCAGTACCACCTAGAACTGAAGCACGTCTGAAGACAATGACATGCCCTCATTGCAGTCTTACTTTACACAGGGAGAACCTGTCCACACACATAGTAAGGAAGCATGTACCTGTGTCAAAAGACATTACACAAGCATCTCATTTAAAGTGTGTGTGTGTTGATGAAAAAATATTCGCTGTACAGGAAAGTGGCCATGGATTTTTGGTGCCATTTCATGTACAGAGAAAAGCCTGGGGGAAAGACCATCACACCACATGCATGTTGTGAAGCGCAGTATACAGTACATTTTAAAAAATTTCATCCACCCTGCCAAAAGATGTAGTATAGAACAATAAAACTGAATACTCAACAAAATGTATGCCCCTGGAAACAATGTGCCAGTTGTGCCCAGGTCATCCCATGCTAGAAGACGCTGTATGTATTACAAACATAGCACAGATTGTGAGCATGATAGGCCTGATTGACAGTAAGTCAGTGAATTGTACATGCACATACATGTAATTAAAACTAGAAATTGAAGACATACTGCTATGTGGTGATTTTACAATGAAATATCTGTTGTTGCAGATATTTCAACGTACCACAGAAGGTTTCCTACATAATCATAAACATAAACCCATCATAAAATGTGCACTATTGAACATCCGCTCTTTAGGAAGTAAATCACTTCTGGTCAGTGACATGGTTCTTGACTGGTGCAGACCTGTGTTTTTTAACACGCCAGGAGGCGGCCCGGCAGCTATTTTTAACTCACTGTTAAAAATTGAAACCAAAATTATAAAAGAATTTACAACATTTGAATCAATGCTAATTCACATGGTAAGCGACCCACCCATTTATATCCGTATAGTGTACAGACAGCCAGGATCATACACTTCATTTCTGATGGAATTCGGGGAACTTCTCTCTGACTTGGTTACCAACTTAGAGAATATTGTAATACTTGGAGATTTCAATATACATGTGGACACAGAGACTGACGCCTTCAGCAAATGTTTTCTGTCCCTCCTGGACTCTGTTGAATGTTACCAACACGTAACGGGACCAACGCATGTTTACAATCATACACTAGACTTGATTATCACTCACGGAGTTTATGTCCATCATTTATCTGTCTATCCATTGAATACGTCCTTTTCTGACTATTTTTTTAATCACCTTCATGATTGAGCCTCCCCCTTTGACTATTGCAGAGAAGATTATTACGACACGTCACCTAAATGATATAAACTCCCGACGATTTATTAATGCAGTAAGTAATGTGAACTTCTTATCTAGTTCAGATGTCAACAAAGTCACCTATGACTTTAATACAGTAGTCAGATTTTAGACGAAACAGTGCCTATGAAAAATAAAGTAATAAAAACCACCAGACACTCCCCATGGTTTAATTATCACACATGCTCTTACAAACAGGAGTGCCGCAGATTGGAGTGCAAATCTGTAGTAGTAGATATAGAGACCACGGGTTCAGAAGTGTTCAAATTAGCATGGTCTGACAGCTTGCAACAATAAAAGCAAGCCCTTTACAGGGCACGTTCAGCCTATTACTCCAACCTTATTGATCACAATAGAAATAACCCTCGCTACCTTTTTAAACATCTAACAAATAAGGCTGAACCTCTGCCACTGAGTAACTTCAGTAGTGAACATTTTATGAACTACTTTATTGATAAAATTACAAACATTAGGCTTCAAACATGTTCAAATGGCCCAAAATTAACTCCAGTTCATGTGGAATGTGAACATAACCTTAATGTTTTTGAATTAATTGATGAAGAAGAGTTAAGAACTATTATAAATAAGACCAAACCGACCACTTGTCCACTGGACCCAATCCCCATTAAGCTTCTTAAAGAATCCCTGGAAGTTCTGGCAAGACCTATAATTGCCATAATGAATGCGTCCTTCTCTGCAGGTGATGTGCCTGACAAATTTAAAGTAGCAGTAATCAGACCACTACTGAAAGAACCAAGTTTGGATCCACAGGGGCTCAATAATTGCAGACCAGTCTCTAATGTATCATTTTTATCAAAAGTTCTGGAGAAGATAGTGGCTGCTCAACTTCAGTCATACTTGAAGACGCACAACATACTGGATAGTTCCCAGTCGGGCTTCCGTCCAGGACACAGCACTGAAACTGCCTTAACTAAAGTCGTAAATAACATAACAGTGGCAACTGATGCTGGCAGCGCAACTGTGCTAATGCTGCTAGACCTTAGTGCAGCCTTCGACCATTCCACCCTATTACAAAGACTCAAATCTGAGGTTGGATTGTGTGGGATGGTGTTGAAGTGGTTTAAATCGTATTTGACTAATCGTTATCAATATGTTCAGGTGTCATTATACTCCGTCGTCTATGTTATTAATCAAATATGGAGTGCCACAGGGATCAGTGCCTGGTCCTTTACTGTTTTCTCTCTACATGCTGCCATTAGGTAAAACAATGAGAAAACATAATGTTAATTATCATTCCTATGTCGACAACACCCAAATATACATTTCGGTCACACCTAACAATTCTGCACCTATTGTCACTCTAGCTAAGTGCTTCAATGAAGTCAAGACCTGGATGGCTGAAAATTTCTTATTATTAAATGCTCAGAAAACTGATGTTCTGTTGTTTGATGGCAAGTCCATAGTTAGGAATACCATAATGTCCGCACTCCACTCCAAAGGGCTGAACTTTTCCCTCAGCAACTCAGCCCATAATCTAGGTGTCATCTTAGGTACAAGCCTCGCATTCAAATTGCATGTGGGCACAGTATCGAAGGTATGCTTCCTACAGCTACGAAACATTGCCAAGCTACAACTATTTCTTACTATTCAAGACATAGAGAAATTGATACATGCCTTTGCATACAGTAGGTTAGACTACTGTAATGCTCTGTTATCCGGAAACACACACTGCACATTAAACCTTGCAGCGTATTCAAAATGCTGCAGCTCGAATCATCATCAGGAGCAGGAAGTTTGAACACATAACCCCTGTTCTTATTTCCCTGCATTGGCTTCCTGTTAGGTTAAGGACTGACTTCAAAGTTCCCTTACTTACATGTAAGGCACTTAAAGGTCTAGCACCTGCCTACCTGACAGAGTTACTTCAAGTTTACAAACCGCATCGTCCACTCAGATCACAGAATGCAGGTTTCCTTGTCGTCCCACATATAAATAAAGTGACAGCTGGCAGTAAAGCATTCTGCTACAGGGCCCCAGTATTGTGGAATAGTTTACCAAGCTATGTTTGGGATGCCGAATCGGTCTCAGTCTTTAAATCTCGACTGAAGACCTATTATTTCAGTTTAGCTTACCCACTTTAACTTAACTTATAACAAACCATAACTATCGCTGCTGGTGCTGCTGTACATGCCCTTTTTAGCTACTATTCTTGTCCATTAATGTGTCAATGCATGTTCTCATCACTCATGCTCTCTGCCTTCCCACATGTCCGGGTGAGCTGGAGCTGGAGTCCTGGTTCGGTCCCATGGATGGGTAACATCGTGGATGTGACTTATGAACTGTAACATCGTGGGTGCAGCCTCCAGTGTGCCACCCTACACAGGCCAGCGTGGATGAACAAACTCATTGTTGGCATCACAGCTTGCACCTTGCTTTTAGCAAGCATGCCCACTCTTGTCTGTGCAATAATGTTAGCATGCCCAGGGGGTTTAGGCAGCCAGTTGACCTTGGACTCCCAGAGGTCCAGAGCTAAAAAGCTCCTTACTTGGGAGTTTTTGGTTCCTCTCCTCCGTTGTCATCCGGCTTTCCTTCTTTCTTTAGTTAAATTCTTTGCCTTAGTATTCTCTCAAACATCATGTAAAGGGCTTTGGGCCGACCCTGTTGTGAAAGGAGCTATATAAAAATAAATTGAACTGAATAATCTATAGGTACCAAGAGTGGAACGATGGGCTTCACAACTGTATAAACATATAGACATATGGTATATATGGTTACATGATTAATTGTTTTTAATGTTTTAATTTGTAAATTAATGACACAGTATTGAGGGGTACACTGTTTGGTCAAAAAGGCATGATGTGATTATTTTGGTACATTTTGTAACTCAAATTGGAACATTTGATATTTAATTTTCTTTGGAATTCAATAACTGCACATGCGCATCGGGATTATTATGAATTTTATTGTTCTTTAATGGCATATAAATATTTAATGCATGATCACAATCATCACTTCTTTTTAGAACCACGTATCTGTGTCAAGGGTAATCCACTCTTTGGAGGGTTTACGGCAGAAAAAAGTTGCGACGCAAAATTTAAAAATAAAAGCATAGTTGCTCATTATGTTAGTAGCTGACACATTTGAAATCATGCAACTGAAGGGTTTGCGCTAAGCTGCTAACGGGAGCTTTTGGTAAATGCACCCCAGTTCAGCAGTAAAAAGTATATTTCGCGAATTATTATATGATGCAAAGTACTTGGGAGTGAATGTTTGTGTTGCTTGGCAGAAACTTTTTCTTCTGTGGCAGCCTGTAAATGTTTAAATAAATAATCAAGCAAAGAATTATCTGTTGTGGCTTATTAACTTATAAATGCTACTTGATGAGCTGTTGTATGAAAGCAGTAATATACTCGAAGTTGTGCAGTTGTACTCCAATATATCACGGCTGTGATTATCTTTGGCACTCAGCCTGTGGCCTCATGCCTATGACTGAATATATTCATGATATATTGGAATATCTGAAATAAAATACTAACTCTGGCAGATTATTTTCCATATAAAACTATAAAAATATCTTCAATAACTTTTAGACTTCCCTCATGAAACAACTGAAAATTAAAAATTTTTATGAAAAACATGCTAGATACCTCTGAAAGGTTCCATTCACTCATCCACGGTGATGTCTGGGCCGGGATTATACATTAGTGGGAGTCCTTTTACTCACTTATCCCAGAAATCCCTGAATGCGGCCAGTTTGTTGGTTGCCTGCAGTGACTCTCTGGAGTCCAGGTTGTCACAATGAATAGTTGCATTTAGTACCTAAAATCTCTCCGTGGACATGACGCACGGAAAAATGGGTGTGCCCATTTCCATGTTGCACAGACTGCTGACAGCCTCCCCCTTGGATGTGTATAGATCACTCAGTACAAGTAATCTGAGGCATGCAGTTCTGTGCCATCTAGCATGATCCACCTGTCACTGTACCGCTGACTCTCCTCTTTGTTGATGCATGAGATCATTTCCTCTACGGAGGAAGGAAAAACCAGCATAAAAGTAAACCAAATGTCTGCTGAGTGGCTTACTGCAATCCTCGTTGGCCCAGGTGTGGTCTTCATAAGGAATTCTGCAGACTTCCACTCTGGTCCCTGGGGGAACGGTGCAGAGGCCCATGAAATTTCTTCTCCTCACTCTCAGGGTCTATGCAATCAGGAGTCTCCCTTTCGGGTCAGCTGTTCACAAGAATCCTCTTCCTCACTGGTGATATCATCTTCTGTGCAGTTTCTACACAGGTTTCACAGAGCCATCTTTCTTTTGCTGTGTGTAGAAATGAGTCACGCTTATACCTGTGCGTGACCTGACCTGTGTCTTTTGATCCATGCTCTGTTATGAAAAGTGTCTTTTTGCTTTGTGTTGTGTGAAGGCATAGGTTTGACAGGCTATGCTATAGTATCATAGGTTTGCTGACCTCAAGGCCATACTGACCATCTGACTGATTCCCCATAACAGATATTTCAGAGATGGACATTAGATCAGCTACAATCAATCATGGTTTTTAAAACCAGACTGAAAACTTTTTTTTTTTTTTTTGCAATTTTTAATATATTTTAAGTTTTTATAATTCTAGTTACCTCTGAAGGGAACCAGTCTTCATAAAATCTTAAAAAATGGCCCAAGACAGCCAAAGAAACAAAGGCATGACACAGCAGATTAAAGAATTGTTTCTTTTTATTTGGATTTCTTATACCATTTATACAGTTAAGTCAGTTTAGGAGAGCTGTTTAGTTTAAAATCATGAAAAGATTACCTTTTACAGGTGTTTTCCTTTCTTCAGAGCAAGCAGACATCTGTAGGGTCCACACAGCCCCCAGACAGGAGGGCTAGGGTATGTTTCCATTTCGAATTACCAAAAAATGTCATTTGATAATTTTTTTTATTACTATTTTTCTAGATTTGGGTCTCTTTAGGAGAGGTGTTCAGGTTTTTCATGATAAAAACACCCTAAATGTCATTCTATGGCCCCAGAGCAAGCAGACGATCTGTGAATTCATCAAAATTCCACCGTTTTCAAATGGGAGATGGATACCCCCCAAACAGGTGGCCAAGGTGAGAATTTCTCACTCCATCATAAAACATAGACTGGGATTTTTTTTATCTTGTAGTAAAATACAGTCAAATTAGTGGTTCAGTCTGTAATATAACTGGATTCTGTTCAAATTTAGTATGCTTAAACAGCTGCAAATCCCTTTTGGGGTCTGATACACCCCAAAAGGGAGGTGAGGGTATACAAACTGTGGTGTAAATAATTCAAGGAAAACAAATATAACGAGGTTGCAACACTATTTATTTTCCAGGAAAATACAGAGTTTGTCTGACCCATTTGGGCTTGTCTATTAGGTTAAATGGGTCTGTTATGTCAGTTGTAAAACTGCCCCTCTAACTCATTCAGCTTTCAAAAACAAAAATGACTAACACTCAAGTTACTGCCTGAAAGATCTTGATTCTATTGTTATTTTTAACCAACCAAAGACATCTGTGCTCAGCAGAGCCAGAAAGCAGGACCCAAGAACAGAGCCATGCAGGCAAAACCAGAAAGAGCTGCCCCAGACAGAAGGTGGGGTGGAGGGGGCAGCTCAGACCACGCGTTTGGCTGCTCAGTCAACAGTAATGAGGTAGAGAAGTGTCCTTGTCTCAGGACCGATGTTTTCATATGCTCTCCGGCCAGAAGGGCCCCACAGGGTGGACAGGCTATGCGGGGGGGGGAGGAGCCCAGGTGCTGTTACTAGGGAGTCATTACGTCCACTTTAGGTGCACTGCACTGGCTCCTCCCCCTATAGACGAACAGGAAGGCATAAAGACAGACAGACAGACCCACCCCTAGGCCATTGTGAGCAGGCAGGCAAAGAAAACCATCTATGATGACTGGGCATAAACACTAGGTCAGGGTAGCAAAGCATGTATGTGGGATCAGGTACTCAGTCTAACCAGTCCTTTTCAGGGAGGCCCCCGAGGCACTCTTTGCCTAACTTATAAGTCAGGCAAATATCTCTCCGCTGTTTGGTTTAGTACTGTACCCACAGAGCACATGGACTGTTTCTACATCACAGCCCGGTTCGTCTCTATCCAATTGGCCTGCTGCATCGACACCTGGGGGAGAAGATTCCGGCCCCACGGCTGAGGCTGTATTACTGAAAAATGACTATGGGGCTGAGCCAGGCTGAGCCAAGCTAACCCGCACACGCACACGCACACACACACACACACACACACACACAGGCATCCTCGTTTACACTGTCATACATAACAGCAAGATTACTATTTGAAATCACAACAAAGAAAACTGGTTGGGATGAAGCTTATACAATCTCTCAAGTGAGACAAAGAGGAGGGGGGCTGGGGGAACACTACCACTGGCAATCATACCATCTCGCATTCACTGGAGCCACTCAAACTTATTGAACAGTAAGGATGGAAACTAGCACTAAAATAAGAGTCAAAAATAAGATCTTTTAAAAAGGAAAGATTTAAATTTTTTTCCAGCTGTAGACAAGATGTAAGATATTAAAGCTTTACATACAAGGCTGCTAGTAACATCAAAAAGCTATAAATGGCCATTTTCAATAAAAGCAAAAATATTGTATTTCTTTACCACTACCCCCCCTTCAGACATGCAAGCATCAAGTTATCCTTTATGAAACTAGAAGAAAGAAATTACTGGATGCGCTGCTTTTTCCAGAACAGGGCAAATCCTTATGTAGATGGGCGGAGCTCTATGCAGAGAGTGGCGTGATTGGCTGACCGGAGGTGGTCAGAGCTTTGGCAAGGCTTGAGGGGGCAGGCTGCTGGCCGCATACCTCTAGCCTCTCAGCAGACAAGGCGGGTGGGTGCATGGGGGGGCGCAGTTAGGCGGGCAGAACAGAACTGTCCTCACATCGACTCAAACTCGTCGATGCGTTGCTTGGTGTTGCCCTGCCGGATCTGCCGGAGGGTTTTGTACTTGTCCCGGCCAGCACGCACATTCTCTGCATGCAGCACGTCATTCTGGGTCTTCTTGGTGTCATCGCGAGCCTGGGCCAGCTCTGAACTCAGAGCCTTGAGTGAGCACAATGGGAGACAAGAGTTTCACTTTTGTTTTAGCAGTAACAATGCATCACCAGTCAGTGCATAAGTGTCTGAAATACCTATATAGTTTGCCAGAAACCAGTATTTACACAGAACAGTGAGTCTGGACAGGAGACTGCGTTCCAGTAGATAGGCCAAGCGGGACAGTGGGACAGATGGCCACCAGCTTCAGGCACCATTACAGCCCAGATTATGCCGTTTTTGGACGTTAGACCTTCAGTTTGCTAGCTGGTTTATCAATAAAGCATTGATGGTTCAATTTAAAGTTAAAGAACAATGTGTGGATGCCCCAATGCAGACCCCATGTTTTTAAGGGTGGGAGGTCAGGAGGTGTACCTGCAGCTGCTTCTTGACGCGCTCATTCTTCTGCGCCTCAGTGAGGCGCTCCTCCTCGCTACGGTGGTCGGTGACGCCATCACTGGACAGCTCGGCACTGGCCTCTGCACTGTTCTCATCCTGCTCGTCGTGCTCGTTCTCGGCCGGAGCGGGCGGGGCAGGCCGTACAACCATCACATTCTTCAGCTCGTCCTTGATCTTCTCCAGGTCCTCCTGGGCTGACAGGGCCTGCAGGATGTATACATTGGATCACAGGTCAAAGATCCGAGATGTACAAATCCAACCAATAATGCAACAGAACATTTTAGGACAACTGGGATCACAATCCCATACATTTGCATAGCATGTCTGTGACACTGAGCATTCGTGACTAGAGAAGTGTGTCCCGTTTCTGAGGCCTTGTTTACTTTGTGCTGCCACTCGTTTGCCTCCTCCTCCTTCTTCTTCTTGGACTCCTCCAGCAGAACAATCTTGGCAGTGAACTCTCCCAACTCAGCTGCCTGTAAACATGAGAGAGTGCAGGTTTTAAAAGGACAACAGCATTTCCTGCACCTCTAAGGGCTGATTTATACTCGCTACTCACCACGCATACGCATACACATCATAGCTGGCATGCGATTTCTGTGTTGATTCCACGCGTTGTCTGTGTGCCTACGTGAGGAGTTAACGCGACATGTGCGCGAGGTGCAGTACCACCAAAAATTCGGGTGGCAGTATGGTTACCTTTCATCACGGGACTATGCGTTTATATACGGTACAGACAGGACTGTATATTTTCAAAGGCAAGAGAGAAAATATTGAGTACTACCATATCCCTCTGTGTACAGCATCTGCTAAATTTTATGGCAAATTAAGTTTCTAAGAAAGCACTGTCATGTTTAAAATACAATGAAACTTACTTGAAATTCTGACTTGCCTGCGCTCATAAGTAACAATATTTTTCAATACAGTTGTGGTACTTATAAATCTTGGTGATAAAAGCATGGAGTTTACATTTCGTTAGAACATTTATATTGTTATAGGACACAAAACTTAGCAAGTTGTAAAATTTTAATGACCGTTCGTTTTCAAGGTTATCTAGTACAGGGCTGGGCAATCTTATTCGCAAAGGGCCAGTGTGTACGCAGGTTTTTGGGATAACCTTTTGATTTACTTCAGCCAATCAGTCCTCTTAATTAGTAATCTAATTAGGAAGTTGCCGCAAAAACCTGCACATACAGCAGCCCTTTCTGGATCAGCCCTGATCTAGTATATGTTTAACATTAGTTCAAAGTTTATCGCCCCTACTTTTGCAATAGCTCTGCATGTGCTCTTCAAGAACTTCCTAATCATTTTCATCCTTGCGGTTTAAATCACTCATGAATGTTTGTGAAAAATTGATTTGAACAAATTTCTTCTTTATAAATACTGCAATACTTACTGCAGAAATGGATTTTTCCCAGTATCGTGCAGTCTAATAAAACTAACTACTATGAGATGTCTAACAACATACAATGCAACATTCCACATGGGGTAGTAAAGTGATATGTGGCAGACAGAAGTACGATTATGACATGGAGCAGTGGTTAGAATACAGAGAATGCTGCGGCAGTACTACAAAATTAGCAACTCATTGTGGAGGCATTTCATGTCACAACTTCATACAAACAAGTGTGACCGGAAACAAAGGAGCCGACCAAGATTGTTTTCTCACAATGTCACCTGGTGGACATGACCTTTAAATCTTCCAGACAGACGTAAATGGGTGCAAGTATAGTCAGTACACTGCTTACTCTGTGTACGTGCTGCGTTGTGTATGCGTCGCATGAAGTATATCGCGGCCCTAATGGACACTTTAAAAACTGCACTAACCAGCTCATAAGAATGTTCAAACACCAGATCAGGCTTGGTGTCAGGACACGGCACCCCCCCTCACCAGCTGCTCCTGGTTCTTCAGCTGGTCTGCCGCTTGTTTGGCCAGGGTTGCCTTGGCCTCCTCAGCAGCCTGGCGCTCCCGCTCCAGCCTCTCTGCTTCTTCCTGGGCTCTCTTCCTCTCCTGGTCCAGTTCCAGGGCCCTGCGCGTCTGCTCCTCCAGGTCTGCCAGGCAGCATGCCCATCATCATTCATAGTCATCCTCCACAAGGCACACCCACCCCTAGCAAGCCACACCCACCAGCATGGTTGATCAATGCCACATCTTCTGAAAATGATTGTTTTACAGTTTTTCTCCGTTGGTTTGGCTCATTTCTTGAAACAGAAATGACATTCTCAAAATAACATGGACAAATCTCCAAACCACCTTGCAATTGTTCACAACAGAATGGGATTTCTCACTGATTTCATCAAATTGTAAATGTCTTAGTACATGTCTCAAGTGTCTCAGTGCATCTTTGCAAATGGTTATGTACAAGTAGCCTACAGTTAGCACAATGAGCCCACATTTAGCACATTTTCCAAATAAATAGATCTTGCTGATCTAAACTGATTAGTTGATTCTCAGTCTAATGGTTGTTCTCTCCAAAACATGTCAGCATGATTTCATTGTGTAAGTCATCATATGCACAATAGTCTGTTCAATTGTCAAAATTAGTACAGAACATAATACCATGAACACCATATATGAATTTCTTGGAACATTTGATAAAGTCATGACAGTAATTGACAGTCAGGTGTAATTAGAACTTGACTAACAAAGGAGGACTTTCCCACATCTCAGATGACCAACCAAACAGTTTGTTTAGTTACCTGACAGGTGCTGCCTATGGTTGTGAATGCTGCCAAACATGTATGTATAGAGCTTGGCCAGTACCATTTGCAGTATGAACATGGAGGTACCTCACCAAGTAAATGAACAAGGGCAACTTCCTGTTCGAGGAAGAGGATGAGGAGTGAGGATGCGTGGGGGTGGAATAGGGGGAAGAGGCTGAGGAGCACGAAGACACCATGCTGTCCCAGATGAAATTCGGGCCACAATTATAGACCATGTAGTCAACCATCGCTTCACAATGGCAGAGGCAGGTCGCCGAGTGCAGCCTAATGTGCCTTGCTCTACAGTCTCCTCCATCATCCAAACCTTTTGCAGGGAAAACAGCTATGTACTCAGTCAATGATGGAATTATTGTATAGGAGACATTACAATATATAGTACTGTGCATACTGTAAAGCTAGACATGTATAAACTATTCATTCCGTGTGTGTGTGTAGGCCTACACTACTGTAATATTTTACCTCAATGTGATGTTACAGTATGATACTATAAAAATGATAAAGAAAATCAATTGGAATTATTGATACAGTTTAGAGTAGTATTCTAGTCACTGGGCAGTGATGCATTACAATTATAAGAAACAGCACTACAATTACACTGGTAACTCATTCTGTAACAAATACATAAATAAGGCATACATTACAAATTGTCATACACTGTTGTCCTTTGACTTGTATGTCTAGGATTGGACGACAACCTCACATGGGTGGCAGAGGAAAACTTCTCAATGAACGACAAGAACAAGAGATCTGTAACGTGGTGATTGTAAATAATGCTATCACATTGAGACAGATCCGTGATGCAATCCTTCAAGACAATGCCATATTCCAAAATGTCAACTCCATCAGCATCTCCACAATAGACCGGGTATTGAAGAAGCATCAGATGACCATGAAGCAGATTTACAGGGTACCATTTGAGAGGAACTCTGACAGAGTGAAAGAGCTGCGGTACCAGTAGGTGCATGCAAGTCAGTTATTGGTTGTCTATCATTGTAACATTACAGTAAGCAGTGGTTCCCAAATTTTTTTTTTGGTTTTCAGTATCCTCTTTACCTTCAGAATCCAGCTTTATCTGACTACAGAATTTTGCCTAAAACTGCAACAGAAAACTGTCTTCAGTATTTCTCCCTCCTCTTTGTGTCAAATACTCCCTGCGGTACCTCTGCATAGGCCTGTATCCCAGGTTTGGAACCACTGGAGTAGTGGCCAGTATTAGGCTATATTGAACTTGTGGAGGAGAACATAGAACAATCCTATGTAATTTTCTATTACTGTTGTGTATGACTCCTC
>JAAGVU020000035.1:2409563-2429412 GCA_011763525.2 Mormyrus iriodes
GAACTGTAAGACTGTTTGGCCAAATGATCTTATAGTTTTAAGAATGTAATTTCTGTTTCAAGAAATGAGCCAAACCAACGAAGAAAAACTAAGTCGGACGCCACACAAACCTGAGGGACTTCATACAAGCATATGCAAATGCAGAGTATATATTCAGCACTGCATGCTGCAGCTGTTATGACTCATGGAAATCTAGACCATTCAATGAATTATTTTGGGTATTAATGCTGGGAAATGAAGGGGAGGAATTAAGGGTTGTCTAAGATTAGGTCAGGGCATCAAGTAACTTCCAAGCAAGAGCCCTCGTGACGTGAGCGCATACGTGAGCAGCTGGGAGGCAGCAACACGCTAAAAGCATCCCCATATGGCCTGCGGTGTGGGGCGGGTGACGCGCGGAGGGTTAGCAGTGTTTAGCACCTTTCTGTGCCTTCAGGGTCTGCTCCTCTATCTGCCTCAGGCGCTCCATCAGCTCCTCTTTCTCTCGCTCTATTCTCTCCTTTTCTTTCTCTGCATGCTCTCGTTTCTTCTTCTCGTTCTCTAGCTGAGCCCTGGACGGGAAGAGAACAGAAATACAGTTTGACACAGCAGAGGTCTCCTGTAAGCAGCACCTGTACATGAGCACAGCTGCGCGTGAACAGCACGTCAACACCCCCGGCTCAGCACTGTGTCACCTATGAAGGGCTGCACGGCTGAGTTTCTGCTTACAGCCACTTGAGCCATGTACTTGGAGGCCAGCCCACTTGTTGGCTGCATCACATGCCAAACATGATCAGCAGAACCAACGCCTTTCCAAAACTGCAACGTAGCCTTGGAACAATCTGTCTTGACATTACAGATGGGGGGTGCAGGCATTTCTGCTTCAGCGCGACAGGTGCATTCCTACAAAACCATGCTTTATGCAGAATTATACAATAAAAACAACAGGGCTCAAGAGGAAAAGGAGAAAAGGAAAAAAAAACAGCTACGTGCAAACAACTTACAACCCAACCAAAGCATTAGTTACAGTACTCAAAATGTTTAAGGTCAAGTCTTTGAGCATTAACGCTTTTCTTTAACTTGTCTTTCATCAGTTCGCATGTTAGACAGTTTCTTGTAACCAAGTTCACCGATATTTAAGGCTTTGCAAGACTTAGTGAATCAGTACAAATGTGCATGTCTCCTAAAATGATATCGTTCACATCTAGATGGTCAGAAAGTAAAACACATGACAAATAGGATTTTAGTTAGTTCTGATTGTATATTAGAGCTGCACCTAGCTGTTAAATTTTATAACTCAGTATTACTTCTATTGATTTTTCTTGTGTAAAAAGTATTTTGGTCAAATGTGAGAATAAATTAAAGAACTTATCCCAACCAGGGCTCTGAAACAGTGGTTTTCATGTCCTAAAAATCTAAATTTTATTGCACAAACTTGCAAATTAAGATGAAAGTGAAATCCACACCTGTTCTGTATATTAACAGCCATATTGCATCTGTATGTACTGCTAAAGTAAACATTTACTGAAAAGTTAAATACACAAAGTGAACACAGATGGCACATGATGAGCATGTTCAAAATGCTGTCAGTGGTAAAAATGGTTCAGCCCTCCTCATAAAAGTTGTCCATAAGAGACTTTGGTTTACTGGAAATAAGATAAAATTTTATTACATTTATTCATTCTCTTTGAATAAAGAAAACTGCTGGTGTTCAGGTTAAAATCAGGTCAGCTGAAACCTGTAACTCTTTATTAGAAAGCAATATTAAAAAGTGCACATAAAATATTACTCAGACCAAAATCTGAAGAAGTTTATTGCACATTTCTGCTGCCAATACGACAGTCCGGAACATATAAAAAAATGTTAAAATATTTTGAAATATGCCAATACACACTGTCCCTGTTTGTAGTAAGCGCAGTAATTTGTTGGCAGTAGCTGCTAACAGTTAGGTCCCCCAGTTAATGTATTCAGCAGTATTTTTAAGACATTTGTATTTTTACTATACTAATGCTAGTGGACAGAATGAGAATTTTGCTGAATTAGCTATTTGGAACCTTGCTTTGAGCAAAATTCTAACATCATTAAACTCAGCAGTTCACAGCGGCATTGCTACAGTACAAAATTTTTCGTGATGGATATAAATAATGCTACTAGCTACCTTTGCAACTGAGGTTGAAAACTTGACAAAACACTTGAATGGCATGAAAGGAAGAGACAAGTGGTAGAAAATCATCAAGTTAGGAGCATTTTAATAACTCGCATAATGTGAGTTCAATTTTATAATGTTTGCATTGTAGAATAGGTTCATTTAACCTGAAGTTTAAATGCTTCCAAACCTTTGATAGTTTCATCTGTTTACTGCCACTCATCTCTTCCTATTGCTCTTCCCCATTGCCATTTTCCCCCATTCTACAACACATCACACTTTTGTGCTCCAGTTAATGTCATCCATGCACTGCTGCAGTCTGTGCATAACAGTTCATTGGATCATAAAGCGAATGACTGAGGCAGAGAATTTGCCTCAAGGATTTTAATGAAAAATTCATAATCGTTTCAGCAGTACCATATATAACAAAGCAATTAAACACAGAGTCCTATTTAAGTAAAAATATTCAAATGTTTTTTCAAGATGTATTACTATTTCACAATGTAAAAACCATCAGACTATCCCCAGTGTATTTTACTACTTCTGCTCTGAATTCTAGAATCTATAGGATTTAACCTCATTTTGAAAATGGACTGGGGTAACTTCGACCCCAAAAATAACACAGGGGCTATAGGTAACTGAAGTTGATTATATCTTAACGTGAAAAATTGTTATAGTAGTATGCAAGAATAGAATCGGTTTTTGACTATTTCTGTCAAATTTGTGGCAATTTGAAGATTTCAAAAAGTTGCAGCCATATTGGTGACACCTGGAGCACACTTTATTCAAATCAGTTTTAAGTTATAACCCCTCAAAATTAACATTCCTAAAAAAGTGGCCTAACTAGTGAAGCATCAAATGTATTCTACCGTAGACCAGTGCTTTCAGGCATGTAATTTCACTTTGAAAAACGTAAACCTGCCATCAGGGCTGGGCGGTATCTAAAAAACAATGTTGAATATTTTACTTCAAAAATATCGGGAAAACTATATCATTGAGTTGTCCAAAGCTCACCTCCTGCAAACATGCACGCAGCAGGCCATTCACAAGGGGGATGGCTGACTGGCAGTGCTTAACATCACTTGTTAGTTTCCTTGGAAAATGATCAATCAGCAGGTCGGATTTAATTATGATTTTAAAACGTGATACTGGGCGATCTAAAGCAGTGGTTCACAAACTTATAGTAAACCGACCATTATAACCGACGCTGATATACACTGCAATCTTTGCAACCATAAGGACTTAAAAAATATTATTCATACAATGTCGATTACCGATATCGTCGTCATATTGCCCAGCCCTAGATACCAGGGATGAAAATGTGTACAAGCCAGCAAGAGTGTCGCACCACATCTTTCCCCTATTTACTAACTGTATATTATCAAATTCTTGTTTTGGAACCACACGTAATAGCAGAGCTGCCCGTACATCAATGTATTGAGTCTCTCCTGTCAAATTTATCCACTAATGGTATCAGGTGATATCAGTCCGTTACCCATTTTTATGCACAAGCTATTTCATGTTATTGAAATCTGAACTGTGCGATTAGGTTGGATATTGTAATTTCATAGACTTTTGCAACAAGTCACAAAATTCTGTGGCATTTTGACAAAGTATAGTGGCTACAAAGTGGTGTTTCCAATTATGTAAGGTGCCTGTTTTTACCCCATTTGACAAGAAGCTATGGGTCAAGGGGTAGCAGCTCCTGGACCTGCTTATCAATATGCCTTGAACGCTTACATTCATGTTTGTGTAAACACCTCAGCCTATAGATACAGGTTCTCATTGTGAAAGTGTGTTACCAAACCCCTATCAAGATGGTCCTAGGGGAGATTCCACCATTTTCGCTGAAGCCTTGTTGCATTAATACCAGGTCAACACTACCCTCTGCTGGCAAATCTAAGTAACAGTGCTGTGCTAGTACTGCACTCAGCAAAGGCCTGAGTTGGCCTACATGACACAGTTTGAAGCTTGCGTTATACAACAGCCAGTGGCCCCTACCTCTCCAGCTGTTTCTGGTGCCTCTCCTCCCGAGCTTGGGCCTTCATCTGCTGGACCTCGATGGTGTCTGGTTTCCTCCTCCGCATGTACAGCTCATGGTTCCCCATGCATAGCGCCAGGATGCGTTTATTGATTCGCAACCGGGGGGCATAGAAAACGAAATCCTAGGAAACAAAATAGTTGCGAGCATTTTGCTGACAATTCAGTGCATTCTACCAATGTGCTCTCAACACTAGATACTCTGGAAGCTTCAAGACGAAAAGCTACATACAAATCAATTCTTTTAATATGTCCACCGAACTAGCACTAAAAGGTAACTACTAGTGGTAGGAATCTATTCTATTACAAATCACGATTTTTCAAGGTGGCAATTTTCATATCAGCATGAGAGTTAAAAGATTGACTTCTAAACATCAATTTTAATGGGAGACTGAAATTATGCTGTTCACATTTGGTACTGCAAATATAGTTGCCCAGCTGCACACTACCTGATTTTAAGGGACTGACATGCACGTGTTTGGCACAGTACTATCGTGAATCTAACCATGTGCAGAGACTTTTCCTCTCAATTTAAAACCACAACAAACTGCAAGTGTGTAAAATGTAAATTTTCATTGAATATCTATATACCTCTTCCCTGAACACTAAGAAGAGTTTCTAAACAAACTGAACTATTTACACATTTTTTAAACTCCCTCCCTCAGGTTTCATCTCACCCCATGTCTTGCGCTCTCATTGGCTGTAGCTCAGCACCGCACTCATTGCCAGTCGCGGCACATTTCATACTAGGATTTGGAGTTGCCGACAAGTCCGGTTAGATATCTTTCCGGCGCCTGCGATGCTGTCCGGTCACAGCTTTGAAGTAACAGCAATTGAGAGCCAATTTGCTAGCGCCAAGCAAAGACTGATTTGCCCATTAATCTGTGGCTTTTGCTGGCAATTGCTAAAAACCATTCAGCAAGCAGAAAATCTAGGCTAAAATCATGTAGTGTGTACTTAGCATTAGTTATTTTTTAGCCTGGTCTGAATCTCCTGGCAAAAGCACACAAACTGAGTTAGCATGTTGGATGCGTTTCCAGAAAAATATCCGTGCTTAGGATAACAAACTTGGCAGATGTTCTTAGTCTTATCAGCCACTCGCTCTCTCAGGTGTTGGTGTAATTTACTGGGGAGCCAAAATTTTCGGAAACTACTGATTTAAGTCATGTGGGAAGGTCTTTGCACTCTCTAGCACTAGCTGTAACAAACTCAAAACCACAGTTAGCACGTTTTCCTTGGTGATCATCTACTTGTGAATTTAGGCTTCACCTGTGTCAAGAAATGTATTGATTTTTTTCACTGTGCATTCCAAACTGAAAATACCGCAACCGAAAGGCACACGACAATGTACCATTACAGCCCCTGCCTTTGCTTTAAATGTATACCTGAAATGCTCTTCAGCAAAATATGTTAAATTGGGATACATACATCAATAAACATATATCGACATCGATTTGGGCGGTCACTGCTGATTCCCACCCCTAGGCTCTACCACAGAAGGCAGATCGGAAATGTTGGACGAAGGATATTTGCAACTGGGCCAGTTCTGTATTCAAATTGCATGGAGTACAACCCCTTTTTAGGTTCACAGGAAATTGGCCAACATGGTTACCAAACTCTGCTTGTTGCTGCTAAAGACACACAAGTCCTTTCCTTGAAAAAATCCCTCCATCAGTTTTAACACACCCATATTGCATTTTCAATTTGATTCCTTTCATGCAATTTTTTCTTTGGTTAAGATTTAACACATTCCCTAGGTTACCACTAACCATTAAAGAGCAGTAGGTGGCAAAGCAGATACCAGTTCTACCTTTGATCAAGTAAAATTCTTGTCGTAATGCTGCCCAATAAATGTTGTGGGTTATATAGACAATTTACAGACGTTTTGGGATAGGCCTGGCCTTTTGAAAAGGGATGGTATTCACCCCTTGCGGGCTGGTGCTGATCGCCAGTCCAAAAGCATAGCTCTTAGTCTTGAGGCAAATTGCAGACTACCCAGAGCCAAGTCCAGGCGGCAGGCAAACCAGCATAACCGACTGCCTGCTAGTTGCTCAGAGTCGTCACCTAGGGTTAATGTTATTGAGACCATGTCTGTTCCTTGCAGTTTTAATCGTGGAAGTCTGTTCCACCATAGTGTATGTCATAACTTAATAAAAATGACACTAAATCCATAATTAGATAACAGATGCAAGGCAAAAACTTAGACATTTGAATGCAAGATCACTGGCTCCTAAGGACTTACTAATTAATGAAATGGATTACTGATTTTAGTCTTAGTGCCTTATGCCTTATTGAGACCTGGCTTTAACCAAATAAATTCATAGCACTAAATGAAATCTACTCCAGCTCAATTCAGTTATAAGCATGACCCTTGACCAAATCGGAGAAGTGGCAGTGTTGCTGCAATATTTCAGTCCAACCTAGGAGTGCCTGAGAAAAGTGATTATAGCTTTACGCACATTTGAAATTCTTGTTCTTAGTTTTGTTGGCCCATCTCCTTGTAGTCCTTCATCTCCAATCATCATTGTTATTGTGTATAGACCGGCTGGTCCATACAGTAATTTTCTGAAGGAGTTTGAGGATTTTTTAACAAACCTGGTGGTCACTACTGACAAAGCTGTGACTGTCATTCTCCATGTGAATATTAAAATCACCAACAGTGATCCTTTAACAACAATGTCTGCTGCTATTCTTGACTCTGTTGGTGTGCATCAGAATGTAGTCGGGCCTACTCATGCCTGTAACCATACCCTGGACTGATTCTTAGCCACAGTGTCCTGGTGGAGCATGTATCTATTATCCCTCAGAATTGTCTACTTTCAGATCATTACTTGTTAATGTTTGAAATACAACATAGCCTTCCTCCAACCCCAGCTCCAAAGTGCAGTACCATATGTTCAATAGCCTCATTATCTACAACAATATTTCTCGGCCAACTTCCACCATCCTTCACACTTACATCTGAAGCATCAACTGAAAATGAACTTGAACAGGTAACTGAACATGGCGAAATTGTTTCACAGCACTCTAGATCTTGTAGCTCCACTTAAAAAATAAACCACAGACATGAGAAACCTAACCCCTGGTGCTCTGATCATACGCGTAAACTTAAACAGGCTTAGTAGTTACCTTTTAGTGCTCAAGCTTTAGTGCAAATGGTGCTCAACTAAACTAGAAGTTTTCAGATCTTACTGGAAAGAGAGCCTCTCCAAATATAGACAAGCACTACTGCTATATCTGTCTTTCACCAGAGTAAGAGAACAGAACAAAAACAAATCCTATGTAGGATTCTGCTATGTTACTTGTTATATTACTGGTTGTTCCATTACTTTGTAGCACAGAAATCCTACCTTGTGTGGCTTCCTGTAATAGTAACAGTAATTAGAAACCCCTCTTTCAAATCACTATATCAAATCTTCCTTTCATTTCAAAGATCCTGGAAAAAGTTATTCATCAGCCGTCTTCTTCTCTACAGAAAAATAATGCTAATAAATTCAGTCAGGCTTTAGACCAAACCATAGCACCACAAACAGCTTCAATAAAAGTAATGAATGATTTGCTTATGGCTTCTGACCGTGGCTGTTTCTCTTTGTTGGTGCTACTAGATCTAACTGCAGCATTTAGTACTGTGGACCATAATATTGTCTTGGACCAGCTAGAATTTGTGGTTGGCATAAGAGGGACAGCTCTCTCTTGGTTTCATGCTTATTATCAGTCTGTCCATGTGAACAATGAATCTTCCAAGGCCACTAAAGTCAAATATGGTGTTCCACAGGGATCAGTGCTGGGTCCACTATTGTTCACTTTATATATTGTACCACTTGGCAACATCATTAGAAATCATGGTGTTACGCACGCACGCTGAAAAAACATAGGAAACCTAAGGCTGCTCAAAAAAAAGTTTGAATACCTCAACCTTAGAAGTTTCCTTACTCAGCTTAACAAGGTGGTCAGAGACTTTGGTGTCCTAGTTGATTCAGACATATGTTTCGATCCTCACATAAGCAGTATTACAAGACCTGCGTCCTACCATCAACGGAACACAGAGAAGCTTCGGAAGATGCTCTCCTTTCATGATGCAAAAAAACGAAAAGATGACTTTATAACTTCTAGACTGGACTACTATAATGCCCTCCTTTCTGGTAGCCCATCTGGATCCTTAGATAAACCTCAGCTAGTACAGAATGCAGCAGTCATAGTTCTTACAAAAACTAAAAAGAAAAATCATATTAGCCCTGTTCTATGCCATTTTTACTGGCTTCCATTTAAGTCTCGGACTGACAACAAAATACTGCTATCAACTTGTACAGCACTGAATGGCCTAGCACCAGAATACCTTGGAGATCTACTGGTCTCTTACAACCCTCCTCGCTTACTTTGGTCTCAAGGAGCAGGATATCTATTAGTACCTATAGTAGAAAGAACTACGACAGGCTGCAGCTTTCTCTTATAGAGCTCCGCATCTGTGGGACAGTCTTCCAGTGGATGTGCAAGATTCAGGCTCACTTTCAATATTCAAGTGTAGACTAAAAACACACTTTAGTCCAACTTACAGGGACTCTAGTTTTAACTCTAGCTAACCGCTCCCAGATAGACCTGTGAGGTGTACAGCTGGGTGGGGATCGGTGCCATTGGCTTTGGATGAACTGAACTGTCAGTGCTGTCACTCTAGCTTTACATTCCCTTGTGGAATTGGAGTGCTGACATTTCAGGGATTCCCAACGCCTGTGTTCCAACTTGCCACTTCCCACTGTTTGTCCTGCCATCAGAAGCAACACCAGCACCTGTCTGCCCCCCACTTTGAAGCTCAGATCTTAAAATTTGGACAGTGTGAATTGGGATTTTGCCATCTTGCTCATTTGACTTCCTCCACCAGCCCTTGGAAGATGGGCTCCCCCTTTAAGTCTGGTTGCTCCAAAGGTTTCTTCCTTCTTGGGTGATTTTCCTTGGCACTGTCACCTTTGGCTTGTTCACTAGGGGCTTTGGGCAGGGATAATGTAAAGTGCTTTGAAAAAAGGCAATGTTGTGAAAATGCACTATACAAATAAAATTGAACTGAATTATTTGTGTTGTAAATACAAACATAACATTCCAGCTGGACAAAATGGTAGAAATGACTGTGAGTAGCTTTGAGTAGACCGTCTATGATTTAAATCATGTAGACAATTTAAAAAGTGAAGTTGATTAGCATTGGTAATCTCCACTTTTATTCTGCGTTTGAATTTGTTATTTTGAATCTTGATCGATCATTTGCCATCGTCTGTCCCTGTGATATACAGGGGTGTGGAGTATGTGCACAGTTGACTTACCGGAGCCTTCTTGTCGATGGGCTTGATAACAAACTTCTTATCGTTGAAAGAAATATTTCTAATCTCACTCCAGGGAAAGCCTATTTTTGGTGTCAATCTGCAACACAGAAATTCCCATCCTCAATATCTGACCAGTATACTGAAGTAGAAGTCAAAACTGGTTTCAAAAAGCAGTATTTTTATGGTCAAATACAGCATTCAATATATCTACAATTTCTAATCTAAAAACCATAGCTAAATGTAAAATAGTATGAAAAGCTATGACAGGGAAAACTTTAATATTTGCAGGCTCTCTGTTCTGGTAGCATTTGCATAACATCACATTAGCTGCAGCAATATCTTCACAAAAAGAAGACCGACCTGTGTTCTCAACAATTATGAAAAATTGTCATTTTACTGTATATAAACACAATGCCTCTCATGGGTGTCCATTAAACATTCTGAATTATGTCGAATAAAACTATCAGACATAACATTAACTTGTATACAACTCGCACCTTCTGTTGTCTAAGCACAATACTTTTAGCATTATTGCATGAAACCATACATACTATACAACCATACACCACAGATGTGATTATTAAGGACACTATTCCTCCAGGGATAAAATATTTACATAAGGGTAAATTTTAAAATTAATAATCTCGGCAATTCATCATTGAATTTATCATTCAATGACACATAAATTACATTATACTGCAGCTGTTGATCCCATAAGTACAGTGATCCCTCGTTTATCGCGGGGGTTGCGTTCCAGAACCCCCCAGGAAAGAAAATCCGCAAAATAAAAACCATGTTTATATGGTTATTTTTGTGTATTTTAAGCCCTTATAAACCCTTTATATTCTCTTACTTAGATATTAGGTAAGATTCGTTTTGTATGTAATTATGTATGTAAACACAGTTTATATACCATGCACAAATATATGTATCGTATATCATTGAAGAGTTTTAATACTTAGAACGTAACTGTAAACACATTGTAATAATACATATTTTAAAAATAATTTTATATAAACTATAATATACAGTAATGCAATAGTTTTACTTACCCAATTATATTAGATATATTATGATTATTCCTTTAATATTAGTATCATATTTCTAAAATACGAACGCTGCAGTCACGAGCCATTTGCATTCTGGTAATGTTTAGATTCTCAGCTGATTTCGGCCGATTTGGCAGCCATCCACCAATAGCGTCCCATGTATGAAATCAACAGGGCAAACCAACTGAGGAAGCATGTACCAGAAATAAAAATATCCATCGTCCACAGAAATTCGCGAACTAGCGAAAAATCCGCGATATATATTTAGATATGCTTGCATGTAAAATCCGCAATACAGCGAAGCCATGAATGTCAAAGCGCGTTGTAGCGAGGGAGTTACTGTAGTAACTTTTTATTTTGGGATAGCCATAAAATGCTGGCATAACTTGGTCCACATTTCTGATTGCAGTGGATAAACAGGCAGAACAAACCAACTTCACTAAAAAGGGCCAGTAGAGGGCAAGCGTTTGCAGGATTTCCTGTTTAGCCAGAGCATCTAGGGTACGCAATTTGCATTGTTTTTCCCAAAACGCCACCTCCCACCACCCCACATGTACAAGAAACAAGCAGCACAGACCAGCAACTTATTCAGTCACCAGCAGACCCCCACCAAAGCAGAAAACAACTGTCATACATACATGCATTTCCCATTCATTTTAAACTCCCCTCTCTCAAAAAGGACTCAGGGGAAATCTGTTCATTCCTAAACATTAGAACAATAAAAGTCTGTTCACCAAATGCATCTGACTGTGGGATTTTATACCCTGCCCCTCCCACACGTACACAGACAGAGATGGTATTCGCCGACTTGCCAAAGAGACATCTTTGACCTTTCCCTGCTTGAAGTATAACAACTCAATACAGCCTCAAGATTTTGTTAAAAGTGTGTGCCGGGCAAAATCACAGATAAAGCTACGCTAACACATTCTGTATGACACTGCATTTGGGAACAGAGGTCATAGGCACACCATTGTGGTTTACACAGTGTTGCAGCAGATTAAATCACGTAAATACTTACATGCTAGGACTTACACTAATGCAAGCCAACACAGTGCATTTTTCTGACATGTGAATATAATATTCTGCTGCATACCTTCACTGTAGGTTAATGGTTATTAATATATATATGTGTGTGTGTGTTGGGGGGGGGGCTACTCACTTGTCGCCATGCTCATAGATGTTGAGCCCCAGGGCATCAACACCCAACCATAGCTCGGTCCCTTTTTTGTTCTTGATCTCAAAGTAGTTCACACCATACATCTCTAGATCCTGCGCTATCTTCAGGTACTCCATCATGGAGTCCTCTCTGAAAGACGAGCAGCCTCAGTTAACATTCCAAGTCAATATATCTGTAAAGCATGTGTGTCATACAAAAATACTAAGACTATACAATTCCTTGGTAAGACCCCACCTAGAATATTGTGTGCAGGTTTAGTCTCCTCACCTTAAAAAAAAAAAAAAAAAAAAAAAAAAGACTGCTGCCTTAGAAAGGGTTCAACGTAGGGCTACAAGAATGATTCCTGGTCTTAGAGGAATGTCTAATGAGGAGAGGTTAGCAGAGCTGAATCTGACAATCCAGCCTCGGCCACAGGAGCCTAAGGGGGGACATGGTATAGGGGTAATAGATTCTAATAGTTCTGGATGTTGTTCAACCAAATAGTTACTTCAATATTAGCTCAAATACAAGAACTTGTGGCCATAGGTAAAAATTAGCGGAAGAATATTTTAAACTGGGATTTCAGAAAACACTTCTTTACAAAGCATGTAGAGTATGGAATAGTCTTCCTGACAGTGTAGTGCAAGCTAAAACTTAGAGTTCCTTTAAATCAAAGCTAAATACTTTAAGCTATTAGTCGAATTCTCCCCAATTGAGCTCGATGGGCCGAATAGCCTCCTCTCGTTTCTCAGGTTCTTGTGTGATTTATAAGTCCATAAATGTACAGCTCTACTCTTCTGCATGAGTACACAATATAATTTGCAAAACTTCATCCAGTGGTTTAATATTTAAAAACCCACTTTGGGAGCATGAAACGTCAGGGATACTATTCTGTTCACAGGCTAATTCGCAGGCCTGTAAGTATTCACCATTTGAGAATAAAGGGTTTAGTACTGGTTTCTTGGGCCCCTAGCAACTAGGACCCTAGGAAAATTCTAGAATCTTTAATGGCTTTAATGGCTTGGTCTGTCTGTTGTCTGGAAAAATGGGAGTGGGGGCAGATGGACACTGCCATTCTGTATTACACCATGAAAGCATGTAAGGGTGTGTGTGGACACAAAATACACCGACTAGCCCTACTTTATTGCTCTCTCATACACACTCACACAAAAGACAACACAGATTCCTACCTAAGCATACCCCTGTGCTCCTCATGCCATGTCTGTATCCTCTCCTCCCACTGTTCCTTGGTGAGTTTATGCTGTTCCAGAACTCTGCAGAACAGAACCACACAGCAGTCCTGAAGCAATATATACACTACAGCCACATAATGGGAAAATCATAACCATGCAGCCCATTTGTTGTGCTGTTCCCTACTGCTGTCCAAAAAAAAAAAAAAGTCATCAAAACATTAACAAAGTCTGGGGATCATTTTATTCTAGACTGTGCTAGAGAACAGTATGAGTGACACCTCACTTGATGCTTGACTGTGATAAAAGAGGGCTAAAGGATTAGTATGAAACTGAGTACATCTTTAAGCCTATGGTATGTCTAGGTTTTAGCCAATTGATTTAAATTCACTGATCCCACTTTTTCTGTCCTGATACCAATAACTGGGCTTTAGGTATCCAAGTACCGATCTGATACCAGTTTTTAATAAGCTGTAGGCTTTGGTTCACTATGTGAAAGAGACTGATCATTCTTTTGTGTGTAAGGCAACATCAGGCCTAACATAACTTTGTCTGGGTGAAATTGATTACTATAACCGGATGATCATTATAACCATTTTTTCCTTTCTTTGTGTGTCAGGCAGATTACCATCTAATTAATATTTGTATGTTTATTACATGACTATAAGGTAATAAAATGGACAGCATCGCATTTTACTGAAGTTTGACTCAAAATATAGTACAGCCGATTCAAAGATTTCAAATAGATTTCATACAGTACTGTACAGTATATGTCCTGGGTATGACGTTAAACTGTATCCGGCCCTGTGAGCGGCCCTCCAACTTGCAGGAAAAAAAATTTGGGGTTGGTGGCAGAATTAGAACTCCAGCCACCGTAAAACACCTCACTACAGCTCGGTCCAAAAAGGCACGATACCATTCTGCTCTCCGCAGGAGTAGCTCTGCTGCAGCCTCCCATAGGAAGGCTGCACGCACCATGAAGGGGATGGGGGAAAGCCTTCGGGAGTCTCATCCCTGGAAGAGTTGGAACTGCTGGAGAGCCAATAGGGTCAGGCCGGTTGGGGATCAAAGCTAGTGTGGTGCTGAGGCGTCACCCGCTGCATGGCAACGCTTGGGTCCCAGCTTGAGGCGGCCTATTCGAGTAGGCAGTGGCGGCACACTCAGAGGTACGCAGACCAGGGAGTGGCCAGATTTCTGTAGGTGGGTACACCTACTTTTGGTCTGGTCGCTCTGATGGCTGCCATACTCAGGAAGTAACTGTTGCTGTGGCGGATCGGCTCCTCCCGATGGTGGTTGATGTCACCCCTTTCAACGAGCGTATTATGAGACTCAGGCTAAGGCACTCCCCTGAGTGTCTTGTCTGTTGTCTCTGTGTATGCTCCAACCACAGTGAGTGATGTCTCTTTGAGGGAGACATTCTACTTGCAACTTCGCTTGGTGGTTGATGGGTGCCCACAAGGTGACACTCCTCTGGTCATGGGTGACTTCAATGCGACCACTGGCACCGACAGGGCTGGCTATGAGGATTTTGTCGGTCCCCACGTCTGGTGACTGGGGTAAAAGTGGCTCCATGCTCCTCGACACTGCGACAGGTCAGAGGCTGCGTGTTGCTGGATCCTTGTTCCAACGCCCTGAGCCACATTGTTGGACTTGGTATTCCAATACTGGTGGCGTGGTGAAGATCAATCGATCACATCCTTGGGAGCAGATGCTGGAAGCTCCTGCAGAACTACAGGGTCCTCATGGATGGCACTGCAGTTGTGACCCACTGGGCCGGCTACTGTGAGCAGTTGTTTAAAGCTGATCCTCCGGCTAGAATGTTGGACATCTCTGGGTCCACGGTTCTTGAGGCTCATCCCCCAATCAGCTGTGAACCATCCAATCTCACTGGGATTACACGGGTGGTGAACCAGCTGGGGGTAGGGAAGGCTACAGGTATCTGTGGTAAACTTCTCCAGGCTGGTGGTAAGGCTGTCCTGCTGGCATTGCAGACAATCTTTGCTTCCATCTGGGAGACAGGCGTCATCCCAACTGACTGGAAAACGGGACTTGTCCCCATCTGGAAAGGGAAGGGTGACCACCAGGACTGTGGCAATTACAGGGGGATAACACTGCTCTCAGTGCCGGGTAAGGTCCTTGCAAGGGTCATCCTTAACAGGATCTGTGACCACTTGCTCGCCTCCCAGTGACCGGAGCAGTCTGGTTTTATGTCTATGAAGTCTACCACTGACCGCATCTTGGCACTGAGGGTTCTCATCGAGCGCAAGCGTGAATATCGGCAGAGGTTCTTTGCAGCCTTTGTTGATTTTCGCAAAGCGTTTGACTCAGTTGATCGAGTTGCCCTGTGAGACATCCTGAGACTTTGCGGGATCCTCCCGAAGCTGCTAGACGTCATGGTTGGCCTGTACACTGGTACTGTGAGTGCGGTGCAGAGTGGAGGAAGAACCTCGTGTTTTTCCCAGCTGATTCTGGGGTTCGCGTTCTTGGTCCTACTCTGTTCATTGCTTGTATGGACTGGGTGTTGGGCAGGGACGTTGGGTCCAGCAGTTGTGGGGCATCTGTTGGTGAAGAAAGATTCACTGATCTTGACTTTGCTGTAATCTTCGCCGAGTCAATGGAGGCTCTGATTGGGGCTGAGAGAGTGAGCGAGGAGTCTGAGTGTCTGGGATTGCAAGTGTCCTGGATAAAAACCAAGATCCAGGCCTTTAACGACTTCTTAGGTACAGCCATGGGTGTCGACCTTGTCGAGAGATTCACCTGCCTCAGCAGCGACATTCATGTCTCTAGTGACTCTTCCCATGAAGTCAGCAGACGGATTGGGAGAGCATGGGGGGTCATGAGGTCCCTGGAAAGGGGTGTGTGGCACTCCCGATATCTTTGCAAGAGGACAAAAGTCCAAGTCTTTAGAATCCTGGTGCTCCCTGTCTTGCTATATGGCTGTGAGACATCCAGTGTGCTAAGACGAAGACTGGACTCTTTCGGTACTCTGTATCTTCGGAAAATCCTCGGGTACCGCTGGTTTGACTTTGTGTCGAATGAGAGGTTGCTAGGGGAGTCCCGAATGAGGCACATTGCTGAGGACCCGAACAGTTGGTCCAGGCTGAGGGGACGCCCGCGTAACACCTGGCTGCGGCCGATGGATGGCTATCTCCGAAGGGTGGGACAGGACCATGTGTCTGCCTGGGGGGCTGCCAGCTGGGATCCCGAGGCATTTCGTCATGTGGTGGGTGCGGCAACGCGCTGCATCAGCACATGTGTCCCGACCTGACCTGACCTAATGAGAAAGGTCTGTGATCCACCCCAAAACCAGATATAATCCCCATCTTGGTAGTGCAATTTATAATATATAATAATAACAATTTTACACAGAGCTCTACATACAGCTCCAAGTGCTTTGGAAAAAAAAAACAAACATTCAAATTCAATATTTTGAAAGGCATACATTCCATAAAAGAAATTTAATAGGCAAGAGAAATTAAATCATACAGATTAAAATGAATGCAAGAATAAATTCAACAGTAAAAAGGATAGTAACTAAAAAAATCCTTTTTAATTTCCTTCACAGAACAGAAGTCCCTTTTTCAATGTTTAAAGACAGATAATTTTATTTTAATATTATTTGTTTGTTTAACTTAAAAAAATTGCCAAGAAAGGCTATGGACAATGTGTTATTATATGCGAGTCATATCGCAACTTATATCATCAGCAAAGAAATAAAAATAAATTTCAGACTTTTATATGGATCTTGCAAATGACAGAACAATTTTCAACATGGATCCGTGTGGCACTCTCAATCGATTTTCAATAACAACAGCACATCAATTTTCTTGAGTACTGTAAGTAGTTCACTAAACAAAAGAAAGACATCACATAGACAGGGCCAAGCAAGCCCACATAATCCAGGAAATTATAAGAAGTACCAGAGCAGTTTTAAGATCCCACAGAATATCTATGCTTATTGGCATATGAGGATAATATTAAATAATTTACAATTGTGGGTTAAGCAGTTTATGTGCGCTGGCAAAGCTGTATGCTTGAAAAAACTGAAATATTTATGTTGAATTTAAGTATTTCTGAATTTGCAAGACATATTTTCAGGGGATGTTCTGGACCGCCTATGACCCTGAATAGGAAATGTAGTTACAGAAAATGTCTGGATACATGTATATTTTCAGGGTTTTTTATAAGAAAAGGAAGACACTGTTATAGTATAGAGAATCTAATAGGCACATAAGCATCTCTTTTGAACATCTAGGATACAGTCCTGCAGATACTGATGCAGCAAAATATGATGAATGGTATTTAATGGGCTTCACAAATTAGGTTGTAACTAATAATATTGGATGGCATTGCAGCTATAAATTCAATCAATTTTTTTTTTAATTTTTCCTGATTTGTGGTTTATTTTATGTATATATGCATTTATGTATTTTGATAAATGGCTTTGTCCATGGCAGTCTGTGTAAAAACGCTAATTGAAGTATTTTTTTTTAATTCTTTAATTACATGTATTAACTACACAGAACAAATTTAAGTTTTTAAGGCAAAAAAAAATGAAATTCTACCCCTAGAGCAGTGTTTCCCAATACCAGTCCTCGGGGACCCACAAGAGGTCCATGTTTTTGCTTCCTCCAAGCTCCCTACCAGACAGTCCACATTTTTGCTCCCTCCCAGCTGACCTAATTTGATTATGAGTGTTTCACTAAATGTGTCCCAATGATAACATTAGGACATGCTATGATTATAATAATTCTAAGCAGATCAGTCTCTCTATCAAGTGTGTCTACATTTTTTACACTTGATATTTTTTGGAATGTTATTTGTGCTGTTAACACATCATGTAAAACGTTGTAATAGCCTTGAGTTATATGTTCATGTTTCATGGTGTTTGTAGTCATCTAATCCTTATCTGATGGTGCACTGTATGTACTGACCCAATATGCATTATATCTCGGCAATACACCTTGGAAACATGGCTTTGCTTAATTCTGTGTTAACACTATATATTTATTGAATGAATTCTAACCTACTATAAATAGATTTTTATGGCTTTATTTAAAACTTGACAATGTGAAATTTCCAGAATCAGAAATTGGTAATATTTGAATTGTGGATTTGTAGAACATCTCTGTATTTCTACAGTTCAGTCAGATTTCTGCTGTCTTCTTCGGAGAGTAGCATTCTATAGGCAATATAAATGTGTAATCTTATTCTTGAACAATTAAACAGATCCTCATCCATTCAGTGAATTTCAAACACATTTATTGTCATATATTTGTGGTGTGAATAAGAGGTGTGAATAATTAATATCTGTACCATTTTTTACGCAATCTCTTGTTCATAATTTTTCTAGGTGTGAATTGAATCTGTGGGTAGAATATACTATGTCAATGAAGTCAGTGTATGTGGCCTGGTTGAATGAAGCCATCACCATCTCATTGTAATGGCGTCAATTTTCTTGCTCTGCAGGTAGCTCTTGGTTACCAACTATGAAGCTAATTTGAAAATGAAAACCCTGGTCTCAACCATAGTCAGTTTGAGCTGTAGAATAACATCTTGCTTAAATATGGCTCATAGACTTTTAATAAACTGAGGTGGAAGAAAAAAGATTCTGTAACACTTTCTATGAATGCACTACCTTCATAAGCAGTTCACAAAGCATCCTTAATTATAACAACCATTATAACGCATTATGAAGGTATCTGTATTGCATTATAGATGACAGTTTCATAAAGCATTAATCCATAATATAGCTATAATGTGCTATGATAAATATTTATAGCCATGTTTATAATGTATTATGAATGCATTATAATGCGCTATGAATCGGTTCATAGATTCTTATTGCCCTGCCATTCATAGAAAGTAGAAAGTTACCAAAGATTCTTTACGCTGATTGTTTGTGGTTCAGCTCAGAATTTTGACAGATGTTGGAAAAGTGAGAATAATCCAGTGGGTGCCATGCTCCATGGGACAATGTAAGTGTCATACATTTGGAAAAGTTCTGTATTAATTCAATTTTCATAGTCAGCATACTATGATATATAAGTACATACTGCCACAGCCATTTATACTATGATATACATGCATACTGTACAGAATATACTAAATTTAATACTGTATTGTAAATATATCTAGCAACCAGACAAGAAAGCACTAGAGTCCCATACTTTGTGTTCTTTTCTTTTGTTTTTAATTCCCCTAGTTCCTGAGAAGTTTGGCTTTGTAACAACCTTGCTATTTTCATCCAATGTAACAAAATACCCTGATATTCTTCCAGCTTCCTGTACCCTGTACGCGCATTTGCAAAGCAGATCAATCTTTTCCCAGCGTGTTTCATCTCTGACAGGCTTTCACCAAAAGGACCCTGAATCTTGAAACACTTAAGAATGCATGTAGTTCTTTTCACATTAAGCCTCATGCTACACTTCTTAAAGACAATCAGAATATGTCCAAAGTTACATATAAGAGAGGAAAGATTTGGATAGCGGGTCCGCTAGGATGCAGCAAGTCTGCAGTAGTTATGGTCAAAGGCCTTGCTCAAGGGTGCATGAGTGATTTGATTATTCTGTCAGCCAGAGATCTGATCCCAGCACCTTCCAGTAATCTGCCATTAAAATGTTCATCTTTTAAAGGACTTTGTTGCTGGACATCTTAACTATAACTGTGAAATATGTGAATTAAAATGACTGTGCTAATATATACATATGCTAAAAAATATGCTAATAACTAAACTAATTATATGAGGGAAACAAAACTACAACAATTTAAAATTTAGAATACAAAAGAAGGTCTTTTTGAAGCCATTTCCTCTTCACACATTCAGAAGATAAGCTAAGCTGCCTGCACTGACGCACGCCTCTCTTCACATTTTGTGTTGGGTCTCATCAGCTTTAAAACTGCTGCAGGTAAGGGAGCGCGGATGAAAAATAAACAACAGGTCCGGGGATTTATCTAACGCTAACCACAAGGACGCAGCATTC
>JAAGVU020000035.1:2438817-2455041 GCA_011763525.2 Mormyrus iriodes
GACTGAGGTTATATGGAGCATCTCCGTCCCAAATGTGATGGCAACACTGGAATTTGCTATTTACCAGACGCCAAGTTACATTTACCATTTGTGAAAACCGTCCATTTTCTAAACAGAAAAGGACATCAAAGCGCAGAGCTGGAGCATCATTTAAAAACAAAAACAATCACTTCCTAAGCATTTAAGCAATTGCAAATGGAACATCCAAGAACAAGATTCCGAGTCCAAACTGACTGGAGAGGAACAGGAAAGATTGACCTCAGCTGCCAGTCCTTTTTGTTACATGGGATGCGATGGGGAGACCCATGTATATGGCCGTACTGGCCCTGCACCTGGGGGTGGAACTGCAACACACCACAGAGCATACACAGGTGAAATAGCAGCTCCAGTCATAAAATGACAGTCATCTATATAATGACCAAATGAAAGAAAGGTGTTAAAATATTTAACCCACCCACACAAATGCAGAAGCACACAAGCACAACACCCCCCATACCCCAAACCCAGGCTGTATCACACCCAGAGAAAACTTACGCAGATCATCTCATAAATAATGCACACAGCCCCTTGGACAGGCCCACTGATGGACAAGCAAAAGCACGCGCACACACGCGCACACACATACAAAACAGTCCCTCCAGTGACAGCAGTATAGATGATTGGGACCTAGGTGGTCACAAGCACACGGGATGGAATCTTCTGTTATATTATGTAATGCTTTATTATGGGGGTGGCACGGTAGAGGAGTGGTTAGCACTGTTGCCTCACACCTCTGGGACCAGGGTTCAAGTCTCTCCCTGTGTCATTAAGGGGGGTGGCCTTCTAGGTACTCTGGTTTCACTGCACAGTCCAAACACACGCTGAGGCTAATTGGACTTACCAAATCGCCCATAGATGTGCCTGTGTGTGAGACTGGTGTGTGTGTGCGCCCTGCAATGGGTTGGTGCCCCATCCTGTGTTGTTCCCTCCGGACCCCTCGCGACCCTGAATAGGACCGGCGATTACAGAAAATGGATGAAATGACTGATTGCTGATCAGCACCAGATTTTAAAAAACCCAGTTCATGTTTAGAAATTGTGAAAAAATCACCATAGAAATAAAAATGTAATTATGATTCAACAAATGTGTGGTGAAAGCAAAGTTGTGGGAGAGGCGGAGGATGCTGGGGGGGGGGGGGAGCTAATTCCTCCACCATAATATTCACAAACAACGAAGTACAACTACGGTAACCCATACCGTTACGTCCATAAATATTTGGACAGTGACAGTTTTCATAATCTTGGTTCTGTACATAATCACAATAGATTTTAAATGAAACAATAGAGATACAGTTGAAGTGCAGACTTTCAGCTTTAATTCAATGGGTTGAACAAAAATATTGTATAAAAATGGTTAGGAACTTCAGTCATTTTTATACACAATCCCCTCATTTCAGGGGTTCAAATGTAATTGGACAAATTAAGTAAAAATAAAATGTTCATTTTTAATATTTTGTTGAAAATCCTTCGCAGGCAATGACTGCCTGAAGTCTTGAACCCATGGATATCACCAGATTCTGGGTTCCCTCCTTTGTAATGCTTTGCCAGGTCTTTACTGCAGAGGCTTTAAGGTGCCGTTTGTTAGTAGGTCTGTCTGTCTGAAGTTTAGTCTTCAGCAAGTGAAATGCATGCTTGGTTGGGTTGAGATAGGGTGATAGAATATAGAATAGTCAATTTCTTTGCTTTAAAAAACTCCTGGGTTGCTTTCGCTGTATGTTTTGGGTCATTGTCCATCTGTACGGTGAAGCGCTGTCCAATCAGCTTGGCTGAATTTGAGCAGACAGTAGGTCTCTGCACACCTCAGAATTCATCCGGCTGCTTCTGTCTTGTCACATCATCAAGAATCCCTAGCGACCCAGTACCACTGGCAGCCATGCATGCCCAAGCCATCACAGTGCCTCCACCATGTTTTACAGATGACACCGTATACTTTGGATCATGAGATGTTCCATACCTTTTCCACACTTTCTTTCTTGCCATCATTCTGGTAGAGGTTGATCTTGTCAAGATCTGTTTCATCTGTACAAAGTATGCTGTTCCAGAACCATGCTGGCTTTTCTAGATGTTTTTTGGCAAAGTCCAATCTAGCCTGTCTATTCTTGAGGCTTATGAGTGGTTTGCACCTTGCGATGAACCCTCTGTATTTGCTTTTATGAAGTCCTCTTTATGGTAGACATGGATGTTGATATGTCTATCTCCTGGAGAGAGTTCTTCACTTGGCTGGATGTTGAGAAGGGGTTTTTCCTTCATCATGGAAATGTTCCCATCATCATCATCCACCACTGTTGTCTTCCATGGTGGTCCAGGCCTTGTGGTGCTGAAGTCACCAGTGCATTCTTTTTTTCCTCAGAACGTACCAGACTGCAGATTTTGCCACTAATATTCTTGCAATTTCTGTGATGGGTTTTTTCTGTTTTTGCAGCCTAAGGATGGCCGGTTTCACCTGCATGGAGCTTTGACTTCATGTTGTGGGTTCACAGCAAAATCTTCTAAATGCAAACACCACACCTGGAATCAACTCCAGACCTTTTATCTGCTTAATGATGAAATAATGTCACACCTGTCCATAAAATAGCTTTTGAGTCAATTCTCCAATTACTTTTGGTCCCTTTAAAAAGAGGGTGGTACATATTAATGCGCTGTAATTCCTAAACTCTTCCTCCAATTTGGATGTAGGTACCCTCAAATTAAAACAGAGTCTGCACTTTATGTCCATATTCATTATATGACTAATTTGAATGTTTCAGTAAACAGGTAAAATAAAACTTGCATCAGTGTCCAAATATATATGGACCTTACAGTATATAATCATCGTCAACATGACCCACATGGAAAGGGCAGCATAGGAAACTGACACCAATAGCTGCAAAGCTGTGCTCACAAGCACAGCCCACAAGCTGATGTGAGCAAACCCTGACCTTTCAGGATCATTAAAAGTACCTCCCAGGGCAAAGACAAGCCCCAGATCATCTGCACCTGTTTTGTCTGCTACCACACAGCTAAGACATCTTGACCCCACAAGCAGCGTCAAATCAGCTGAACCACCATGGACAGAATACCCCCCATGCTGCTTAAGGTAGCGATACAGGCAGAAGGAGCTTCAGTCAAACTAGCTGCTGTCACTCAAGGAGAAACAAAGAATCAGTGTCTGGGACATGTGTCAGCGGGTAAGCTCAATTGTGGGGAGCAGAGAAAGAGCCCAGTAAATCATGAGACGACAAACACTCCCAAGCCCTGAGGGTATTGAGAAGCTATGATACCAGCTGGAGAAATGCAGTCCTTTCAGGCTGCAAATCTTCAGATGGGCCTCCTGTAGCACAGAGCAGACCCACAAAGAAAAACCCAACATACATAGTGGGCTTTAGGTCAGGATCACCATATCACTGCATAGGCCGGGTGTGCACCCATCCACTATCCAAAGGCATTTTCCACAGCCCTGATTGTAGAAGCTGTACAATCACAGCTGTATGTTATACAGGTTCACCTGAACGGTCAAGGGTCATTTCCTTTCAGTGCTTTTCCTTTTCCTTGCTCAAACTAAAAATCCTGTCTTCCCTGACAAATATTCATGTTCTATACCAGATTGAGTATGAGGCAATGCTTTGAGGTAATGCAAAGTGAGTCAAAGCCTGCAGTCTTCAGTATGTGTAGCAGACAATTCCTCTACTTGTAATTCCCAGCCAAAATGGCATATTCCAACCAAATCAAAATCTTTTGTGTCAACGATTACTTATAAGTTCCCCTGCACCACTGCCCTGAGGAAGAAAGGGGAAGCACCCTCTGGCTGTGATAGCATTTCAAAACAGAGGAACTAGCAAAGCAGGCCAACTGATTTAAATGACTGCATGATAGCCCAACACAATTATTCAACCCCACGAAGCATCCGTTATTCTGCAGGAGACCATGGGATCTTCTCACTAAGGGAACATCTGTTTGGGCATTTCTTGGAGCATGTGAGGCACTCAGCACACAGTAGCCAAGCATTGCTTTTACTGGCATATTCTTTTCAAAATGGATAGAGTATGGAGTCATTCCAGTAACAGTTCATACTAACAGAACCCACTAAACATCTGAAAAGAACAAAGTACCAACTTTAATAACTTGAGCAGTTGGGCCAGGGGTGCATGCTAGTGGGGTACACAAGAGCACAGAGTGGTAAAAAGCATCTGCTTGTTGGTCTAACAGTCTGACATGCCATGTGAAATAAAAAGGAGTGAAAGTAAGCATTTCTCTTTTTCACAAAGATGGCTTCGTATTAAGAGGGCGAATCAGCCGTGACTCTATAACTTGCAACCATAATAAATACACTATATGACAAACATATGTGGACACCATCTTGTCCAACATCTTATTCTGAACCTAAGGGTATTAATATGCAGTTGGTCAGCCCTTTGTTGCCACCATAGCCTTCACATTAGATGGTGAAACAAAGATGGCGGGATCTGTCTCTCTTCAGCTTGAGTATTGATTTTGGGTGATACATGTGTTTGTGTGGCGGACAACTGTGCAGATAAAATTGTTCCCAGACAACCTATGAAGGTGTTAAGTTATAAGTCACTAACCTATTCTGTACAACCACTCATCCTGCTGCCACTGAGTGGGGATTAATTAGCTAATTTCTCTAATCAATACCAGTGGCCACATACTTTTGGCCATATACTAGTGTATACAACTGAAATCTTAGCGAACTATGGAAAGTTAATGTATATAGTGAATAAAGAATGAGCAAAAAAATTAACTCTACCCTTTCTAAAACCAACCAACCGGGAAGACCACCTGTGACAAGTGACTCATGACCCATCACAAAAAGGAACAGCATGTGACACTTTGAACTGTCTGTGACCACATATTTTGAAATAAGATCTCATTCCAAAGAAACCTCAAGGATAGGTGGGACACTCACCGGTTTCGGCATCCTTGCCTTCTCTTTGCCCTTCCTTGTTCTGAGAGAACACAAAGAGCCACTCCTGCGCCTGCAGATGGCAGGACGTGTACAACCTAGGAGGAAGAGAGGAGACAACATTAGCAGGAAAATATTCTAATCCAAAATAAACCATATAGGAGCATTCAAGGGGCTATGAAAACTTAAGATACATGTGTGAAAAAACTGAAAAAGTAGATACAATCTGCAAGTAAGTTGGTCCATACACGGAACACCAGTAATGGGCAAAAATTAGACTATTAACCAGTATATAAACACCTGACCCATTGGTTTCTGCTCCACTGAATACATGGAGAAGAGGGGGATCATCAGGTCAAAACACAGCAAGATTAATAGGGCCACGGCATAATCTATGCTTTAACCACCTCTATCATGGCAAAGGAGGTCATAGAGTTATTCTTGTACTGACAAAAAAAAAGAACATTTCACTCTTTACGAATATGAATACAATACATGATGTAAAATGTCTGCTGTATCCTTGAACAAAGGGTGCAAAATGGATTGCTTGCAAGAAGACTTAAAGCAAGTTTAACCCTTACCCACCCCTAATCTTTACCATAAGAAACCAAACAAAATACAATACTTTTAGCTATTTTACTTATTAAATTTATGTTTTTTCCCCAAATTGAGGTTTATATTGTGGGGACCTGAAAAATCTCCCCACAGGCTACAAAGTAACAATGTGTTAAATACACCCGCCCCACACACACACACCCTGCCAGCATTGCTAATCCAGAGGCAGCAGAAAGCTTCTGTAGGCAGCTCAAAATGGCAATTTCACCTTAATCAGTGGTTGAAAATTCAAAACTTATGTTCTGCTAGGTCTCATTTTAATAAATTAATTGGACTGTGTTTAAGCACTCTGCCTTATTATCCTGTGTGAAGACTGAAACGTCCACAAAACTGCCTGTGGGTTTCCTTTAGAGACTTAAGCCCAACATTTCATTACGACATTACAAACAGAAATAAAAACTATCAACTAGGTCATCAACAAAAATATATTCTAAGCTCTATATAAAGGATAATTCTGCAACATGCTGTAGCAGAAAATGTAAGGGGAAAATGATATTGGAATACTGCGCATAAGAAGAGATTCCCAGGGCACCAAAACCCTGAGCATCAGTGCTTGGCAAAACTAAGCACGGAGGCAGAGGCGTGAGATCGTCATTGGATTCTGAGGGTTGGCCCAGACCATTCCCAGACTCCAATCAAATACAGCAGCCCCCCAAATTATCTGGCACCACCCATTTCTACATCCTCTCTTAGCTGGCAGGCAGAAGGTCTATGGCAGGCCTAATTAGTCCAATCAAATCAGGACACGCTCTACCCTGCCCAGGCGGAAAATTCCACGACCTACCCATAGATAAGCACAGGATCAGACAAATGCAGTACAACTCCAGATAGATGCAAAGGGACATTTTTTGCTTTTCTTTTGAGATAAACGAATGGTAAAATCCACAGCAAGAATTGTAAAAATTTGCTCCTAAAAAATACCAATGACACAAACGAAGGTCCAATACTCAGGAGTTCTTAAAGGCTCCTTTCAGATAGAAAGCCACTTATAGTACAGCTGTATATCAAGTACTCAAAATGGATATTTTAGCTGGTCTGTGACCCTGTGCATGAAAACCCAACCATGTGACAAAAAGTTTAGAAACTAATGGTCACTGGAACTGGGTAGTGAGCATGATGGCCAGAGCAGCTCTGGGAAGCCCCCTCCACACCCACCCACCTTTATGGGGATTCTCCATTCATCTCTATGGGGAAAAACCCATAAATTAAATCACAACAATGACAACTTTAACCCCTACCCAGCCCTAATCTTAACCAATAGTAAGCAAAAAAAATACTTTAATAAAAAAAAAAAACACTTTAGTATTTTTTTATAGATCATATTAGAAGCAACCAGTAGTTTTTAGTTTTTTGATTCCAGGAACAGCTTTTTATAAAATTAAGTTATAAAATAAAGTTTATATTCTGGGGACCTGAAATATGTCCCCACAAGGTAAAAGGTTTTACACTGTGGGGATATTTGATTCCCACAATGTAGTAAATACACACACACATATACCTTCTGCTTTTAGTTTTCATCAATAACAGATTTATAGTACTGTAGTACAATATCCCATTTGTCAAAACCACCAAAGTCAGAGGGCATACAGTACAGACCACTAATACACACCCTGACAGGCAGTATTTACACACTGAATATCAAATAATGCTGTATGGAAAAGATCGCATTAGCTAGAGGACTGGTGCCTCATTCAACCCCCAAGTACCTAAACTCACCTAATACATTACAGATGAAGCATCTGTACTGTACTACAGATAGAGAGATAGAATACATAAGCAAATAATTACTTGGGACTTCTCTTGCCTTTATCACCACTAGGACCACAGAAGATAGGTGCCCTTGAACTGTTTTTCCCTCCTTCACCATGGTGTGGAAAACACGCCTTAGCAAAGTCCCTCAAGGTAGTGTACGACCCCAACAATATTCATCACACAGGTATTCAATCACATTTATTGACTACATTTGCTCATTTAACAGACACTTATGCGGAGCAGCCAATAGCATTTAGTCAGCAGTCTGTCTGAAACAAGGAGCTTGCCAACCTTATCTTAATACAGTCGGCCACTCAGTATTGCAACTTTTCCAATCATGGTTTTTGATATATCACAAGGTGAAATTAAATGGCAGTTATTTAGGAGTTTTGTGGCGTTTTGCAGGAGCTACAGACGAAGCGGGAAGGCCAGCAGATAACACACAAAATGTTTAACTCATAAATGCATAAAATATACGTACAGTGCTAGTTTGAAGGATGCCAAGTATGTTTACAGCAGCCTCTCACATGATAACTGGTAGTGATCTTTGAATCTCGCATTTCTCATATCATTTTTCGCTTCGCTCGGCAAGGGGACCAAAAACATTTTATGCGGTTTTTCCAGATCGTGGGAGGCCTTGCATCCCTAACCCTCCACAATGTGGAATGGTCAACTGTACACTGAAAAAGCCCTGGTTCTTCAACTTTCTGCATTTTGGTAATATGCCCATTTATATTACCACCATGCAAGCTGCTGTCTTAAAAGAACACAAACTAGGAAATAGATTTTGCAATATATTAAATTAGGTTGCAAAATGAGCAGTAAAATTCTATCAAAGTTGTAGTATTGTTGATTTCAGAAACACCTGTCAGTGAATGAGATAAAAAACTTGGCGGCAAAACTAGCTGGATACAGTACATTTAAAAAATGGCCGCTAGAGTACAAGAGAAGAAAACTGCACAACTATGATTAGTTGTATCTATCCTCACAGTCTATGCATGTAAATGTAGTGTGAACAGTTAAGATAAAAGTACCCAGAGGCATTATATGACTACAGCAGAGCTGAGCTACGAAGAACTTTGAGAACTAGAAAACAGAAGCAGAGCAAAAACAGAGGGAGATCTGGAAACAGAGAAAAGGGTTCACACGAGGAAACGATGGATTTGAAAAAGGTCAGAGTGCAGACCAATCTGGAAAGCCAAGTAAAGAATAGCAAAACCTGAACGATGTTGGCCCAATGGGAAAGCTATTCTTCTAGCAGCCATACTAAGACAAAACAAATACAAGAAACAAAGCAGCTTTTCTTGATTACAAGCAGCTGTTGGTAGGATTTTACACCTAAGGGATCCTCTACACAATATTGTGGGAATGGCAATTTTAAAACAACTGGAACACTCTTGCAGGATTTGAACTGATGAGATCAGCAGGCATTAAAAAACAGCCACAGCAAAAAAGAAATCCATCCTCTTTTCGACATAATTCAGGTAGTTGTATGGCTAGATATTTTAATAATTTTGACAGCAAATCACTTTGCAGACTAGCATCTTGCTAAGGAATAAAATAAACCAGGTCCACCACAGGGATGAAACCACTAATAACTCTACAGCACAAGTATCTTCTACAAACCAAATCTGGCACCTGCACGCTACTGGCACCCAGAGACTCATTGCTCCATTAGTCAGTACTTGTCCTCTGTAGGACACGGATTTCATTCACACCATGATAATAAACCAGTAAGCCAAAAATTGAAGAACACACACCCATTTGGGGGAAACTGGTGAAGACAGTGCATCCGTGCAATATAGCATCTTAAAGCCACCATACAACAAAAACAGGCAGTCCCCGGGGTTAATAACATTCCACTTACGGACTGCCCTAAAGCCTATTATATTCAAAATCTGAGCTAAATACAAGGGTACATAATAAAGAACGCAAGCAATTTGTAATGCTCACGAAAACATTGCTCGGCTTCAGTGATTTGTTGGCTTGAGGTAGAGTATCATACCATATGTAGTTACTTTTATTACTTCATTATATGCTGTATTATTGTGCTGACTTACCTATGAAATTGACTTTGAAACAGACAGAGAACAGATCTTGTTTGTGACCTGGGGACTGCTTGTAATACAATGTGCCTGTGTAGATCTCCATTCAGCTATATCGTATGAGGGAAAACACAGGAACACTATATGCCTTTCGATAGCTTTTGCTGTCAAAGTGTCTGATGTTACACAGTCCCTGTCCCCAAATTTATCACAAGATAAGAATCACTGTCAATTTGCAGTATACTTAACTCAATGCTTCACTTTATCAGAATGAAAACCAGATAGCAATGCAGTCAAAAATGCAAAACTATGGGACTCAATTTGGCAGAAGTAACGGTACAACCTGCCACTTCATTCCTTGGGAAGACTTAATATTTATGACATATTTCAAATATGACTTTGAACATTACATTGAGTCTTTAGAGGAAGAAAAGCTTAACACTAATAGAACTGGAACAAAACATGTTAATGAGAAGAAAGAACATGTTCAACAAAACTATTTTAATATATTAAACGTTCTATGTAATGTATACTTCTAAGAACATGACCTCTTAGGTTTGAGCCAGTTAATTCACTAAGCTCAAACAGGATTATTCGACTCCAGCTCTAAGAAATATGAGCCCGGTGCATGGGGATCTTATCTACCTTGTCCCTATTAAAACTACAGCGCCTAATTTTCAAACAAGGGTACTAGTTAGTTTACGAAGTTATTAGCAGTTTTGCAACAAGAACTAGCTTGGCATCAGATCTGCAAAGTTCACTGGAGAGACCAAAAAGCTCAGCAGTACTGGCTGACTGGAACAGTAGGCAAGCCGAAACAGAGGTCTTATTAGAACGTCCTCGTGGCATATGCTTGTGCCAGATGGATCAGCGCGGTGTCAGAACTATCCGCTCTACTGCCAGCGCGCAAAGACTTCATATTCCAGAACGTACTTGCGCAATTTTACTGAGCGATTAATTACCCCGACTCAAGAACCAAAGAAACTTACGTAACGGATTCTTTAAAAACTGCTGCTTTAATCCAGGGCGTTTGGCGCTTGTTAGCAATAACGGAATTCAAGCGCCCATAGCTACTATGTTCTAAAAATTGTGAAAATGACAGCGATGACTTTAACGCAGCGGTAAAATTAAAATGAATTCTGGTTAACAGAGAAATGCATAGAAAATATAACCATTTGATCAAATTTGATGCGACGAGCATTTATGCACAGATATTCATGAAAATAATATTGCAACACGAAATTAAGCTGGTTCATCCCTGGTATCTCTCACTATTTGCCACAAGGCACACGACCGCCGACAAACTACACAATCCCCGCCTGGCAAGGCCAAAAAAGTGTGATGAAACCAGTGAGCCGAAAGCAAAATGCATATACGATAGGGTAAGCAGACCCATATACAATGCAGTCAAATACACTTTCGACCGGCAACGAGTTGCTACACCTCCGAAGAAACGACTGGGTTTGAGTATAACCACGGGGTAGAAAAGTTTACCGTTTAACTTAGCGCGAGTCTGGCACGCGCAGAGGTGTATACGCTGCTGTTAAATATCTGAAGGCGCAGTATCTTCCAATTCTACCTTTAATCGTCGACAGAAGTTTGGGCTTACATACGAACAGATGACATATATACGACGAACAATAAATTTACAGCAAAGTAGCATTTAAGTTCCGAAGCTCTACGGGATTTAGATAACGGCGTAACGGCTTAAAATTAAAATATCCACCACTGGCATCTTGACGCACACATTTTACGTTTGAAAGGCAGCCCTACAATTCTATCCGTTATTAGCTACACATTGACCAAGCGAACCGTACAAAATGCTGCATATGCCAATCCAGAGATTAACTCCACGCTATTTTGGGAAATTAATCACTAAACATTTATTCATTTAAAATACGCACAACGATACTGCGGTAAACAGTTTAAACAATTTCAGCAGCAGGCCAGGGTAGCAACTACAAGAAGTCCGGGAACCCACACAGAACCCCCTCCTTCTGAACAGCTTAGTTTAAACCATCGACGAAAGACATCCGAAGGAAACTCACCTCAGAGAAAGAATCGAGTTCCGAACAGTTTCGTAGTCTTACCTGGAGTACAAGACCTTTCTAATATCCAAGAAAACAAGTGTTTACCTTGTTCCTGTTGTTGTTACCACCCCTACTCGCTCTGGCACAGGAAATTTGATGGTGATGTAGGTAGAAACCCAGCGACTTTCACCACTAACGAGAGCTCCAGAAACAGTCAATATGGCCGTCGGACTGTCTGCGCGAGGCGTGGTTCATTTGATGGAAGCAGAGAGACGAGAACGCGCACCGCTATGTACCTCGTGCTGCAGGCTGTGAAAGAGCAGCTACATCTTAACGCATTTGGAAGCTGCCCGCAACACATCCCCCCACCCCCGCGCAAGGGACAAACATGCACAGGGTCCAGCGGCTGATGCCACCATGTGCTGACGTCACGTAATAAACACATGGTGGATAACTCATCCTGAGGATGCTGTTGACTTAATTCTTCTTTAGTCTCACGAAAAATATAATTCGGCTACAAAATTAGTGTTTGTATATTAACTTTAATTCGGAAGAATTTATGGCATTATTTTTTATTTTCTTTCACATCTAAACAAAAAATACACAAAAGCACGATAAATGAGTCTAGTGTAGATTAAAGCCTGCCTCCTGACCGGCATAAAACGGGCTGTACTAATGTTACTGTTTGATGGATAACCATTGAAGAGCTGGCAAAATGTGTAGATTGTTATGGGAAGACCATTTATTTTGGTTGTGGCCCTCAGTATTGTGAAAAGAAACTGGCTGCATATCACTGATATGCCAAATTACACTATATGCTGATATTAACTACAATAATTAACAGTGAAATGTGCACAGGAAAAAATACATGAAATAAACATTTAACATTTTAGATTTCACGTAAGATAAGCTAATGGCACATTTTTAAAAAATACAGCAGCATGTTCAATTCAGTAAAAATACAGCTTGCTTAATTCAGTAAAAATATTGTAAATTTATTGGTTTTATAACAAAACACATTAGTTTATTAACTTGTTTACACAAATATAGATCATATTAGAAGCAACCAGTAGTTTTAAATCGAACAGTAATTTCAAGTAGTAAAAACTGAAACCCAGGTTATAGTTCTGAAAGAGCTGTTCTGAGTTAAAACGTTCATTGACAAGCAGTCTCATTGGATGCTTTTTAATTAGTATCCCCTTTAAAATACCAAACATTTGTGTTTAGTATACCTTTGGGAGCCAATGACTACTATTGCAACCAATGGCAAAGTGGCAAAAACAGAAATGATGGACTGCCACTTCATTCATTGGGAAGACTTAATATTTATGACATGAATGAAACAGAAAGACATGATGATGACAGTAAAAAGAAAATGTCAGTGCCAAAGATATGTGCAGATACAGCTCTGGGAAAAAATCAAGAGACCACTATATTTTTTTAAAATCTGCATTTTTAAATTCTTGTGTAATGCTGGTTCTGGTGGCAGAAGGCTACACTGTGCAGTAAGCTGCTTCCAGGCCAGATATTCTAAGACAGCAGTACACAACAACCATTGTTGCAGGAGACACTGGGAATGACCAAAAACCAGCCAATTAGAGGGCAGAAGCAACTTTGTAATGCCAGAGATGACCGTCAAATTTTCCGACAGTGCCTCATAAATCGGAGGATGACCTCATGTGACCTTCAAAAACAATGGGAAACGTTTAGTAGTGTGAAGTGCACTGCTAGGACAATTCATAACAGGCTCCTAGAAGCAGGACTAAAGACCTATAAAGAAAGGAAGTAGCCCTTCATCAATGAGGAGCAGGGAAGAGCCAGGCAGGAGTTTGCAGGAAAATGTATATTTTACACAGGGGCTTACCCATAAATTGAGAAATTAATGAAAAATTTGCTGTGGTCTCTTAATTTTTTCCAGAGCTGTATGTTAAACATTGCTTGTCAATGGATAAATTGATAAATTTGCAACATTTTTACAGAATTAAGCAAGCATCCCAAGACTTTATGTGAGCACTGTATAAATGCAAGATCTTTTTTAGCAATAAACAATAGACCAATAACTGCATTCATCATGGTGGTGGAGAGTACAATGCTTCCTTCTATGGCGTCATATTGGGCTGCAGATGCTATACTGCAGCAGTGCTTTGAGGAGACACAGTCTGGTTGGACAACAAAATAGCTATGAATGTGATAGGCTGATAAAGTCTGTCTGCACAATTTTCTGGCCCTCTGTCTAGGTCTGTGAAGTCCCCTCTTCTGAATATACTCTCAGAACACTTTATTGTCCATATGGGGAACATACAGAAATTGGTTTGGTGCTGGGCAAGAATTTGGAAATAACAGTACATAAACATAATTTAAACAAACACAATAAATGCAAAATATAGGCAAATACAACCAAGAGTATACAACAAAGCAAGACTGCTAAAACAACAATTTTGCAAACAAAATGATAAATATAACCCAACATAATGCCACAAACAGTGAGGAAACAACACCGATGAGCGTAAAACAGAAGTAGTGCAATACAGCACATAACTGGACTGATGTGTCGTGATTGAGCAAGAAAGATAAAGTGTGGGGAAGGGGTAAACAGGTGGTACAGAAGAGCTGGAAAGTTTCAGGAAAAAGCTACAGAGATGGCTTGTAATTTCAGTAGTAATGAGCCGCCTCTGTGACGGTAGTTTGGAGAAGAGGTGGCTGCTCGGGTGAGAGGGGATCTGCAGCCATCTTGCCAGTTTTACGTCTCGCTTTCACTGTAAAGATTTTATAGATGGGAGCTGATAGACAATGATCTTCTCAGTGGAATGGACCACCCACTGCAACCTAGTCCAGCGTAGCTCAGTGGGTTACAGAGATGCACCCCTGGTCCTAATGTTGTGGGTTTGAATCTTGTGTGAACCCAGAGTAAACACGTAAGCAAGGCTTTTAATCCCCAAATACTCCTGGGTCACTGGCTGACCCCACTCTCTGACACCAAGCTTTCATTACTTCGATTTAGACAAAAATGTTTGCTGGATAAATAAATATATCTGTATACTTGGACAGAGTGGAGGCAAAGGGGAACAAGGAGGAAAAGAGGTGGCCAGCACACGTCCAGTGATGGCTGAATAGAAGTTCATCAGGAGGGGATGCGAGATACTGAGGTTCCTGAGCTGATGTTGGAATCACAATCTCTGCTGTAGATTCCTAATGATGTAGTTGATATTAATATCCAACTTATTGGTGATGGTGGTCCCCTGAAATTTGACTGACTCAACCACAGATACTCTATGGCTTTTGATGTCCAAGGGGACCCAAGCTGAAGGATGTCTATGTAAGTCTACTACCATTTACACCATCTTGATAGTGTTGAGTGAGATTGTTATGAGCACATCATGTTACTAGGGAGATGGCCTCTCTTTGGTAGAAGGTCTTATCATTGTTAGCAAAGAGGCCCACTATGAATGTGTCATCTGCAAATTCTGGATTTTGGTGGATTTGTGTGTAGAGGTTAAGTCATTTGGGTAGAAGAGGAGAAGAGCACTGTTGTGCTGGGAATCAGACGGGTTGGTTTCCAGGCTTGAATACTATTTTGCCCCTATCCAGAAGGAGGTAATCTACTGACAGATGCTGGGGGATTGCTTACCATAGAGCAGGTCCGGGACAATGGTATTTGATTTACATCCACAAGCAGGATTCTAACATAGACAGTGTCCTAATTCAGGGGCTGCATCCATTGAAGGACTTGGTCAACGTACTTTTTGTAGGCTGTGTCCTTCTGAAAGTATATGCATTGAATTTTGGGATAGGTTGCGTGAGAGAAAAGAAGGACGCATTTCTAGGCCGCATTTAAAGAACCCTTTGAAATGGGACAGCCTTGTTGCACTGCTGTGATGCATTCAGTCTTCGAATGCAGCCATAGAAGTCTGCAGCCCCTGAAATGGAACACAGGTATAGCTTTTGGGGTAGTCCAAGAGTTGGAGGATGTAATGTAATTTTTTTTTCTAAAACACATTTAAACAACTGCATTTTTCCAAAGTGCTGTACAAAATTAGCAAAAACAAAATGTAATTAAGGCCACCGTATGAACAGTTACAATGCAATACAACCAAGGACTAAAATAAAAAAATAACACAGTCAACAACCAGCACTAAAAGCCATGTGGAGAAGGTACTGAGCAATTATTCATGTATTCAAATTATAGATTGTTGGAAGTTGGTGATAGATTTGAGGTGTACCAGTGTCAAAGGTTTCATAACTATTGATATCAGAGAAACTGACCTGAAGTTGTTGAAGTCTCAGGACTTTGTCTGTCTAGGGGTGGATGACAGAGAGGAGCTGAATATCCCATTGAATATAGGAGTCCATTGATCTGAACAGTCTTGGGATTCTAGGTGAGAACCCATCAGGCCAGCTGCCTTTCTGACATTCTGTTTCCTAAAGAGTCTGCGGGTGTCCACCTGGTTTACTAAGAGTGAGCATGGCTCACAAAATCGCTAGCCCGATGTCTTGGGACAATGATATTTTCTCATCTTGCTACCAAAATGTAACAACACCCTGCCCGACGGGCTATCAGAAATGATCCCCTAACTAAAATAAATGTCCCCACTTTATTCACCATTTCTGCTCTTTTGACTTGCTATTTGGGGGAAAAACTTTGACCATCAAGTGAATGAGTTGCTGATCATAATGATGGTTCGTCCACTAGGAAATGCACACTTAAAGCCTGATTGCGCAGTTGCCTTGGGTTGCCATCTTGGTTTTGAACGGTTTCAATTAACTAGAAACAGGTACAGACGTAATTATAGCATGGTCAGAGTCACCAAAAGGTGCGCAGGGAAAACGGCAGAATGTCCAATTTA
>JAAGVU020000035.1:2462697-2480109 GCA_011763525.2 Mormyrus iriodes
GGGCCGAATGGCCTCCTCTCGTTTGTAAATTTCTTATGTTCTTATATGCCTGGAAGTTACCAGGGTAGCCTGTACGTTTAAAATACTTCCTCATAATTTAAGTAGTAACCTTAAAGCGTATGTTTCCTCAGAAAAGGACTTTCTTTTCTTTTATTCTCGTGTCAGTGAATCATGAAACCTAACATTAATGTGTGATTACACCAAGGTTTTCTGCTTATGCACCCATAGAAGCATGCATAGTGTTTGTAGATACTCTGTTAACTGGACAAGTAAACAGTAAGATCCTTCAGTTCTTAATTGCCGTGACACTACAGTCTAAACAACGACAAATACACACTGTGCCATCTGCCATATTTACGTACGTCTTGTAATGTCCCCTGATCACGTACGTTCCGTTTTGAACTTGCGGGTGTAAAACTGTTGGCCTAAGACTGGTGACGTCACGGCTCTACAGATGAATGCATCCCCGTGTTTGCCGTGTCCTGCACTCACTGAGGTGATTTCGCTGCCAACTCGGTAAAGACCTTTACAGCACCTCTGACACCATGTTGTGTGTGGGTTCAAGAAATAAACGATACCCTCCGACTATACCAGGTAAAGGCTTCTTTTTTCCAACAGACTCACTCAGCTCCGCTGCCACTAAGAATGCTACAGGAAATCATTCCTGCCATTTGCAATAACACTATAACAGCCCATCTCTGTCTAAAAGGTGACCTACGATAAACTCATGTATGCACACAGCTACTTTAAGTTGCACTACAACTCACTGTTCTCTTTATATTTAACTTTATATTTAACTTGATGTTTATCTTGTACATACCTTTCCCCCACCCTATTTATTGCTTACTATTTATTGTACTATTGTCTGCTGCTGTGACAAACCAATTTCCCTCAGGGGACCACTAAAGTGTTACGTGCCGTGGAAATTGGGTGGGTTTACAGCACCTCGACCTTCTGCTGTGGACCACGTACGCCAGTTGCTGCCCGCTTGCCAGTCCTCGCTTCCTTCAGGCCGCCTCCCGTGGTCCTCATCACGCCCCTTTTCGCCCTCTGACCGGAACCAGAAGATAAAAGCCTGCCGTTGGAGTTCGTCGATCTTTGCTTGTTGTGTTGCTATACTTTCTTCTGATAGACTACTGTGTACGGCTGCTTTGGCTTTTCGGTTTCCGATTTCTGCTCCATCCCTCTTTGTACTTTTGCTATCGGCTCTGTTTGACATCTGGTTTTCCATCTCTCGCCTGCCCTTTGACTACCTCTTTGCTTGCCCCTCTGGATACTCTGCTTGGTTTATGTGTTTGACGTATTTGCTTATACGGAGTGACTGCCGTTTTGTTTCCATGAGTGTGACGTTTGCTTTTGTTTTGGATAGGGAGTTAGACTCAGTGTTTGTTACTTCGTTTCCCTGTGTCACAGGTAGAACTAGCTTAGTTTGGGACGTGTTTGCTAGCTGTTTTGTTTGTTGTTTTGGCCTGGGTCACTCCCGAAGTCTGTTACACCTCGTGTTTGTAAATGTCCTTGTGCATAAAAATAAAAACTATAAAAAAACCCTTTGTTTCCCGTATTCCCTTTTCCCGTTCCCCAATTGTCTCATCATCTCCCCTTCTGCTTCCCTTATCTTCCTGGCAATCCTCAACCCTAGACTGGGGATCGTAACAGAAATTGGGGGCTCGTCCGTTCTTTGTCTGTTCTCGTGCTCTGTTTGCTGTCTTCTGGGTGGTTGGGTGTTGCATTTTCTCTTTTTCGGGTCTGCCTGGCGGATTTTGTTGTGGGGGTGTGTGGTGTTAGCGTTCGTGAGTATGGCTAAGTTCGATCTTATAGCTTTCACCCTTTTCCCCACGCTCGAACAATTTGACAAGTGCCGCAAGGATGATCTGCTGGCCATAGCAGGCTTCTTTAACGTAGTGGTCCCTGCTGCTGCTTCCAAGCAGGCGATCAAACAGGTCTTGTTGGGTGAGCTGACTCAGCAGGGCATTCTGCCTGGGATGTGCCAAACCTCGAGTGTTGCATCAAGTCCTTCCCGTACGTCTGCTGCAGCGGAGGCCGGCGGCGACGTGCTTGGGGCGGGATTCAGCATGGATCTCGGGGGTCCCCGCTCTTCCAAGGAGGAGCTCCAGCTAACAATTTGATTAAGGGAACTTGAGCTGGAGATAAAGCGGCAGGACTACCAGGTGCAGCTTCTCTGTCATAGGACTGCAGAAATGGAGGACAGTAAGGAGGTGAAACTGTGACGGTCAATCACAGGCGAACAGAAGCCCGTGCCCCTTCCCCGCAGGGTGCCGACACCAGGTACGTCCCCACCCTCCGGCCTGCCTGTCCCAGTTCAAGACGGGTCTGACACCCTAGACCTCAAGACGGGATTACTCTGAATTTTGATGTCAGCCAACATATTGGGCTTGTTCCTGTGTTTAGGGAAAACGAGGTGGACGCTTATTTCCCTATATTTGAGCGTATAGCTACAACGTTGAACTGGCCTAGACATCTGTAGTCGCTCTTGCTGCAATGCAAGCTAGTGGGTAAGGCTCAGGAAGTGTGTTCGCCTCTCGCTTTGAAGCAGAGTCTCGACTATAACGTTGTTAAAGCTACAGTCTTACGTGCTTATGAACGTGTACTGGAAGCTTATCGGGAAAGTTTTCGAAAGCTGTGTAAAACCCCCAGCCAAACCCACGGGGAGTTCGCCAGGGAAAAGGCTACCCTGTTCGACAAGTGGAGCACCACTAGAGGTGTTTCCAGCCTCGACCAGCTCAGGGAATTAGTCCTATTAAAGGAATTTAAAAACTGTGTCCCTGATCAGGTGGTGGTTTACCTGAACGAGCAAAAGGTGGCTTCTCTAACTGAGGCAGCCACCCTTGCTGACGAGTTTGTGCTCACGCACAAAGTGGTATTCACTCCCACTCCGTTACCACGGAAGGCGCTGCCACGTCAGGCATCGCCCTCCCCTGGGACTGCTTCTTCCCCACCTGTGGAGAAGCGGGAGTGTTATTACTGCCATGGGGTGGGTCACCTCATTTCGGTTTGTCCGGCACTTAAGCGCAAGGAAACCCGTGCCGCAACTCGTAAAGTGCAGACAATTGGTACTGCATCCTGGCAAATACTTCACCACGGAACGTGGTGGAACCAGAGTTCCACCCCTTTGTGTTTTCGGGAGCGATTTCGCTTAGCGAGACTGGAGTGCGGCACCCTGTGACCATCCTCCGGGATACGGGGGCTGCCCAGTCGTTTCTGCTAGAGGGGATAGTCCCCCTCGGTGAAACCTCCTCCTGTGGTTCGAACGTGCTAATACAGGGCATTGACCTGTGCATGATGGCCGTTCCATTGCATGCCGTATATCTAAATACTCCAGATTTTTCTGGACTGGTACGTGTCGCAGTCCAGCCTCATCTGCCTGTGCCGGGTATCTCCTTTATTTTGGGAAATGACATCGCAGGAGAACATGTGGTTCCCCTGCCCGAGGTCGTTTCCAATCCTGTGTTACCCCCTAATGATGTTGCTATGGAACAACCCCAGGTGTTTACTGCTTGTGTGCTTACCCGCGCCCAAAGCAGGAAGCTCGCGGACATAGACCTAAAGCAAACGTTCATGTCCGACCCTCCTCTGAACTCCCCTCCTGTGTGTACCCCCGATGTCCCTATAGCTTGCTCCCCCGTTGCTTCCTCTGAAGTTCCCACCACTAGGAAGGTTTTGATTGAGGCCCAGGAAGCTGAGTGAAGCCTAGTGTCTTGTTGTGCCTCTGTGGTGGACTTGTCTGATTTAGCGGGGCATCCCAACGCTTACTTCGTTCGTGACGGTGCGTTGATGCGTAAGTGGACCCCTCCGGATTCGCCGTTCGATTGGGCTTCGGTTATCCAAGACGAAGTCCCAAGCGTATACCGCTCGTATGTGCTGTCTCTCTCTCATGATCATCCCTGTGCGGGCCATCTAGGTGTTCGGAAGACATTGTCTCGTCTCCTGAAACATTTCTATTGGCCTGGTTGTAAATTCAGAGACTAAGCAACATTGTCGATTGTGCCATGTATTTCACGTTGTAGGGAAACCCAATCAGGTTATTGTTCCGGCTCCCTCATGACCTATCCCCTCAATTAGGGTACCTTTCGAGTATGTGTTGATCGATTGTGTTGGTCCATTGCCAAAAACTCGTTCAGGTAACAGTTATCTGTTTACTATTATGTGTACCGTGACGCGTTTTCCCAAAGCTATTCCCATTCGTAGCCTGAAGTCCCCCGTGATAATCAAACACTTAGTGAAGTTCTTTACAACCTCTGGTCTCCCTAGATTCGCGCAGTCAGATCAAGGTACCAACTTCACCTCGAGACTGTTTAAGCAGGTAATCCGTGAACTTGGAGTTAGGCACTCTGTATCCAGTGCATATCACCCCGAAAGCCAGGGTGCCTTAGAGCGCTTCCATCAGACCATCAAGAACATGTTGCGCTCCTTTTGCCAGGATGCAGGGAAAGACTGGGGTGAGGGTGTGCCCCTCCTCCTCTTCGCTATACGTGACACGGTCCAGGAGTCTACAGGATTCAGCCCTGCTGCCCTCGTGTTCGGTCACCCTGTCTGTGGTCCACTGAAAGCACTACAGGACCAGTGGTTAGCCACATCCAAGCCTTACCCGTCTCAGGACCCCCTGAAGTTTGTTCGTTCCCTTCGCAACAGAATGTCCACCATGCGGGACCTCGCCCGAACGTCCCTTGGGGCCTCCCAGGTTAAGATGAAGGCCCAGTTTGACAAAAATGCTAGGGAACGGTCGTTTCAGCCAGGTGACCGTGTCCTAGTGTTGCTCCCCGTGTCCGGTAGTTCCCTTCATGCTTGGTTTTCTGGCCCCTATGTCATTGACGCTAGGTTAAGTGACACCAATTACGTGGTGAAAACGCCCGACTGTAGGAGAAAGTCCCGATTGTGTCACATTAACATGTTGAAACCTTACCTTGACCGTGCAAATCCGGCCTCTTCGTCTGGTCCCTCTCCTACTCCCATGCCTGTTGCAGTTTCATCTGTCAACCAGTACGCACCGGAAGATGACGATCTCTATCTCAGAAAAAAAAACTGTCTCCCCTGTGTTCATTTACCGAACTCCAAGGCTCTTCAGTCCCTTTCGCACCGGTTAGCCCACTTGCCCACTGCAGCCCAGTCCGACCTCACGGCCCTCATCGATAGGTTCCCCTCCCTATTTCTAGATACCCCTTTGGGTACCTCGCTCCTTAAGCACGATATCGGTGTTGTTGGACATTTGCCTATTAAACAGCAGCCCTACCGTGCAAACCCCTATAAACGGGAGTTGTTATTGCAGGAAACCAACTACCTGATGTCGGCTGGTTTCGCTATTCCCAGTCATAGTCCCTGGAGTTCCCCGTGCTTGCTCGTTCCTTAGCCTGATGGAACATCCCGGTTCTGTACCGATTACCGGAAGGTGAATGCTACGACCAGGCCGGATACCTTCCCTCTTCCCCGCATGGAGGATTGTGTGGACTGGATAGGATCTGCCCAGTTTGTAACCAAACTTGACCTCTTGAAAGGTTACTGGCAGGTCCTTCTCACCCCTCGAGCCTCAGACATTTCCGCCTTTGTAACCCCCGATGCGTTCCTCCAATATATACGGTTATGCCCTTCGGTCTGTGAAATGCCCCAGCCACTTTCCAGCAGCTGATGCAGACGGTGATTGGGGATGTCCCCAACTGTGAAGCATATTTAGATGACGTAGTGCTTTACTCTGACACCTGGGATCATCACATGAAGATTCTCAACTCCGTTTTTACGAGTCTACGGGACGCCTCGCTTGTGCTCAATCTGGAAAAATGTGACTTCGGTTGAGGTACTGTTAGTTACCTGGGCAAACTGGTAGGACAGGGTATGGTCCGCCCTTTAGAGGCCAAGTCCAGGCCATTTGTTCCTTCCCCATTCCCCAGACCCCACAAGAACTGAAGCGGTTCCCGGGGATGGCCTGGTATTACCGATGTTTTTGTCAGAATTTCTCCGATATTGTGATTCCCTTGACCCGTCTCGTTCGAAAAGGGATTGCCTTCGTTTGGTCCCCAGCTTGTCAGGCAGCCTTTAATTCAATTAAACTCTTGCTGTGTAGTTCCCCTGGGGTTGCCGCTCCGAACTTTTCTCGGCCTTTCAAGTTGAAGGTGGATGCTAGTGGCTTGGGTGCTGGTGCGGTTCTCCTCCAAGAGTATGACCAAGGGCTGGACCATCCCGTGTGCTATTTCTCCAGGAAATTCGTAAAACATGAGCTTGCTTACAGCACAACAGAGAAGGAAGCCCTCACCCTTCTCTTAGCCCTACAACACTTTGAGGTTTATGTTGGTGATTGTGCTGCCCCAGTGGTCGTGTATACGGACCACAACCCATTGGTGTTCTTAGCCCGGATGTGTAATAAAAACAAGCGTCTCATGTGCTGGGCTCTAATTGTGCAGGCCTTCAACCTAGAGATCCAGCATAAAAAGGGGGCCTGTAACGTGGTAGCTGATGCCCTTTCTAGGTCCCGACTCCTGTTGTTACTCGTTTTCGTAGCCTGTGTGTGTTCGTCTTCAGTTGTGCTCATTCTGTTTTCCTGTGTTTCTTTTGTTTTCTCGGATGTTGATTTGTTTAGTGGTTTTGTACTTGTAAATTTTGGGTCTGCTTGTGTTTGTGATCCCTGTGGGTTCACTCTTCTGTGGGGGGGTGTTACGTGCCGTGGAAATTGGGTGGGTTTATAGCACCTCGACCTTCTCTTGTGGACCACACTTGCCAGTTGCTGCCTGCTCGCAAGTCCTCGCTTCCTTCAGGCCGCCTCCCGCGGACCTTGCCACGCCCCTGCCACGCCCCTTTTCATCCTCTGACCGGAACCGGAAGATAAAAGCCTGCCATTGGAGTTTGTTGAGAGCGCTTTGCTCTTGATCTTTGCTTGTTGTGTTGCTATACTTTCTTCTGATAGACTACTGTGTATGACTGCTTTGGCTTTTCGGTTTCTGATTTCTGCTCCGTCCCCCTTTGTACTTTTGCTATCGGCTCTGTTTGACTTCTGGTTTTCGATCTCTCGCCTGCCCTTTGACTACCCCTTTGCTTGCCCCTCTGGATACTCTGCTTGGTTTATGTGTTTGACGTATTTGCTTGTACGGAGTGACTGCCGTTTTGTTTCCGTGAGTGTGACGTTTGCTTTTGTTTTGGATAGGGTGTTAGACTCAGTGTTTGTTACTTCGTTTCCCTGTGTCACAGGTAGAACTAGCTTAGTTTGGGACGTGTTTGTTAGCTGTTTTGTTTGTTGTTTTGGCCTGTGTCACTCCCGAAGTCTGTTACACCTCGTGTTTGTAAACGTCCTTGTGCATAAAAATAAAAACTATAAAAAACCCTTTGTTTCCCATGTTCCCTTTTCCCGTTCCCTGGTTGTCTCGTCATCTCCCCTTCCCCTTCCCTTATCTTTCTGGCGATCCTCAACCCTAGACTGGGGATCGTAACAGAAGTATCTTTCTATTCTATTCATTAACGTCCATAACCTTGCTGAACACCATGCTCTTCACTCCGATGACTCCTTAACTCCACCTCCCTGGTGGTATCACCATTGCTGCGTTTCATTTGAACTCGTAACTCGGAAATTCCGAGTTCCTAGGCAGATATTTCAACTGGAACACTCCCTGAAGTCTATGTCTTTTATTAGTATAAGGCTTACTCCTCAAAACTTAATTCTTACTAGTGAAAATACAATTCTTAATATTAAGAACTGCATTGTATACATCTTGAATTCATATTCTTACTAGTAAAAATAGCACTTTTACTACTAAGAATGTTATTTTTACTAGTAAGAATTAACTTATGACGAGTAAGCATTATACTAATAAAAGACAATTTGGCTGACCATAGAAGTCTAGTAGATTCCAACTCTTGAACTCGAGGAAATCGATACAACCCCAAGTTCAGGAATCAAGATGGCCGCGCCCTTTATCAACAGCAGTGAAAACTGTAGTCTTATACTATTTGTTAGCACTTACGTCTTATTTGTGGCTCATTAAATTGGTCCTACACACAGTACTGTCCAACTGATATCTGTGCACGTGCTATGATGTTTTATGCGCAAAATACCGTGTATAAATGCAACGGAGTGAACAGAGATAATGCAACTTAAACTGGGGTAAACTAATCTGGGGTGGCTTTCCAGAAGCGTTTGTAACACTAAGTAGTTCGTTATCTAGTACTTAAGAACGATCGTTAATTAGCACACGTTTCCAGAAACCCTTCGTAACTAAAGTAGTTTGTTATCTCGTTTGTAGATTTACGAGTGATCCGACCCACTTGTTATTTCCTACGTCGTTCATTATTTGAACTTTTCGCTGCTGTCCTGTCACAGAGACACAGAGATTGGCCGTGACAGACGGGAAAAGACACACGCACGCCATTTGACAGACAACGAAGCAAGAAGTACAATAACCAGAGCAGTAACATTGATAATAATGATGTTTAATATTAATATTACAAACACAATATTCAGCGTCACAGGGCAATATCGCAACGAAAGACCCACAATGTAGGCTACACCGTCTGGTGGACAGTGAAATACTGGGACGATATTTGCAACAGTTTGTAAGGTTCCACTGTAAGGGTACGATCCTACCGATAAACATAAAACCAGAAAAGTGTCACTGAACGCAGAAAAGCTGCGCTTAAGTCAATACACCACAGAGCCATGTAGAGTACCAAACATATGGGGGTCCCTGTTTACCCTGTGTCCCACCCAACCAATTCTCATCCTGCTCAAAAGGTATCGTAGTACATTCCATGACTACATGCAAGATATACAATGAATGGGGTCACAGCTTACATTTGCCATGCACTGCAAGGCACAACTGCAATCAACCGCTGTCCCCAGCACAGCCACAGCCTCGTGTACCAATCAACGTGTCCGGAATACTAACAGCTGCGACCCATTGCTGCACAGGGTCCCATTATCCTCCGAGTGTGTATAAAGCCCGCCAGTTCCCACAAGCTGTTGTGAGAAATTCTCAATGAGAAATCACCGAGCGTACTATCATCTCCCTATTCTTTCCCGAGTGCTTGCAACTCCCTCTGTGTTCTTCCGCGTGTGCGCGCGCAACTCCCGATCCCCTGCCCGGTAAGCGTGAGCCCCGATCCCACTGCCTGCGTGAGTGTGTCTCCACTTTCCCCTGTCTGCACGTGTGCCTGCCCTTCCCTGCACCCCGAGGACCGACCTTACGGCTTTTGGCCCCGGCGTGTACATTCGACCCTGTCACCTGATTTAACGACATCAACAATGGCAGCCATTCACAGAATTCTGCAACTGAACCCGAGATGGCGTTTGAGATCTCGAGGAAGCGGAAGGCAAGTTGCCGGCCTGAATGCAGTGCTCTGCCTGCAGTTTAACCCCCTGGACCACCTCAGTGATGAACAATTTATTGAGAAGTACAGGCTACCCAGGGCTGAAATCATGAGCCTCCTTGGTCTGGTGCAGGACGGATTGCAGAGACTAACACAGCAGCACTACGCACTAAGTCCCGCTGTGCAGCTTCTGGTTCTATGCCACTGGTGCATTCCTGCAGGCTGTCGGTAATGCACATGGCCTCAGCACTGCTGCTGTGTCCAAATCTGTGCACGCAGTGACCAAGCTCCTATCGCCGCATGTGCCCACGCACATACAATTCCCAGCAGAAGCAAATGCCTTAAATGACACCAAAATTGGTTTCCATGCTATTGCAGATATGTCTGGCATTGTAGGTGCAGTGGATGGAACACTCATCCCCATCCATACTCCCAGCCTCTTCAGTCCCATCTATACCTGTTGGAAAGGGTATTCAGCACTCAATGTACAGGTACTATGTAACCATCTGGGACTTTTTATAGACATTGTGGCCGGGGAGTACGCACGATGCCTACATCTGGTCTGACTCTGGAGTGTCAGCGGGCAAGGAACAGTGCATTTGCAGGTGGCTGGTTACGGGGAAACAGTGGATATCCCCTGCATGAATACCTCCTCACTCCTATATTGAGTCCCGAAACTGTGGCTGAGGTGAGGTACAATGCTGCACATCAGCAATCACGCAGTGTTGTAGAGCGTGCTCTGGGCATTTGAAAGATGTGGTTCTGGTGCCTGCACAAGTCCTCGGGGATTACACTTCTCCCCGGAGCGTTGCTGTGCAGTCATTGCCGTTTGTGCCATGCTGCACATGGCAGTACGTGCTGGCATACCACTTCCCCAGGAGCAAGAGCCGGATGATGTTGAGGAGCCAGAGGATGACATTGAAATGGTGGAAGAGGGAAGGGAGGGACACCAGGCTGGTTTGGAAGCCAGCTGATCAACAATGTGTTTGGGTGATCATTGCAATAATTGGGACATGTGTTCTGCAAGTGGGATTGTGGTATGACTACTTTGTTAGTAGTTGTGTAGCCATAGTGCAGCTTACACTTATACCTGGCCATGTGGTGGATACACAGCCCAGCTGCATTATGCCTAGTTGCTAGGAATGTCTGTTTCTGATGGACTATTTGTGTCACTTGTATGTTGCTTTGAACAAATGTGGCTGCTGTAGATACACTGGTGTTCATCTGATACTGTGAGGGTTATGGACTGAGACATCACATGCATGTTTACTCATAGCCTGTTTATTTGCTGTTAAAAAAAAAACCTACTGTGACAAAACAAAATTCTGAAGAGGGAAAATAAAGACTCTGGGAAAACCTCAGATATTGGGTCCTGGTTGGTTTGCTGCATGTGTCTGTAAAGAGAGACCATTGATCATTGACACAGCCACAACATTAGTCCCTGACTCAGGATTTCATCCAGCACCTTCCCATTAAATTCATTACAGAATGAGTAACACTCACCGTCAGGGGGTAATTATGGGGACTGTGATGGAGGGCCAGTCATACTGGACCTCTGCCAGGACCAGCTTCCTACTTAAGAGGTCTTGTTTGTCCTTCCCAAGCAGGGCCAGCTCCTGGTGGTGCCTCTCCCTCTGCTCCATATGCTGTTGAGGGTGCCTTGCCTTCTCCTTCCACAGGGTCTTCCTTTTAGTCAGCTGCAGCCTCTCCCTTTCAAATGCAGTAAACTCCTCACTGCACTTGTGGTGATTGGCTGCGCTGCTGCTTGTGGTTCCCTGGGTGTGCCTTGAGTGAGAGGGCCCTGGAGGTGGACTCACTGGTGGAGGGAGAGGGCTGCACTGGTGGGGCAGGTTGTGGTAGGGTTGGAGGTTGCCCAGCACACACCTACCCCTCCAGATAGTCCCTCAGTCACAGCTGGCCTTAGTATGGCTAGGACGTGCTGTTCCTCTGGGGTAAGGGGAACAGCCTATGACTGCCCTCCATCAGTTCTGCTAGCATGCCATCTTACCTCTGCACTCTCTAGCTTGGCAAGGCTGGAGAAGTCCTGCCCCTTTTTCCAGGACCTCAGTGCCTGATCGCCACTAGCCACTGCAGGCATTTATCTGGGCAGCAATTTCCTCCCATTTATTCTTGTCTTTGTTGGAGAGGCTTCCTCTGGTCTTTGAAAAAAGGACTGCCTTGTGGGCAGCCACTTCCTCCATCAGTTGTGTCACCTCTGCCTTCGAGAACTGATGTTTCCTCTGTCGGCGATTATCCATAGCTTTTTCCAATGGCGCTACATTAGGTTTTCAGCGTATTTGTACATTTGCGACTGATGAGTTAATTTGATTGGCATTCCGTCTGGTCTGCGCTGTTGCGTGTTTTGATTCAATGTTACATTGTTCATTTTCACACGTGTTGTGTGACAATGATTTGACCCATATTTCACTATTGAAATACGTGGAATCGATGTTCCTGTTACCGATAGTCTGTGCTTTTCTGACGTGGAGCAGGGGAGGAGCCAACAAAGTACTACTTGAGAGTTTTCTCGCTATTCCTGGAATAACGAAGGGGCTCTAGAAACGCACGTAGACCTCACTCGTTCTTTGCTTACGTCATTCGTTATCGTGTTTGTTATTCCCTAAGATCGATCGCTTTCTGGAAAGCCACCCCTGTTAAGTTATCCAGCTAAGCAAAAAGTTTTCTTTTTTGAAGCAGGCCCCCTGGTATTCCTAAATGGCCTTCCTACTTGCTGTACTGGAAGGCTGTTAAATCGTGTGCCTCCGAGGTAAATGGAACGCATCATAAAGCTCCTATGTACCGTATATCACCTGTAGTGGAGACCACTGTGAGGATCACTGTCCCTGCACACTGATTCTGAATACAGTTGAGTGTATCTCAGAGTGTCGGCCAGATCACCACTTAGGGCCCAAGATCCTGGAGAATCTTTATTATTTAACTCGGGCACCAATATCCAAGAATCCAATTCTTACAATACCCAGAGGGTTGAGACAGGCATGCGCGTTTGCGGGTTTGGGCATGTGTTTGTGGTCCAAAGGAAACAGAAGCATAAATGTACACTTACAGCTACAATTACTAAATACAATCTCAACTTATAAATCACAATGAAAAACAACGATCTTTCTAACCCTGGCACAATTCGCAACCGTGTGCTAGGTTAGTAAAGGACGCAGCATTATACTACATTGTAATTATCCATTCATAATCTTTCCCCATCTGGGTCAACAACGCAGCGATTGTACATCCGAACTCACATTTAACATTCAATGGCACATCGCAACGCGAAACAAACGACTGGTGCGTTCACTGGTCTTACTGTTATTTGAACGAATTATCACGGAGAATACAGAAGCTAACAACATATATAGTAAAGCCGTAAACATAAAGATAACCGGTTGGAATATTTCGCTTACCTTTATTCAATTACGCACAACACAAATAAACTGGCGCTCGCTGTTATCCTACCAACTGGACAAAAAAGGAAACGACTGAATTCGCGCCATACGTGCTCTGCGTAAACCCATGGAAACCTGTACACTAATGGCCGCTTCCAATACTGACATTAAATGAAATCAACGAAGATCAACCAAATAGCAGAGGTTTCCATGCCCGAATTCTTGAGTCTCTGAGGGCCTTCTGTACATCACCTAAAATATGTTTATTACACTTACGTCTTATTTGTGGGTCATTAAATCGGTCGTATACACAATACTGTCCAACTGCTATGTGTGGACGTGTTGCTACGGAATTTTATACGTAAAACACCGCGAAATGTGTTATCAACTGATACTGCTAACAACGGCTAACAATTAACCGGGCTAGAACTGGATTTCTTGCTTGATCGGATAATTTATCGGAATTAAATTAGTCTGGGCTAAATGTAAGGGAACAAAGACAAAGCCCTTTTAAACTGAGGTACCTGTAATCTGACAAGTTATCCGGATAAACAAGAAATCATTGAAGCAGTTCCCTGGTTTTGCTAAATGGCTTTCCGACTTGTGCTGGAGCGCGTTTAACTTGTATGTGACGTCATTCCCTGTTCCGACCTCAGAGCTAACTAGAACCCAGCATTAATATAACCACAATTCCTATGGGAAAATACCTTCCGCTTTATGAGTTCTCGAAGAGCAAGCGATCATTTGGAACGAATTAACTCATAAAGTCGAGAACTACCTGCATTTTCGGCGGGTCTTCCTGAACGCCGAATACCCCCAAAACAGTCCACGGTTGGCAATAGCAACCAGCGCATTAGGTGCATTATCACCACCTTCTGGTTCGGACTGTGGTTCAGAGATTAAATGCTACACTCATTAATGTCGTCTGTCTGAAAAACTCAAACAAAATTGTACTGCTCATCCCCTCATCCCACTTGCCAGGTTCATATTTTTTATGATGTGCTCCTAAATTCCAGCCTTCATATGTTCTTTCTATATTGTTTTCTTGATCGTACTTATTATGCATATTAGTCTGATCTGCCTGAAAGTGCTCACCTAAACCAGTTGGTGTTTTATCTCTCATCTGACCCATGCACTAGTGTTGCAACAAGAGAACTAAGTATGATGAAATAATACTTGTAAATCGTCATTACTCAATCTTCTAAATCTAAATAATTCAAATTAATCAAAATAATCAGTTTAATTAACTCCAAAAGGAGGAAAATGTACCAGGAACTCAGTTTAAATTAGAAGAATTTTTTTTAATTAAGTTTACAGTATTTGATCTGTTTATTTACTTTGGGTTTACAGTGTACCATGTAATGACAAACTAGAGCTGTCACGATTACTTGATTACTTATTAAAAAGCATCGATTAAAATTTTCCTAATCGATTACTTGGCAGTATGGCGGAAGAAAAACGGCGCATAGAGGATGAGGGTCCAAATAAAGAGCAAAAGCATCATTTGTGTGGAAGCACTTCTCATTAAAAGTGAATAAAAATGCAGTCGTCTGTCAGTAATGCAAAGCAGAAATTAAATATCACCACATCACTACTGCAATGCAAATACATCTTAAAAGAAAACGTTAAGATTCGACGGACTCACCCAGTAATACGAGGTTAGTCATAGATATTTGCAGTTTAGCCTCTTGGAGTAGCCTAGTCTGTCTTTGTCATCACTTTGACTTATTTTACTTAAATTTATTTTCTACGATTATTACATGGCAAAATGTGAAAAAGAAGGTAAGCCCCGTCGCTTAGCGCATCATTTTACGTAATATGGTATAAGTAATTAATATTATAACCCCAAGCACACCGCAGCGGCTGAAACGTGCAACAGCACTGTAAATAGTTCAAGGACTTTACCGAGCTTCCCCGCCTATTGCGTGTTATTTGCATTTTCCCAATATCTGCCTCTCCACTTTTGCCTAGCGATCAGTGTTAGGTTCTCTTGTTTGGTAAAGGTGTAATTACTATTGTCAATTCCCGGTTGTGTATTTACGTGCTTGTTACTGTTACTGTCATTCTGTACAGTGGTGCCTTCTTGGACAAAACGGGACACAGCCTTTTATTTATATTTTACTTATATAACCTGCGACATGTTAATGATTCTAATTAAATCTGGCCAGCCGATCGATCTTTCGTTTTCCAAAGAGTAAAAAAACGATGTAACGTTATCCCGCTAATAAGCGCTGGCCCGTTTCACGGTCGGCACCGGCGATATTAGACAAAAGTATATTGGTTAGCGATCGAATTTTCCGATGCAGAAAAATGGAGATGCAAGCAAAAAATGTATCAGTCGATGCATTAGATGCAGGGTTCGAATTACGGGGGAGCTAAAGGGAGCTGGACTGCCCTGAAAAGGACTTGAGCTCTCTTGAAATCCTCCCTTGAGACGTTTAGGTGGAGCTCAAAAAATTGTACACTTTTAAAAAATACAGTACTAATATGTCAATGTTGTATGTTTATTCGCTCATTACATTACATTTTCCGAACATTTGTCTCCACTAATTCGCGTAACACAATACTGTGTCTATTCCTGCTATGGCCATCCACGGGTGGCGGCGCTGCACTGGAATTATTACATTTACATTGTCACCTGAACTCCTCATCACTGGGTGGGTGCGGTATTTGCATGGAAGTCGTTAATTAAGAAAACAGGTCAGGTCAGGATGGGGAGCATGCACTGGTAATGCACGTTGCTGCACTCACCACACAACAAAACACTTTGGTATTCTGGGTCGCAACCCCCCAGGCCAACAGGTGGTACAGTCCAACCCACTGGAAATGGTCATCTATTCCCTTTACTTGGTTCAAATGCTCGGATACTCAGCAATGCGGGTCCTGGGAGCCAGATCACCCCCAGGGAACTGCACCACATGGCCATAGTGCCATAACTGACTCTCCCTCACAATACGGGTCATGTGCCTCATTTGGGATTCCTTGAGCAAGTGCTTGTTCAACAGTCAAAACAGTGTTTTTACTTAGTATTTTGAGGCAGTTTATGGATAGTCAGGATGTCAAGCCAGAAACAACCCTGTTGGAGAGACAGAGGGTGTGAGAGGTAGCAGTAAGCCGCAGACAGCTGTTATTTTGCTGTGGTTAAAAACAAGTTAGCTAAATAATGCTCAGCTTTTTTGTTCAAGTAATATGATGTGCTTGAAGGGGAGTGTATGAGAAGCAGCAGGATGTCCTTCTGCTTTGTGATTTTGTTTTGTGTTTGCTCTGATTAGGCCATTAAACTTCTTGCGTGATTCTTATGTTGCTGCTATTGTGCCTATGCGAAGTGTTATATGTATGTTATATCTTATATATATGTGCGTGCATGTGACTTGGGAAGTCACGATGCACACCGGAGAACAGGGCTCCCCTGAAAGCCACTGTGTATTTCAAACCCTGATTAAATGTAATTGGGCTACAAAAATAATTCCATTTGCTCTATGTTTAATCCGCTACATCTCATTTTATGCATCTCTGTGTAACTTCCATGTTAACAGCAGTGCTTGTGGTCAACCAATCAGCAAATTTATCGCTGCAAGCCCCTCTCCAGTAGTTTGTACTGTACAAGTCTAGAGTAGGTACTAAAACAGGCTTCTGGAACTGCCTCTAAGGAACTACGATCAGGCTGAGTTTCTGGGGTGTGAACACGACAGAAGTCCCTGGTTCAGGAAAAAGGTTCTGGTTTCAGAAAAAAGTTCAGGTGGTGTGAAAGTGCCTATGGATGTCAGAGGTGGGATTACCATGGACACCCACAAAACATGCTTTGAAAGACTCCAGCAAGACTTAGAAGGGGAAATGAAAACGCTCCAGTTGGAGATAACAGAGAGGTTCCAGGTCTGTTGACCTGACCAGGGGTCTCATTTATAACCGTTGCGTACGCACAAAACGGGACCTAAAAGATGCGTACGCCTCTTTGTACGCAAATGTTGCGATCTGTAGAAACAAACTTGACAGCAGAATGTGCACATATGTACGCCAACTCTGACCCATGCGTGCGCACATTTTGGAGAAAAAAATACGACCGCGGGTGAAGAGGATGAGCAAAAACGTGAGTGGCATCAGTACATAAATAATAATTCCTTGTGCTAGTCATACACTGTACATTTAATTTCACTTATTCAGTCACATATTTATAATAGTGAATAAATATATATGTAAAATATAAAATTCAACTCAAATCTTAACTTAATGTACATTTTTAATCTATGCACCGCAGCTGTTGAAATATAAATGGGTAAGTGGTGGTCGTGACTATCACGATCATTTGGACACAGTATAAAACAATTAGTCTGATTACTGAAAATACATAAATACCGCGATCACATTCGTGCGTAACGTAACATAATGGATGTGCTGGCATTATTAGAAGATTACGCCAATGGCAGAATTAGAAGATAACGGGTGTTCGGGACCATGAAGATTTTTTGGCCCATGATGATGACTGGCTCATAAGCCGATTTAGAGTACCTAGATATGCGCTTTTGGAGCTATGTGCTGAACTGGGTCCAATGTTATCAGCGGGAATTAGCTGGCAGGTATATGTTATAATTAACAATAAAATTGTGAATTGGTTCTAAAGCTTGTTTAGGAAACACAATAATAATCTAATTGTGTTTAATTGTATTCTAGGTCTGGGATATCACAACCATCACTAAGCTCAATAATACCTGTCGTT
>JAAGVU020000035.1:2503154-2522964 GCA_011763525.2 Mormyrus iriodes
CTCATGAAACTGGCATAGAGGAGCCAGTCTCTGGAGCAATTAGGGTTAAGGGCCTTACTCAAGGGCCCAATGGTGGGGTCACTCTGTCAACTATGGGAACTGAACCGGCAACCTTCTGAGTCCCAACTCGCAGAGCTGCCCCCCCACATCAAATAATTTTTTTTTGGTCAGTGCATAATTCCATACATGTCATTTTATAGATTTAATGTCTTAATAATTATTCGAAAATGTAGAAAATAGTACAAATAAACCTTTCTATAGGTAGGTGTGTTTAGACTTATGACTGGTACTGTATATTTCTGGTCAGCTTGGCGATTGCTCTTGTATTTCCAGGTGAAGTTTCATTTTGGAGCTGCTTCTCAACTTGCCCAGCCCAGATTAACAAGTCGTCAAGTGGGCTGCAACCTGGCTTCATTCTCCTGTGCCTGCTTGTCCCTTTCTGGCTGAGGATGGATTTCTAACAAATCAGCCATTGAAGAGAGAGTGATTTAACCCACAGCAGTTCAGTGTATTTTGCTTGGATTGTCAACATTCAGTTTCCTGCACGTAGACGCCAGGTTGGGCTTGCCAGGAAATATGTCCCCGACCCTTTCATGGACCTCTTCATGGACTGGCCTCCAGCTTAGAATTTATATACAGAAGTTCATCGTTTTTAAGGGATTTTCTTAATCTTATTTTCGTTCTGATTTTGAAACCCAAAAACCGGACAAGATCCAAAATAATTCAGTTATACCTGAATGATCCAGGAATGGGTTTATGCATGTGGTTTAAATTTAATTAGGTTCATCTAACTCATCCGTTGCATAAAGTAATTCACTCCTCCCTCCCATTTTCTTTTGTTCTTAGAAATTTCCCCATCTTTTCAGGTACATTTCTTTGCCAATACATGCTTTGATGGTAAATGTTACAGGTTTTGGAGGAACTGTTTCTATCACCGTTCAGGAAGACGGCTGCCCTGAGCAGTGAGTGCAGTAGCTTTGCTATATTGATGGTGACAGTTTATTGACTTTCCAAGGCTGCTCCCACTAAAAACCTTCATAAGAGGTAGGGTAAGAAATACATCACGGCGCCACATGCTTTAAATAATACTCCCAATACGGAAATAAAATAAGTCTCTGAACAACCAAAATGCATTTCTATGTCAGGGGCACTAGAAATAGGTTTAAAAGCAAGAAAATTAAGAATATTTGGAAGAGCAGAACCAACAGCAACCTGCACAAATTACAGATATGTACAGCTGTGATGTACAACAGTGCAAAACATGGCAATGACACCAATCAGAGCTGGCGTAACAGACTGCTGTACAGTGTTAGACATGGCAGTCAGACACCGATCAGAACCAGCATAACGTTCTGCTGTAAAGCAGTGGGGGGAACCAATACACTCGGCAGCAGCCCACCTTGAAGACGGCGGCGATGACGAAGATGGCCTCATGCTCCAGCTGGATGTCTTGTGCGCTGGAGTCCAGCTTATCCCGGAGCTCCCGGCATGCTTTGGCAGCCGCTGAGCGCCGGAAGATTCCCCGGGTGTATGGGCCGTGGTGGAACAGCATCTCCAGCATGTCCTTTGCAGAGCAGCAGGGCCAGAGAGAGCGGAGGCGTCAAACATTCATTATTACAGTAAATGCCTCTGATGGCAAGAAAAATATGCTTGTGTGTTACTTTTCATACTGCTCATATAAAAAAAATGAAAAATCCTGCTCATTTTCCTGACTTTTCCAACAAGGCTAACTAAACTAGGGACAGACTGCCAACCAATGCTGGAACTGGACAGGATTTATTCCCGTTGAACCCATTTGTATATTATCACAGAAGCTGAGTTCTTTTTTGCACAAACTTCGAAACATCACAAACGAAAGCTAATCTGTGAAGACGGTGCTTTTCCCAATGGCTTAATAATGTGACTGAAGTTTACAAATGTCTTGTTATACATGTCGTCATTCCATGGAACTGAAGGATTGTTTTGAAGTGAGAAGCTAATCTCACCACAGTGTCACTTTGTGTGGTGGGACAGCCATTTCAGCATTTGGTGGGATTGTACTACTGGAATTGTAGCAATTAGACACGACATCTGATTGGTTGGTCCCGCCTACTCTAGTTGCTTGGCCCACCTCCAACAATCTGATTGGTTATCCATCTGAACCAATCATTTTTCCTTCTGCCCTCAGAACATTTTTGTTTACGTAAAACTCCCACGAGCCATTTCAGCACGGCAGGCATCTAACAGCTTTATGGCAGAATTCCTGTGGTCCTAGGCTGAGGAGCGAGGGGGCCCTGCCGGACCGAATCTGGTGCCACCCGAGCGCTCACCATTATGGGCTTCGGGAGGGCGTCGCCCTGACAAATGGCACTCAGTGGCAAGCCAAAGAGCTTTCCGGGCCGCGGTGAGGTAGGTGAAGCAGGTGTCTCGTCCAAATGGACTGTGGATCCCTTCCAGAAAGCCCAGTTCAGCAAAGATCGTTTCCTCTTGAAGGTCTTGCTGATGGGATCTGGAGGCAGGACAGGGGGCACTGATTAATGATATTATGGCCTTTACTTACACACCCACTACAGCTGAGTTTTAAGTATTACTACATGGACGGTAGGTTAGTCAAAGAAATATTATAAAACAAACAAAGCAAATGTACTATATTTATAACATGCCAAAATTATCTCCAGTGTAACTGTACTTAATACTACATGGGCAGTAGGGTTTAGCACTGTGAAGTGAAACAAAATGCAGAGCAGAATGTGGGAATGAAAGGGAAAATGGACAAGCTATGTGGAACGGGATATGGAAAAGAGAAGAGATGGATAGGAGGAGAGGGAGGGAAAGGCAACGAGGGCCTCAGAAAAACACCAGCAGGAGGAGGGACTCCTTACGCCATGCTCCACCACTCTAGTAAAACAAAATCTGGCTCAGAAGGATGGTGGTGACATACATAAGTCACTATATAATTGTGTGACACATACTTGCAGGAATTCAAGGCGAAACGTGTGGTTACATCAGGCAGTGTAAAACTGCAGGAAACAGCCCGAGACTCAGAAACCCCTCTGCTCCGCCCACCCAGCCCACTTCTTCTACTCTTTCTCCCTCTCATTCCATCGTTTCATAAAGACTTCCATAAAGGTTCCTGGGTTCGACTGCATTTAGGGAGGAGGGGTCTGTTACCCATCAACGAGTGTCCCTCTGGCGCGTGGCTCGGCTTGAGGATGAACTGGCATTGCGTGTCGAGGGGAGGCTGTGCCAGCAGCACCGTCCCCTGCTGGCCCGTGGGTGAGGTGGCCTCCTTCCCAGCAGTGTGGCCCGCAGGCTCTTGAACATGATGCATCTTGATACTGAAGGGAAACTCGTGACCTAGGAAGAGGTGGAAATTAGGGTCTGTCTCTTTTCCCCTCTACAATGTCAGCAAATGTCCCAAAAATTTTAGAGTACAAAACAGGTAATTCAGCTAAGCGCCATGAGAAGTATGCCAAGCAACACGCAAAACTAAATAAAACAAAGTTCGAGAAAAATCATCATCTGTGCTTCTGATTTGAAATTTAATTTTAAAATTCCTGCTAAACCCACCCAAAAACCATGAGGGAGGGGATGGGATGGACAAAAAGACCGCAGCTGAGTGTTTTGCTGAAGTGACGAGTGAGGATGGAGCTTGTGTGGACTCACCAATAAGAGGGTACGGGGCACCGTCCCTACAGGAGATCACCCACAGCCGGTAGTCCCTCACACTAGTCTGCAGGGCGGCCAGAGAGCAGCAAGCTAGTCAATGGCCCGTACAACAACACACACACTTATAAACAGTACATGTGAATAAACTGTCCCTTCACAGAGCACTTACCAAAATCCCGAACTGCTGCAGCGCCATGCGAATGACCTCAGTGGTACTGTCCGAGTTGCTGACTTGTAATGTCTTTGACTGGTGGGGGGATATAAAGAAGGTGTGATACCACTGCACATATCTGCCTCTCCTGACGCATCACCATCTCGCCGCTCTGAACTTCCTAACAGACATGCTGACACTTGTGCACATGCTTATACATGTGTATTGGAACAGGCCTGTACAGAATCCCAGGGGGGCTGGCTAGGGGGCACAGAAGCGTACAGACACCCACCGCTGAGCACTGACACACTAACACCCAGCACTGCACTCACATATGCACAGTTCTCAGAATCCTTCATGAAGATCTTAAGTGGCACAGTCTTGGGGTCGTCTTTTTCCTTCTCCTCTCTGATTTGGCTGAAAAAGAGGGGAACAGGCCGCAACGTCAGTGAACGTCACTGTGTCAGGAAAAGAAACGCATTGAGGGGCCCTTAAGCAAAGGTCAGTGAGAAAAGTCACCGTGATGAACGGATGTCTTGGCTGCTTACCTCTGAAATAAGTGCAGCCATTTGTCTTTCTGCTCTGCAGAGCTGCACAAAAACGAAGTAAAGAATGAGAAAAAGTTACATGCCAAACAAAGATGAAAAGTTCCAGCTCAGCTCTCCTAAATATACCCTCGTAAAGACGCACTCCTCAGTACGTAAAGCTACACGGCCTCCCAATCCCGCCACTGAACTGCTTGTGGAGAGAGTTTTACTGGCACCCTGACTCACACCACCACACCTATAAGTTCATTCTATAACTTGCCTCTGCAAGAGCTCCAAATCAGCCTCTCCAGTGACTGGCGAGCCCCACTGAGGAGCCTGAAAAGGACTCTCTGAATGTGCTCAGCATTCATTATGAGACTTATGTTTCTTGAAATACATATTTCATTAAAGCAGAGAGAAGTAAAACAGCAGTAAAACTAAGAAAACTAAATCCCAGACAAAGGTCTTGTATAAGGTGCAGAGGAATGAGTAATTCTATTGTGTTCATTTCACGCGTCCTGGGACATCAGACTGACACAGACGATATATGCAGTTATATACATATATAAACATCATGTAAAGCGCTTTGGGGCGACTGTTGTGAAAGGCACTATATAAAAATCAATTGGACTGAATTGAATAAAAATTTAAACTAAAAGACTATGTAAATTAAATGAATGAAAAAGCATTGGAGTGATACTCAATGCTGCATGGAAATTTATGAACTGCGCTTGTGGCTTATTGTCTCAAGCTTGTTTGGATGAAAAGATGTACTTCTGCAGCTGTGCAAAATGTAGCATGCAGTGATTGGAGCATGTGGGGGCAGTGGGGCATACCTGAAAGTGGCCACGCAGTTGGAAATGGGCCAGCCCATGACGAAGCTCCTCTCGGTGCTGGTGCTGCCCTCACACACCTCCTCCATACAGCTGGCCGTCCACATCTCACTCACACGCACTTGGGCCTTCAGCTTGAAGTGTGTGGAGGACCTGGTGGGGGCAGGAGGGTTTGTCAGTGCCTATGGCCTAATGTACACATGCAAGCGCACAGCGCACACGCATAGAGCGAACACATGCAAGCACACAGCATACATACAGTGTTAAAATAAATAAAAAACATCACACCACAGAAAATAAACATTCTGCTAAAATATGCATTATTAACCTTTTATTACAGCTTATTGCAAACCTATACCAAACTTTAACACGACTACATACACACTGCATTTCACACCGTGCTGCTGTTCAGTTTGCCTCCAGCTTCTCTGATTCTGATGGTGTCACTTGGAATATGGGTCAGAGAAGAGCTAGTAGAAAACTGACATGTTAGCAGCACTGCTGCAGTGTTTCCATGACTCAGGCAGTGCCCATGCCACACTGCCAGAGCTCTCACTGGGGACTTCTAGTGCGTGTTGGGCAGACACGCCCAAGTCCTGCAATTCACATAATAACAGGATGTTGATCCATTCAGGGTTTAGAATAACTCCATTGGCTCTCTGATAGTTAATTACAGCCCATCTCCCAGCTGGTGCAGCCAGAGGGGATGTGGTTTTAGGCACTTGGGAGTCCCCTGTATTTACGCCCTGTGGTCCACTGAAGGACACCTGGGGGGGAGGAACTCACTTCGCTTTGGTGATGAGGAGGATGTCACTGAAAAGGAAGAGGTGGCGCTCCTGGGTCTGTAGGCCGGTTTTCATCTGGACGTGGCCGTGACCGATGAACAAACGTGACCCCCCAAGGAAAGACTGGACAAGGGGACAAGCCTCTGGGCTGACAGGGGACAGACAGGCCTCCCTGGGGGCACAAACACATGCGCAGGTTCACCGCCAGCGCTAGCCAGGACGCACATGCATCTACACACTACACAGTATCCCACAAAAAAAAAAAAACATGCAAAAAAGGATGGGATTACTGAAGATGTAATCAGATCACTCTGGGGAAAACATCAGAACATCGCAGTAATCAGCACTCAGCCCCAACCATCACCCAGGAGGACATTGTGAACTGGAACACAGAATTAGGGCAAGACCAATGTGTGATGTTCAGGACCAGATCTTTCTAATGCTTCAAAGGATGACCGGTACACCACCAGTAGGGTTACAGAAACAAAATCAGTCACCTTCCAACAAACATTTCTGCAGTCATTAGAATCAAGCTAGCCTAAGTAAAATGGTACACATTTGTAGTCATTATAAAATGTATACATAAACACACAGATTCACAGAAAAACCCACGACAAACTTACTTTCACTTTCAGAGCGACACACAGATTGTGGGTTTAAATGGGTTATTCCCTTTGATGCAAATGTATATTTAGAATAACCACTCATGAAATTAAAAGCTTTATGCTGATCCTATTGTGAGGCTTAGCTAGTACTACTCAGGAGGAATTTAAACACTTAATACCAGTTGACACCTACTACAGCACAGGTCATAATTAACTGCTACCTGAAGGACACCAAATCTACAGCTTCCGTGACCTATAATGTGAGGTTGGGAGACTCCAGACTAAAGTGGACACAGAGGTCTGCAGGTTTCTGAGCTACTTTTCAGCTAGAAACTGCTTTTCAGCTGTAGCAGGCGGAGAGATGTCCTACATATGCAAACAACAACAGAAGTTCCATTAGTTTCCTGTTGAGTGAGACTTGGGATTTCTATAACTTGCTGTAGGGGTGGGTGGATTTGATATTAAGGCTGAGGTCCTGACCCCTCTTGTGTCATAGTTAGCTTGGATACCGGAGACCAAGGCCCATCTGATGACTGAGGTCACCCAAGGCATTTGGACCACTGGGCAGGAAAGACAACCAGCGGTATTCTGAGTGACTACGAATCAGACATGAACCTGATAAGTTTCTCTATACTTAGAGCAGGGGTCTCCAATTCCATTCTGTAGGAGCCCCAGCCCTGCACATTTTTGGGTTGCCCCTCATTTAACACCTGATTCTACTTCTCTGCTAATTACCATCCATTTCTTGAGTTGAATCCGGTTTAGTGGAACAGGGAGAGAGCTAAGCTGTGCAGGGCTGAGGCTCCCCAGGACTGGGGTTGGAGACACCTGACTTAGAGGATTTTACATTTTAACTAAAAAGATAACGTTCTCTCTTTCTCTGGTGATAATGGTGAAGTTCTCAATAAGTTTTCAGCCACATTCACTACCGTTCAAGAGTTTGGGGTCACTTACAAATTTCGTATGGAATAGCCTTCATTTCTCAGAACAACAATACACTGATGAGTTCCAGGCAAAAGTTCTTTGTTTCTGGCCATTTTGAGTCTTCAGTTGAAGCCAGAATTGCTGATGCTCCAGACACTCAACTAATCTAAAGCAGGGCAGTTTTATTGCTTCTTTAATCAGCACACCAGTTTTCAGCTGTGCTAATATAGTTTCAAGAGTGATTTCTAATGATTACATTTGCTTTATAAAATGATAAACTTGGATTAGCAAACACAGCATGCCTTTGGAACACAGGACTGATGGTTGCTGATAATGGGCCTCTGTATTCCAATGTAGATATTACATTAAAAACCAGCCATTTCCAGCTACAATAGTCCTTTACAACATTAACAATGTCCATACTGTATTTCTGATTGACTTTGTTATTTTAAATGGACAAAAAAATGCTTTTCTTTTGGAAACAAGGAAATTTCTAAGTGACCCCAAACTTTAGAATGGCAGTGTATCTGTCACCCTAAAAGGAGTGAGCATCAAACAGAAACCAAACACTCCAAATAAAATGACACTGAGTTTGCAGGCAATAAACACAAAATTAATTTTAAAAAACACTAAGGACTCTATGTTCTAATTTGGAAATTGATTGTTATACGTTGATATATGTGACACCTATGATATCTTTTCCTAAACTGGACCAGTAAGCAAGTGTGCAGCTATTCTTGCGGTCAAAGGTCAGGAATCCCAAACACTGGGTTCTGTGAGAATATCCCGCCATCAGAGTTGTCAGCGCCTGCTGATAAACATCAGCCTCTCCACACACTAAAAGGTCCTTGGATACCTCAGCCACAACAACGGGCCTAACCATCCCAAAATCAATCCCGTTGCCATTATCTGGATATGTATTGTCCTCTAAGGAGATGCAAACATGTTTCCAGAGGCAGGAAACCACATCCATCAGCCAGGTTAGAATGTGAAATACAACATAGGAGACACGATATGAAAAACAAAGTACCAGATTTTAAGAAAAGAGAGAATTTGCTTAATGACCTCTCATTTCTGTGATGGGTGGACCAGATTGGGGGGGGCATCCCTGTTTCACCAGACAATAGAGGAAATTGTTGGAGGGCTCTGTCCCTTCCTGTTTATGCCTAGTGCTGCTACACATCTGCTCATAACTGCATTGATGGACAGTGAGATGCCAGGAGACTTTCTTATAAGCGACACACAGCCCACAAGAACCTGTGAGAGCAGGAGGGGCTCCTGCAAAACCTGGAGGATGAAGACAAATCTAAACAAGACCGCAAATGAAAAAGATAAGAAGCGGCAGATTAAAATGTGAAACGCAGAGATGGACTTCCTGATCTAATAAACACAAAAATTCCAGCATCAAAATGCTATCAGATCCTCGGGTACTGCTTGGTGCGCTTGCTGCTGGGGTCCATTTAGCTTCTAGCAGTCAGCATTAACAGAAGGAGGGTGGGACCTCGGCCTGACTGACAGGGTCAGGAAGAGGTGGCATTCCAGGGCGAAACGATGCGGCTTGCTGCGATGGACCACATGAAGCAGGCACACAAAACATAACTAGGGTCCATGAAAGAAAACATTTAAAATTCCTGACATATCTGTGACAGCAGAGAGCTTGTCTTAGAGCCTCATATAAGCTGCACAATGTTTTTAATTGTTTTACAATGCAGACACTCAGCATTAAGTTTGATTTCTGTTCTTCTGCAATAACTTAAATTCAGGTGGTCAAGGAGTGAAAGAAGGGTAACATCCGTTCTCAGCCCCGGTGCGGAATACAGTCACCGGGATAACATTCCCTGTGAATTTCCCCTGGAATACCCAGTGAAGGAGGAAAGGGGAAAAAACAGTAAGTACTGGAAGTCCAACTACTCAGAAACCGCAGGCTATAAGCTAATTTCCTTTTCAGTCACTCTGTGATAAGTATGCCCACCACTATTTCCAAAAAGATGCCCACTCAACAGGGAGCCAGAGGGCAAACCTGAGTGAAAACCAGTCACTTCCCAGCACAGACGCCAGGGGTGACACAGCAAAGGCTGGTCTGTGAAAAAAAAAAAAAATCACAAAAGTGTAAATGCCATCTTTCCCATATCCATGGTGATCTCTAAGTCCGTACTTTCTCTCTTTCAGCCTATATTTTCGTTTTTCTCCTTCCTTCTGGGCGTTGACCCATATGTTTCTAGTCAGAGCGATGAGAACATCTGTAGCAGCAGCAGTCTGTGAGTCACCACAGACCTCCATGACTGACTGAGAGAGACACGGGCCTATGGGTGCACAGGCGCACGCGCGCGCACACACACACACATACACACACCGTCTCTGGGATCCACACCATGGGCCTCAAGATTCCTATCATCCATTAAATTAACATAGCCTTGGCAACAACCAATACAAGAACATTCTGGCACATCAGTGGTGCTCCACTGAGGTAACCCACATATAATCCCTGAAACATCTTTTATAAAAAGCTGGAACCAGTCCAGGCAGATCAGTCTGAACAAAACCCTAAACTATGGACACTTATCAGTGGTACTGCTGAAGTGTAGGACCCCCGTGATTTAAATTCAGACAGCAATGCCTAGAACCAGTGTTTGCAATATTTTCTTCTGTCAGAAGGACTGTACCTGATTTTTTTCCAATATTTTTGTTTGCCTGTGCCTGAAACATGGCACTTTAACAAAAAGATTATCTAAAAGGAAATGTCAGTAAATCATAACTTAATAAAGTTCCTTGATGAGGAAGAGTAAGAGGCAGCACAGAAAAGAAATCCCTCAGGATTATGCAACATTTTCACTTCTACTCTAAATTAAAACAAACGGCAGAGATATTCTGAAGAGCTCTGCTGTCCCAGGCGTTGTTTTCCTTGGCTGGGATTGTTTCAGAGGCCCGGGACGTTCCCATATCCTGAGCAGGTAGCATCACCCTGTGTGACTAACGGCCTAGGATCCTTCTGCATAGCGCTGGTCCACCATTCAAAGGCTCCAATGCCAAGCCCTGCCCCCACGTCACCATCCCCACACTAGAAGCCATAAGGTTTTCTGAACTATACCAGTGGTGAAAAGAAAGTCACCAACCATCTAAGAATGGGTCTGGAGATTTTCGTAGGGTTTTAGGTCTGGAACCACATCTGGTACTAGCTGCAGGGGAAATAGTGAAATCATCTGCTGTGTTGGAAGACAGCTCTCTTGGAAGTTCTGAACGGGTTACCCACAGGCGGCCTGTCATCTCAGCACACGATGAGGAGACTAAGGAGGCCTGTAAGTGGCAGAAGTGAAACTAATGAATTTCTGAAGGCTGAATTACCTTTGACAAGGGAGCAGACGTGATTTGCAGGGGGAGGGGCGGGGGCCATACCCACACCCACAATGTGGGACATATTCACCACAGAGAGTAAATGCAAATGAGCATGGCTCACTGGACTACAACAAATTTCAGGGGTCGACCGCCATCGACAAAGATCTGCATTCGTTTTTGTGCACGCCACATGACCTTTGATCCTCAAAGTCCTTAAATCTCACATGACTGTCCTAGTTGTCTTCAGAAATTACTATAAACTCTTAAAATACCTCAGCAATGACCCCTGACTGCACATAATGACAGCCCAAAGGTCAGGCTGCTAAGCTCCATAACCTCACAAAACTTATCCCGCCATCGCACTTGCTCACGGCTCAGTAGTAAACAGGTTTCTTCGTACTTTGAGACCATTCTACTGCACTTGAACTATTTGTTAAGGCTCACTTAGCGATAACAAACCTGAAATAAGAAGGTCTGCCATGCTTTTAACAACATTCCAACTTCATACACTACCAATGTCATCCATACTTTTCAAGAATGCTAGCTCCACATTGTCTCATATGAAGTGTCATTAGGAATCTGATGCTCATACAAAATCCTATTGTTGATCAATATCATTCAATTGTTGTCTTACCCTAGTAAAATTTTCATGCAAGTGAGTAAATAATATTTCACCAACTACTAAATGCCATTAGTCTCCTTTCATTTCATATATGTTGACTCTGTGTATAGCTGTTCAAAGTTACACTTAATTATAGTTGTTCAGTGTTTAATCATACAGCAACCAGTCAGTCGTTAATCTTCTCACACTTCGGCTATGCAATTGCCATGTGTTTCAACTCACAAGCAGCAATGTCTGCAGAGAGACAACAGTGACGATGATAAATTGCACAGGTCACAACAAGCTGACACTCGACTGCAGCCAGAACAGTACCTGGAGATGGTTCTGGTCCTGGTGAGTGCTTTGCTGATGACCAGAGATGGGGCGGACTGCCGTCGCTGTGTCAGACTCTTCATCTTCTAAGCAGGAAGAATGGGAAAGAAAAAACGATGAGGACTTTTGTTCATCACTTCCAGAAAACACGACGCTTCTCCCCCCTTCAAACACATTCAACAGTCTGACCCTCAGTAATATTAGGCATGCCCAAATGCTAGCACTGGATGCTCAGTATCTTAAATACAGAGTGAAAGCATATAACAAGCACCACTCTCTCCGCAAGGTTTTCCTTTAAATCGCCTAAACGTTAATTTTCAGGTTTTCCTATACATAAACATATTGGATTCTTGAATATTTACATTTTCATTTTATGGGTCAATAAGTAAAAGAAGCAGGGAAAAATACATGGTAATCTCATAGAAACAGAGTTCACGCTTATCGGTAGTCATTTATGTATATACAGTCAATATGAACATGTAATTGGAAAATATATCTGAATGAAAACATGGGACAAAGCCTGTTCGATATCATGCAAAAGCATCAGTGTGTACAGTTGGTGTTCCTTAAATGAACACTATGTAACAATGAACACATTAAAGGCTTACATGTTCTCCGTTTATGTAACAAGGAACTTAAGCAGGATCACTGCGCATTAGGTACCTGTTCTTTCTGGCGTGGACAAATACGAGAAGGAGCCACATAAGCCACCTAATAAAACAAACCTTCTAACACTAAGGTTTAGGACTTGCTTTTTGAAAGATTACTCGAATTTCCCTCAGCCTGTTTAAAATCTCTTGAGAGGAAATGTTAAACTATTCAGGGCTGCTTTTGAGTGACAATCGACTAGACAACCAGTCTAGGAAACCTTCAGCACCCTGCTAGGCTAAATATATTCAACTGACTTTTTCACTAATGGCCATCTATTTTTTTCCCTCCCAAAACTCCTGTCATCGAGATTCTTCTATACATCCATGAGTACGATATATTTTCCCTGGACTGAAAAAAAGACAAAAAACAGCCCAATTCTGATCTGTCTGTTCTTGTCATCAAAGCAGCACAGAATAAGATTTATCGCTTCCCATTTCTGTAATGGACTGGCAGGGTTCAAGAGGAAACCACATATGTGGCTCATGGCCATTTGATTTGACGCTGATACAGACTAAGCTTATCGGCGCAATACTCCAGTTACCGCCCTCTTCAGACACACACAGGCAAGGCTTGGGGGCTCTCCAGGACACAACATCTCCCCAGTTCACTCCCTAAAGGAAAGCCTTCAAAGTAGGAATCACAAGGAGCAATGTGTGTGCAAAAAAGTCTTTAGGAATTGGGCAGCATTCTGCAGCACCAACATGCAGGACACAACACAGATTGATGAGCAGATAGAAACACACAATACAAAATAAAAATGCATACAGCTGACAAGTTTATAAACATCAATCTAACCTCTAGAATCACAGTTTAGACCTAATTTAATGTAGACTGATGCTGCTTTTATCCCCAGCCAGTCGCCTAGGGGTACTGGTAACATCGTTTTTTTCCACAAACTCCCTCATGATGCAAAACTGAACATCAGCAGGTGATGTTTCAATCTGGAAAAGATTTTCTCCCTGGAAAAAGGGCTCCTCTAGATTCAGGCTTCTCCATGGATTTGCTTGCAGTGTTTTGCTTAATGGACACCGTTGGCCAAATCTCCCCTGGAGATCTTCTGTTTATTCAGCTGGATCTTGTACTGACACAGCTCAGGGGAAGCACCTCTGCTCACCGACATGCTTGGCTTTCTGGGACTTGAACCTGCCACCTTTGGGACAAAAGTACGGTCACCTGACCAGCTCACTGTGAGGAATGAACTTTGAATTTTCTTAGCGATATAAGTGTTATTGCATATTTTTGTATGCAGCACCTCCGCTAGCTGGCAGGGAAAGAACCTCATAGCTACGCCCCTTTACAGCACATATCCAAAAAACAAATGTTGCCATAACACAGCTGAAATCAGCTGCAATGTATCGAAAAGCTTTTCTCATTTTGTACAAAAACTTAATACGGGGCATGAGAAGAATCCTTTAATTTAAAACTGTTAGACTGGAAACTGCAGTGTTCGTGTGGGGTGAATATTGGTTAAGGGGGGCAAAGGCCAAACCGGGACACTTACAGTACTGTGCAAAAGTCTTAGGCAGCAAAAAGAAATGTTTAAAGCTATTTATTTGGTTAGTAAGTGCACATTTGTTCAGAACAAAAAAAAAAAAAAACATTTTGGCATTAGAACATATGAAAATGCACAGTAACAATAAAAACTAGTAAGAATTTCTTTTATTCTCCAAAAATTTACTGATATCTAGTCGGATGGCTAGATGAACACCGCTTCAGTTCCCAAACCTCTCCTCAGGGGCCCACCAGCAATTCCATGTATTTAAGTTTGACCACCAGCTCAATTAATTAATAAACTTAATTAGTTAAAAAATGTCAATGACGTATGAGGTGTGGTAGTGGTCGAGTATGTTTGCTGGAAATAATGGGATGATTTTAGCAGAGGTTTTGAATTGGCTAAGCTGACACACTTTGACAGGTATAACAGCATAGTTTTACAGCAACATAAAGATCATTTAAACATTTTCTTTGGCTGCCTAAGACCTTTGCACAGTACTGTATGTGCTTGATACTCTATAACTTTACGCCTCTGTAGTCTACTAACTTAAGCTTAGTTCTGGAGCTTTCAATAATACTTTTGTTTTAATATTTATAATTAGAATCATATTTTTAAAGTTTAAGTAAAATTTCAAACATTGTTCCAATTTACCAATATCCACCCGCCATTATTCAACAAAGTTAAATTAATAGCATGAAAACCTACTACATATTATAAAGCCATTTATATTCTAAGATCATTATCAGTCATGTAAATATACACATTTTCATAGATCAATATGATTGAATGAAACTGATGAAAATCTCTGGTTGCAACACATTATACACTGCAATGGCATGAGAGAAACGACCCAAGTCTAACCAAATCTAACAACAGCTGGATAAATGACATAATGCTTTTCATGTTTTGCTTTTTATTAATAGGCCATGAACAGGGGCTTTAGCTAGAAATTCTAAGCCCCCTGACAAAATGTCAGCTTGATCGCCACCATGCCCAATTTTACGTATTCAAGGGCTACTGTAAAGTGCTGGGCCCCACAAATCTGCCAGGGTATCCATGCCCCTACTGCGCCCCAGTCCATGAATTGGTTGGCGATTTTACACCTACGCCATCCTTAAATCTGTGCCATGCCAGGGCAGAGTTTTTCCGCTGAGCTCATGGGCTCAGGCTGTTCTTGCACTGACCGAACACATGAGTCATTTCAAGCGCTGTTGAGCCGACCTTTCATTTACAAACACAGGTAACCGCTAGATGCAAGGAAAAATGCAATGGTTATTAAAATTCTGCATTTACTCCACCATTTCTTCCATCATTTCTTTCTCCCGAATCCAGAAGTTGAGCATTTAAGATATTATACTGGTAGGCTTTTTATAAAATAATAAATTAATTTAAAAAAAAATAATCGACTTATGTCTTGAGTTAATTACGACTTACAATCACCCGAGGCAGTGACGCATTATAAACATGATTGTAGGAACAACTGAGATTACTTAATAAAGGTTTTTTCATCTTTATACTGACAAACACAAATACGACACCTCTCAAGTTGTCAGTCTAAATAAGTCCCCCTCCATCATACATACGATTTAATAAAATGCAAATATTATTTGGTTTTACCCTCTGGAAATAAAAATCAAACAGCTGCCTGCATTTCTAAAACATTTGAAAATGGTCAAAATTTTAAATTAGGTAAATCAGAAGGACGTCAAACTACATACATGTTTGATATAGAAATGACACCCCATTTAGTTAAGTGACCAGATTTCAGAATATTTTATAGTGCATATAACAGGAACATTAAGCAAGCCAAACTATACATTCCAGCAACAGATGACATCATGCTGTTATGCCAAGCGACTGACTGCAAGTTTCAGCTTAAACACTACAGCATAGTATATTTAGGAAAGGTACCGCGGAAAAAATCCATGGAGACCTGCGCATGTTCTCCACGAGCTTTTCCTGCCACGCGCAGTAGACTTGAGCGTGCTTTTCCTACACAGGCGGCTTATTGAAAAGAGGGCGAATAGCTAACCGCAGCACCCCAGCTCACTGCACTACTTATATATGGGACTATTTTAAGGAGTAATTCCCCTCATCTAAAAGTGAAAGCTGCAATTTAGTAGCATGGCATTACTGGACTGAGTGAATGCAGGTTCGTTTTATTTTTTGCACAACCAGTAAATCCATGTTTATTCGTGGTCATCTAGAATGGTCTAGACTAACTTTATGCATTGGATAAAAAAGCAGTTAAAAGCCATTTAAGGAGCCAACTCTTACAGCTGTCCTCTAACATACAAAATACAGTGACCCATGTTAAAGTCACTAAATATTAGACAAACGTAGGACAATCTGCAAAGGAATGTTGGTTCTTTAACATAAACCGCGTCAATTAAGTTTTAATTGTTCTTGTAATCACACAATACGTTCATTTACGCCTTCTGTGAAAGTGTTGCTATGCGCTTGCAAACACTTTAGTTTCTGTCTAAGTAACATCAAACGGACACCAGTAGAAATCAACGTAACAAGTCGTTACCTTCTTGTTTTCAGGTAGAGCGCACACCTTCACTTCCCCTGTCAAAGACGCGGACCGACTCTGGCCCGTACTTTCTTGCTGGGGTGACATGGTTTCCATTAAGACTGGTAGATCCAGGAGAAAACAGCCTCAGTGCATACTTAAATCCACAGCCATCCAATACGGTCCGACGACAAACTCAAAACAAGAAAAAGCATAAATTCGCACAGTCTGCATCTGATCGCTGAATTTCCGGTACGCAAATCGCAAAGTAATAGTAAACACCGTAAATAAGCAACGCAACTTAAATAATCTCAGTGTTCAGATGGTCATGAAGCTCTACAGAAAGATCAGCTTGCCGCTGCCTCCTGCGTACCGTCCATGCCTCTCACTAATTCAAACTGTCTCGGTTTTGCCAGTGGCCTCAATTGATTCGCATGATCTGTCTACTGAGCACTGCTCCAGGTCCTAATGCCGTCACCGCCTAACAAAAATCCGGTACAGTAGCCGTAAACATATTTTATCACAGTTAGCTACAAAATGAAGAATTCCTAACTTGTACCCAAGCAATTATTAGTTATTTCTTCGGTATTTTATTTGGCTTTATAAATATAACTTAAACAATGTCACGACTTCCCCGGCTCAAGTGTTCATAGGCTGGTTGAAATCACTCCAGGTCTTGGCATGATCCAAAAATACCAGCTCAGTTTAGATTCTGTAGATTTATTATTATATTGTCACTAAAGAAATTAAGGTAAAGCAACACATTAAAATAAGGCGTCCCAATATTGTAAACAGTTTTATTTCTACTGAAATTTTGTAACAATGGCTACACCTTTAATGTACTAATGTACAGTGTTGCTAAACATGAATTAATCCGGCCTGACATTGGTTTACAAATACCAAATTAGGCTGGTTATTTTGTGATGTTAAATTCAATTTTCTTATCAAATCATTGAATTATGATGGATATAGTCTTTACACTACAGGCACAAAGAAGTTGTATTAATAGCCTAAAGACGGCGAAATGAAATACCGCTAGAGGGCGTCATTAAGGCTCCAAGAGCGGTTTTACAGCGTTCGTCCTTTGCTGACTTTTAGACACAGTGATTGAATCAGACTGACAGTTCTCTCGCAGCGGATCTATGGTTCCGTGAAACATGGACGATACTAGGCCAGGATTTTACCTCCACAATACACCGTAATTTAGTCAAAAAAGTCGATGTTTTCCTGTATTCCCGTAAATAGCTGGTCTTGATGAACAAAAGGGGAAAGAACGTAATTGAGTGCGCTATCTCCTCGCTTCGTATTTATGTGCCTTTTCAAATCTTTCCGACGGTTCGGAGCATCTTATTTTATGCCTAGGTTTTAACTATCACCGGTTTTTAACGATGCTGGTGGACTTCGAAAATAGAAAGTGTTAAATTAATACACTTTACTTTACAGCACAGGAAGGAAGTTTCTCATGTGTGCACTGTAAAAATGATCAAGGAACCTGATGCAGTCCTAATTTATATGTAAGCTCAAAATACTAAATATATTTTTCTAACATGCAAGTGTCCATAACTAAATGTTTACACTTTACAATGCTGTTATTATTTAAACAGTTTAATGTAAAACCTTTCACAAAATTACAATTTGTGGTTTCCATCCATGCACTTACAATCTTTGGATTATAAATTGAATCTTGTAATCATTCTTCTCTTGAAAATAATCAAAATTGTTATAAAATTATGATAATTTGTATATGTAACTTATGTTGGGTTTGATACTTGAGAAATACCAAACCAAAATCGCATGTGTGCCCAAAACCACACAGACAATTACCTGAGCACAGTGTAACCCAGTAAATTGTGATGAATTAATTTTTAAAATGAATTTAACTTTTTTATTGCAAGTGTCATAGGTGACCACCGTCTAGTGCACCATCTTCTGAGGGGGTGCCAATTCAACCAGCCAATTTCACTTTTTGTCTGGGGAGGGCTGGCAGTGAAGCTTGTGAAGCTCTCACAATATCCAACAGAACTGTGAAGACTGTGGACTCCTTCAAGTTCCTAGGAACCATCATTTCCCAGGACCTAAAGTGGGAGATTAACACCAACTCCATCCTCAGAAAGGCTCAGCAGAGGATCTAATTTCTACAGTAACTTAGGAGGTATGGTCTACCTCAGGAGCTGCTGAAACAGTTCTACACTGCAGTCATCAAATCTGTCCTGTGCACATCCATCACGGTCTGGTCTGGTTCCGCCACAAAACAGGACAGGAACAGACTGCAGCAAACCGTAAGGACGGCGGAAAGAATCATCGGTGCTCCCTTGCCCACCCTCGAGGACTTATATACCGAAAGGACCAGGAATCGGGCAGGGAAAATCATTACAGACCCCACACACCCAGTCACTCCTTCTTTCTAATCCTTCCCTCTGGTAGGTGCTACAGAGCCAGAGCCCTGCTTACCAACAAGACACAGGAACAGTTTCTTCCCTTGTGCAGTCACCCTCATTAATAACTGACAGTATGTGCCAGGCCACATCTGCTCTAGTCTCTGCTGCACTGTCAGATTGCACTTTTATGTATAGTCTCGTTTTGTACAGTGTCTGTATATTGGATGTATATTGTCTGTAAATAACATGTTCATTTCGTATGTGGCATGTGCACACGTGGACAAAATTGTTGGCACCCTTCCGTTACAGAAAGAAAAACCCACAACGGTCACTGAAATAACTGGAAACTGACAAAAGTAATAATACATAACAATTTACTGAAAATTAACAAATGAGAATCAGACATTGCTTTTGAATTGTGGTCCAACAGAATTATTCTAAAAAACAAACTAATGAAACTGGCCTGGACAAAAATGATGGTACCCCTAACTTAATATTTTGTTGCACAACCTTTTGAGGCAATCACTACAAACAAGCGATTCCTGTAACTCTCAATGAGACTTCTGCACCTGTCGACAGTTATTTTGGCCCACTGTTCGTGAGCAAACTGCTCCAGCTGTCTCAGGTTTGAAGGGTGCCTTCACCAGACTGCATGTTTCAGCTTCTTCCACAGATGTTCGACAGGATTTAGATCAGGGCTCATAGAAGGCCACTTCAGAATAGTCCAGCGTTTTGTTCTTAGCCATTCTTGGGTGTTTTGGAAACTTCTGAATAATATGTGCAACTGTTGTCACAGGAACATCAAGTTGCTTGGAGATGGTCTTATAACATTCACCCTTAACATGCTTGTGTATAATTTTCTTTCTAATCTCTTGAGACAATTCTCTCCTTCACTGTCTGTGGTACACACCATACATAATACCAAACAGCACAGTGACTACTTTTCACCCTTTAAATAAGAACATAAGAACATAAGAAATGTACAAACGAGAGGAGGCCATTCGGCCCATCAAGCTCGTTTGGGGAGAACA
>JAAGVU020000035.1:2523064-2546001 GCA_011763525.2 Mormyrus iriodes
CTTTTGTCAGTTTCAAGTTATTTCAGTGACCATTGTGGGTTTTTCTTTCTGTAATGGAAGGGTACCAACAATTTTGTGCACTTGTGTATGTATATATGTATGTCTGTTGCCTGTACAGAGGAGAGACACCATCGGCTGGAACCAAATTCCTTGTGTGTATTAATATAGTTGGCAAATAAAACTGATTCTGATTCTGATTGTGGGGGGGGGGGAGAGGGTCTTAGCAATTACTTCTTCCAGCTATTTAAATTATTGTTATTGTTGATCTTTGTTGTCATCTTTGAGATCAGTGTAAGACTTAGTGTCCCAACTTTCCCATTTTCTCTGTAATACAGCACCCAAAAAAGTCACCAAAAAAGCAGTGCTTAGAGTTTGGCTGAAGTCTTTCCACAGCCTCATCAATGACCTGCCGTTCACCATTGGTGTGGTTATAATCTCTAAGTGCAAGAAATCTATGTGGATTCCACTGTCAGACCTCCTGTATATAAGTCTTTGCTATACCGTGGCTTGTACAAGTCATGTGACCAACCTTTTCGGATTAACCAGCCTTACAACAGGGCGCACTTATGTGTATGGTGAAGAATAATTCTTTAAGTACAAAAACGTCTTGTTAGCACATTGGGTATGAGCTTCAAAAGAAAACTTGGTCATGGAAGCAATCAGGCTATAATACTGAGAGCTTCGCTGTAGTACAGCACTATATATACAGTAATGAAAAAGTAACAAGCTAGCAGCAAACAGTTCTAAAACAGGACCCGAACAATAGGAAAGCCTCTCTCTGGGGGCATGTTGCTTGGCATCACCATACACTGCCTTGTGCAACAGAAAATACTCTACAGACACAGATTTAAGCCATAGATACTGGCAATCCCATTTGAGGCAATAATGCTGTGGGTTCAGAGTTACATTAGAAGCAGAAGCCAGTTTCCCTCACACTGGCACTAACTAACTCTCTCGCAGTTGGCATCTATGTATCTGGTAACAAACATGATGCAGGAAAAGCAGAGAGAGAGAGCTCGTTTTGCTCCTTGATTTATTTATTTAGCTAATAACCTTTTTTATGAAGGAAAAAAACTGATTATAGCTGTTGATTGTATTATAGTTTATTTTCATACTCTGAGTCATTTTGTATAAAATACAGAACAAATAGCATCCCGTAAAACAAGGAACAGGTATCAACCCTAAGTGGCAATTGATGTAACATTATCTAGCTTACTGGACAAATTAGACAAATTTTCTAAACAAACCTACAAGTTCAGCACAAGCTACATATTCATGCTTTCGTTTTTTTTCTTTTTTAGGGGGCATTCCACAAAGCAAGATTTTTCCTTTAGCCTTATAAGCCAAATGTAAGTATTGTCCAATAGGAATGTCACTTACCTCTCTTCCTTTTGGACAGTTTTCATGTCTGGCTTAACTTATCCAGCTAACCGTTAAACTCTGCTTTATGGAATACCCCCCTGTGCTCCTCACTGGTGTTTACTTGAAACCATTGCTCTCTCCCTCTTGACAATCATGCCCCCTACCCCATCCTCACTTGATCAAGGGCCCCGTGCAGTGCATGATGTGCATGTTGAAAGGGGCGGCACCAGCCCCTCACACCCTGATGAAACGCGCTAATCAGATTAACTCTGGCACTCTAGTGCAAAGTGGACCTGGGGGGGGGGGGCGCACAACAGGTGGTCTCGGCAGCTGAAAGTTGTACTTGTGACCAAAAGGTCACTTAGTTCATAATCCCAGGGTAAAACTTACTACTGTACCCCTGACGTTCAGGAATTACATTGTTTTGGTTAAAACATATCCAGGTGTTTCTGTAATTTTTTTGATTGGAAGTGTCAAATAAGTCAATAAATGTAATCTAACACTTGGAAATGTCTCCTTGTGGTAAGAGTAACAGCAACAGGTGTTAGCTACTTTATTGTTCCTTATTATTCCTTTAACATTTTTTAATGTAAGGGAAATTCTGCATTGATATGATAAATTCTTAACAAATATAGGTTCAGGGTGAGAACTAGGGATTAACTTGTCTCTGTTTGCCTGTAACATTGAGCACACTAGCAGTGAATTTTAAAATAGTTCCTTGTACATGGCGTGTTTACACAGTAGGGTGTCGTGTGCTATCTTATCTCCTTTTCAGCAGGAATAGCTACCCTTCATCTCTCCTGGTCACACTTTCTGACAAACAGCAGTAATATTCCTGTGATTAGCTGTGAAGGTCCAAGAACTTTCACATGTTCACATGATTACCTCAGAAAGCACATCCACACCTTAACCTTCTACTATAGCTACAGCAGCACAGCCATACTGAGAAAATTTCATATGACCTGTTGCCTCATCGCTCATTGTTTATGCAGGTCAAGCCTCAAATCCTCAATGAAAAATCGCTGACTGGATACAAGTGTAGATGATCAATGTTTAGTCTGGAAGAGTGTTTGTCAACTAGTGGGTCATGACCCAAAAGTGGGTCGTGAGACGATTTTCAGTGGGCCACCAAGTGTGTGGTTACAAAAAAATGTCTACAACCATTGTAACACCCGTCCTCCCCAATAAGCCTTGGTCATTACTTACTGACCAAGGCATATTGTGGGCTCTGAGGACAAACCAGCTGAACCCCAGGTCTAATATCAAACTAATATCAGAGATGCCATTGAGGTTGGATGGGGGAAACTCTATTAAAGGGACGTGGAGAGGTGTCCAACTCTCCAGCTGCAGGTGGAGTAACGTTCCCCTACTCCACCACAACGTGAGCAAGTCGGCTCATTGCTATGGTGTAACCCAAATGTATCCCCAGCTGCAGGAAAACCACTGATTGGTTGTCATCTTGTACAGGAAAAAAAATCCGTAGGGAATGCAGCACTGATGAAAATATTATTTCCCTGCGATTGCCTGGAGCTCCGGCATGGAATTAGACCCACAGCATCTCTGGAGACATGTTATACTCTCCTGATGTGTTTTTGTCCAGCTATGGATTGCTTTGGATGTCATCATCCAAAATAAACCATTCAGGTCAGAATGACTGTCTGTCTGCTAGCAGTTTGACTGATTGCTATCCTTCAATGCTTTTGACTATTTGTGATTGGCCAGTGTAACTGATAAGTTATTGCTGCAGAGTATCAGTAGGTTGACAACCTTTAGCATCGTTTTCACTGCTAGGTTGAAATGTTTGCATCAGCGGTGACACAATACTGTCATTAATTTGCAGGCAGGAAACAGTGACGATATTGTCCCCTGTCTGACCTCTCTTCATCTGAGGCCTAACTCATTTTTGGACACACCTGATACTTGGTTATAATGCACTCTAGTTTGTTTCAGGTTCATTTTCACTTAATCCCTAGTCGGCATGCTTAAATATGCCAGCTACTGTGAACACACTCTGTGTGCAAGGACTAAATTCACCTGGGGCAGAATGCTTGGGAGAGGCCGAAGTAAATTATCCAGCTGTATAAATGGGTAAAGGTATTAATCAGTGTAAATATATCTTCACCAGATAATAATTGTCTTGCTTCATTTGAAACTGGGAAATGATTGGCATTAAGTTCCTGTGTAACTACCTAAAAAAAAACAAATACTTGATACAACATGTAACAGACAATTTAGCGACCACATTGGAGACAGGGATTTTAGTAAGAAGCTCAGTGGTTCCCTCAAAGTAGTGCTGGGAGAGCAATGAGATCCTGGGTTTGATCAGTGCCTGAAGATTCTGAGTTACACACAGTCATTATAAATACACGGCTTCTGACATTTTCACTCCGATACAGACCTAATTCCCAATTCCCAAGATATAACAAATGAATTTTAATTCCGTGTTCCTGAATCACAAGATCGGCTAAATCTGTCCCTTAATAACAGCTATTTCCTGCAGGAAGGTGATGGGAATGTGAGTGGGGGGCCAGACCGGCTGTGGCTCTCAGACAGGACAGGAGACAGTGATCGTGTGAGAGTCTGTGTGTGTCTGTGTGTACAGAGGATTAGTTCAAACTGGGGATGTGTGCAATATGCTGGAACATCGGGCCCATTTGTTGCAATGGGAGGAATTATCATTGCATTAATCTTTCCTGTATATCTGCCTGCCCATCAGTTTAGGCACCATGACATTGAAAGAGGCCAGTGTCACAATGAAGCAGCCAGTGATGTTCATTATTGTGCCTGTCCCAGTGAAACAGCCAGCCACCCAGCCATGTTTCAAATGGAACCTGGTTGCATGTGATGGGGAGGGGGGGGGTGTACTAGGCTGGGGAATACCCTGGATGGGAGGCTAGTCCATAAAAGCATAGTGAAGCATCTGTTGGGCTCACGTTTGAGCTTTACTGCTTTTTCTTTTGTGATGTGTGATGGTCATGGTTGTCAGTCTATCATTGATCATCCCTACTGAAGATGGAGGAGGGTCACACTCGCTGCACCTGAAGCTGTTTGTCTCCTGTGTGCGGTCATGCGGGGGAAAGAGTGACCCCTGGGAACTTTTAAATGGGCTCTCGGCCAGGCGGGGATGATTAAAGTCCTTCGTTGTTTGGCAGTAAGATGCTGCGATTCCACAGGAGTAAACAAACCATGCAGCACATCAGCGTGGACTAAAAATATGAGCTGAATCAGAGGGATGAACCAGACCCAAGTGAGGCTGAGCATACAGGCTGGGGGGGCTTTCTCCTTTCTCTTTCTCTCCCTCCCCCATTCTTTCTGATGTTAATATAAAAGTACAAGCAGCAGTTAAATGTCTTAGAAGCTGAATCACCGGGGGGTGTGCAACATCATAAGGACATCACACTGGCCAAGCGCGTGGTCTGTGTCCATTGACTGGTCACATGGTAGCTCTCCAAGAGCTGGCGGGCTCTCCCTGTTGAGAGTTTGTTCGGTTTGTGGTTCTACTAACTGACGCAAAACCTCGATCGCTTCAGAGAGGATCCAGGTGCACAAGGAGGTGATGAGCTAATTTTGTAAACACCTGCCAAACAGCTAAACATAACGTAATGTGCAACTAGCCATGTGCAAACTGCATGCCATACTATGTAAATAGACTGTGTAACATTCCTATCGTGTGGGTATGAAACAGTTTGGACAGTTTGAGCTGGTTCTGTATTGATTTTACCAGATTGTTTAGCTGTAACCATTTCTGAAAAACCAGTAGAAATGTGAGAACGGTGGTTGGGGGGGCAGGCTATATGATGTGACTATGAGTATTGTGTGCACTCCCTAAAGACCTATCATTACATCACAGATGCCCAGTAAGGATAATACACAGTATAGACGGTACAGCTGACACCCTTTCCCATGATCAGCTGACTACCCAGATTGCCCTGCCCAGCCTGGCTCAGCTCTGATTCATTTGGGCGACTTGGCAAACGACCTCTGTCTACCTCTGTCAGCAGGGCATCCAGATACCAGATAGCTGGGCCTCACTTCAAGCACAATTTGAGTTCAATCAAAAATACAACCTTCCAGCCATTATTTATAAATGTTTTTCAAATGGATCGTTTAGTGGTTTACGCACATTCCTCTTCTCATTCCTTCTCACATCCAGCAAAGCAACGTTCCTTGGAGTTTATTGACTTCTCCCAATAATCAACTGTTTCTGATTAAATTGTACCGTATTTCATTTCCAGTTTTATGTGAATATCTGCCTCCATATCATTTTCCTTGAGCCTGTGACCCAACACTTATTATGTCAAGAGTCAGCAATGGATTGTTCTATATGAGACAGGTCAGGGTAGAGATCCAAGTCAGAGAGAAAGCATATCATCTCACCCTCATGCTTTCTTTGCAATGTTTACTGGAAATTGCAGTGTTTTTTGTTTTCTTTTTAATCAAGACATCAACATGAACACTATAAAGGGTGATGAACTCAAGATTCCAGGGAATGTGCCTCTGTGTGTGTGTGGGGGGGGGGGGGGGGGGGGGGCTGGCTATGTACCAAATGTCCCCACAATGTGATAAAAACCTGTCATCGTGGGGACCATTTTTTAGGTCCCCACAATGGGAAACTCAATTTTATAAAAATCTGTGACTGCAATCAAAGAACTTCAAATGCCAAAAGTCTTGTATTTTGTGTGGTTACTTATGGTTAAGGCTAGGGCTGGGTAGAGGTTAAGGTTGTCATTTTTGGGATTAGGTTTTTTCCAATAGAAATGAATGGACAGTCCCCACAAAAATATGAATACAAACATGTGTCTGTGTGTTTGTGAGTCGTAATCCCATATCCATGTCTTAATACACATGTACTTACACACACAGATATAAAGTCCCATCCAGACCACTCTTTCAGTCCAAAAGTAAAATATACATATAAACCATCTTTCTCTGGGATCGAGTGACAAACCCACCAAAAAGACACACTAATCCAATACAGTGAAATGTTCATGCTTTCTCACAACTGTGGTTTCCTTATAAACACAACCAAATCTTCTGCTGATCTTCTTATTTTCCACAGGCTACCCAGCCACATTCTTTTGCCGCTTTCTGCAAAACCTAGAGCTCTTTCCCATCAGTTCCTCAGAACACACTAGCTTCAAACCCTTGGGCTTTCCAAGACGAGCAACAGCCCCAGTGCTGCCCTATTTGCCAAGTATACCAGCGGATGCATGTGTGCTTCAAGAGGAGCAGGAGGCACACTAGTTAAGGCTCAAAGAGTGGTCCAAGGTTTCCAAATATGCTTCTAGGATGTTCTTGAGCAAGACAATTAACCCCTGTCACTTAAATAAAAATGTATAACAAAAACTGTATAACAACAAGAACAAAAACAATAATAATAACACACAGCACACAGTTAAGGACATTGACTCATAATCTGATTCAACATCCAGGAAGACCCTGCTTTTAATGAGTAAATAAATATCCGACTGTATAAATGGATTTTAATTGGAGGAAAAACCAGATCAGGCAATGGACTAAAATGTAAGTATAATATAACAATCACAAATGAAGACTGGTGTTGTCCTGGTCGACAAAAACACTTTCGCCAGAGGATTTTGTAGAGGTGGGGTTGGGGGGGGGGGGTACTCACACAACTGTAGTAAAACTCCCCACAGCTCCCACTGCGAGATATCTGTGCACACCAGGCCAGGTCCTCACAGCCATGTATGGGCTCCATGTCAGACTGCAGTGGAAATGGAGGTCCTGTGTTCAGGTGCTGACCCTGGATCTGAGCAGTGCTATTGGTCCTCGGTCCAGGCAGCCACAGTCCTGCAGTCACTGATCTGAGGTCCAGGAACCTTGTGATCTCATCTAGCCTGCAGCTCAACATTCATTTTCACAGTGGGGCTGATGAGAGGCCATGCAGGGTCTCCACATAATAACTAGAAGCAGCATTCCTGGTTTAGCTGTTCGCACCCAGGCTGAATGGGGATCCCGAGCCCTCTGCTGTAGGGGTCCAGGGTCTGTGGTCCAGCTCGATGGAGAGACAGCATCCCCCAGCAGCATAGCACATGGGTACCTAGGGTCTGCTGTTTGCACTGCTTGGCCTGGTGCAGCCCATAGGAGCGGAACTGAATCTCTCCAATGAGCTCTGTGGATCTGTGGGTGGCAGGGGCGGGGTGTAGCTGTTTGGGGGGCAGGGCTTGACAGCAAAATAGACAGCAGAAATCCTCCTGAAATCCCTTTCAATGTGGAGTGATGACACAATGGGTGGCTCTTTATGGACAATGGGGCTATTTTCCCACCATGTATGTGTGTGTTTGGGTGAGTGTGTATGAAGTGAACCTCCAAACAGGAACTCCTCAGACTCAGCTGTTTACAAAGACCTGCAGTTTGGGATAACTGTTATGAATGGATATCTTGATTCTAAACCCGGTTAGAGTAGTAATGTGAGTCTGATGAGTGTGAGTCAAGCAGGCCTGAACCCAGTAAGACGGAAGCATTCAGAGCCCGGTTCTTCTTATCACTTTACCACCAGGCAGCCGAGGCTGACCTCTGGTTTATCTGGGCTTTTTTCACCTTCCAGGAAAGGACTTCAAGGGGCTGTGCTGCGGTCAAGGGAGGGATCCTAAGGGAGCCGTTTACAGTCATTATAAGGGGCTCGTTTTCCCTGAGGATTGGTTTTTTGAATCTACATCAAACCAAAAGAGACTTCTCTGACCAGATAAGAAGGTCATTTCCTACAATATGCTAATAGCACAGAATATAAACATTGCAGATATGCACAAAATAAGACTCTTTCCTTTTGATCAGACTATCGTACAGAGCAGTTTCAGCTACTCATCTTAGGTGGAGAGGATCTACGTACACCTGATGTTGGCGTAATCTCATATGTATACAATGGGGCATACTGTACACACAAAATACTTATGCATATTCAAATGTACCAAATGCTTCTCTCTCTCTCACACACACACACACACACACACACACACACACACACACACATATATTACATTTTTCATTCACAGTCCAATTGGGTTCAACTTTTCCAATGTGCTTGCATGTATTTGCACATACACACAAAAGGAGTAGGATTTAAAAGACTCAGGTATGGCTAGATGTTTGAGTGACATATTGGTTATGCTTCATATCTGCAGTATTTCTTTCGCTGTGATTCAGCCAGAATTAGTCAGGTTTGTGGTGAAACATTGGTGTAGCATTGTTAGTCTTTTTACTTATTTTGTAATCTGTTTATCAGTTTTGCACCATTGTTATGTTGCCTTATAATTGCCCTTTTTGTACCATTGGTGTATTGCCATATAATTGTCTTCCAGGTTAAACAGTCACTCAAGCTATGCACAATCTGATGAATCTGTCTCTGTTTTCTTTAAACAACCAGGTTTTCCATTCAGACGTATCAGTCATTTTTATAGATAGCAGCTGAGCAAACCAAGGAAAAGGTAAAGAGTTTAGCGAGGCAGAACAGGCCATACATCCATCATCAATCCACTTTTCCATGTCAGCAAATGATGTATCTGTATCTGGGCTTAGGGCTGGGGGGGATGAACAAAATACCAGTCCATTGCAGGGCACATACACATATGCACATACACCACAAGCAATTTAGAGGCAACAGTTAGCCTGACCAGTACCCAGAGCACATGTAAGCTTCACACACAACAGATGTGGACTTCAAACCTGAAACCGCAGAGGTGCAGGGTGACAGTGCTTCCCGAGTGAGCCCACCCTCCCATACTCTACCAACAAAACTCACATTCCAAATCAATGTTGACTTGCAGGTGGTCGAATCAGTAAGAATTTGGATTTATGGCTACAAGTTAATGTTTCATAAGTCAAAATATTTTTATTAAGACATATGACTTCATAATCAATTTATAATCAATTAATTAATAACACTGTACCTAGCTAATATTTAGACAGATTAAGAAATGCACCCTGTAAAAACCAATTGATATGGTATCACTGGTACTAGTGACGACTTAACAAGGCAATACCATTACTTAACACCACGTTACAAATATTTGGAATAAATAGCAAATATTTTTGATTTGGTCTCTTTGGATAAAAATAGTCCAGTTGAATAAAGTAATATCCTCTGTATTTTAGATGTTACTCTAGACCGGAGATGCGTTTCAAATTCAGGACCATCCTCAGCTACTTTCCCCAGGGTAACATTGCTTTGAGCTCATCAGAAGAGAAGAGGTCTATCGTGGTAATTGACTGCACGCGGATCCAATTAGTGTGCCAGGCATGGAATGTAGATCAGCTTCATGGCAGTGCCTTTCTGCTGCAGGGATGGACAGATTTGCCTCAGTGGTAGAAGCCCTGCTTTAATAGGGGCCCCTCATACTGTGTGATAGAGTTGTAAATGTCATGGAGGCGATGAACAGTAAGCTTTATTTAGTTTTTTTAGAACAGCGTCATTTTCACATTCTCTCAACAGCAGTGGCAGCAGCAACTGTTGAAGCTGTGTTTTTTTGTTTTTGATATGACATTATATTGTGGTGTATCTTTTTTTAGCACAACAAAACCTGAAAATATAATAACACCAATAGCAAGAATGTGGTGCTGGCAGGGGAAATGTCATGTCACATTTTGGTCCTTTCAACTGCAAATTCATGTGACATTTCATGTAGAGATTAAATAACAAAGCACACTTAAAAAGAGACAGATCTCAGTGGCTTCAACAGATGCATCATTTACTAACAAAAAGAACTATTCTTAACCCGTGTTATTTGGGGGGTCTAAGTGACCCCAGTTCATTTTCAAAATGAGGATAAATTCTATAGAATCTAGAATTTAGAACAGAAGAAGTAAAATACACAAGGGTTAAAGTGTGAAGTCCTAATTTGTTGCGTGTCAGCTGATTGTCAAATTACCAAAAGAGTCAATATTGGAGTCTGGGCTTAGCATCATTGGCTGTTCCTAAGATAAAATTTACTGTCCATATTTTTAAAGAAGAAAATGAATGAATTTGCTCAAAATCAATGTGAATGATAATGAATAATAACAAAGTGGGTGGGACAGAGATAAGAGGAATTTAGGCACACTTGTCTGAGGGAGAACCTCCTGGCTGTGATCCAGGGCCGGCAGTACGGAGACACCCATAGAAAGAGACTGGGGCAAGCAGGGAGACAAGGTGGGGTGGGAGGGGGGGTCCGTACGGCAGAGACAGATAAGAGAGCTGAGCCCATTATCCCCCACAGCCTGGCTGCCCTGTCTGCTCTCACAGGCCCATTACCGCTCGAGGATGGTTACAGTAGGTCATTCGCTTCATATCGTGGGGCTGCAATGGCCCCCTTTAATCCCCATCCCACGTCACCGGAACTGTGTCTCATTCTCATTAACCCTCAGGCTACATTGACATCCCTCCTCTAACCGAGGTCATACATTCTCTCATTTTCTCTCCTATTCTCATGTCCTGAGGAAGCCCCCTCCTCCTCATATCAATACTTACTGCATCAATAATGGTGCCAACAGCTGCTATTTAAATAACACTAATACTGTGTTCCATTTATCTAAGTCAGAGCTGGGAATGACGTCACATGCAGGTTAATCGTGTTCCAGTACAAGTCGGAAAGCCATTTAGCAATACCAGGGACCTGTTTCAAGCAGCAGGACTTCTTGCTTAGCTGGAAAAGCTTGTCATATTTAAGGTATCCCAGTTTAAATGGCCTTTATCTTCGCTCACTTACACTTAGCCCAGACTACCTTAAGTCCGACAAGTTATCTGGCTAAGCAAGAAATCTTGCTTTCTGAAACAGGTTCCAGTTCTAGCCAGGTTTATTGTTAGCCATTGTTAGCAATATCAGTTGATAACAACACATTACATGGTATTTTGCGCATTAAAACACTGTAGCAAGATGTGAACAGATAACAGTTGGACAGTACTGTGTGTACGGCCGATTTAATGAGACACAAATAAGACATACGTGCTAATAAACAGTATATAACTACAGCTTTCACTACTGTTGATGAACGGTGCAGTCATATTGAATTTTGAGGTCAGGGCTATAGAGGTCCCGCCAACTTTCCGAGTAGGAATTCTGACTTCAGGGGGCGTTCAAGTTGAAATATCTGAATAGGAACTTGGAAATCCAGACTTCCGAGTTCAAATGGAACGCAGCGTAATTGTCCATTTTAATAAGGTCCTTCTGAGTCATATGGCCCCAATGAAAATCTATTCCTGTGGTTGATTCTGATGGTGTCATTTGTGCCTCTGGTATGAATGTCTGACTTCAGCAGCCAGTATGAGTATAGGTGGTATTATACTGCCAGTACTATGGGGACAGAATTGAACAAAATCAAATTCAGTAGAAGCTGGTGGTGTTGTGCTCTAAACCTTTGTAACTCACCTGTACACTTATCCATTGAAGAAGGTTGTCTTTGCTTTTCCTTAACTCTGTATCTCATTAGTCATGTCATATTCCTTCTGGCATGTTGAGCGTGGGGTTTTGTACTGGTCACTGCAGTGTTTGCAGGTTCTTGTCTGCAAACTGTACCCATCTTCCCTGCTCATGGTGCTGTCCCATGACCATCTATTCAAGCCCATAAATAGTGCAAGTAGCTCCCCATGTACAAGTGAGATTAGATAAAACTGGCACTGTAAATAAGGTGAATGGTGAATATGCCTCTTCAGTGGGGATGAAACCTTGTCTATTTTTGAAAATTTCAAAGTCATCTGTTGTAGATCCAGTGCCCTGAGGATCATAGGATGGGCAAACTTTGTTTTCTGTTGGACCAAGAGTACATCCATGGGTGGACCTTGCCAGGGGTACAATGTGCAGTTGCCCGGGGTGGCATCTTCTGAGGGGAGGCCAGCACGGGAGGTGAAGCTCGCCTAGGGCACCACATGGGCTTTGACTGGCACCGACTACATGTGAGAGGTAGCTTATAGAAAATGAAAAATGTGGGATTACTGTCCTTGAAGTCCACAAAAGCCCATTATCACGAAACAACACCAAAGACAATGCAGAATAACCCTGCCTTTTTCTTCATAATCATTATGATTGCTACACCATGCAGTTATGTCAGGGATTTGAATTAAGCACATCACCAGGTTGAGTAGACTATGCAAGGAGATAAACTGCCAGAAAAAGTTGGATTCCCTTGCACACATTTTGAGAATAAATATTATGTGTCGATCCACCGTAATCGTCAGCAGAGGTATTCAGAAAGCAAATATTATTTTATGGGGTGAAAAGTTCTGCCAGGAGTTGATTCCATGTAAGTGTGTGTGTGTGCGTGTGCGTGTGTGTGTGTGTGTGTGCAGCCATGTGATACATCTGGCTGTCACCCTGCACTGAATGTGGGTCACATGAGCCTCGCCAATTTTGCAGTTCTCTGAAAATTTCCCTTAAAATCACACAAGTTTCACCAAATCAAAACAAGGTCAGGTGGGGATAAAGTGCGAACAGTAAGATTTACATTCCGTTCTTGTTAATTTATCACTCTGTCAATCACTTGTTTGGACCTCAGCATCCCCCCACATAATCCACAAAACCAAAGGAATTACACACTCTGGTTTGGGGCTTTTTTGGCCCTACCCGTCTCAGCAGATGGGCCTGCCTGTGCATTCGAGACACCTGCTCGACACAGTAGCTGGTGCTAAGCTATGCTGCACTGTCCCAAACGTACTTTTCCCAGCAAAGGTGGGGCCACACCCTAGGAGGCAGGTTACAGATTTCATATTAAGTGATGCTTAAGTGAGCCAAAACTGTAGACTGGTTACTGTAGAAAGTTACTGACAGGAGCTGAGAAAAAGGCTTAGCTAGTTTCACTCAGGAGCATTAGCTACATGAGATAACTCCGTGCCTGGCTGGAACAAAGACCTTCCTAAACCTCTAGAGGCACAATCAAATCAATACCAAGAGAACATTCTGTAAATGTTCATTTAATGAAGGTGACACACTATACACCAGACTAAGAGGAACTGGAGAGGTAATGGTAGTGGCCTGGGAGACAGAGTCTGTTATGGCTTCATGTTATGGCTCAGTGTCTGTAGACCGATGCCACTAAACATGCTACGTTGCTAAGCAGTGGGGTGTCTGAGAGTGAGTAATCAACACAAACACACAAGGAAGCAAATAAGGACATGGAAAGGCGAGCTGAAAAACACTGCTTTGTTTGTGTAAGAAGGGTTTATAGTCCCTTTGTCTGAGGCATTGTGCTGAGTGTGACTAGACTATATTACTGAAGGAGAGAGGATCTTCAAACATTTGCTTCAAATAGATTCCAGGGCAGTTAGGCTGGCATGTAACAGGCAGGTGCGGCACCTAGCCCAGCACTCAAATCCCCCAAGTATCGGGTGCATTCCTCACCTCACGCTGTGTTCCTCTGCACTCCCCTGACCCTTGAAAAACGTGGAGGCGATGTTCGTCAGATCAGCCCCATTTCATGCAAGGTCAAATCAGCATAATTATCCTCACAGTAATCTCATTTCTGATCTATTTAAAGATGTAGAGTGGCAAGACATGGAAGAGAGATTTGCAGTGATGCATGGTCATGCAGAGAATTCCTCTGAAAGACCCTTGGGGGTGGGTGGTGGTGGTGGTGTGGGGGGTGGTTACGTAGAAGGTAATGGGGAAGTGGATGGAAAGGACAGCCAACACATCAGGTATGCTAGAAGATTCTACAATGCATGTACCGTTCTCAGAGTGAATCTAATATTACCATTCTTGGCCATTTTAGCAATCATATTTTTATACAAGAGTGGACTATACATTTAAGGTTAAACACATAAACATCATTGCCTTTAACTTTAAAACTATTATACAGTCTTTTTATATCAATTGCCAATCTTGTCCAGAAAGGGCCATTGTGTATGCAGGTTTTTGCTGCAACTCTTAATTAGATTATTAATTAGAGGTCTGATTGGCTGAAGAGTCCTCACACCTGGGTCTGAACACCTGACCTAAAGGTTATCCCAAAAACCTGCACACACATCTTATCCCCTTTGTGGGTAAGATTGGCCACCCCTGTTATATATTATTAGAGAGTATACAGATACAAAACAGAACATGTCCACAGCTACAACATGCTACATGCTACAGAGCATTGCCAGCTACTGCACTTGATCCTGTCACTTAGCAGTGAGTGATCCTCAAACTCTGCCAGATGTAAACAGAGCTGCACTGATACTCTGATGCAAAATGGCACAAGACGCTCTTTGTACTCTACTAACACAGTATTCTTTTGCTGCAGCTGTCACCCACTGGTCCTTACAATGAGCTATGAGATTTTGCACGTTTTTATATGTCTTGTGTATGATTTTAACTTAAGCATTCGTCACATTTATTGTAGCATTGTGCCTGGTGGCTACTGGGGGTGTAACATTTTAATGAGCCAAGTGGGCACAGTGGATGGTGGAAACTCCTGATTAACTGTGATCGCTGCTCCTGTCACTTTCTGTTTGACTAGTCCCTGAGTGGATGTGAAACGAGCAATTTAAACATTTAAGTCGGCAGTCTACGCAGTGTCAGTGAGAGGAAGAGAGTTCCCAGAATCCCAGAGGGCCTCTGAGAAGTGATTTCTCTCTGTTCAATGTCAGGCCACAGCAAGCTCATTGTGACAGTTATACCATTGCTAAATGTCAAGGGACTATGGTACTGAAATCATAACAGGTCGCTTGCAGATTTACTTTTATAAGTGTCTGAAACCTGAGTAGTGACTTGTAATAGAAATTAACATCTCTGTATGAAAGGTGTCCCCACTACAGCTGAATTGAAGAGCAAGGAAGGCTAATGGTAAAGACTGAGGGGTGACAGTTTGAGGGGAAAATGGAAGAGTTTTTGGTAACACTTTTTATGAGAGCCATGTCTATAAGAATCGATGAACACATTCATAATACACTATAATGCATTAATAAATCCTTATAAACATGGCTATAAATATTTATTAAAAGGCATATTTATTATACATTATAAAAGCTTTATGAAACTCTATAATGCACTATAAATACCTTCATAATGTAATACAAAGCATCCTTAATCCTTATACCAACTTATAGTGATATCATAATCCATTATCAAAGCATCTATAGTGCATTACTGATGAGAGCATCTTTGGAGCTTATGAAGCATTATAATCAACACTAAAATCTTACTAATAAGATGCTGTAACGCTTTATTAATTCTTATGCTGACCATTCCCCACGACCCAAAATGGAATAAGCGGTTCTGGAAAATGGATGGATGGATGGATGCTGACCATTATAATGCATTATGAAGGTATTATAATGCATTATAGATAACAGCTTTAAGTAAAGTGTTGCCCAGTTTTCCTTCAATTCCTTTAATTAAATATAAAATGAATGTCAGTTAAAAAGTTACACCTTTCCTGTCCTGCCATTTGTGCCTTTTAATGCTATTTGGGACAGTAAATGATGGACTGTGTTGTGGATAACAGCACAGATTGAGGACATAGATGTTTCTGACTGGGTTCCCATGAGGAGTCCAGCTTGGCTATGTTTTTGCAAGGTACTTAAGTTGAGTAACTTCAGAGATACGCACAGATTTAAGGCCATGAATGTTGCGCTGTTGGCGTCATCTAACAGCACTTCTAACATTAATCATCACACCAAGGGGTTTCTCCTTTTGCTTAAAATGAATCTGTTACTTAGCCAGGCAAAGAAAAGAAAACATTTGCATGCATTCCAGAGGTAGTTCTGTCTCCAAGGAAGGTAAATCCTTTCAATTTTCCAACAGGTTAATATATTTTCTGCAAATCCTGCAATGGTGAAACTAAGAACTGATATATCTCTTGTTAAAATAATGACATGCAAAATTCTGGAGACAGCACAGCTTCTGAAAGACTCTCTTAAGAGCTAATCTGACTAATATTCAGCACATTGGCCCAACCTATATGGAACAAAACACATACCGGAGGAATTCAATGTGCCTGAGCTAATGAATGCGTTGTTTTGTTTTTTTGCCCCATTTCTTGTGTTAACGAGGTTATTATTATTAATGAGCATGATGCAGAAACCCCTTTTCAACCATGAGGCAGAATCTGCTTGTTATGATGCCTGTGATCAATCCAGTGCAGTGACAGATCCTGACATTTCAGCAGCTTAATTAGACAGGCAGCCATAACATTCACTAAATATGGTAACAACATCATGGCTGCACAGCAGGCAAAGCTGCTGCTCCTGATTAACCCGTCAACGAAGAGAAATCCCAGATATTCTTCAAAAAAATCTTTTGCAGGCACCCTTAATTTGGGGAAACCCAGTAAGACTAGGCACATGTGCTGCGTCCCCCTCCCTCTCTCCTTGGAAACCTGCGATAACAGGCCAAAAGCCTGGTTCTACAGCAGGGAGGTGATGAATCCCAGTTTTGCATGGTCATCCAGATGATGCACTGATTAAGGATCAGCACTTGTCACCAGAATGTAAGAAGTTTAAGTCCTGGACCCTGGAATTCAGATGCAATGCAAGGTGCATTACTTCATTTATTTCAGTTGTAAAATGCTATAACAAAAAAATAAATAAGTAAATTCCTGTAGCATGTGAATCTCTGTTGAGGGGCCAGTAGCATTCAGATGTGTAAAATGGGGATTTTTCACCTGATCACTGAGTGATGTCTCATGGGCCCAGGAAGTGGGTTCTGTGCCTGGTACAAGCTGATGGGAAGGGTCACATGCAGGGTGGGAGTGCTTAGACACCAGAACTCATCACAGACTGCCTCACGACTCTAATTCTGCCATCACCTATCCCACACAAGCAGAGGCATTAATCACGTGATGGGTGTAAGTTGGTGCAATGGCACATTTTGGATACATTTTTAAAGATGCTTTTTTAAAATCAGTTCAAATTGACCAGCAAACTGGGACAGTTGCATTTAAAAATATTTAGAAATGTGGACTGAAAAGGGGGGGCAGTCTTTGTGATGGGCTGGAGATCTTGGGAGTTAAGATATAAAGACAGAAAGTCATATACAAAGGGTTTACAGAAAGTCCTTAAAACATTTTTGTTTCCTTTTCAAATGATCATTATTGTTATCATTCCTGTTATTATTCTTTCTTATTGTTATCATATATATATATATATATAAGTGCTCAGTTTTCAAAGGTCACATCCACAGTCTGTCATATCACAGTTATATTACTGTACTACCACTGAATATCACTGTACTATTTATTGTTACTTCCAAATGGTTTCTCATTGGTATTATTTGTGCAGTTAACTTTTCTTTGAGAATTTTGTGTATCTTGTTGCCATGGTAATAGATCATTATTAAATTTAATGGAGAGAAACAGAGAAAAACCTAACTGAAGCATGCTGGTGCCTCCACCCAGGCAGCCCTGTGTTTTGGGGCCAGGGTGGGGGGCTGAGAGGGCCACTGAAGGGCTAGGGCATGGAGTAGTAGAGCAAACAGAAAGTCCCCTCCCCACCCCTAGCACAGAAGAGAACCTCTAAATCTGCTCTGTTTTTCATTTATATTTTGGAGGAGCTTCGCTGTAATTTTGCATCTGCCTGTACAATTTTTTCACAGCTTATTATGCAATGAAAAATGTTCATTGTATTAAGCTGAACCAAGATCTGATCAGCCGAAAAACAGGACCAGGCCACTTCTGGGCCGGTCCTTGTAGAACAGAGATATTGCTTCACTTGCTTACTGTCTGGCCCTAATTCCCTCATCTTTCTCAACATCGCAGGAATGTTTGCTGACAAAATGCGTCTAACACATTTTTTGAATGGGCGTGCAGAGGAGTAAATATGTTTTTTTAACATCAGTGGTATGTTGATTTTTTTTTAATATGCAGTTATATTTTGGACATGTTGTTTCTAAATAAATGGGTATACATACATACAATGTATAAATCTGCTTGACCATAACCACAGCGTTCTTCAGAAAGGCCCACAGTGTGGTGAGGGCTAAAAATGGCCCAGGGTTTTTGGGAAGAGAGGCAAAGAGAATGAAGAACAGTGTGGAATGATGGGAATTGCAATATTTTTCCAGGTACTGAATATGTTCCTCTGTCCAGTTTTCTAAGCCGCCCTGAGATAGCAGTGACTGCTAATAACTTGGTTCTGTGGAAATCAAATTCCTGTCATTTCCACAGCGTTGTTGTTGTATGTTTTTTCATTTTTTTAATACGAGCAGAGTGAAAAAAAGATAATAAGCACAAAGACACAGCTGCTCAACCCCCCTTGGTGTGTGTGTCTATAAGGTCTGTGTTTACGTGGTTGGACAGGTTTATATATATTTATATCTGAATGAATTTTGTGTGTGTGTGGGGTGGGGGGGGTATGTATGTATTACATCGTGGGGACCAACACAAAGTGATAAAAACCTTATTTTGACATTGTGGGGACCATTTTCTTGGTCCCCACAAGGGGAAACTCAATTTTATAAAAACAAATTGTGACTACAATCAAAAAACAAAAAATGCCAAAAGTCTTCTGCTTTGTTTGGTTACTTATGGTTAAGGTTAGGGCTGGGTAGGATTAGGGTTTTTCCCATAGAAATGAATGGAGAGTCCCTACAAAAATATAATTACAAACGTGTGTGTGTGTGTGTGTCTGTGTCTGTGTGCGGAGGGCACAGAACCTGGCTGCTCAGCTGGAAAGTACATATATGGCAGAAGCCAACTCTGTGGCTCAGCATCAAAACTAATCCGACTGATAGGATGATATTCCATTAGAGCCGGAAAGGGTGACTCCATGCAGCCGACTCTCTGTTAATTTGAAGAAGTGTTCAGGGTGCCATATAATCCGATCAGCCCCTGCCCAATCTGTAAATGTAATTTGTCCAGTGCGATGAGATCTAGGTTGAAAGCACTGAAAGAAAAATCGAATTTCTGCAATCAAATGTATTATCGTAATGTGATTTGGAGGTTTGTGCCACTTTACCAAAACACTCCATGTAGTATAGGGATGGCAAAGAGTATCTTAGGATCTTGGTAAATTAACATATATGATGGATGAAGTTCTGCACAAGGTCATGTGGCTTCAATGAGGGGGAGGAGGGTATAGATTTGTGGTGTCTGGCTAAAGCTGGGATGGAGAAAAGTGTGCTGGAATGGGTAAGGTTAAGAAAGCTTACAGCTCTCCTCAATTCATTAATGTGCCTTGCGATTTATAGTGAGTACTGTCACAGTTGCTTTGTTAAAGTAAACTAATGTTTACACTTAGTATAGAGTACTCTGACACTATAATCATATTACTAGTCAAGTAAAATGATTTGAGCAAATGGTGCTATTAGTGACTCACACCTCATCTCATTAAGATGTTAACCAGTAAAAAGCAGCTGGTCTACATGGTAATGAACAAGACCTGTGACCTGTGGGTCAACAGGAAATTGCTTTTGTACCCCTGAGTTGACATCAAGCCTAAAATGAATCAGATTTTCTGCAGATTCTGAAAGCATGATGAAAATGTGAAAAGCACACAATGTTTTCAGGAGCTGGGGTTCACCAGGAGGATTCTTTACAATTAGCAGCATATTCTAGATTGATCCTAATTTCTACGGGCATAATAAGAGACAGCATGAACAGTTCAGTCTCTTTGCTCAACAAAAATTGTAATTTTATAACTCATAAGTCAAAGTAGGTTCCCGGGGCATGTTTCTGGCTCCAGTACACCTGTGTGTACCTGACATGGAAGGTTAAGCTGCAAGAAGCCCCTCTGGTCAAATTGTCCCTTACGCCTGAAGCCTGGGATGAAGAGTTTCTGCAAAAATCATCACTATTGTCAGCATCCTTGTCTCTCACATTTAACATGATTCTTGAACCATGACAGCTGCTTTGAAACTAAAAGGAAAACATTATTATTTATTATTTGCATAAAGATGTCCTAGCCATTTGGGATCGATGATTCTTGAAACCATATGTTTCTTAAAAGTAAAACTGCATTAAAAGGAAGGTTAAACTGTTTGACTTGGCACAACAACAATAATAGCACAACGCTGGGTTTTGCCGATTCTTGGTGTCTCCATGGCAACTGAGGCCCAGCCCTGTACCCAGGGTCTCTTCAGTCAAGGAAACTGGCTGTGATCAGATAGAGGGATCTGGAGGCCTTAATAGGGTCAGCTGGGCAGAGCAGTCGGTGTGTCGCAGGAGTGCTGGCGGGGGGTGGAGTGCCAGATGCCAGACTGCAGGTTTTTTCCATGCGTTTCCAAAGTTTCAGCTCACAATTTCCAAAAGGCATTCTGACCCTCTTCAGTAATTAAGTTTTTGATTTTAAAAAGTCCTTTGATTTTGTTAAACCTAGCTTGTATTGCTGTGTCACCTCCCCACAACTTGCCACACATTATACTACCAAATATCTTTTTTTGTTCTGCCTTTTTTAAACATAGGATTATGTTACTATGGGGAAAAACACACACACTGCTTGTTTTCCTCACATGTGTTCAAATATTTCATTTGTTAACAAGAAAGATTCCAAAGCAGAATCTTTTTGTGAAAGGGGCACTATTACACAACCATAAACATGAATTCATATATAATGTAGCTGTTTGCTGGTGCCATGGATTTCACTGACCATACAGCAGATTACCCTGGCTGGTGGTGAGAGAAAGGGGGCATTTATCCAAAGTAAACTCACTGTCACACATAGAACAAGAATAGATGTGTGTTTATATACTTCTCCTTGCCTAAAAGCAACTGTTGGTACACTAACCTTGGCTGAAACCACATATAAAACAGAGATGCCCCATGCATCAAATAACACCGCAATCTAAAAACAGTGATTTGTAGCAAATGCTCAGTTTGAAAATTGCCACTTGGGATATATAGGCATGAGAGCTATGCTTTGGGACATTAGACCTAAACAAATTTCAGCAAGTCATGATGTAAAACTCAGGGGCGGTGTGTGGCTCAACAGGGCAGGGATCAGCACCCGTGCCCGCAAGGCCATGGGTTCAAACGCCATGGCTGGCAGAATGATCGTATCACCGTCGGGCCCCTGAGCAAAGCACTTAAGCCCAGCTGCTGCAGGTGTGCTGGCTGACCCTGCACTCTAACCCAGAGCTTTTTTTTTTGCTTGTCACTTTGGACAAAAATGCCTGCTAAATAAATATTTAAAAAGTACCACTTTCCAAGAGGACTATCCTTATAAAGGGTTTATGAAAGTATGAATGGTTAAGAGTCAGGTTATTAATTAGGTTGTAACACTTTGTAAATCATTAATGGACAAGTATTAACAAGTTATAATTGTTTTTTTTGTGCGCTTCTAATATTTATAAACTTTATAAAAGTGAGCTTCATTGTAAAGTGGTACCAAAAAAACACTCAGTGTGGCCTGAAATGATGGCAACGGAATCTACTGAATTGATAAAAAAGAAAATCAAAAAACACTGACCATCAATTAAACAGAATTTCCAGAGATCTCGTCCTATTCTGTCATTTTTGCAAATGGTGATAGCTTATACGAAGCTCCCTAAGTGGGCATGTGTGCCTCCTTTAGTCAGACTCAGACCAGCACTGAGATCCAAAGCAGAAAAAAAAAGAATTTGCATTCGTTTTGGAGCAGCGAGAGGCTCCTAACCGCTGGGAGAACCTGCACAGCCATTCCAGCTTTCATTACGATCTGCGCTAATTTCGCGGTGAAGAACGCGCTGTGAGTCGCGGCTTTAAGCGGGCCCGTACCGGAGGGCTAACGGCAAACTGCTCAGTCGGCAAGTTTTCCAGAAGTTTTCATCATTTCCGCGCTGTCTGCTGATGCTGCTTAAAGCCTCCCTGAAAGCGAGACACGGTGATGGCACATTCTTACAGGGCGGCGTCAACTCCGTCCAGGCACGGACGTGTTTATCCTTTTGTAGTCTTCCCCACCACAAAAAAGAAATGAGTTCAACTGCAAAACAAATCATTATTCATGATTTATAAATTAAAAAGTATAATAATAATAACCATTATTATTATTATTGTTATACGGTGATGCTGAAAGTAACATAATGGTACTGTACTGCACCTTGAGCCAACAAACCGCAGAAGCCGCGCAATGTTTTCACGAGCGTCACAAAGTAGTGCGTGCGTTCATTATTACAAAGCATTGTATTTAAACCAAATGTCTAATACAATAGGCTTTATGGAAGTTCGAACGTTCTGTCTTATTTGTAAATGTGAAAAATTCCTTCTTAAATACATAAATGGAATTTTAATCACGAAAAGGAAATTTTTGCGAAAATTATGGTAGCCTATAAATGTAAATTGTTTTGGGCTGGCTTTTTATTGCTTTGCTTACTTCCCATGAAGAGGGGATGCTGGATGAAGAGATGACTGGATCAAGAGAGGCCCCTGCAAGTGCAAAAGTCTCCTCAGACATGGGATATGAGACCACAGTGAGGGCAGAGACAAACATCTTCAAAAGGATGAACTCTGTAAATAAAGACATATCAAATCTGATGAGGAAATGACCTTGAGAAGGAGGATCTTGTTATATACGACTCATTTACAGCTGGACTGTCCGGTTGTTATTTGTGGTCTGAGTCTGCTGTAAGATGCATCTCTGTTTGTTATTATCAGATATGAACATTGGAGCTGCAGATACCAGGGGCCCACCCACCATCACCCACCCCTCCTACACCATAGGCCCCACCCCACCCTACCCACCACCTAACAACACCCTA
>JAAGVU020000035.1:2546101-2582521 GCA_011763525.2 Mormyrus iriodes
CGTACACCCCTGGTAAACAGTCACCCCCTACCCCCAAAAGGAACCAAAGAAAAACAAAAGCAGCTTAGAAAAACAAAGTCGTCAACCCCACCAAGCCCCCCCCCCAATTGATGTGGAAGCTGATGAATGCCCTATATACCAGATACTGAAGCTGAGAACCACTATGATAATGTGGTAATGTGGGTATACTAGGCACTGAAGCTAAGACCCACTGTGACACAGTGGAAATGTACATAGCTGCTTCTGAATCTGAACTGCAGTGTTATAAGTGAGTGGCCGGCATGGTGCAGAAGCTGGGAGTCACCAGGTCAGAAAGCAAAGGTTACTCTGAATTTTACAAGGAGCCCATTCAACCTGTCACTCCCCCTGTCTTCATTGATATTGTATCATTAAAACGATTAAGTTGCTTATTCTCTCTTTGTTTGCACGTACATTGCCTGAAGCCAGAAAACTGAAAGTAACATGCATAAATAGTTGAAGCAGAGAACTGTTTTCCAGAGCTCATTGCCTATCTGCTACCAATAGACTTGGATCTCCTTCCAAACTCCATTTTATCCTCTATGACCTGAAATGTCCTGGAACCATGCCACCAGGCAACAGCTACCCTGCAGTTCTAATATATAGCGCCTTTCACAATTGCAAGGTCGCTTTACACAAAAAAAAATCAGTACAGGAGAAAGGGAAAGCAGGGAAATGTTCAAGGAAATGAAATGTCTTTAATTCAGATTTGAAGGAAAAGAAGGAAGAACAATCACAGGGTGATTGTGGAAGAGAGTTCCATAGTTTGGGGGCCATGGCACTGAAGGACCTGCCGCCCATGGGGGAAAGTCTGGTGTATGGAACAGCAAGGAGATTATTGTTAGAAGATCTGAGAGAGTGAGAGGGTGAGTACCAGCCAATATCTGACCTGAATCACACTCTTAGTTGTAGTATATGCTGTGTACGTGTACAGTACATATTAGGCCTGTGTTAGTTAAGTGATTATGACTCCAACTTAGCTTGAACTTGATCACAGTCCAAAATGAACCATGTAAAGTGAAAACTGCAGGCATCACACAGGATGCATGACGGGCCATATTTATAAGGGGTCATCTAATCCAATCAGCACTCAGCAGCACCGGCAGAATGGACAGGGCCGGGGTCTGCCATTGCACTAACATAGTGCGGGTGGATTTGTAGTGGGTCAGTGCAGCTTATTACATCAGATGGAATCAATCACTGTGAAATATACTACCTCTTATGAAGAATTGACTCTGCAACAAAATTACATTCCTCCTAAACAGGCTCTGAAATACTACAGGAAGCTACTTTCCGACTGATGAGGTAACATTACAAGTTGTCCTTAGAATGTAGTAGAGTGGCATGTGGAAATAACGCAGTGCTCTTACCGTATTATCCCGATAATGTTATGTAGTGGAGTGTGACTAGGGAGCCGTTACTCCATGTTGTACATATGCTGCAAACTAAAGTAGCATGTTAAAGTCCATCTGAATTTGATATTTTCTATGAATGATCTAATATTTTACCTGTATCTCATGAGTGAAGGACCACTGTTTAAGTTCATGGAATAGTATTAATTTTATTTTTTTATTAATCTAGGTTCTGATATGCTTACTATGTTAAGTGTCTTGCTGTGTCACCTTTGTATATTTCACTTGTAAATTTCAATAAAAAAATTTATTACAAATTTTTTTTAATATTAATCTAGGATGAGAATATATTTTTTGCACGTTTTGCACATACCATTTGTAACATTAAGGATACCCTCTCTGTTTCTGAGCTAAGTAGAGCAGTACTATCAAGACAGCTCTCGTAATTGTGGAGCCTGCTAATCTTCTCACTTTAATTGAATGTCCTGCTTTAGCCACTTCAGTTACTCATTTTGTTGCTCAAATTTGCAAAAATGTCTAGCAGCAGCATCATGTACTTTTCTGGGTTTAGCCAGGGGGGTCATGTGGACTTTCCACAAATGACGCTAAGTCTCTTGCAGAGACACTGATCTCTAAATGACATTCCCGGTTTATGTTACTTTCATCTCACTCTAAATTAGATACCTAGAGATATAAACACAACAGGCACCAGGCTGTTAGAAAGAGGCCCCAAGAAAATATCATGTGATACAGTTCAGACTTTTTTTTTTAGGTCTTAGAGACTTATAAATAGCTGTCAGTGATAAACTGGGGCTGAAACTATGTCAATAAAGTGGTCTGTGATAATGAGACATATGTTGGCTTATTCAAAAACACAGCTACATTTACAGCTCACTAATCTTATGCATATATGCACCTTGCAAAAACGAACTTCTCCCATTATGTAATTTTTTTTGCCATATGCTTTAATTGATAGTAACGTTCATTGCAGGAATGATTCTCTATGCACACATAGTCTGACTCATTGTGTGGAACTAGAGTTTAAATTCATTCATTAAGGAACTTAAGAGTGTAGTAGCAGTTTCCTGCCTGTAATGCAGACTTCAGCTTTGGAATCCATGACCTTCAGATGCAGAGTCCAGGGCTCTATCAAGTACCTCATGATCTTCAGGTCAAGAATCGTGTACTTCAACCACTACTCTATGATTGTCAGGTCAAAAGTCCAGTTCTTCAAGCTTAACCATCGCCACACTAACCTATGACCTTCAGGTCCAGAGCCCAGTACTGTAACCAGAGGCGATACTAGGGACTCTGGGGGCCCTAGGCAAAAACTCCATGGGGCCCTCCAACTCACCCTCCCCTGGCATGATATAATTTATTACCTTTAATTTACAGTAAAGTGTAAATTAATAATATCAACAAAGAGAACTGAATAAACACAAGACCTTTATTTTCACTTTTGTGAAAAACCGAATATACAAATGAAGCAGATTTGTCGTTGCAAAGTACTATGTAATTGGCTGCCCTCAGGGGCCCCCTCCCAACTTGGGACTCTGGGCCATTGCTTATTCTACCTGCCCTGTTGCTGTGCCTCTGACTGAAACTGCTATCCAGGAACATACAGGTCAGCAGTTCAGAACTTTAGCTGCTACCCCATAGCCTGCAGACTGAAGTTCCAGTGTTGAAACCACTGTTACGTGGTTTGACCGGGCCAGGGCCAGGAGGGAGTTCTGCCTGGACACCACCATCTCTCACTGTCCACAGCCTTCAGCTCCAGCATCCGGCGCTCTATCCACAAGTGACTGTCCAGACAGCTACTCAACAACCCAAATCCCCAGATGCAGAAATGGCACTCAGGGAGTGCTTTGTATCTGCCTCAGCTTGCCTGTGATGTTCCCACACAAATAGGACGTGCTCTTGATAGTTGGCTAAAATTACACTGTCCTGAGACCAGTTTCTGGAACACTCTGCTAAATCCAGAGCTCTCCACCTGTCACCAAAAATGCATATTATTAAGTGGAGTACCTCCCAGAACCACGCACAGACAGACACATTCTGCCGCATCTGGCCTACTTCTGATACACGTGCAACTGGAATGTGCCTTTTAATGTTTTTTACAGGCGAGGCCCATCGTTTTAATTTTACCGTCATTAAACAAATCAAATCCAGTTTCGTCATGTTAAGATCTGAAACACGTGGTCTAGTCAGGTCACTTATTTAATTCTTTGCATGTGAAGGCTTCATCTCCTCAAGATTAACTTCAAGAAATCTTGGCCAAAAGTGCTATATATGGCCTGGAAGCCTTGCAGTGTTGTCTATCGCGTTTGGAGATTAAAGGTGAAGGAATGTTTTTTATATATGAATTTACCGCCCATAGTTTCCACACTGGGACGGAGTGGGTGTTCACCATGTGCAGTCAACAAAACTCACATGAATCATCAGGATTAATCATCAAGTTCTTGGGTCTATATTTGAGGAAGGTTTCCATAGAGGTTTAGGGACAGAGCCAAGCAGGGCCCAGTCACCCAAAGCAATTCCTAAAGGAATTAGCTCAGCAGTTCGCACAAAGACACCAAAGAAACGGCTGTGGACAGATGGCCTAATAATTTGCACTTGCATGATTTGTAGATAAGTTATTTGTGCCCACAGCCTACAAATCAAGTATTGATACCACATAGCTTGCAATGAGCTGTTTTGCTTTTTAAGCATTCCACATATTAATGGTATTCCATCTGATTCATATCCAACTGTATACAGAATGCAGCAAAATGTCTAACAGTTCCAAAATTGAGTGGAATGCTGACCCCAAGCCCAGGAGTAACACAGGGTAGAGTACTGTTTACATCAGGGATTCACAGTGTGGCTATGGGCCAGATATGGACTGCGAGCAGGACATATAAACCTTAACCCTTGTGTATTCTACTTCTTCCGTTCTAAATTCTAGATTTTATAGAATTTATCCTTATTTTGAAAATGGACTGGGGTAACCTCGACCCCAAAAATAATACAGGGGTTAATAAAAATACATATAATATATGTATCCTGTGCCTTTGGCTTTAGTATTAAGGTCCACTCACTGCTGTTCAAGCAAAGGCTATGTTTGTCTGACATAGGAATGCTCTCAACATATTTCATATTGATTGTACTGTCTACATCACATGTCTATGGCAGCTTGCACAATTCATAGTGTTACTCATGTTTCAATTTATACAGCTGGAGTCTTAAATTTTATTCAGGGAATTTTAAACTGGGTCAAACCTCTGGGAAGTACAAACAGGAATGATATTTTTTACTGTTAATATTAAACCTTAATGATCAGCGCACAATGTAGGTAATTCTGTTGGGTAATCAGTGTCACTTGAATAACAGAATCACTTGAATGCCATAGTACTGACATATTGTTTGAGTAGTACAGATATACCTTAACTGTAAATTCATACTTATCTGCTGTAATTTGTCCATGAAGGATTTAGTTAAACAGTTGACTTGAATCTTGGCCTGACTGGATGGCATCATATTTTTATTTCATATATAATAGTAGTTAGCAACACTACTAACTTACTTAATTTTTCTTAGTAGCTTATCAGTAGCACAGCTACTTTTATAATGCTATAGCTTTTTCAGTAACTATTCTTTTACAAATAGCATGGTAAAACGGCAGCTTAAATGGTGATAAAAAAGTTATAACAAGAATGAACTAAGAAAATGGTGATAAAAGTGATGAAAACACCAAACAATACGACTTAAAGGTAATATAATGTAATTATACAGTATCTTATACATATGATAATTCTTGCATATAAAATAAATGCCAATTCCACTTACGACTTGTCAAGTCAATGACGACCTGTATTATTTTTCTCTCTTTATACTGATGGGTATTTTCAATCAGGTGTCTCTGATTGGGTTTATTTTCTTGAAAACTTTGGGGATGGATGTTAAAGGGCTGAAAAATACTTCACGGAAAGCAGTATTTTAGACACTTTTATTAAAATGCATAGGCGCACTTTGGTTCTTGGACATATTATCAAAATATTTTTTTTGTTGTAACCCTGCTAATTTTTATGAAGTACTCTTGGTTTACACCAAATACAGAAACTGTTGCTAAAAAATATAGATTTTTATTTCAACTTTTAACATAATGTTGTGCATTTTTTTAATTAATTTGCTTTAAGAGTATCCTACAGCACTAATATTAAGTATTACCGGATGAAATAGCCTTGATGTGGTTAGCTACTTTTTCTCTGTAGCTTGTAGTCTAGCTAACTACTATATTAAAACAGTAGCGTGGCTGTAGTTTAGCTACTTTTAATCATAAGTACCTCGTAGCTTGAAAAGCTACCGTTTAAAAGTAGCTTCCCCAACACTGATTGTGCTTGTTTTCTGCAGCCACAGCAAAGTTCCAGTAGCAAAGTAGAACAATTACTGACAAAACAGTGAATGGCCTCTTTTATCTTATAGGGCTCAGTGCATTTTGTACAGTTTGCAGAGGAAACAGTACAAGATGCTTACAGAATTTGGATGTGGTATCGCACTGGGACCTTATTTCACCTTCTGGAAGGAAAAGGCACAAAAAAACAAATGAGTTTTGGACACAGTTTGAAAATAAGACACTCTCTCTCCATCGGCAAATATATTCAGTAAGTACCCTCCATGAAAGACTTCAGTTAATACATTTGATATGCCATCTCAGAAATCATACAATGACAATTGTATATAGTGATTAAACTTAGCAAAGTTAATATCCCTACTGCAATACATGCAAGAAGAAGAAGAAGAAAATTCTGCGATGATCAGGGGCCTGCAACCATGGCTTTTAACTCTGACTCTGTGATAGGATTTTGTAAAAAAAAAAAAAAAAAAAACATTGAGAATGTCAATGAAGTAAATATCTGTAAATCTCCAATATATCTTGCTTAGGATAAAAACATATGCAAAGCAGTAAGAAAATTCAGAAACTAAATAGCATTTTAAATATTTCCATTAGTACCCTTCTTCCAGCTCCACCCTGAACGTGCTGCTTGCCCAGAGGATGTTGCCCAGCAACCTCCTGTTTGTGGAGCTGGAGAGCAGCCTGTCCACTTATCCCGAGCCTCTCTGCACTGCTGATTGGTTCAACATGTGAGAGGCTTTGGGTCAAACCTCCTACTGTAGTCAGAGATGGAGAGACACTCTCCTTTCCTTCGAATTATTGCCCTTGCGCTGAGTGGCTCACCTTACTATGTAGATTAATAAAACACTTCTAAAGTCGGTCAAGCACTGAAAAAAAAAGAAATTATTATTTCCAACTAAAAATACCACAAACAATTCATAGCATCTAATCTAAACCTATTACGTGTCACTGTGTTTCTGCATCATGCTACACAGATTCTGCTACTGATTTACTTGTAGGGTGCCCACCTAATCCATGTCAGGGGGGCACTATGAGCTAGGACAGGGTTTGCAAGCTACCATTTCAATTAAAAGGACCTGGATTTCACTTTAGCACTAAGTTCTTGCTGTGTACCAATTGGTCGGTCTCCATGTGTCATGTTTATGTTAGCTTTAAAGACATCTTCATTCCAAATCCAAGAAGCCCTGACAAGGGGGAGAGATGTTGGGGAATCTGAAAAATCTCCAATGGTTTATTGTAACAGCGTCTCTCTGAAGTAGGGGGGTGGAGCTTCTGGCAGGAGGCCTGTTTTAATTACTCCAACCGCATGGACCCCATGCGCAACAAAAACGCATCCAGCAGGAATGTCAGTACAGCGCTGCACAATTACTCTCTTAGAGACTAATCCAGTGGGAAGCTGCTCTGCATGAAAATCAAACTTCATTTACATACAATGGAGGCTATGGAGACTGGGAGAGCTGCAAAACCCAAAAGAGGAGAATAAGTAATATTTGAGTAGATTACAGCTATATAACACACACAGAAATATATTGGAAGACCGCAGTTCTGGATCAGGACTAAGACTCAGACCAAGACTCAGACCAAGAGCACATCTGACAGGCATTCAGCCTGATTCTCTTTAGCAGACATTTAGATCCTGGACCGGGGGGCATCATTAAGATCATTGATCATTATTGATGGTTTTTTAGAATAAAATGTGATTTTTTTTAGGCAAGGCAGATGATTGTTGTGGTTTGATATCTACCAAACAACTGTATCTTTAGACTGTATATTTAATGTGAAGTCATTCCCAGCGTTAGCCAAATGTCAAAATGTATCGTGAGACAAAAATGTATAGTGACAATATGCAATTCAGACAAAGAAACCTATTGGATTTAAAAACAGTAACACTAAGACCCATCCATCCATCCATCTTCCAACAGCTTATCCTGTCAGGGTGACGGGGGGACCTGGACACTATCCAGGGCAACAGACAGAATGACAGTGTATTGCAGGGCACAGGCACACAAGGACTAAAGGCTGTCTAGAGACACCAGTTAGCCTAATCGCATATCTATGGACTGCATTAGCAAACTGAAAGAGAACTGGTGGAAACTCACACAGCACAGGGAGAACATGCAAACTCCACGCATACAGGGAGCAGGTATGGTTTAAACCCCAACCCTCAGGGTATGAGGAAACAGTATTACCTACTGAACCATCATGCTGATTAACTTGTGCTCAATAACCTATGCTGTGACTTGATTCTGGGGGCAAATCTAAGTCCATGACATATTCAGAATCTGACTGAATGAGAATTTCCACTGTGGTACAAAACATCTTATTGGCAACATAGGAATTTTCTCTCATGCTCATTCTTTTCTACAATCTATGCATGCTTGACCTAGAAAATATTGGCAATTCCTCTTCTGAGTTTATCTAGTCTCTCCAAAAAAAAGAACACCACTTCATCACAATAGACAGCTCAATGCAGACTTTTGCTGCAGAGCCCTTTCCTATAGTACACTGGTCAAATGCTTTGCCTTTTGTTTCAGCCTTTCAGCTAAGCCTTTGCCTCAGGCTCAGGCCCTGCAGTGCCCCATAAAACAAGCCCCTCCCACCTCACTCAGCTTCACTAAAATCTCACCCCTGTACACCCCAAGGTAAGGCCTAGGCCGATCAGATTGGCTGCCCATAGTGTGTGATACTCTGTAAGAAGCATGTCAAGCATCTAAAGAATCCACTCATGACACACAGACCGGGAGGCTCCCCCCATAAGCTTCCAGTTCTCCATTTTATTTACTTAGCAGACATTTTTATCCAAAGTGACGTACATATATTTTTTAAGAATGCAGGATCAGTATCTGGAGCGACTGGGGATTAAAGGTCTTGCTCAATGGCCCAACAGCAAAACCACACAGCAGACACTGGGATTTGAACTAGTGACCTTTCAATCATAGGCATGGCATCCTAACCCATCGAGTCACATAGAGCATTACCACCCTCCAGCCTTCCCAGACACAAAGCGGAAAATGTTATTCCTTACAGTGCCACCTGAGTCAAGAAACAAAGGCCATGATGCAAATATATTAGGTGTCAATGGCTGTTGAAAACCAGTTGATATTTCACACATGACACTATTCCTTGGAAGTAACAGGTAGGGCAACTAAACACCATTACAGTGTGGTATACAGGTCTGGATGGTGACCTGGGAAATGCAGTACTGACAGCTCTAGTGATTTTCCATCCAAAGCCGGACAGGGTATCCCAAAATACATTTGAATTTATTTTCATTTATTTATGTTCATTTCAAAGAATCGTTTTTTAATCTACTCATATAATCTTCAAAATAAGCTTTTTATATAAAACTGACATTTTCAAAATTTGCCATGTTTTTCCACATTCTGTATTTCCTGTGGACATAGGCAAAGGCAAAATGCATAAATTAAATGACTGACCTACTATAAAGAAAAAATACTACCAAATTTGCTAAAAAATAAAATATCACGATCTTTGTGTTGTTTTTGCTGTGAAGGTGGCAGTGGCAGCATGCCAAGTAGGTCAGACCAGGTCTCTCTTTCTAAGGACACAGACTCAAGCTTGTTGTGGGTGATGCCCAAATTTTCTCATGCCATCTGGGAGTTTTAACCTTTCCAGTATGTTCTGGGTCTGTTCCGGAGCCTCTTCCCAGTGGGACGTGGCCAAAACCACTACCTGAGGTGCTAGAACAAACTCAGCTAACTCCACTCACTTCAAAAGAGCAGTGACTCCAGATCTCTGAATTCCTCACCATGTTATGGACAGTCAACTCAGCAATGTAGAAATCTCATTTTGGCCAATTGCAATTGTAGCCTTTTTGTTTTGGCCATTACACAAATCGCATAACCAAAGTTGAAGATAGGGATGTGATTAAGTGTCAACTCAACTCAAGCTCTGTCCTTCGTCAATACTGACCTGCTCAGAGCCTATGAAATTGCAGCCACTGAACTGATCCCTCTGTTAATCTTATGTCTTTTGAACAAAATCCCAAGATACTTATATTCCTTCAGTAAGATCAGACCCTGCCCCCACCTTAAACTGCAATCAGGTCTTTCCCAAGAGAGCACAGGCCTCAGATTTGGAGGTGCAGATTCTGAACCCCATCACTTCACCTTGAGCCTCTGAAGACCGTCAGCATCTGCAAATAGCAGAGATGTTATTGGTCCACTTGGGGGAAGATAATCTTTGTTGCTCGGCTCTTTTATTGAACCCCCTCCACCCACCCCAGTGTAAAAGTCACACGTTTTACTGTTGACTGCTTCTTTCTACCTGTCTGATGACACACAGCACTGTTACATGTACGACATAGGGGTAACATGCGAGATTTGTCATTTGATCACTCAGGATTTATTGAAAGATGTTCCTGGGGAGCATGGTGGCTTTTAAGAAACTAAGTGGTTCACTAGGGACAGAAATAACAGGAAGCACACTGACCAACGTCAGGAGACCCACCATCTCAGCCATAAACCAGAAATAATGTTTGTTACATTGCTGCAAATGACAAGTGGACAAACTTCTTTTTATTCGAGGGCTAAATAAAGAGACCGATAATAGAAGTATTTCCAGGAAAGGGGCCCTTTTTTGTTCTGTGTTGCTGCCCAATTTCGCTTGGTGGGGGGGCGGGTTATTCCTGGTTCACCCTCATTCTTTCAGGCTCTAAATGGTCACGAGAAAGTATATGTGATAGCTGAAGTGTGAAAGGCCTGCTCTACCCACTTTTAGTCTTTGGTCACTGTAGAAGGCCGGCAGACTCCACTTACCTGGGATCACATGCTTCACAGCTGTTATTATATTATGCAAATTTTCACATCTTATTCAGACTCATTTCGAACAAGGGGGTTCTCACCACGCGGCTGAAGGGCGATGGCCGTGTCGAAAAGGTGACCAGCACTCAGAGCTCTGCAGAGCTTATTCACCATGAGCAGGAACAATGCTGAGAAACACGGGGTCGTCAGCTAGCGAGGAGCATGCTGCACTTGGCCACCTCACATTATCATTGATTTAATGAGCTGCTTTTGGTTTCTCTCCTCCACAGCTGGCTCTCACTTTGAATAACTGTGAATGCTTAACTATGAGATAACTACAGGTGCACAGCCAAAAACATCTTCCACTGACCTAAGAGAAAACTCAACTGCAGAATGCCAAATTTGACTTTTAATTTTTTTACCATTTTAAGCAGGCAGGTCAAACTTCCCTAGTAGAATTTCCTGCTAAAACCAATCAACCTTACCAATTGCTATAGAAAGGCATTCACTAGTTTACATTTCCCATCTTCAGATTACCAGTAAATCTGTTGTTAGAGCCACTGGTTCAGTACAGCTGCTTTTTCTAACTCAATCAACAGCTCACCTACACAAAAACTCCTTTGAAGCCATTTGAAAATATGACTATGTCTCTACTGGAAAATTCCTTAGAAGTCTTGACTCAGGTCAGCTGTTCATGACAAGGATGAATTTTCCTCACCAATGGCCAGGCAAAATACTGGCGTAGTCTTCCTGCGGCGCTGGTCTGCTAATGGTCTGACAGGTCCAGTTCTTGGGTGAAGCAGTTACTGCATGGGAATGTTACAAGGCCTGCCAGTCCACATACTCAGTTAGATATTCCAGTGGAGTTACACCAGATAAGGAACATTGGTTTTACATTCTGTATGTTTTCCTGAAATCCAACACATTTAACCATCACTTAGCAGAATGATTGTGGTTCCTATGCACAATATTCATGGACTCAGCTCTCGATAAGCGAGGCTGTTGTACTACAATACATTTCATACTGATATAGTTTTAGCATATTATACAGCAAATGTCAACAGGCACATCATCCAATGGACCTTCGTTATGTTAAAATAATTAAGGATAAATACTGCTGGTTCTTCAAAGGCAATATCTGAAGACAACAATCACAGATATAGGGATGATTTATTCTAGTCATAATTGTTAAGGCAAATGTGTATTCTTTAGCAATCATATAATATTGGATAAATACACTGTTACAAAGGGTACTTGTGCTTATCTGGGTGTATCCCACTAACTCTGTTGCAACATAACCTTGCATAGTTTGTCCATCTGCCAGAAAACCTGAAAAGCTGCAGAGAAACGTTCTTGTTTGTAACCTAAGGCTCTCCTTACTGCATCAACCCCCTCCAAGCCTTTGCCAAACTGTTGCTTCTGATCAAGCATTGTGTTTCACTTTACCAAGGGTGTCACCTTTAAATCAGGGGGCAGTATGTGACTATGCAGGTTAGGAGTCTATACCTGGGATCAGAAGGTTACCCTTTCAAATCCCAAGACTGGCAGAATGATATCACAACTGGGCCCTTGAGCAAGGACGCAAACCCCAGCTGACAGTCCAAAGACACTTGTATATTGCCTTGGATGGAAACACCTACAAAAAATACAAATAGTGGTGCGGTATAGTTTGCTCACTGGCTGCCCAGGGCTCATCCATGACTTGACCCAGAATTAGTTCCAGAAGGATGTGTTTCACAGCAACCTCATTACTCAGTGACTACTCTGGTGCTCCTATGAGCTGGAAGCAATACCCCAAAGCACCTATGCTGGGCTAACATTTTCTCAAAAATGATTGAAATGATAGTGGAAATGAAAAGCACAATGAAAGCTTGTGTGTGTATGTGTCTGTGTGTATATAAGTTCATTTATTATTTTTTTTACGAAAAAGGTCATTTTTATTCGGTAATAAATTGACTACTTATTTTATTAGGCAACCTACCAACATCATCATACATCCATATCTAATAAATCATACCGAATGAATAAACATTATACCAAATATCATGCAGAAAATCTTATCCAATAAAAGTACATTGCAATTATGTGGATAATTGCATACACAAGACCGACAAATATTTAGATGTCAACAATAATGAACATGACAAGAATGCGGTCCTAAATAGGCAAGTCAAAGATTTATCTGACCTGAGGCAGGGAGGTATTAATTAATCGTACTTTAATTTTGCCCACGGTGGGCTACTCTGTGACTATAGAAAGTTTCAATTAATATAGACAAATATATGTACATAAAACTTTATAGTACCCTGTTTAAAGAATAAAATATCCAAAGCACAAATCAAGGATACTTGATTTTCAAGCACACCATCTATAGCCTGTACATTTTAAATGGCTCAACTACACCTCAACAATACAACTGTTGGTTTTTCATTCCGCAAAATGAATATTTGCTTATCTTGGCAACATATTACGCACCCTTCTTATTTCATTGGGTTTCTTGGGGAGGAAATACATACTTTTAAATGTGACCCATAACAATAATCACTGCCCTTGTAAAGCCGGTGTTTACCATGAAGATAAAGTGCCATCTACTGGTAGAAAAAAATAGTTCGGTAAATCAATTAATAAATATCCAAATTATCACCTAAACATGCAATGTCGTGTGATTACTGCACTAAAACATTTAAGGTCTCAATTTGATTTATACCAGTACTCATCCTAAACCATTAATTCCTTGTTACTGTAATTTACCGTAAATATTTTATTATAGTATTGTGTTTTGTAAAGATGTTTTACATAAGCCCCAATTGTTTTACATAAAAGCCTCATTGTTTTCTGAGTTTCTTAGCTGAATAATGAACAACGTCCAGGAATTCTTTATAAATGTATGCTGACAATGTATGTATAAATTCAATGGGATCTCCTACAGAACTGAACATGTTCACATGCATCCAGCAATATTAGAAAACTCAACATGTTGTTCAAAGTTTTTATTTTACAAAATGTACACTAAATAATTCAATTTAAATATTCACTATGTACATGTAATTAAAAAAAGGTAGATTTACATGCACATTTTCCACAAAGACCACTCCAGTGGGAGAAGAATCCAATCACATGCAGAACAGTCCCGGGTCTATGTCATGGTATCCATGATGATCTGTCCATCTTTATCCTTGATGCGGAGCCGGCCTGTGGGATACCTGGTTTCCTGACGGCCGTCTGCGTAAATTGTCTTGGCTGTGCCATCTGGGTACTCCCTTCGCTTGAACCCGGCTGTGTGTACCTCCCGCTGCCCATTGTTAAACCGGATGACCTTGGAACCATCCCTGAATTGGTCGGGGGCGACAGCATTATCATAGCTGTTTGTTCACCACATGCGTCATCATGTCATTGTAGTGGATGCCAAACTTTACAAACCAAAATATTAAAAGGCTGTACTTGTACTGGTATCAGTTATCAAGTTCGTGGCTACTTACGGTTCAGCTTCTATGACAGTTCCATCAGGGAATACGCTCTCCTCCTTTCCATCTGGAAACAGGTTCTTAACTGTCTGATCAGGAAAAGTTATTTCCTTTCGACCATCTGGAAAATGTTTTTCTGTTAAAATGGGACAGAAGAGTTTTTTATTAATGCAAATAAAAATTAACCATTGAAAGTCTGTGCAGTTACAGTTCTGGACATACAACCTCACAACCTGCCACCAAAGTCAACTTAGGCTGTGATCTGAATTACTGAATGTCCGATCACAAAAAAAAAAAAAATCAGGTGATCGAATTAAAATCGATTGATTGAGCCAAAACAGGGTTTAAATAAAAATGAAAATGCTTTATTTAAAAAAAAAAAATCATCAAGAGGTATTTAAGTCACAGCTGTGTAGAGAATCTATGTACAGAATCATAGATCATAGGCACAGAATCATAGATGCACCGTATTTAGATATGTACTATAGATGTGTATTATACTGCAGTGTACAGAATTCTTTTAAAAGCAACGGTATTCCAACCAAGTGTGTGTGGGGATTCCTGCTAATTTTATTTACCACCCAAGCCTAGTAATGACTTTAAAACTGTTTAGAAATTGGTGTTGTCATTTCAGTACATATTATAACATGTGCTTCCACACTAAATAAGTTATTATAAAAAACTGATGAATGGAAGGATACAATGAATTTCTAAAGCTGTATTTGGACGGGATTATTTTAACCCGGGGATGTAATGTAATTGAAGCAATTAACCACAAGGTCTGTAATTTTAATGCAGTCCGAATCTGCCACGTTTGTAATTTTTACAAACCTCCACGATACAAATTCAGAAGTGAATGGCCTCCTGTATTTCAGCGAATATGGACTTCTTTCAGTAATAGTAGTCCAGTCCAAATTGTCATCTTGGTAATAAGGTCGTATCTGTAAAGGCATGCCTCTTTTTTGAAAGGCAGAAGCAGAATTTATACGCTAAAAATACAGCTTGAATGGATACCGAGTTTTCCCACATACAGTGCATCCAGAAAGTATTCACAGCGCCTCACTTTGTCCACATTGTTATGTTAGTCTTATTCCAAAATGGATTAAATTCATTTTTTACCTTAAAATTCTGCACACAATGCCCCATAATGACAAAGTGAAAAACATTTGCTTGAAATGAAATTTTTGCAAATTTATTAAAAATTAAAATAAAATAAAAAAAACACACATGTACATAAGTATTCACAGCCTTTGCCATGACACTCAAAATTGAGCTCAGGTGCATCCTGAAAGCTACTGTACGGCTGGGAAGAAAAAGTTCTATTTATATTTTGCTTGATTAGTATGTTAAAGGTCACCCAAAAATGAAAACTTATTTGCTTTATAGACATGCTAACTCTAATGTTAACATTCATTTCTTCTCTTATCTCAGGCACCTTGCAGAAATTACACAGGTTTCTTGTCCTGGACGAATCAGCCAAACAAATAACTTTACAAACTACGTACTGCACCTCACTATGTAAAATTAGTCTGAATAGGCCTTAGGGGTTTGTCTTTAGTAAAAATGCTACAACATAAAGGCTGGGGGAGTGGGTTTCTGCAGCACTCTTGAGTATATAGCCTGAATCTATTAAGCATAATATTCTGAAGCATAAATGGAGCAAACTAGGGAGAAACAAAACATTAGAACAGGCTGCCATAAAGTCTGGCAAACAAATACACTGTATGTTATTTGATTTTGTATAACTATGCAAAAATGCAGTTAAGCTTAATTTATTGAAAAGCTTTGACAAGAACTCCATACACATTTTCCCTCTCTAGTTCTAAATGCATTGCATCAATACATAAAAAATCATTGCATTTAAATCAAATTTTGCATACCTATGTATACTTAGATCTACTCACCAATTTGGTTATTGGGGAACCTTAGCACCTCCATGCCATCTGGGTATGTGGTGTGAGTGGTCTGGGCCTCAGCATAGTAGTAAATCTGAACACAGTGAGATCCAGGATCAACCCACCATTCATCACTGACTAAACCAAAATGACAGGAAGGCATCAGAACCCAGGAAAATTAAGTATATTTGAATCTACACTCAATTAAACCTTGATTCACACTCATTCTTAGGATGGAAAGCTGGCCATTATAAAAAATCACACTGATTTAGGGCCCTATTATGCGTCACACTTTCTGTTGGTGCACAGTGGTTTTGCTAGTTTCATACTAGTTCAATCTTCATTTTCATGCCAAACGTGAATGTAGCGGTGAAACGGCATGAAAATTTAATATGATTATCGTGACCAAATTTATTATGGTTATCAGTATTATTGTGGTGTTGTTAATATGGGCTTAAATATTCAAAAAGTACTGATAGATAAACTGAAATCATTTCACTAAGTTTTATATTGAAAACCACAAATAAAATGGAGCCAATAAAATAACCAATGTTTTTTTTTTAAACTCAGAATGTTTTGCCTCAATGTGGCACTAATACTCTGTCGTAGGAAATCCATGCAGATAAAGGAAGTAAGCTGGTTTAAAGTGCTCAGTTTCAAGAATATGCAAATACAAACATACATGGAATTCATTCTAAACACATAGGCAAGAATTTCCGGTCCCATTTTACCACTGACAACGTGGAATGTTTTTTACAAGAATAGATAACACTGGAATTTTCAGTTTACATTATTGACAAGCTATTACCAAGTTAGATGGATAAACCATGACATTCTCCCTCATTCCAAAGTCCCCATATCATGCATTGACCTAAAAGTTAGGATAGTTTATCTTGCATTTGCTACAAGGTAGAGAGTGGTAGTCACAAAGATAATTTATAAGACTAGATGTGCTGCCCCCTTTGCACATACTTTCTTTCTGCATGTTTTGCAGACAGCGTTGCCATCATCAATAAGTTTTCCTTCTGCAATCTTATAAAAGTCAAAATAGGACCACACCTCTGACCTAGTCCTGCAGAAGGCTGAAAAATTTCTCATGCGCAGTCACCGCCTTCCGCCATGTTATCGACACAAAACAAACCCATGTTGCATGCATCCAAATTGTCGTGGGTACCCTTGCTTGTGTCTTGTGTGAACCCTGTCCAGTCCTCGCGCGTCTAATTATTATGTCAATTACCCACTGAGTGTGTGCCTTACACTCCTGTGTCAGACCTCCCTGCGTTTGCCGGTCATGTGTGTTTGGTGGTTGTTTGATTCCCCTGTTAGTTGTTTAAAAGGCTTAATAAAAAGGTGCCGTTTTCCCATTGAAACAGAGTCTCCTCATTTCTCACCACTGCTGCGTTGCCTTGGTTACAGTTTCTTGATGCATGATATGTTACATCGAGTAACACGCATGGTGTTATCGGTAATTAATTTGGAACGGTAATACTAACCGTCAAAATTTAAATGTCATTGTAAATTTATTTAATAAAGATTTCGTGCACGTTTCCTGCTCATAGGAGTGGTCTTTAAATGAGGTGTAGCTGGGCACATTGTCAGCGTATTGCCATTTTAAGGCTGCAAAATGACATTGTTTCTTTTTGGGTCAAAAGAGCAATGTCTAAAGTCAGTAGCATATTATGAAAAGATATCTAAGTTTTGGAGACATGCAGTGCATAACGCGCACTAATGTGTTTTTGTTGTTCCATTTCATTTTATTTTATTTAAACATGCCATTGTGAGAGCAATCCGCCATAGCTCAGTGGCCCCTGCTTTTTAAAGGTGAGGTGACGTGCCATTCTGATTGGCTCATTGCATGTTATGCGCAAAACACACCTCTGAATAATTAAGAGCGTTAGGACAACCTTTCTGCACCTTGTGCTGGAGCAAAGTCTGGTTTTTCCCACTGTCAAAACAGCTAAATGGATTTGGACACACCCATAAAAGTTAGTCGCACCTTGTGCTTTACGCTAGATCGTCAAAATACAGCCCTTAATGTCAGAGGCAGGCAAAGCCAGAACAGGGCCCAAGATTCCTCACCACCTGCTGGTCATCTGTGACCTGTTTGATGTCCCCATTGAAGAAGGTGATCTTCACTGTTCCTCCATCAGCTGAAACTTCTTTACGGGTTCCATTGGGAAAAAGTATAAGCTGCCCCCCGCAGCGAAGTACATGCTCAATCTGAGAGACAGGGACGCAGGCCTTTTTAGCATGGGGAATCATCTTTATTCTGTGCATCAGCTACAGGTGAATACTTACACAAACTTTTCTGGTCAATTAGGCAAGACCCTGCCCCAAGTGTATAACAGCAGACTTACTAATGATCTGCTATACCTGTGCTTTTCTTACCTTTCCATCGGGGTGGGTAATTGTCTCCTGGCTTTCCTCTTGATCTTCCTCATTCTCACCCCCACATGACTCTTTTACCAGTGCTCCAGAGTTCTGTACAAAGCGTTGACAGGCTTAATTTTAGAGCAAAACCCCAACAATATCTACCTGAGTAATGACTGCCACTTCCAAACCCATCATCCGCAAGTCTAAGCAATTCAGTTCCAGCTGGTTCATCTACTCACATGAGGAAGGCAATCAGGTGACACTGAACTCGCCACTACAGTCCCTCTGCCAAGATCTGATGCTCTTCTCCCTTCCGCCCGATGGACAGAAGGTTTACCTGTCATTATGGACACTGTATCACTAACAGGGTCAATAATGGACATCTTGAGAGGGAAGAATTCCTTCTCATTATAATTTTACTCAACTCACATTCAACTGAAAACACAAAAAACAGTGAATAAACCTAATGAAAATACCTGAGGCCGGAGGATTACGGCCTGGCACACTCCCCCTATTGGATGAAGGCAGTAACGTAGTGTCACTGGTAGTTCCTGTGGGACTCTTAACACCAGAACAGATACACAAAGAAATGCAATTTAAATCTCACAAACTGGCTAAGCAGAAAGGAAACAAACCTTTAAGTTATGTGAGGTATTATAAGAAAACCACTTATTCCATGGCCTTCCTTGAAATAAAAAGTGACATAGTATTGAAATGTCTGTGAGATATTTTACTATTAGCAGTTGTGTCAAGCAGTCCACCCAACCTCACTGACAATAGTATCATTCAATAGGGCAAACGAAGAATATTAAAAAAAACTATTAAAATTAGGAAATATTAATATTAGCAATTATACAAATGCAAGCAGACTCACAGCAGATTTGGACCTTCGTGAGCTGGCCTGGAAGGTATCACTGGTCTGCATTGTGCTTTTCTCCTTCTCCGCTTCCACCTTCTTCCAAGTCGCCACCCGCAGCTTCTCCAGAACGCGGACCTCGTCCCGCAGGGCGGCATTCTCTGCGTTAACAGTCTCCAGTTGCTTCCGAAGCCGGCTGTAAGTGTTGGACCAACGGGACTCTCGGCGCCGGAGCTCATCCTGCATAGAGCTCAGCTGCTGTTTCAAAGCCTGGGGAACAGGTCGGGTCAAGATGGGATAGGTACCGAGCAGGCAAGAGTAAACACATCTTCACGCCGCCTGCTGCTTGGACCGTGCAGGATGGAACTGCAGACTCTGGAAATTGGGTCGTGCAGATGTCACAGGTAGCAAGATTATAAAACATGCCTCAAAATGAAAATGAACTTCTCATTTTAAATGTCACAGGAATACATAAACACAATACTAAAGAGATTATGAATAATTTACTGATGCTAATAAAATGTTAATGTCTCACATTATATGAGATTAAGATATTAAATGGTGGACTTGCACAGTTGGACTGCAGAGATGTCTAAAGAACAGAGTAAGTGTCTCACTTGGATCTCCTCACGCTCCTTCTTGTCTGGCATGGCTCTGGTGGCAGAAGCGTGTCTTTCGATCACCCGTCGCTCTCGCTGCAGCTTCCGCACCTGCTCTTTCTTCATCTCCTCCAGGTCAGCTAGCTCCTTCGCTTTCCTCTGCTCAAATGCCACCACCTCCTTCCTGCGGCACATCCACACACTGAAGTTTATTCTTCTGACATTGAAGGCCACTCTGCTGCGGGCAGAGCTACTGGAAAGAAGATCTCAGCACAAACAATTTGGGTGTATATACTGGCTGTTCCACCAAGCAAACCCACCAGGCTAAAGACAATATATACAGTGCATCAAATCAATGTTGCGTTATCCATCCATCCCATTCAGGCGATATCCTATCCCAGACAGGCCGGTCATGCTTATTATGATATCAACTTATCGCACGATATATGGACATAACCTTGATCATTTTTATCTGATCTCAATATTGGCAACTTCTTTACATAAGAATGAATGCCCCGAACATTTTAGCCAATCACTCTACTTCTGACCTCTCGCCTGCTCCCTTTGTTGCAGGCACAGTTCAGGGCTGATTCATATTTCACATAAAACAGAGTGCGCCGAGGCACATGCATCTCAGTGCCGGACCGTCCGTGGTCCTGAATGTTCATGCTTCTACCACCAACACGCCAGGCAAACCTGCTTTTCATGTGTAACAAGTGCGGTATGGATGTTCCTAAAAGTAACCATTTACTAATAAAACACAAGGCAAGGTTATGAAAGTTAATGAAAACTTTTCCATAAATTAAGATGCAAAAATAAAATAACAACAACTAAACAACACAAAATGGGCATATGGCATTACAGAATCACAGAGTTTATTTTAGTTTGCAGTCATCTGGGAGTCTTTATAATCCTGTAACGAGGAATTATATAAATGCCAGTATTTCCGAACTTTCTCAGTCGGCCATTCTTCAAAACTACTAGGTATTTTTTATCATTTTGATCATAGGGGATAGAAAAGGTATTTATATACTACCTAGGGTCTGGCTTCTTTCAGAATTCCTGGTACTTTTCCCCTGAACAATGAATGATCCAGGTTCGTCTGCATTACTGTATGGAGCCACCACAAAACTGGCTTTTTAATCATTTATATTTTGGTTGTGTAGTTTTTTTTTGAGGATATTTACATTTTGACATTCCCATTCCACTGTATTCTTAAGACTTAAAAACTTATTGTTCTTTGACAGGGTATACTAGCATTATTCTGCTATTACATTATCATTATATCATGGGAAAAAATCTTAGAACAACAATAATATCATTCATCGCAATTATTTATGGAACAATATATCATCCAACAGACGTAGTTATTGTGACAGGCCTAATCCCAGGAAGCACTGGGTACAAAGTAGGAGAACACCCTTGTTGGGATGACAGATCATTGCAGTTTTGACACACGCAGAGACAAAAGAGTAACAACTGGTGTAATTAGACTATGAATATGTTGCTGATTAGTCAGTAAACTTTCTTTCCACTCCTCAGATGATCTATATTTGTATTTAGTTATTTAGCAGAAGCTTTTATCCAGAGCGACGTACAACTGAGACAGTAGGGTCAGTCAGTTCCATGAGCATTTGGGGGTTAAAGGTCTTGTACAAGGGCCCCAATGGTGAGATCACTCTGACAAGCCAAGGACTCGACCTGGCAACCTTCTGATCACAGGCACAGGGTCCCTCTGTTATACACAATGTAATGTTGTTTTATGGCAGCTGATTTTGAATTTCTGACAGTGACTGACTATGAAATGACCAGGAAGGTTGTGATCTACAAATTCTCTCTGCCTTGGAACCAACCCAACTTTTGCTATTGTCTTCATGCTGCTTCCTTTCTTATACTGCACTACATTTACCTACATCATATACGTATGCGTGTCCATACTAAATGTCATCCTGCACCATAAGCCAAGGCCTCCCTCTACCCCAAAGCCACTTGCCTGAGGATCCCCACATCATGAACAATCCTCACCTGAGTGCCTCCAAGCCAGCCTCCCTCTGCTGCTTCAGGTGGGCCAGCTTAGCATTCTCTTCCTTAAAGCGTTCAATTTCAATCTCGAGCTCTACCAGACGTTCCCTCAGCTGTCGTGACAAGGGATTAGGCCCTAGGAGGGGACAAGAAAGCATACATTATGAGGCAAGCCAAAGGAATATGAAGGACATGCAGGCAATGGGGGGAGGACATAGAGAAGGCCCCAAAATTACTCAGACTACAGTCATCAGTAATGGAAAGATGCAAGCACATTATACTCAATACTGCAGCTTTCACAGAAATTTTACACAAACTTTGTTTCTGAATTATTCTGATGCATTTTTCTTTCTTAGATAAAGCAAATTAAAAAATTCCAGTGTAGTGAAGAAAATTCGGATTGACATGCATGATTTTAGGTCAAACTGTACTTTCTAGGTTAATGAGGTAAAATACCAGGAGTATGACCCTGCAGGTATTCAGCATAACCAGTTTTCCATTAACCTATTTGCCTATTAAAACATTACAATGACTGCTTTGATTTTTCATAGCAGTGACTATAATAATTAATGGATATGGCCAATTCATGGCATGACACCTCACCTGCCTCCTGCTCAGCCACTGCCTTTGGCAGCTTCACAGCTGCCAGTGGGGCAGGGTGGACCTTGGGCTTTACAGAGGGGAACAGTTTAGCTACCAGCTGGGAAGTCGGGGGAGGTGATGAGCCCTGATCTCCCTCTTTGGGGTACAAGCCCCGCTCCCACCCCCTCACAGCAGCTACCTTCCTTTTAAGTGCCCCATCTGATGGTGCATGGCTTATGGCTTCTAGGCTGACATGTTCTGAATCTCCCTTTCGGGTTTCATCATCTTCATCATCATCTGGAGCAGTCTCTTCCTCCAAGTCTCCAGGTTCCTCCACATCATTCCACGTGTCGTCATCATCAAACACAAAGTGGTCTGCAGGTCTAGCCTGTCCGTTCTCAGTGAGGACTGCACCCGTAAGCCGATCAAATTTAACCTCACAGCTCTCTTTTCCTTTAGTCTGGTCTAAATCGATGTCTCTGTCCTGGTAGGACATCCTGTCATAAAGGGCACCAGAAGGGGCAGGAAAGCAGAGATGTCCAGGCAATGCTGGCTCAGCTGGGGCTACTTCTACCTCCTGGACAGTGTCATCTGGGTCCCCTAATTCCAAGCTACTGTGACATGACGTTCCGGTGGCATCTGTTTCTGTCATCGCCTGCACTTCTTTCACTTTGAGGTTATCACTCTCCTTCACATACTCTGCTATTTCAGGCTGAGGGCCTCCAGGCTTTAGCCTGATTGCACCTGCAGAAATGGGTGGGCAACCTCCTATCTCAGCAGACTGGCTCCTTTCTGGGCTCTTTATAGGAGTGGAGGATAGCCGGCGGTTATGGTGGCCTCCTCTGCTCTTCTGCCGGTCGAGTTGCAGCACCTTCATGACGAAGGAGGAATTACTAGAGAAGGACAGCTCCTCAGCAGCCTGCTCCAGCAGCTCAAACTCTCCCAACTCCGCATTCTCCTGCAGTTTCTCTGAGTCCCAGCACCCCAGCTTCTCCTGGAAGGACAGCTCAAAGGAGTACTCTGGCAGGGACTGGGGTGCTACTGGTGTAGGCCTCATCTGCCTCCGAACTCCACTTATCTCCTCCCCACTCATGTACTTTGTTACCACCACAGCCTTCGATGGTGGTGGACAAGAATGGGGTTCTAGCCTTCCGCCTTGAAATCCACTTCTAGTCATCTCTTTTCCATTTTGCTGGTGAGTTTCCCCAGCCTTGGACCTCCCAAAATCTGGAGCCATTATGTTCTGCCTTTGATTTCTGCCGAGGACCCTGGCTGACCCAGGTTGTATAGTACCCTTGGTATGTGGTCTTTTGGGTTCCTGGCCCACAGGCTGGTGTTCTGGACGGTTCTCCTTGTTCAGGACAGTAGTCTTGCGCTGGATGGCAGGGAGCTGGGAAACACTGTTCTTTTGAATGTTTCTGCTGGGTCCTATAACATTGTAAGTGCTGGATCTGGGCGGTATGTGGGTGGCATCATCCTTATCCGTCCTTTTGTGGGGGGCAGCTTTTCCCCTGGTGAAGCGAGAAAGGCCTTCCCCTCGCCGTAGAAAGGTTCTCTTTGGGGGGGCTTTTACTTCAACTGTTGGCTAGGCAAATAAATAGGGAAAAACGGCAAATCACTTATTCAAATTATTCATACTCCAAACTGTTCAGGTCACGTGATAACAACACAAACTGGATCGGGATGCATCCCCATTATGAATGCTGGACAAAGCCTGTTTAGCTGCATGTGGGTAACTGCTGGTCTAATTCCACTGAATCAAATTCAACACAAGTACCGACCTCCCCCAGCTGGACAGCCTTCATTCTCTGCTCCTCCAACTGCAGCTGCTCTTCTAGAAGCTCCTCGAAAGTCTGCTTCTTGCTCCCAACCCCTGGTTTGATGGGCCTGTGCCATTTGAGCAAGTAGAAGCAAAATTACAAACCAGCTAGCTTTAACAGCAGTTGCTAACCTGCTAAAGCAGTATTATCTATTCAGCGGCCCATTATTGGTTACACCAGGCTCAAGACCTGTCTCATAGGTCAATGATTTATGCATTCGGAGAAGCCATTCTGCGTACCACTATTGCAGAGTTGATATTTTTGTACTTGTAGCCATATTATCATCTTTAAAAAGATCTGGCCCTTGTCCTCTGACCGCTCTCAATAACAAGGCATTTCTAACAGAATTTATATAATAGCCTTATATCTGCCCTGCTGGGCTAATGTGATTTACCTGTCCTCTGAGGGTGGGACACATTGCTCATCTTCTCTGCCAGGGCTCAGAAGACAGTCGTTGCTCGTAGAGGTTGCCAATTCTTCTCGATCATCATCACCTGCGACATTTCTGTAACTTCTGTCAGCATTATGCTGGTTTCGCTCCCCCACAACATCCAAGGGTGCCCTACCAGCGAGGGTATTTGGATCACACTGTAGAGATTGGACAGATAACAGTGGCAATCCATGCCCGACTGCTGGCAAATTGCTTGTGGTCTGGGGAGGATTAGACATGCCGATGGAGCCAGTCAACACCGCCCATAGCTCTTCGGTCATGGTGCCTTTTCGTGCCAGCAATGAGGACCCCGCAAAATCTGAACAACATTAAAAACAAGAGATGGACAATCCCTATCACATAATATAAAGAAACTGGCATTACATCTGAAGAGAAACACAGACATTGCTAAATAAGTTACTAGAAATGCTTTTCCCATAATTATTTAAAAGGAAAGATGAAATAAAGCTAAGCCATATTTACCAAAAAATTCCAAAACTACATGAGGCCGTGTTAAGAACAGATAATCACTGCTGAGCTTATCACACATCAAAATGAAAATGCAGGTGATCATAGGTCTTACGATAAAAGCTGTATCTTACTAACCATTCCAAAAATGGATCGGTATGTTCACGGTTTTTGTAACTAATGTTCACTTATATGAGCATGTAGCCTCAGGCTTTGTGGGATTCCAAAGAGGCACTAAAGTAAAGGTCAGAAGCAGCAGAATTATGATTTATTACCATTTTCCTCTTGCAGTGACTTTTTTTAAGCACTTACCAGACTCCATATCTTGAGAAATGGCACACAGTTGGTAAAAGTATAACTATTTAACTTGGCTCAAAGGTTTTGTGCTTGCTGGGCACTAATATGTAAGCCATAAATGACCACAAGAAGAACAGTCAGATGTGAAAGAAGTGACCATACCTGTACTGCTTTGCTGGCTGACTGTACCCGGGCATCTCTGAGACTCTGGCAGCAGCTGGTGGAGCTGCTCCATCCTATGGGTCTTCAGCTGCTCCTGCATGGTTCTCTGCAACTCCTTCAACTGCAATCAAATGTGACCGCCAGAGCTTTTAGCAAACTGACTATGTATCTAACACGCATATTTCTGTCATGTACTCAAACTGTCCACACAGCACACCAAATTATTTCTTTAATTAACATACTAACCCCTAGTTAGCCAAAACATCTCTATAGCCTTGAATACGACATTGTAAAAATATATATATATTCATATGGGTATTTGGTTACTGCACGTTTTTAACAGTTTGAAAGTTGAAAATTAGACTTATGAAAATGGATACTTACTTCCTCTAGTTTCTGCGCTATCGGATAGTCGCTGGTCTTCCCTTCAGCACACCCAAGTGCATCAAAGCACACCCTCTCCTCGGCGATCCCATGTGGGTCCAGCAGCTTCATCTCCCCCTGCTGGTCCGGGTCTCCAGTGTCCACCAGCACCAGAGAATCAAGGCTTATGCAGCTGCTGCTGTTTGACGCGGGCAAGGGGACAAATTGCAAGGCGAAGGAATCGTCCCAGCTGTCCCTCGGCGATCCGGCTCCGTCCAGACAAGGACTGAGAATGACTCCGGCCCGGTGCCTGCTCGGCATCCAGCGGGCTAAAATGCTGATTTCCGACGGTTGCACGCCGGTGGAAGATGACATGACGGCTTACCCTCTCGGACGTTAATCCTGGTAAGGTGGATTTATAAACCACAGATGCAGCAGTCAGTAGCCTCTAACTTCGAACGGCCCTTTCCTTAAAGTTGGTAACTTTCTTTGATCAGTCCACGGACAAAAGTTGACATTGCTTGACAGACACTTTACCATTCGGTTGTAATTCGTTATTCTAGTCGTAAGGTACACTAACTCACTGACATGGGAACTAGATCAAACCCAACAACAGATCAAATATGACATTAGCTAAACTTCCATTTTTACCTACGTTACGTATCTGTCTTAGGTCTTAATTCGACTACATTACAAAATATTTAGCTGAAGTAATTAGGCGCACCAAAGCGTGAAGAAATGGCTGCGATTCACATAACACGTATCATGTACCTCTAACATTACTGTAAATTGCTGTGGTGGGTTTTAAAGTTGGTGCTGAAAACGGAAAACAAAGTTCCAAATGTACCGCCACAACAAACAAAGCCCGCGAGAGAGAGGAAGTTCGCGCTGACGCTATGCATTATGGTTCGAGTAGTTCTTAAAATTTTAACGTGAGCTTTGTGTTCGCTAGGGTTCGGTTTAGAACTACATCTCTAATAAAGCAGTGCGTTTGTTTGAACGTTACATGGCGATAATTATTTTTCCGCTTCTACCATGCAGCGGCATAGTTACAGGAAGTACCTCAATGTTCTTCGTAATCACAAAACAGCCATACCCACTGGTATATTAAAGGACCAACAGCTTAAAATAAGATGGGCTCCATGAGGCCGGGAATTGGGGATGGGGCCCACGAGTACCTGGATGCACGAGGTGCCTGAGAGCGCGTGTCCTCTATAAGCACATCTTTTGTCAGTGATTATACTGAGATTTTGTGCAACATTCTTTCCTTACACCATGTTTACTTTTTTATTTTATTTACGTAACCTATGTATTCAAAGGTTTAATCAAAATGAACTAATTAAAAAAAAAGATTAATTGTGGCTCATTTTAATTAAATGACCAGAATGATATGAGCAGCATCATAAGGCAGTTCAAACAAGGTAATACTGCATTTTTATGGAAAATTTTCAGTACAAGAAGAAACATCCTTTATCAAAACACACCACCATTAGCGAACAGCTGAACTGTTGGACAGGAAATTTTTCTTTACCATAGTGAAAGATTTTTTCTTCTGTCATCAGCAGTGGTCTTCTGTGGCCTACCTGTGGCCGAAGAGATTACTGAGCTCACCAGTGCATTCCCTCTTCTTCATGATATTCCAGAGAGTTGATTTTATAATCCTAAGGTTTGACTGATATCTATAATGATTTTAGTCTTGTTTTTCAGCCTCATAATAGCTTCTTTCACTTTCATTGGCACAGCTCTTCTCCTCATGTCTAACAATGGCAACTACAGACTTATTACCACGCTTGAGTTCACTGAGCTCTTCAGAATGGCCCATTTTTTCACAAATGTTTGTAAACCTGACTGCATGGCTAGGTGATTGATTTTATACACCCATGGCAATGGTTCTTAATGAAACACCTGAATTCAGTGATTAAGAGGTTTACCCCAATACTTTTGTCCATATAGTATATATCAGTTAAATTTGGTAGGATAAGCTAAAATTTAGAAGGTTGATGACTGTTTAAACTGATGACATCACAGCTTAGCAGCTGATCTTTTAGAGCGTATATGTCAGTAGAATTTACACTAGTCCCCCCATATCTGCAGGTGATATGTTCCAAGACCTACCACCAAGATAGCTGAAACCATGGATAATAGTGAACCATCCTATAGGGCCCCATATATAACGTGATCTTTGTGAACTTACCTATAGTAATAGATAAAATACACACAGTTAGACATTACCAACACTAAATACAATAATAATAAACTACATTTTATGAAGGAACAGTGAAAAAACATATTACACATTTTGCATTTTTTTTCAGACTGTGGTAAACTGCAGATAACTGGCAGTAACTGCAGATGCTGGGGGACTGCTTTATTTAAGCTTATGCTGGTACCATCAGCCATATTTAATATACAAAAATACTGTCAATGATTTTCAACGGAATTTTTCAAACAAGCAGAAAAAAAACTCTACACTGTAAAAAGTAATTGTTTTACTAACTTGTAAAACAAAGTGAATTTAACTCATTTCTACAAATCATGTTACCCTTACTTAGATTAATTTAGTAATGGCAACTTTTTTGCGTCTCAAGTTGATAAAGACATGCATGTTCAGTGATCTCCGCTAGTATACCTAAGTGAGGAGAGCAGCTATATTTGATCACGTCACGCGGCAAAGGACAGAACAACGCGGGAATATAGTAACCGGTTAGTTTGCCTCATGCAAGGATTCTAAAGGTAACATTGATGACCTGCTTAAAATGCCTTACTTTAACGTAATGAATAAATTAATAAAGGCATAAAAAGCCAAAAAAGTCGAATAAATAAAGACGTTGCATTTTAGCGCGTATGTATAATATGAAGCGAAATGTAAAAAGTCGCCAAGTAATTAATAGACAACTGATTTTCTGAAATCAGTTTGACTTTTGCTAGCTAGCGAGATTTTCCATGCCAGCTAGAGAACATAAGGATGCATAACCGCGTGACAACTGAGAGGCGTAACTGCTTTTTTCACGGCCAGTTGTCATAATGCAGAAATCCTTGCAGTTTACCTGAAATGTCAAAAATGGGTTAAACGAAATGGCTTTGTTCAGCATTTGCTTTCGTTTTTAGAAGCCACATGCAGATGATGCTATTGAGATTAATTAGTGACCAAGATTCAGTGTAACGATTGAACTGCATAAACTGGAATTTACCAAAAATTACCATCCACTCTAACCAGTTCGTGTGAATGTGGTTTGACTGTACCCTCTCTGGTGTATTACTCTTATATTACTCCTCACATTTTTGTAACATTATTCCTGTTTTGCACTATTGTTACCGTAGAGTCGTCTTAAAAAGAGTGTCAGTTAATTACATCATTATGTGAGATTTCTGCTTGCACAGATGTCTTATTTATTTATATTCTGGTTGTTTTCTGGCACAACTATTCCATTTTCAAGCACAGGGCAAATGGTCAGTCAGCTGTGGCATACTTTTAAAGTGAAATTTAAAGATGAGAATAGCTTGGAGAATACAGTATACGAATGGAGCTTATAGAAGAGATGAGAAAACGTCGGGCATGTGCTGCACTGATATCTCAGAAGATGGACCATACTTTTGCGTTGAAAAGAGAGGCGTTGGTACACTCAGCCTCCAGTGAGCGAGACAAAGGTGGCCAGCACTATTCACAGTCTCAGGTAATTCAGAGTTTGTTTAGGGGCATTTCTATTGAAACTTGTTATGTACAGTATCAAAAAGTATAATCGGAGGTAATCATCTCATACGTACCTTTTTTAAGGGGGGTTAATTCAATTTTACAATTGAATTTTATTGTTATTTTATTATTACTTTTCAGAATTCAGATGTCACTGCCAGGCGTACAGTACTTCTTTATGGCCTTCCAGTCCTCCTTGGAGATGAAAGTGCAGACTTCTTCAAGATATGTTCCGTAAGTAGGCCACATTCTGTTTTTTTGGTGCTGGGCCTATCCCATTTGTTACTGTTAGGGGTGCACCGATACCGGCATCGGGTATAGGGCCGATGCTGCGGTTAAATAGCCGTACTCGTAAAAGTCGTCCGATACCAAGAACCGATACCACTTAATTGCTACATTACGTTAAAATTCAAAGCCACGGCATTTTGTCACACTGTACGGTCTGTTCTGCTAAAGTGTGAAGAGTAGGAAGGTACGGTACGTCATTTAACACAAGTTACACAAGTAACACAAGTCACAATTTGATCAAACATCTAAAACATCTAATGCTTAGCAGAGAAAGACCGCAAAAACAAACTTCAGCGCAAATATTGGAGAAGCGGGAGAAAATGAAACCAATGCGTTATTTATATCTAACATTAAATAACTACACATATTTAATGTTAGATATAAATAACGCTTCAGTTTCGATCACCAATATAAGTACACCTGGGTATACGCTTTTTTCGCTCCTATAAAAAGAAAAAAACGATCATGGCCAAGCGGACCGGTCACAGTTCTCGGGGTGTGCGCGCCGCGACATGCAGTTACATTTCTGGAGAGGTGCGCGTCAGGGTACGGCGGAGGTTGCGCGGCTACGACCTACTTATGATGGAGATTCGACGCAGAAGTATAAATCAGCATTTACAGTCAGGGTTTTGTTCCTCTGTAAAGACCATTTAAGCTGAGAATTGAGAAGCCTGATATAAATTATTGAGCCGAAAATTCAGGTTTCAACTAAGGTAAATCGTGTAAAGTGACATGTATGAAAATGTATGACCTTTAGCACAAATTCTGGAGAAGCGAAAGAAAATAAAACTGAAGCATAATTTCTTTCTAACATTAAACAACTAAACATTTAATGTTAGATATAAATAACAATTCAGTTTCAATAACCAGTTTAAGTACACCTAGGTGTACGCTTTGTTCACTAATATAGAAAACCAAACAGTGCTTATTAATTAAACACTGGTATTGGATCAGTACTTGGTATCGGCCGGTACCCAAAGGCCAGGTATCGGTATCGGGACAGAAAAAGTGGGATCGGTGCATCCCTACTTACTGTGCATCGCTGATCTGATGTTTATCTGTACTAAGTCATTCTTTTATGACTTCACATTAAATCAACTATATGACTGCTGCAAATTTACTCCCAATTCTGTGTAAGCCTCTGCTTACCATACTCAAAATTACACACCCATTTGCCCCTTGTTTTGGTATGTAAGGCCTTTTAGCAAAAGTCCTGTGTTTTACTGGAGTTATGTGACCGCATTTAGGGTTGTAACATTTTTAAAATGTTTTTAGGACCATGATGACTGCCAGGGTATTTCCAGTGTGCCCATTGGGATACTAACCATAATACCTGAAGACACACAGGCTTCTCCCTAATCTCTTCACATGGAGGCCCGAAATACAGCAATTGTTCTGGAAAGAGCCATCAATGGATGACCATGACTTTCCAAATACCATGTGCCTCATCTTTGGACTGATTTATGCTTTGAATTTTGAGTATCCTCCACAGCTTAGGAACACCTTTGATTTTATTCAGAAGGTGGTGGTATCAATAGGACACAAATCCTTAAAGCCAAAGATACAGTCACTGAAGAACCTTCTTCTAATGTAAGTACGCACATTTGGAGCAACTTTGGAGGTCACTTGTTTTCCTCTTCATTTCTGAACTTCTATGTCATACTTCTCAGAATGTCCATAATGTAAACGCCATGTCAATCAATATCATGTAAAGCGCTTTGGGTGACTCTGTTGTGAAAGGCACTACATAAAAATAAATTGTATTGTATGTCAGAAAGTACAGATGAGTTATATTTAGATTTTAAGTTAGTTTCAGATTAAATTTTTAAAATAGTTTGATTATTTTTAAAATCTGTTGCTCTTTCTCTTTATGTGCTCTTGTGAAGATGTTTCAGAGGCCCTTAAGGCTTGATATGCTTTGTATCAACAGTCTCTTTCGATAGGGTAGCAGTACAAAAGTAAATTTATAAAAAGAATTGTTAAAGATAGACGTAGTGTGCATTCTTGTGAAGACTCTTGTATCAGTCTCTTACACTTGATATGTTGATTTGTGTCTAGACTCCTTCGATAGTGTAATGAGACAACTCTTGAAATGTGATCAGCTTTTTTGAGAGTATCTACAAGTTGGAATGTGCACTGTCCAGCCACATGGCATTTTGAGTTTCTAACATGAGTACAAATTTTTTTTTTTATGTACCATCATAGTGTTATAATAAACAGCTTTTACGATTAGTTATTCTTGTCTGAGTGTGATCTGTGCTCTTTCAACTTCAATCTAGGTTAAGCTTACTTAAAAAAATTGAGTCAGTCGGTTTCCTTATATTTTTCAAGTTTCTAGTCTGGTAAGAAACACTGACTTTGTTGAGTACACATTACTGTCTGAATGACTTAATATGGTTGTTAAAACTTAAATGCTTAAGTTGCGTGAAAAGATTTTAGCTGTCAAGTGAATTTACAGTTTTGAGTTAGTACAGACTACTTATTTGTTGTTAACACTAACACTTTCAAGTTTTAACCACATAATTGGTTACTTAGAAAAAGTGAGGAAACCGATTGCCTCAAAAATTCTAAGTAAAGTCAACTTCAATTTTTTTAAAAATTTACTGTGTACTCAAACTAAAATGTTTGAAATACATGAGTCTTTGAATTTCATTACATTCTGTTGACCAATGTACAAAAAACCGGCAAGTGTAATTTATATATATAAAAAATAATTTTTAATCACAAGCAATTATTTACTGAGCTGTGCAACTCCATATTTCATGTGACTGTAATGCATTACAACATGACCTGTTTGGCAAGAATTTGACAGTCACCCCTTCCTGCAATGGCACCAACAAGTTAAAGTTACACAATGTTCTAAATATTTATACAACAGAATGAATAATAATAATAATAATAACAATAACAACAACAACAATAATAATAAATATTTCGCTTTAAAATCTCCCATATCTGAAACCACTACTACAGACTCTTAAGAGTCCTAAGTAAAGGCATAAAGGGAAAAACCCTCCAAAATACATATTAATACATAATTACAATGATCCAAATTACTCGTCAAAAAAACACACATATAAAGTGTAGCAATATAAAAGTATATCATTGATAAATGTAAATTTTTAAAAATGTAAAATTAAAATTCAAAAATTTGAACATTTAAAAATGTTCATTTCTAAGTGCGTATAATAACTACCACATGAAATATTATAAGGATAAATTAACATCCTTCACTAATGTAACAATGCTAAATGACCTACCACTATGTAAGCACTACTCCACAGGTCTTTGTGAACTTGACTACATTGCACAAAATACTATTTAGTTTACATAAACAAAGCCTTCATATGTTTTAAAATTAATCTCATTTTAAAGTATAACTCAAAATATATACTTCAATAGCTTTACTGACAATATTTTTGCAGATTTTAGTTTGAAAATTAATATGAAAATTTTTTCTTCAAAGTAGGTTACATTTCATACCATCTTTTTACTGTACTTTCAAGAGATTATCTGTATAAAGTCAGACTGCATATGTTCACTGTGACAGTGAGTTGCTTGATGTTTTTTTAAGTTACTGGTGTCTGCAAACCTCTTTCCACAGTAAGCACAAATGTGTGGTTTATCCCCTGAGTGAACTTTAAGGTGTCTTTTTAAGTAGGACATAGCCTTAAAACACTTCCCACAATGAATACAAATGTTTGGTCTTTCTCCTGAATGAATTCTCATGTGTACTGTTAAGCCACTTAACTGCGTAAAACATTTTCCACACAGAGTACAAGTGTATGGTTTCTCCCCTGAATGAACTCTTTTATGTACTTTTAAGTTCATAGCCTGGCTAAAACTCTTCCCACATTCAGAGCAGCTGTAGGGTTTTTCGCCTGTATGAACTCTCTTGTGTACAGTTAAGCGAAATGATCTAGTAAAACTCTTTCCACATTCAGTACAAATGTACGGTCTTTCTGAATGACAATGTCTTCTTAACGCTGCTGCATTCTTAAAACCTTTACCACACTGAGCACAGACATTCGGTCTTTCTCCAGAATGAATTAAAAGGTGGTTCTTGTAGGTTGCTCGGGTATAAAACCTCATCCCACACTCAGTACAGTGATATGGTTTTTCGCCAGTATGAAATCTCATGTGCACTTTTAGAGAATCTGCTACTGTAAACCTCTGTCCACATTCCGAGCACATGTAGGGTTTTTCACCTGAATGAATCCTCTGGTGTTTTTTCAAGTATGACCGACTTGTGAACCCCTTCCCGCACTTATCACAGATGAATACTTTTTCAGTTAAATGTGTTTCTTTGTGTTTTGATAAGTAAGTCGGATTCGCAAAACTCTTACCACATTCCTTACAAGCGTATGGCTTTTCACCAGAATGAATCAAAATGTGAGTTTTGAATGATGATCGACTGAAAAACCTCATATCGCATTCAGGGCAGTGGTACGGTTTCTGACCAGAATGCACTCTCATCGTGTGAACTTTTAAGGAATCTGCCACTGCAAACTTTTTGCCACACTCAGAACAGGTATGGGGTTTCTCACCCAAGTGAACTCTATGGTGCTTTTTCAAGTATGATGGCTTAGTAAATCCTTTCCCACACTGATCACACATGTGTGTTTTTTCAGATGAATGAGTTTTTTTGTGTTTTGCCAAATAAGTGGTTTTTGCAAAACTCTTTCCACATTTGTTACAACTGTGCGGTTTTTCAGCCATAATAATTGCATTTTGCTCTTTTAAGCTTAAAGAATGTGGTCCATTTTCAGAGCCTGGAACAGAGAAATCTGTTCTTTGGAAATTAAGGGGATGGTGGTGTTTGATGGATAGTGTCTCAGGTAAAATCATTCCAGACTGCATGGAAACCAAGCAATTTCCTTCTTCATGATTGTCATTCTCACTGTGATAGGAATCAGGCAATGAATGCTCTGCATCTTGAGATGACATACCGCTTTCAGATCTCTCTTCTTGATTCACAGTGTGCACCTCTGTCTCACTATTAGCCACAATGCATCCAAAATCCACCAACTCATGGCTTGATTCAGAGCTCATTTCTGCCACTTCACCTTCAGTGCACTGCATCTCAATTTGCTGTCCCACCAGAACATTCTCTGGATCAATAATCTTAGGCTGAACTTCTTCCGATTCCTGACAGACTCCCAATTCTATATCATCAACAATAATCTTTTGCACTGTAGGAGAATCAACTGTTTGGGAATAGATTTCCATTCCACCACGTGAAACAAATTTTATTTTGTGAACTACCATTTTGTCACCAATAACGGACCATGCCTCAGTGTCTTGCTGCTCCTGAAAGTAGTCTGGATCGATAATTTCAGTTTTGATATGTTCAAAATTTGAATATAGTGCTGACTCCAGGGTATCATTGTTAAGATCCTGCTCCAGAGAATCTAGAGTGCGGTTAGAGTCACTTCCATTTGACTTACACGTCATTTTGTCAACATCCAGTGCCACAACAGTGTAGCTTGGGCTAATCGTTTCCATTTTTATTTCTTCATAATTTAGACAAAGTCTTGATTCCATCTCATCTGTGGCAAAACTGTGCATTGTGGCTGAACCTACTCTGTTGTAAAACCCCAGATGAGATTCATTTTTAATTGTTACAGCCATAACACTATTTACATGTTCCTCTCCAGAATGAACTTTAAGGTGCCTTTCTAAATATGATGCACGCTTAAAGCATTTCCCACAATGATTACAGATGCTTGGTTTTTTTTCTGCATGAGTTTTCATATGCCCTGTTAAACCACTCGACTGTGTAAAGCTTTTCTCACATAAAGTACAGCTGTATGGCTTCTCACCAGAATGAATTCTCATATGGATCTTTAAGTTTGCTGCCTGAGTAAAACTCTTTCCACATTCAGAACAGCTGTACGGTTTTTCATCAGAGTGAACTCTCTTATGTATAGTTAAGCGAAATAAACGAGTAAAACCCTTTCCACATTCAGTGCAATTGTATGGTTTTTCAGCTAAATGAATCTCGCAATGTCTTCTTAAGGAGGCTGCGTCCTTAAAACTCTTTCCACACTGACCACAGACATTTGGTCTCTCTCCAGAATGGTTTAGAACGTGGTTCTTGTAGGTTGCTCGAGTAAAAAAACTCATACCACATTCGGTGCACTGATATGGTTTTTCCCCAGAGTGAAATCTCATGTGCACTTTTAAAGAATCTGCAACTGTAAACCTCTGTCCGCATACTGAACATACATGGGGCTTTTCACCTGTATGAACTCTCCGATGTTTCTTCAAATATGCTGGATGGGAGAAACCTTTTCCACACTGTTCACAAATGTAATTTTTTTCAGTTGAATGTGTTTTCATGTGTCTCGTTAAGGCAGCTATATTTGTAAATACCTTTCCACATTCATTGCAGCTGTGTGTTTTCTCACCTGAATATGGGTTGCTGTCTGTCTTTTTTGTCAAAAGTCTTCTATTGCTCAAATCAACTCCATTCAAGTCAAGCTGCTGGTGCTGCTTCTTATCAATTTCATCAGTGGAACCTGTTACACATTGCGTAGAGCCTACCCAATCAGTATGAATGTCTTTCCTCGGAGATGAAGAAA
>JAAGVU020000035.1:2588443-2599368 GCA_011763525.2 Mormyrus iriodes
GTTCTCCCCAAACGAGCTTGATGGGCCGAATGGCCTCCTCTCGTTTGTACATTTCTTATGTTCTTATGTTTCTTATGTTCTTACAAAATACCACTTTGGAATATCCCAATATAAAAGATGCTAAAATACTCCTACTTTTAAAACAAACGAATCTATTTGTGTGTTATATAAATCCTTTCCACTGTCATAATCTGTGAACAATTTTAGAATAAATAATTATGCTGAAGTATCAGTTAAGGTATAAATGAAAAGATAAGCATATATTACTGTTAAATTTGTAGGAAGAATTTAAGTATTAAAAGAGTATACATGAAACATCCATCCGTCCATCCATACATCCATCCATCTACTACAGGGGCACTACAGGAGCACTACATGGGTACTATGGGGGGCACTATAGGGGCACTACTGGAGCACTTTTTCTCAAAGCTTCTCTAATTCTACTAAGCCAAAACGCCAACAAAGGGATATATTTGAGCACCCCCTTTTCTCCCAGCATGCACTTCTGCACGTACCTTTACACCAGTCTCGGGGTCTCCCCTGGTCTTGGGGAGCAGCCCAATGTGAGTGAGGACCTCTCCTCAGAGAACTGTTTGCCTTGGACGCTTTTCAAACCATGACTCAGAAGCACCCTGTTCCCCATCCCCCAGTGCTCTTTCAAAGTCAAAGTCCGCTTTACTGTCATTTTGCACATGCACAGCAAATTGAGGCAATCGGCGTCACACATAGTGAGGGTTACACAAAGGAGAGTAGAATGCTGAAGTTTTCATACTGCAGTGATCATACTGAAATGGTTCATGAGTCTTCATGTGGGTTTGGATCCTTTTCCAGATAATGTGGGGTCCAAACATGCATGTAAGGGCACCAGTTTCTTTATTAAGCACAGCTCTGCAACCGGCAGATGCAGCGAATTACTGATTCAACTTAGCTGAGCCGTAATGAAAAGAAAACAAAAAACACAGACAACATACAGACAACCTTCTTAACTGCCCATTAAATGCATATACTTGTGATCAAAGATATCCTTACACAGCACTACAAGACTACAAAGGGGGACCTACAGTTTGAACCTTGTGAAAAGTTTTATGTGGATCCCACAATCACAAATCGTGTCAGTAAACAAATTAGGCAGCCCAGTGGCTTACTCGCTCTAGAGCCTCCTTCGCAGCATTCGTTATTAGCCAGTAGTGCTATCTGGTACAACAGGATCTTATAGGGCGAGATGCACAGGCTACAGCATTACTTTGATGCATAACTATTGTTTTGTACTGTTAAAAAATACCAACTTAGCTCTTACTCAGACATCATTTGAATAATAGCTGTCTAGAAACGGCCCTTAAATATAGAAGAATCTTGGAAATAATTATTAGATCAAAAAATAGCTTGCAAAGCCAAGAACAAGCTGTACTGAGAGCTTTGTGCTCTGAGTGAATTTATAGTCACTGTACAAGGTGCTGTTTTCCAAATTAAATAAAGTTTGTTAAGAAATGTACCTTATATGTGACACTTAATAAACCATTTGGGAACATACATGACGTTTCGGCTAGATGGCTTTTCCAGAGTGCACCCTGGAGTATACCAGTATAAAATATGCTAATATAATACTAGTCAATATCTCTATTGTGCCTAGATCTGGAGGACCCAATTTGTACAGTTAAGGCAGTTTGCCATTGTTAAGGTTGAGAGAATAAAAGAATGCCTCAGGTAAATATATGTTATATAACTATTAGCGCTAGCTAAGTGTCTGCTAACCAGGGGCTCATTCTCTGCCATTTGACCTGCCTCACTCGATCGTACAGAGCTGTAGATGAAGCGCAGCTACACACGTCGTACGGGGGGGAGGGGGGGCACGTCCAGCATACGGGCTGTGCTGCTCGCTCCCGCAGGCTGGGGGGACCCAAAGAAGAGGTCACGTAGCTAAAGTGGCCCACATCTTTCTCCGTGGAAAAAACGGCAGCTTCCACAGACCTCTCAGAATTAATGCCTTCACTGTGTTAAGCTACTAAGAGGCCCAAAAATAAAAAAATGACATACATGCTTCTCCATACATTGCAAAAGAAGGTTTCTGGGGGGGAAAAAAAAAACAAATCAATACCACTGATGCTGTTTTTATGATTTCTGGATTGCCCAGGGTTGCCTCGGGTTTTTGAAAGTTCCTAAGGTATTCCTTATTATACGTTGTATAAATAGGGCCAGTGCGGTTGCCACTCGGTGGCGCTGGGGAATGCTTTGAAGTACCGCGGCCTGGGCTGAGGCTTGGCCGGGAACGCGCGCGGGGCCACTGCGGCACGGACGGCTCGCTGGCAGCCTTCGCGGCCCGACTACAGGCCCAAACGAGGCCTGCGGTGGGGGAATGCGGGCCCAGGATGGGCTCAGGTCATCCATAAAGCTACACCGGTCAGCCACACTAGCGCACAAATATACCCAGTGGTTTCTGGGGGCCCGGGTACGAGACACTTTTCTGTGGCTTCGAACTGAATTCCATATACAAAACACAGGCCTGCAAAGCACACAGTTTACTGTATTAACATGTATGAGCCATTGCATTGTTCTCAAAAATGACTTTTTTTTGACTCACAAATATGTATCTTAAGCACGGGATTTCAAATTCTAGAGGCATTGTATTTATCGTCTTATTGTAGTAAGTGCCTAATTGAAGCACTTTAATTTGTGTTTAATGTGTGTTTATGGTTCCTGGAATGACACGCACTATAAGATTTTCATCGCACAGAGTGACTTACTGTTTACTGCGTATATGACAATGAACTCTAGAACTGTGTTTAATTTTAACGTTCATTTCGGTAGATGACACACTCGGAGAGGCACCGAGGCTGTCCAAGTGCCCTGGGGCTGGGCCTGAGCCTGGCTCCGGTTCTGTGTCCATAGCTGACATGTTAAAGTTGTCTCAGCAAGGATTAGTGGCTGTATTTGATCTGGGCATAACCCACTGCCTCAGAAATTCCCAAGGGAAAGGTAAGACATCCACTTCTGGGAAAAGGGAAATCGATGGTGTATCAAAGCGCGCAGAGTGCACCCTACATGACGTCGCCGTTCGCTGTGCTCTGTTCATGACAGCTTTCATTTTTAGCTGCCACTAATGCATCGACTGGGCTGTTACGAGCATTATCTGTGAAGATTCAGGTGCATCCACAGGAGTTTAAGAATAAAATCAATTATCCTCAATGCATATATAAGATATAATCACAGGGAGTAAGCCATTTCTGATGTAAAGGTTCAGACTAAGAATGGGTACTGGTAAAACTTAAGCTGACCAAGATGTGTTCGATAGACTGGCTTCTCTTTAATGCTCCATAAACACAATTAACAGGCATCAGTTATGAGAGTGCAGGCTCTGATTGGCTGCCCAGACAAATTATAAGTCGCCTTATGATGAAACAAATCAGTGAGCAGAAAACGACTGGGCAGTAACAGTAGCAGCCCGACGTGTCGGAGAAAGCCGTGGGTAGAAATTACATACAAAAACATAACGTAATTGAATCTGGGCTAACACACGATTTGCAGGTGAAAGCTTGATTAAAGGAAGTTTATTAATGAACGTCCATTAATCAACGCTGAACATTTCGGGTATTTGTGATTTGCGCTATTGGAGTTATTGGGAGAGGGCTGGGCACTGAAAATCCCGTTACAAACAGGCACAAAGGAGAGGTGCAACATTCATGCGATCACGGCAGAATGGAAACTAATTATGCTCAATAAATGGTGCTCTAATTTAAAGAATATATGTGTGCTTGCAAGAGTGTGGGGTAAATTTAGCTGCAGAAAGGTGTCGAAAGCCAACAGATATGCAATTTCAAGCGCTACCTCCCCCAAACACAAAAGCAAACCATAATTTCTCCGATAACGTGACGGATGCCTTATTCGTTTTTACTTTACGCCAAACCCCTACGTACATCTCCGTCAGTGTTTCTGCTTAATTACAATAATTAGAATATTGGGACAGAACAGTTCTAAGTATCATTACAAATGATCCGTACGTACATACGGCCACTTCATTATTAAGGCCTCATTTGAACGAGAAGGTGACAGAGGGAGCGAGCTCTTCTGGATGTTTTCTGCACGCATCCGGAGAATGGCAGCAATTAAAATGCAGAGTGTCAGCTGGGACTATGTTGGGATGAAAAGTTGGGAGAAGGTGGCATGACAAATAACACTGAGGGCTTCTTGTTGCCCTTCCAACAAAACATGTACAGCTCCTCCGTCTGCGAAGGTGCCTTTCCCAAACTGCCAGTGTTTACAGCCTTTGTACAGTGATCATGTCAACACGCTGGACTGATCGTGGAATCCAGTGAATGTAATTGTGTAAATGCACCCGTGTAGCTAGCACGTAGGTGTTTACGTTGATAACAATCTCATAGCCTTCCACCGCCCGTCGTCTACTTGGGCAGATCCCAACACCTGGCCGGCAGACCATTACCGGACCATGGCCAATATTCCACCAGGCCCTGGAACGCCGGGGGTAGAGTCTCCAGCTGTCCCGTATATTACGGAATTGCCCTGTGTCCCATACTTACTCAGGAAAACACAATATTTGTCCCATATTTCCATACACATTGCACACCTCCCCACTGTAGACAACATGAATGGGAAAGGCAGGGCCCTCGCAGGGGCGCACGCGAGTCCGAGGGGTAGTAGGAGTGAGCCTTTGGTTTAACCCGATAACAGACTGATACCCCAAATAGGAGCTGACAGGCATTGCTAAAGATGCCAATGCTAATTAATTAGCATCTCATTTTGAGCGGCAACCGGCGGGATATGCCGGTCCGAAGCACGATGCCATTCCCCCTCCGGCGCCTTTTATTGGGTCATGACTGCGCCTCGTCAGCTGAGGGCCGCTTGATAGGGGGGGTGGGGGGTGGTTGACGCGTCCCTGTCACCGTTCCCAGAGCCCCAGGCTACAGCAAATGCTCAGAGCTGCACCATCTCCACGTAGGTGACACCGTGGTTTCCCCGGACGCTGCACCCACATCACCCTGTGCCAGTCACATGGGCAGACCTGCCGGCACAGCGTTCTGGATGTAAAAGTAATCAGCGCTGACATTTTGTCTCCTTATGAGTGAATCAGGCCGCATAGGGAATACAGACTTGCGCTCCCCCACTACTGGTTCTTAAAGCATTACATTAATTTTTTTTGTTTTCAATTTTGTGTAAGTGACATTGTAGCCATCCCCCCCCCCCCCCCCTTCCGTGACCCTGACTGGGATACGTGGTTAGAAAATGGATGGATGGTTGGATGCACTGTAAAGGCATAGGTTCTTGCATTTAAATGCATTACATAATGAACCTGACAAATGATAACATATTATCCTCAATCCCGCACTCTGCGGGTTTAAAGTTTTAAATATTCAGATATTCAGCAAACTGGCCACTTATCTTCATCCAAAAACCTGAGGTGACACTAACCCCCACCCCCATCTGTCAACCCCAAGGCACCAAGCTTACAGGGGTGGCCTGTGTTGGTGGAACCCACAGGAGAAGGTCCAGGGAACAATGGCAAGGCCTTGAGCTCAGAAATGACATTTCCATTTTGGCCCCCTGGTTTGACTCACTCATACCTTGCGTCCTTGCTAAACCTGCTATTTTATTTTTCCACAGTGTGGAGAGGGACTCTGGATTCACAAAAACATAACACATGGACTTCAAACCAATGTGGTAAATTAAGAAAAAAAGAGAAAAATGATCGCCACTCCCAAAACACCCACGAGAGAGGAATAAATAGTGTATGGGTATGTGAAGGTACATTTAAGAAATCTGGTTTCCTTGACCACATCGTCACAATATGCATATACAACTGCTTATTGAATCCAGGCAACGGCGATTTCAAAAAAGAAAAAAAAATTCGGGCTCTGCCAGAGCACAAAGTAAAGCCACAACAAAGGGACTTTAAAGGGGAACTTCACAGACTCGTACGATGCTGTTCGGAGAGCTCAGCCAGCGTAAAAATAGGTCCTTGAGTGAAACGCGTTTTCGTAACAGGTCTTTCATTTTCTTTGCAGGGAACAATGAATAAAGTTGGGGAAAAACTCTCCCCACCAAGCCTCGTTTAAAAGTAGCAAGGCTTGAAGATATTTTCATCGAATTAAGCATATGAATACAAGCACACACACACAGACACACGTACACAAATGCACGCACGCACACACACAGACACATACACACTGCAAAGTTGGCTTTCGTTATTACGGAACCTACTGGCTGCTGGCTCTCTTTTCCCTTTGGCATCTCGTCTGCAGTTGTTATTGTGAATGTGTGCAAAAACAATGCAAAACGGGACAGGTTTCGGTTAAAACTGCACAGCGAGGCGTCCCACACCACAGTGTCGCTCTGAAGGGCCACTGGTGGCTTTTTAAGCCAAAACCAAAGCGAGTGTGCGTGCATGTGTGCACTGTGACACTGGCTCACAAACTGCTGTAACTCACTGACTAAGCACTGTATCACCTTTAATTACTGCTGTTTACTCCATGCTCAAGTGGTACCTCATGCTCTACTTTTGATGATGTTTATTATTGACTTGTTTTTAATGGAAAAGGTGTTACAAGTTTTGATGTTATTAAAACATTGTTCACTTGGTAATAGTCAGATATGAAAATGTTAATGTTGTGTTAATGAACTCTCCAGATAATTAAAATAATTCTCAAATCACACCTAAAATAATTCTCATATAGTTGGTGTTGTTTAACCTAGGAAACTCAAATGCTGAAATGCTCAAACTCAAAAAAGAAAAACAGATAATTACTAACACATGCAATGATGAAGCTTGAAACACAGGTACTTGTGTTTTTTTGCTTTGTTCATTAGTTAACTAAATGACACGATGAGACAGTTTACCCACTTTTCATTCAATTGCAAGACGTAGGGGCAGTGGCAACACCTAGGGGCAGGAGGACTGAATAAAACCAAAAATGCACACACAGGACAGCCACAGGCTCCAGTGGGCGGGGAACTGAACACTGGTCCAACTTGCAGATGACTTCAGAGGTTTGTCATAATTCATGCATAAAGTACAGGAGGGCTGCAGATAATAAAATAAAGGATCCTGGGATAATTGTCCAAGATCCTCCCCCAGTCTGGGGGGTGGGGGAAAGGGGGCGGGGTTGAGGGTCTCAGGAGAACTTTAAAATCGCTAATCCCTCTCATCATTTGAACATGTGCCCTCCAGAGCTGGCTCCTCACTCAGGACGCGGGGGGAAAAAAACATTTCACATTCACAGATGATCCTAATTTGGTGCGGTTTGGAGTGTAATTTAGATCAAAGATATCCATGTAAATGAGTCAGGGCTCCTTAATTAGGTGCCTGTGAAGAGGGAGAGACAGGGAGAGAGAGCGAGAGGAGACGCACCACATCAGTAGGTATGGGTGTGGTGCCCTCAGCTGTGCGGCCTTCGCCTGGCGCTCTCCTGTCACACATACCACCGCTCTTTATTATCGTTATTTTCATTTGCATGGGTCAGACACGGAGACGCTGATGCGAGTGCTTTTGTCAGGTCGTGAGGCACAGCAAGGGAGTGGGTCTGCTTCGGGTCAGTCAGCCCGCTGGCACCTGGAAACATTCACTCGTAGGCTGGGCCAGATCAGCATGTCCCCATGAGTGACCGGGGCTCGCCATGACGTCACGGCACAGGCAGGGGACAGCAGGTGCCGTCCGAGCCGCCATTAGTTAGCGGTCTGGCTGTTGGCAGAGCTGGCATGGACAAGCACTCGGGGGACCCCGGCAGAATGTGCGCTTCACGCCGGCAGGGACGCCATGCCATGCAAGCGGCAGTCAGGCCCCCATCGCAGGGCGTAAGGGTGATGCTGAGAGATGGAAATCTGTCCCGGGAGGCGAGGACAGCCACATGGCTTGCACGGTCTGCCAAAGTATGGCCCGGCCGGGTTGGACCGGGCCAGCTCTGCTCTGAAGGATCTGCACGTCATGATGCCCTCATGCTGCTGCGAGATGGGGCTCTGACCTCAGGCTACTCCGGCACGTTGCCACATAACCAGGGGATTCACTCTCAGATCACTCAGCCGACAGCAGAACCCACAGAATTTGTGGAGAAGGAGCAGGGAGACGCCTGGATGGAACATTTATATGCTGTGGATATGAATTGAAATTGAATGAATGGATGAATGAATCTATCTATCTATCTATCTATCTATCTATCTATCTATCTATCTCTCTCTCTCTCTGTCTGTCTGTCCTATATGTATTTATATATCGCAGAGACTGTCACATGTACATGTCACGTATGTCGGCTACAGGCCCCACGCGGTGGCTGCTCTTCTGCACTGTGCTTTGTCTTCTTCGTTACCTTAAACTCTCCCTCTCAATTTAATTAGCACCGTCTCCGTCGCAGCGGGCCACACGTTGCTCTGGCGGCCAACCGGCCCGTTTGCAACACCCCTATTAATTATAATGAGCTAGAGCCCAGGACCGCTCCATGTCCCGTAATGACCTATCACCCCCTCCCAGGCCATCACCAAAGGCAGGCAGCCCCGTGGATGCTTCTGGAAGCTGCGCCTTCAGGCCCCAGATCTTGCACTGCCGCTGCGGGAGCTCGATGTCCCTTTCACGGCCTAATTATGAGCAGAATAGGCCTTCGTGGAGATGGTGCATGGCGGTGTCCTCCGTCCAGCACCCCTGGGACGCCTTTCCTGTTCCGGGCCCCACTGATGGCTCAGAAATAAGCTGGAACTCCCGAAGAAAGTGAGTGTGGATCTTTTGCAAGATCCCGTGGATTCTACAAGGTCTTAACAGGTCCCTGGCAGAGCACCGGGGAAACTCAGACGCCAAGCTGGCGACGGATTCATGAGATATTTCAGGATTATAGTGGTGCGTGTACGTTTGCAAGACAGCCACATCTGTAAGCCCCCCACCCACCACCACCCACATCCCTCCGGGAGAGGCGCAAACTCGAGGTCTCTGGGGGGGCTCCTATGCTAATTTTCGCTCAACCTCAGCCACTTAATTGTTTTATTGAAATAATTATTTGGATAGTAAGTCACTTCGCCAAGTGTTTCAGGTGTAAGTTAGGCGCTAATTAAACTGTATTCTCTAAACACAGCAGGACTCGAGGGTGTGCAGTCTTGCTCGAGAGCACTGCAGAAACTGTAAGAAAGAGTCATAATACAATGAAAAGGTTTTGCATGACTTTTAAACTTATCAGCTCAAAGGGCTGTTCTGTAAGGAATTTTGCTACTTGTAGTTAAGGTGCTTTTATACACACAGAAACGAAAAAGCAAAGAAAGACCTATTCAAGCTTATGTATGCAGTACAACGCTATGATCAACCACAAAATAAAACAGTTTTTTTTCCCCTGCAGTAGGAGCTCCAGAAATGTATCATTAGCAAAGGATCTGCTGTGTCCGTCACACAGCGACGGGGTTTATGCTCGCTGCGGTAATGAATAAGGCATGTGCTTTATTACAAGCATAATTAATAATTCAAAACTTTGGTACACAATATGGCCTTGGCAAAATTCAGCGAGCCAAATCACTCAAAGGAGAAACAACAGCAACAACAACGGCAGCAGTGATGGCGATAATAACAGAAACTAAAAATGACCAACATTACCAGTACCGCCAGGAGAAGTGAAGAAAAGGAACCAGGATCCAGGACTGAATCGTACAGTAAGTTAGAACAGCCTCGGGCGGGATTCGTAAAGATAGGGAACCGTGTAATCCCCATGCAGAATTTGGGGCCTTATTGATCTAACATTACGAGTCCTTGATCTTTCAGCATTGCAGTGATTCTTGTACACATCCGTTTCAGGATGTGGGTTTTAGTTTATATAATATCTTGTTCCAGTAGCATTACAAAGATTTTATTACAGCAATATAAAAGGGTAGACAGGTGCAGCTGGTATAGATAATTTATTAGATGCGGTCTAAACATCAATAACTGGTGAATTATGACAAAATGGCCATAATCATGTGAAACATTGGGATTAATTGTTAGGTCCAGCTGTTTTAAGAGCGTAATATAACATGATAAGCGCACTGTTGTCCTCCTCATCACTGTTAGTAACCTTGAAACCCAATCGAATGGCTTGCTGGTTGACCATGTGATTCCTTGTGACCGCTGGACTAGGGGTCAGATATTGGTCAAAGCAGTAGGCAACACAAGGTACAACCTATGGCACCATCTACTGATGGGGTGTGGACTTAGCAAGCTGTGCCCCCCCCCGTATGGAGTAGAGCATGCAGAGCGCTGCAACTCATATAGGGAGCCAAATGGTCTTCGACCGGCACTGCTGTCTGAGCATTTTAGGTCTTCCCTGCCCAGCTGTGGGTGGGCATTGCCCCACCCTTCTATCCCTGCCTGTCCCCTGTCACGTCACCTGTTGTGGCCTAAGAGAGGGTCTCCGAAATTTTGGGGTTAAATTACTGAGCAGTGCACCTTCCAGGCAGCAGGGAATTTTCACTCAGAGATAATCAGTACCTTGAGTGAAGGCTGGTTTTAAAGTGTTGCTCCGTGATTGAATCAGCGATAGTCCAGAGATCCCTGTGACCTTTATGTGGACTCGGGTGACTGCAGAGTTTGTTCTCCACTTCGGTGAGAACGGGTAATTGAGATTAAGTCTCAACACTTTAACTCTTGAAGCTGAACAGTCCTTTAAAAGTCACACTGCTGACTTTTAAAGTGCTGGGAAGGGAACTGGAATAAAGTGGTGAAAATCTCCGAACAGTTGGATAAAAGACTTGAAGTTCAAAGAGCTAATGAGCTTTTTCATAATCTGCAGATGCAGAGATAAACACTATACACAAACACAACACGGGCGCAGCCCGGTGGCTCATGACAGCACAGCGGGAGCAGCAGCGCTATGTACGAGGTTCGAAGATGAATAAAATGACGTGACATTCCTGCTGCTCAGCTGCTGGCTTAAGATAATATGCGCACATACGTACATACCTGCAAATACTGACCT
>JAAGVU020000035.1:2608714-2623839 GCA_011763525.2 Mormyrus iriodes
GAAGTCATTGGAGTGCGGTGGCGGGGGACGCCATTGGAGTGTGGTGGTAGGGGAAACCGTTGGAGTGTGGTGGCAGGGGAAGCCGTTGGAGTGCGGTGGTGGGGGACACCATTGGAGTGTGGTGGTAGGGGAAGCCGTTGGAGTGCAGTGGCGGGGGACACGGTTGGAGAGTGGTGGTAGAGGAAGCCGTTGGGGTGTGATGGCGGGGGACGCCGTTGGAGTGTGGTGGTAGGGGAAGCCATTGGAGTGCGGTGGCGGGGGACGCGGTTGGAGTGTGGTGGCATGGCACCCTGTTGGAGTGTGGTGGTGGGGGAAGTTATTGGAGTGTGCTGGTAGGGGAAACCGTTGGAGTGCGGTGACAGGGGACGCCGTTGGATTGTGGTGGCAGGGGATGCCATTGGAGTGCAGTGACAGGGGACGCCGTTGGGCTGTGGTGGCAGGGGATGCCATTGGAGTGCAGTGACAGGGGACACTGTTGGAGTGTGGTGGGGGGGCGTTGTGTGACATGGCAACAGGGGACACCATTGGGTCACAATGGTGGGGGATGCCGTTATTGGGTGGTATTAGGGGATGCCGTTGGGTCGCGGTGGCAGGGGACGCCACTGAGGCACGGTGGGGGGGGATACTATTTGGGCACAGTGGCATGGGTCACCATTAGGGCACGGTGGCAAAGGGCGAGACTGGGGCACAGTGGGAGCGAATGCAGTTTGAGTGTGGTGGCGCGGGACACCGTTGGAGTGTGGTGGTGGGGGACACCATTGGAGTGCGTTGGTAGGGGAAGCTGTTGGAGTGCGGCGGAGAGGGATGCCGTCGGAGTGTGGTGACCGTTGGAGTGTGGTGGCAAAGGGTGCCATTGGGGCACAGTGGGAGCGGATGCAGTTTGAGTGTGGTGGTGGGGGTAGCCATTAGAGTGTGTTGGGGGGATTCCATTGCAGTGGCGTGGGACACACCATTGGGGTGCTGTAGGGGGAACGCTGGTAGGGCCATTGGGGATGAGCAGTCCTCAATGGTGCCAGATGCTCTGCGCATTTGGTGGGGTTTTTTTCCGGTCGTCGATAGATTGATAATCCGGGGAAATGAATCCTCTCTGAGATTATAGCACTTTGAACCTTTTTCCAATTTCAGGCTGAATGTGCAGGCGAACCTGAACAGATGTTCTGGGTGGGTGGGGGGGGGGGGTTTATGGCATCATTACAGCACGGGTTTCACAAGCCTCCAGCTGTCAGATGCTACCGTCAGGCAGAAATAGGAATATACGGTCAAATCTATTTACAGTATGTTTATATACTTTGTAAAGCCTACAACATTATGTTTAAAAATTACTCTGATAGCTATTATTTTGATTTTTAAAAATATTCTGATTAATTTTGTAAAAAACTGATAGGTGTATATACTGTATAAGGTGTATATATATAAATACCAATACAATGGTTGTGTCATTCCAGACTCTTTTACAGCCCCAAAGCTGCACTGTGCAGTACGTTACCAAGAGTGGCTCTTCTGTGAATATCTAACAAAAGGCACAAATGGGCTCATGGCCACCCCACCATGGGCCACCACTTCGGAGCTGAGCCCCCGCAAGCTGCAGCCCCCCGATCCCTCACGTCCGCCCGCTGCTCCAGCTGCTCGTCCGAACGTGCACCTGACCCCCAGCTCCCTTGGTTTCGGAGCAGCTACCAGATTTCAGGACGGGAGGAAATTGTGCTACATTTCCTGACAAATTGAGTTAAACGGACATTAAGTGGGCTTTAAGAATACAAATGGCCGTCTTTATCACAGGTGGACGCCAATGGCTTAATGGGGCCTGCGCTGATGCTATCGGCCCTAATGACTTGACAGGAAGCATTAAGGGCTTTGTGTAAAGAACTGGCAGGGGCCGTACCCGCTAACGCGGACCTGTCAGCCACTCGCCGTCACCCCCTTTGTGTGGGGAAGCAGATGTTTGTATGTATACGGTCAACTGGAATTACAGCAGGCAGCAGATGCCTGAAAGCGTGCCAGGCCTGTACAGACGGAGCGTGTTCTGGGGAGAGCGGGCCTGCCCCCGTGCCATAGGTGATCCCTAGCGGAACATGCCGGAGCTTAGCCGTTTGTTGTATTTTTTTTTTTTTTTTTGGCTTTTCTCTCGTTTTGCCTGGGTAGCATTTAGGAATGCAGCCCAAACTCAGGCCTAATTACAGGCCCTGACAAAGAGGGAGCCTTTTTTTTTTAGACAATTACAGTGCAGGATACAAAGAGCACAGGCATATCCAGAAGCCTCTGGTTATTTACAACATGAATTACATCTTAGAACACGTGTATTATATTCACAATCGCATGCCACATTATTTTATCTGCAAAATAAATCAGGAATGTTCAAGAATATAAACTATAACCTGAAAGTGGTGCACTATTGTTCTTGATAAGCACAAAGGATAACCACCCATTCCAAAGTTTTTAAGTATCTACAGTAAAGTATTTTTTATTGTGATGAATGAAGGAGACAAACTAGAGAAGAGGTGGTATGGTGCTGGATTCAGTAAAGATCCATTTTTAATGAGTGCAATTCTCTTCTACACACTAGGCAGTGAAAGTCAGGTGCCACTGAGCAAATATCCCGCTGTTAGCGGCTAGCCAATCCCATTGCTAGGCTCCGAAAGCCGCGGTTAGCTGAATGCAACTATTATTAAAAAGTTTGTGGATTTCCCCTACCGTTGGTCCGGTAGATCTGCTGTATCTTTTACCCTCAGTAAACGGCACCATGTCATGATATTTCAGCTGCTGTGTAGTATCTGTACTGTGCATATCTCTGCGATGGCTACTTTCGGGTGTTTTAGCAAACTATCCTCGTACGACATCAGGTTGACCTTTCCTGCCCTAAAATGAATTTCCTTCCATAGGCAGCTGGATTATGAAAGTCTGCTCTTAATATTAAATGGGGAATAAAATATGATTAATGGGATAAAAACCTAAACGCAACCACAGGTGCCTCATCAGCTGGCACACATCACATGGCACTCGACTGATGTGAGGTACTGCGTTTGTGCTGGGGGGGGTATGGGGGTGGGCAGGAGTGGGGAGCGTCCCTGCCGTGTTCCTCCATTATGCCAGTGTGCCCAGGAGGATTCAGCTCACAATTCACCCTCAGCTGCTGGGGGTCAGAGGTCCAAAATAGCCCGTGGATCATAGGTCTCATGGTGAATTCAGACCTTGCTCCTTCTCTGACGTTCAGCTTGTCGCACACAAACTTGTTTATTGTTTAGCTGTTAAAATGTTAGAATGAGTGCCGGCCAAGGGTTTGCCTGCTGACCGCGACTGCCTTCAGTAACGGCCATAATGGGATCGTTTGCAGCCTTTAAGCGCCTCGCTTTCCTCACAAATGTGCGGTTTCTTCGCTCGAGTCCATTACGTTTGGGGCATCTGCTCTCTCTGAGGGTCATCGCTTAATCTGTTCAGAAATCTCCAGGCCCTCCTTCCAGGCCCTTCCGCATGAGCAGCCGCTCATCCACGCCTCAGCATTGCCCAGTGAGCTCCAGTTTGTGAATGTGCCCCCCCCACGAGCCCTTCTGCCTGCCTCTGCCTCTGGGGTGTTTGTGTTCCTCTGTGGACCGTACCATTTTGGAGAAAAAAGTGAAACCCTTTGCTCACTTTTTAAAGGGTGGATGGGGCTTTTCCAATGGTAGAATCCTCCCCTTCCAGTCACTGATGTCTGTATCTAAAAACCACATAAGCAAAAGAGCCTCCACACCATTTAAAGAGCCACACCCCCCATTTGGGCAATAATTAACTGGCCTGTCTCCATCCACTCCCCCTTCGCTCAGGCCCCTGCGGACTCCCGAGCAAACGCCCATGTCCATGTGACACGCCTGCACTGGGCTCGCTTGCTCGTATTATGTTATCAGCTTGTTTTTCTGCCATCAATGAAAGCTGTTACCTTCAGCCCCCGCCTCAACATGGTCACCTTAATGCGAGACACCTAGGTCTGATTATCTGATAAGACGTGACCTTGTGTGTGAGGTCAATTGGCCAACCAATCAGAAACCTTCTTCCTTCTCTCTTACTTTGATTTGATAGCTTCCCTCACCCTGATTACTTGGATAATAACTGGTCATTACGAGCATCAAAAACACCTCTAGTTTTCCAAAAACTGGAAAAGGGGGCTATACATTCCCAGACTGTGCGCACATGGAATTCTGAAAATCTGCTAAAAAAAAAATAAATCTACAAAAATCCTACTGATATTTAAAGCACATTGCGTCACATGATAAGTTTACACTTGGCTTGTAGGACCCACTGCAGCTATATGGCTTCTCCCTCCAAAGCAACAAGTTCCCTGACAGACGGTTCAGTGCCTGGGTCTTTGGAAGTGGAGGCAGAGATGCATTTATCACCCTGACATCATTGTCTTTGTGCGCGCTCTCGGGGCCGGCCCTCACCCCACAGAAACAGGTAGCTCGCACTCCATTAAACAAACACTGTGGCCGCGCACTTTTATTTGACGTTTTATTTGGCCAAGACAAATGAGCGGCAGTTGGATTATAACATAATTTGTCTTGTCTTTATTACCAGCACAAAGGACACCATTCATTAATTATTTTGCCGTCGTGGCCCAACACTAACTGGAAAGGTCCCTCATTGGACAGATGGCGAGGACAATGTTATTTATATCAATCAGGACCGAACGCTTGAGCCCAATGACTATACCTTGGACCGGCTTGATTTATGCCTCTCGGCCTGCAGCTCGACCCCCACGGGCCCCTGCTGGTCCGTTTTAATCGAAACGGGACTGACAGCGGAGTCAGATTTGGCGTGCTTGTGTACATGCTGTGTTTGTTCTCCTTCTCTCTCCTGGAGCAGAGATCGCTTTGCCTTTCCCCGCTAACCGCCCTTGTGGGGTCCTCACCGGCTCCTAGCGAGGGTTCTGTCAGAACTTTTTACTGCCCGCAATCGAATCTGGCCGACCATCCCCGACACACATGGTTTCAGAGCACCTATTGGCTGAGGTAATCTGAATGAGGGCCTCATTAAATAACAGGACTCGTACTTACTGCCGGCACAACTCCAGCATGACAGTATTGCCCCGGGAGAAAAATATTTTGACTTTAATGATTTTATTTTGTCGTAAGTACATGGGAAAAAAAACTTCCTTCTAACACCTGCCAACTCATTTCATGCTACTTAGACCTTGAAGACTTGAAGTAAATAATGTGAAATATGATTACTATAGAAAATAAAATAGTTTGTCACCAGTATGCCTTGTTCACTTTGCCTGACATAATCGATTATTAACCTGGCCACACATGCTTCTTTCCAACAGGTTCTTGTGTGTTATACACACAACCTCTGGCGCAGGCTGAGGAGGGCTGGCAGAATTCAGCAGCCCAGGACTCACTTCCTTCAACAGCTGTGTGGTGGGGAACGCCCTCACATCCCGTATCACAGTGTGTACGGAAGCTCTGCTGCAGAAGATCAAGGGCTGCAGTCTGCCTACCGTCAGGGGCATCTACATCAGCAGGAAGAAGGCCTTCTGCATCATGAGGGGCTCCACCCCCCCGCATATGCCATTTGTCCCCATTCTGCAGCAACAGGCACAGAACCTCCGAGACTGCCCCCCACCCAAAACAAACATGGCCATGGACATCAGCACTACGTACAGATAAACTTTACCGTCACTATCACCCCACAAACCTACTGTGTGCTATGTGCACCGTCCTCATTCAGCACGTCTCCAGTCCACATTCCATTTATATATTTCTATTTTATTTTGCCATTTTATTTTTCTATTCTATTTTATATTTGCTTCTATTTTATATCTTTTTTATATCATTATATAGTTTAATTCCTTGTGGTGTCGTACTGCGCACTGGGACCCGAAGAAACATTTCTGCTCCCGTTCATTGCACATTGTGCTAATATGCAGGGATGTCAGTAAACTTTTGAGTCTTGAGTAAAATGAAGAGTAGCTAAAACTAGCAGCTAAAATCGTCGTACGTCGCTGTGGTCCTATGCTCTGGTGTTCATAACCACTCAAACCCTGAATTTCCGTGGGGACTTCAACAGTCACTAAATATTAAATTTAATATTAAACACATGCCTTATTTAGGAGACGTTGACGTAGCATGGTCTGCTAATTAGCTACCCTCATCTGACTCTATTCACTGGCTACTTTTTGAATTTTTTAAAAAAAATAGAGGGTTTGTGACATTTTGGATGGGACCCCAGAATGCAGAACCCAGCTCCCGCTGTGCTGTCCAACTTCTGTCCTGTCCAGGTTTTAGGACAGTAAGTGTCCATAACCCTATCTTCCCGAAAGATGCCTCACTGTGGCAAGTCCACACGCACCCATCTCATTCAATAGCCAATCCCACTTATCCATCGCATTCCAGTCAATTCAATTTAAAATTCAAAAAAACATATTTTTAAAATGTTTGTCCCAAACAAACAGGGTCACTTTCCCTTGCTTTGCCACAACAATTACAAATGTGTCTGGAGTCGCATCAAAAGGCGAGAAATATTTGTAAGTCCCATTATCAACCACAAAAGCAGAAAATGCTTTATGGGAAATTCTGCAAAAACAGTGTAACTGGCCGCTGATCTAAATGAGCACTATTATGGTGTTTATGCTTGTAACTGCAGATTGCCACTCTGGCTAGCCATTTGAAATCTTGAGAGACTTTGATGATTTATGACCTGTTACAATATAAGACAGTTAGAAGGAGTCGAGACCCCCTTATGTGAATTCAATAAAACCTTATAGATGGATGTTGCAATACAATACACACGTTTGGAAAATATTGACAATATACTTCCTGAATTCAATGTGATGTGGATGCTGTTAAAAGTACGCTCTTACACTGTAAAAACACCATTTTGGTTTGAGAATATTTGTATTGCAAAACATGTTCTCACCAGTCTCTGGAATCCTGCCTACTATCCTTAAAACTTTTTAATTGCAGATACTGTAAGTTTCTCATAGAATAAATGTATCAATATAACCATTTATACATCCTGAAGATAAAATAAATGCCCCACACGGGAATCTCTGTGCAACCTAGAAGCACAAAGAAATAAATGAAGCCATACTATGTCTCTTACAAACAATGTGATTTCTTATTTGTGTAAATAAAGCTTGTTCCATAATGTTACTTGTAGGATTAGCTTGCTCATTGAAAAGGAAAATAAAAAACATGGAGCAAATAGGTTTACAGGTTGTGATTAAGATTTTAATGCCCTCCCCTTTCTGCTTTTAGTTAATGAAAAACAAAGTCTGGAAGGATCTAAGTTGTAATTTATTAAACATGAAACGTTCCTTGATGAAATATAGAAATGAGATATATTTTGCATTTCAAAGATTTAAGCTGACAACTTACTTGCATGCAAATTAAGCTGAAATTTATATATAAAAAAGTTTTTGAAGCAAAATTGATTCTGAATGTGCTTGTTACAATGACGCTGAGCACAGATAAGGGGCCGTTTATTTCTCCAAAGCGCTGAAATGAGTTTCTCTCCACCATTGTATGTTAGTGTTCATCTCCTCTTCCAAGGCACTGCATATTAAAGCAATGCATCAAATTAGTAATACATTTGTTAATTACAAATTTAAAAATCACAACTGGGTTGTTTTCCTAACATATTTCTTTGCATTTAATTCAAAAACAACACTGCAAATGTATCCCTTAATCATTTGGGTGAAGGATTTGACGGTGAAAAACATAAATTAAAAAATCTTCCCCAAAAGCTTCTCTTTTGTGCCATTTTATCATCTATTTCCCACCAAATTCAGGCCAACACGCGTGATTTAACCCACCATACGTAGCTATTTCCTGTAAAGAATGGTCCATTCGGTCGAGCTCCAAACCCATTTAAGGTTGCAGTGGGTAAAGGACAGTATGAAAGCAATATGTCAGGAACAAGCCCTCATTTTTAAAATGTTAGTTTTTATTGTGTTGTTGCTTTCTAATCTAATGGTGATTATTTGTTAGCCTAGCCTGAAAGCAGTGTGTTATGTACAATCATTCTGTAAAGTAGCTTAGCTTTCGCTATTCAGCAATCACTCAGGTTGTGTAACAGTCCATTGCGTTAGATATTCATGAAGCTAATGCGCTCCTTTCCTGATAAAATATGTGGCTGATCACCGCGCTCACTGTTCAGCTGCCCGCCACAGCGCCACATATTTGCATACATTTGGCGTGCACGCACTTTTGGTATCCGTCTCCACACCACGTAATAAGGTATAGATTTTTCTAACAGCCTGTCTTGTTAGCTTTATTATTCCAACCTACTGGAATAAATTAAAACCCTTGAATGCGACTCCAAACACAATGCCTGAAACTAGCCGTGATCTTTCACCAAACAGATGCTAACAGAATGTTAAAGTGTTGCCATCATTTCTATCTTAGTCTGAGCAACGCTGTAGCACTTAACCTATCCTTACCTTTACGATCCATTTCCAGAGCAAATAGTTATTGTAAATAGCTACGTAAATTAATTTACTAATAGCAGTCTGTCAGGTTTCCTTCAGCTTCAACACATATGTGGACGATTGCGATTTTTTACGTAGCTGACATCTGCATCTTCTCCTTTGCAAAGGATCGGCCATGGCATGTTCTAGTGCCCTGCAGGCTTCATTAGCATTGCGACAAACAGAGCAATTTTACAACATTATAAGCACTTGAGTTAATACACTCAAATCTCCAAATAAAAAGCACACGCTTCTGTTTATTGGGTGACAGCTCGAAGTGGGAGGAAGTCTGGGATGCAAGCCGTTTTAGGTTCCACGAGTTAAATGGGAGAAGCCGCCTCCCATGACCGAACAGACAGGGCTGTGTTCGTGCTGCTCAGCTGCTCCGAGGGTGCCATTTCAAGGTCCGAAGAAACAGAAGCGATGGGGTTTTACAGCGATGCCTCTGCCCACCCACCGGCTGGCTTGAGCCGCGGCCTGACATTTGCTCGTTGACTGGAAACACTCGCAACGGGCCGCCACCGGCATTGTGCGGGGATGTTAGGTAGTGATTCTCATAAAGGCCCGATTCATCAGCGCGGGGGCGGCACAAAAGGGCGAGCTTGTCAGTGAGACAGGTGGCGGGAGATCTCGCTCGGATACTGAGCGATATGAATAATAGATTCTAGGAAATGTGCGCCAGGACCCGGCCTGTAAACACAGCTGCCTCCCCTCCCTTCCAAAAAGGGCAGCTTGGCAAAATAGGGGAGAGTGGCTGCACCTGAGGACCGCGGCCGATTAACTAATCAAAATTGCAGGCTAAATGTGGCGGGGGGGCAGTATTACCGCCTAGTATCCTTGTCGCTGGGAAGCTGGAGAGCTGGGGGTTTTAGGAAACAGGAGGATGGTGGAGGGGCAGTCGGCTGTCAGCATTAAATATGAACGGCATGGAAATGAACGATGGAGGAGAAAGAGCAACATGTTTAAATATTAAACTCTTCTGTGGCTACTAAACCTAAAGGTTCATGGCTACCAAAGCTAAAGGCTCTTGGCTAACAAAGCTGAAGGCTCGTGACTACCAAAAGCTGAAGGTTCATGGCTACCAAAGCTAAAGGCTCGTGGCTACCAAAGCTAAAGGCTCGTGGCTAACAAAGCTAAAGGCTCGTGGCTACCAAAGCTAAAGGCTCGTGGCTAACAAAGCTAAAGGCTCGTGGCTAACAAAGCTAAAGGCTTCAAAGCAACCAGAAGTCATCCATTCTCTATGGGAGGGTGTATCGCCAGGCAGCGAGCTCGATTTGGGCGATGCAAATGTCAAAATGAACTTAAAGCCCAGTCAACATTATAGTTATGAGCTATGATGCGGCAACCAATCGGAATGTATGCTCCGCTAAAGAGAGTTCCACAGAACACGAGCGTATAAACTTTTGTTTTGACCAAACAGTTCCCAAGCATAATGGCGAAGGAAAAGCTGAATGAAACGCCGTCAGGGTATAAATCGTGAGACAGAATACATCTCCACATGGCATGTTTTGGCCTCTGTACAATTCTAAATGGCATTTTTTAACCTCTAGACTGGAAAAATCAGCATAAAAATATGCATTTAAAAAGCCTGTGTAGACATGCTTTTTTATACTGCGTCAACATGGTATAAATGTACATGCTAAAACAAAAGGTCTTTCGGTCCTAATATATACCTAGGCTAATACTTCTATTCAAGGGTAAAGGGTTCAGTCTGTAATGCATTATATTGGTTGCCATATGATAATATTTAGGCTTTTAATCATAACCACTGAAACTCAAAATTTGTGAAAATTTCTACAAAGAGGTTCATTGTTTTGTCTGATATGGCGAATTATATGTCTGACTTGGAACAATTTAATTAAAAGGAGCAAAGTAGTCAGGACCGGAGTGGGACTAACTTTCTGAGCAGGAGCCCAATATAAAACTATATAAACAATTACACTGTTATTATAGGCTTCCATTAGCATATCCATCATCTAGGCTAATGAACGTACATTCTTACGAAACGCTTTAATTTTGCTTTCATGTAATTTTTACCGGCACATTTCACCAATATCATTAAAAAAAAAGGTCACAAGACCTAGCATTCTGAACGATCTTGTACATACTCAATCTACATCAGAGAGCGTCTTGAGAGTTCTCCAGCATCACGGGCAGGGCGAACGCTGACGCTGTTGCAGCCCACGGTGGAGACGTACAGTTAGGGGAAGGCTCTGGTATTTCACGGGTGCAGAACTTTGCCCTGTGTGGTAGCAACTGTGTATTTCTTTGGGACCCTTCTGCCACAATATGAGAGGCATCACACATCAACAGCAACGTAGCTAGCTAGCATCACTGGAGACCACTATAAGACAATTATTTGACCGTATTATTTTCATTTTGAGTCATTTTCAGTTTCAGATGTTGAGGAGTAAGATGCCAATTAAGATTATAATATATTACTATGTGGCATATCAACAACTGATAAATATCTAGCTAAGTAAAATCTGTTTTTCTGCAGGGTATTCTGTATGGTGGTATAACTGTCCTGCTAATGTTTCTGTACCATAAAAAACCAAACCTACATTGTTGGCTGTTTTTATTACATTTGATGACTCCCTTGCTGGAGTTTAGGAAGAATTTGCCCAGCAGAAGGTAATTAATTCTTCAATTAAAATGTTGTTAAACATTTTTAATGAGTAATGGGCACTCGGGAATTTGATACAAAAGTCTTAAAGAAATCTTAAAGAAAGGCAAGAAAAACATGGATTATTTACCTTCTGAAAACATGCTTCATGACCTAGAATGAATATCAAACAGATTCACAAATATAAATAAAAAATCAAACGAGCTCTAGAGTGACTAAACGTGCTTCATCTCAGGTGATTATTCTAGACTGTTCTCATGTGCTGTTTTTTTTAACATTGCAAATTAGGCCAGGATTACGCTCACAAAAACGTATCATCAAACAACGCTGTAAGGATCCAAGGGCAAATGAGCGTATTCCCAGCTCGGCAGATTTAATTAACACAGAAGAAGCACATTTCTGTTGTGTAGAGGAAAACTATCGTATCAGATTAAAATCCAGAAGTTCATTTTCAGTCTGATGCAATCTGCTCACCACAGTCGAGGGTGCAAATTCAGGCCCCTGGAATGCTAATTTGAATGCCCTCCTGTGGTGCGGCCCCTGTACGGTGTTTATGACCTTTAAAGGACCGCATTAGGGGTTTCTCTACGGCTCGGGCGACTGCCGTGATGCCTGAGCAACAGCAACCCATAATAGGAGGTGCGATCTGTGGGAACCTGGCACTGCCGTCTCAATTAGTGATTTGTAAATGTGTTCCTTGCTTAATCACCCAAAATCCGGCCCCTAGGACCCTTGCTAATGCAACCCCATTAAAAGGGCCATCAAAACAAAAGATCTGCTCCTAATGACAGCAATCCCTCACCGCTGTCATGGAAGAAAAGCCAAACTTGTGTCTTAAGTGAGGACTGATGGATGACCGGGATCTGCCGTGTCAGACAGCTTTATTATGAGTGATGGACGAGAGCGTCCGTGCCGTCCATCCCATAAGGCACTTCACCAGCTTCCGCTAAAAGCAGGATAAGGGGTGGGGGGAGACTGCCCTGCACTTATGTACACCTGCTAATTAAGCGCAATTCACACGCACTTCCCGAAACCCATTTAGGAATGGTCATTACTTGCCTCCACAGCACCTCCTTCTGGGAGGGTCTGAGACACATTAGTTAGAACTTGAGACTCTGCAATAAAGAGGCTTCTTCGGTGAGTTGAAGTGTGCCTGCTGATGACAGGGGTTCGAGCCATGTTAGAGTTGGAGTTTGCAGACAGTACGCCAAGGTCAAGGACTATGCTTTGTTCAATCAAAGAAAGCACAAAAATAGATAAGTCATTGTATTAATTATATGAGGAAAATCCCCATTCCTCTGTCTATACATAAAAAATAATCGAAACACCCACCAGGACTCCTCCAAACAGCGTCCCCTGAGAATCCGCATATGGGTATGATACTTAACAAAGAATCAGCTCCTGAAAGGGTCTCCACCAGCACTTCTCTGTCACCCTTTCTCTCCTTCTCTTCATCAGCCCTTCTCTCCATTGGGCCTTTCTCTCAGTCAACACTCATCACCCCTTTCTCTCATCACCCCTTTTCTCCATCAGATCCTTCTCTCCATCTCAACCTATTACCCCGTCAGGCCCTTCTCCATGTCGCCCCTTTTCTGCCTCACTCCTTCTCTGTCGCCTCCTTCTCTCCATTACAACCTTTTCTCCACTGGGCCCTTCTCTCTGTCGACCCTTTTCTGCCTTACTCCTTCTGTCCGTCACCACTTCTCTCCTTTCTCTTCTTCATTGGCCCTTCTCTCCATTGGGCTCATTTACCCAGTTTCTTCATCTCCTCTTTTTTCTATGACCCCTTCTCTCATCGCCCCTTTTCTTCATTGGGCCTTTCTCTTCATCAGCCCTTAGCTCCATTGCCCCTCCTCTCCATCATCCCTTCTGTCACCCCTTTTGTCCATCGGCCCTTTTCTCTGTCAGACCCTTCTCTTCATGGCCCCTTCACTCCGTCACCCCTTCTCTTCATTGCCCCTTCTCTTTGTCGGCCCACCTCTAGTTCACACCTTTTCCCATTACCCCTTCTCTCTGTCACCCCACCTCTCCGCTGCCTCTTCTTTTCATCAGCCCTTCTCTCTGTCACCCCATTTCTCTGTCGCCCTTTTTGTCCTCTTCTCTTCATCAGCCCTTTCTGTTGCCACTTTTCTCCATTATAGCATCCATCACCCCTTTTCTCTGTTACCTCTTCTCTTCATTGCCCCTCTTCTCAATTGGGTCCTCCTGTCACCCTTTCTCTCCATTATCCCTTTCTCTGTCACCCCTTCTCTCTGTCTGCCCATTTCTCCATCATCCCTTCTCTCCATTGCCCCTTTTCTCCATTGGCCCCTTCTCTCCATTGGGCCCTACTTTGTCACCTCTTGTCTCATCACCTCTTTTCTCTGTCGCCTGTTTTCTCAGTCACCCCTTCTCTCCATCAGCCATTTACTCCATCTAACCTTTCTTTCCCTTGCCCTTTTCCTCCATTGCCCCTTTAGGCCCTTCTCCATCAGGCCCTTTTCCACTGGCCCTTCTCATCGGCCTTTCTCTCTGTTCCATTGGCCTTTCTCATCAGCCCATCTCCCTCTTCCATTGGCCCTTCTCCCTTTTCCATTGGCCATTCTCCCTTTTCCATTGACCCTTCTCCCTCTACCATTGGCCCTTCTCATCAGCCCATCTCCCTCTTCCACTGGCCTTTCTTATCAGCCCTTCTCCCTTTTCCATTGGCCCTTCTCGTCGGCCCTTCTCCCTCTTCCATTGACCTTTCTCATCAGCCCATCTCCCTCTCCCATTGGCCCTTCTCCCTCTTCTATTGGCCTTTCTCATCGGCTCATCTCCCTCTTCCATTGGCCTTTCTTGTCGGCCCTGCTCCCTCTTTCATTGGCCCTTCAGGTTGGCCTTCCTGCCTCTTCCATTGGCCTTTCTCATCAGCTCATCTCCCTCTTCCATTGGCCCTTCCCATCAGCACATCTCCCTCTTCCATTGGCCTTTCTCGTCAACCCATCTCCCTCTTCCATTGGCCTTTCTCGTCGGCCCTTCTCCCTCTTCCTTTGGCCCTTCTCATCAGCCCATCTCCCTCTTCCATTGGCCTTTCTCGTCAACCCATCTCCCTCTTCCATTGGCCTTTTTCGTCGGCCCTTCTCCCTCTTCCATTGGGCCTTCTCGTCGGCCCTGCTCTCTCTTCCACTGGTCCTTCTCCCTTTTCCATTGGTCATTCCATTCTGTCAGCCCTCCTCTGTCTTTGCTGGATTGTCAGGCACTTTTAGTGACAGGTAATGAAGCGAGCCATTAACTGCAATAAAAACGATTCCACACACCATTCCATTAAGCATAAATTATTTGGCCACTTGGGGTATGTGCATTCCAGATTACTTATTCTTTTTGTGCTCCAAATTACCTATTCTTTGTGAAGTTTCTTTCACATTATTAGCAAGCTTTGCAGCTAGCCATTGGTTTTTTTCCAGGTCTCTGCGCAATACATATTTTTCTGTTCTCTTGCAAGAAGACTCAGTTGGAGGTAGCAAGGGCCGCGGAGGTAGGAACTGGGTGTGAACCCGAGCGGGGAGGACAGCGGGCGCCGGAATGTTCTCTCAGGATGACATCAGTGTCCCGGGACCTCCTTGTGTCACCCCTTTGATATTTCCTATTGAGACGGGATCAAAGCAGCTGGCACACATGGTCCTACTGCAGGGCAAACCCAGGAAGCTTAAAACTCGAGCCACTAAACAATTGAAAACATATTCAGGAGAAGAAAAGAGAAAGACGCGATGAAATCTCAGCCCAAGAAATGATCATCCGTGCACTGAAATCTGCACCATGACAGATGAAAGGCTGTAGTGCGTGTTTTTTTTGGCCCTAATTATAAAAGCCGTTTCCCTTTAAGAAAAGTGGCATGCATGGCCCGAGTGGCTTGCACACATATCTCTCAATCGGCAGACTGTGTTGCAGGTAAGGCTAATTACACCTCCTGCTATGAGGAGGTCTGCCAGTACTAATTAGATACCTAAACTGCAACTGATGGCAGCAAAAACACACACATGCTGTTTTCATCTGTTTAACTGCAAGCAAGTGCCTGGATGAAAGAAATATATATATATA
>JAAGVU020000035.1:2649566-2665473 GCA_011763525.2 Mormyrus iriodes
ACTACAACATAAATATAGAAAAAAAATACTGTTTATTTGCTGGCCCAGCTGAAACTGTATTTACTCATTATTTTTCTGTGTTCAGCATCCATATGTATATACACAGTGTGTGGGTGTGTATATTTATAATGATTTTCCTCAAAAATAGCAGCTACATTATCATGACATGCTGGCTGCAGGTAGCACTGATGCACTATTCTGGTCTTTTCAGTAAATTTGTGTAGTTTGTCTGCTCAGGCAATCGAGAAATACAGGCCTGATAGATGGGCTGTCAGGCTCATCCTGAATGTGCCTTTGGAATACCGAGCAGTCCCCATCTCCGCTCATACGGGCCGGACTGTGGCGTAAAATGTGCCCTGCTGCTATTGTCATTTTAGTAATTAATGATCCCTGCTAACACCTGATGTGCCTTTTGTCAGTGGGTAACAGAGCGCTATCAGGGCAATATCCTATATGATGTCATGCCAAAGAGTATTTTACAGCTGGTATCCATTATAGATGGGCAACATGACGGATACGGTCATAATATTAATGTAAGACTGACAGGTAGATGACATGAATCATTGCAGACTTTATTTTAAAGCCAGAGTCTCATTGGCCTGCCACTAACAGCCATACATAAATGTCATTTCATTGTGGCCATAAAGTATTATGAAGCAGGCTTGATAGCAAATATTAACTAGCACACAGTCATTCATGGTGGTACCCTGGTCTGGTGACCTGAGCTGTGAGCCTGTGCTGCGTCTTCTTGGGTCTGGGTGGAAATCAAGGCTAATGCTTCTCTGGATGTTTCACAAAGAGAAATAATATTGGGGGGGCAGTGACTGTTAAAGTGAGCCTGCGGTTGATCTGGGTTCATATGTTACGCAGAGACCATACCGAGATTTCCTGAGCGGGCTTTGCCAAGAACATTAACATCATTTTGAATTGGCAATGGTGAAATTGTTACCCGGGGGAAGAGAGAGCTTAGGCAAATTACTGTGTAAATATAAAATAAACTCACCTTCACAGGGTGGAATAATGGTAGCAGTTGCCTCGCTGGTGCGGGCTGCTGCACGCTCTACCCCGGAGACACGCGGTGGCACGAAGGCCCAGCGACTTCATCTCATTTACATTAGGGATGTAATTAGAGAGCATGACTGGCACTTCTCTCCCAGGTATGGTCAAAGTAATAATCCAGTGATTAGCCGACCAGGAGGTTGCATTCTAGTTTAACCTGCACAAAAGGCTTTGCTCATTTGCAGGAGCTGGCAACATCTGTCAGTAATGGTGGGGGGGGGTGGGTGGGTAGGCCTTACAAGCGGAGCATAATGTGATGTCGCGAGCGAGGGGTGGGCGGACGGGTGGAACAGCAGCTGAGAACGAAAAAGCCGAGGGTGTTTCACAATACCAAGAACGCAAAGACTATACGTGTGGTTTTGGCATGACCGGTTTTGCTAACTTGCCTCCTAAGAGTGAACTCAATGAATCATGGATTGGTCTCATTTGGCAAGAATGCAACTGATGCACCCTTGATATTTGAGGCTGGGTAGGAATGACATCCAGGCATTTTTACCGTCCTCTCTACTTCTGTTCTTAGTATTGGTACTGGTCTTCGGCAATGGAAGATGACGTAGAATGGGTACACGAGAACATAAGTATGGTCAAGTATATATATTGAGAAACACTCCGAGCCTACCAGGGGCGGGACAGTCTCCGTTAGCTGAGGACCCTCCCTGTCTGTCAGAGTGCTTTTGGCATGCAGGGGAACACTCCTACCTTTGATGAGACCTTTCTCCTGCAGTGTCTTCATCGATGGACGCCTTGAAATGAATTTCTTGAGTTTGCTCTTCACCCCATTCTTATCGGCGCTGTCTGAGGCGCTGTAGTTGAGCTTGAAAACTAGACAGGGATTCACAGGGTCGACAAGGAGTCACAATTAAAAAAAGGGAGATCTGAGTCCATTACTAATTCCTGCAGTAACCATACACTATTTACGAAAGATAAGCTGTGGTTTTAAAAAATATTTTAATCACAGGAATAAATTTACATAATCATGACCAGTACTGGCACAAACAGATATTAGTGTTAGTAACGATAAAGTCTAAATTGTAAATAGATAAACAACCCAGAAATATAAAATAAATAAATGTAATAGTGTTATGTGCCAACTACCCATAGGGGTTAAAATGATCTTCTGACATGTCGTCAGAAAAAAAAAAAAAAGACAAACACACAAAAAGAAAAATGAATCGAGCCTCGGGATGCAAAAATTGTGCAAGCTAATTAAGTGGGAAAAATACATAAAATAAAATACATGTGAGAGAATCCTACACGAGAATCAATATCTTCAAAGACACCTGAACTGTGAACTACAGCTTTAGATATTTAGATACATATTAGGAAAAATATATCTGTAGAGCTAAAGATACAAACAGCCTGATGGAGAGGGCGAGACAACCTGTTGCGCCAGTCTGACTGCGTATCCGAGCGACAGCCTCTGATTCGGCACATGGTGTTCACGGGCAACCCAAAGCCATCCCCATTACCATAAATCCACGTAATGGTCTTTTACTCACTACTTGCACTAAGAGGCTCGTCATTCTTCAAGCAGAAAAGTTAAGACTTTATCTTTGCATCTCATAACATTTCCCGCACCCACTTTGCTGAAGCGCATGGCACTATTTTACCCTTCACATAGACGGCCGAAATTGAAGAAAACTTTGCTGTTGGTTCAGAATGGGGTATTCAGAAAATACAGCTCTTTAGAGCAATTTGAACTGTTCATTATAACAGCATAAAGTATATTAAATGCTAAAAGGACAATATTCCTCACTGCAGCAAAAAACGCTACCAATGCTAAAAGCTAAAAAACATGGGATGTCGCTAATATACATACACGTCATTTTTATTTGGCCATTTAATGAAATACTGGAGTAGCTAAATAGGGTTTATTTATATTACAAACAAATTGGTGTGCATAAAGTAGCTCTGATGCCCTAGGCCAGTGTTTCTCAATCCGACACTCAGGGACCCAGAGACAGTCTACATTTTTGCTCCCTCCCAGCCCCTGCAAAAACGTGGACTGTCTGGCACAGAGCTCAGAGGGAGCAAAAACGTGGACCGGGTATGGATCCCCAAGGACTGTATTGGGAAACACTGCCCTAGGCAGTTTTGCATGTGCATTCATACGCAGCCCCCACCCAAACACTACACATATTAAACACGTGGCATAGACAACAGCCGGTGTACAGTGCGTAGGTCTGCAGAGATACGGTGCTCACAATGCCAGCCGAGAGAACCACAGCCCTGACACACGGTCTGGTTTCTGCGCCTTTGGTGAACAGGACAGCAGTTAATCGCTCCTGGCTAGGGGACACGCTAATGCCAAGCTCCATGGGAATGATAAAACACCCAGAATGACACGCATAAGGATCTCCCACTCCACTCCTGGGAATTTCATCTTATTCCTTACAGCAAGATGAGAGGGAGGCTCCTATCGGTGTAAAGGCAAATTAGCTGAGCCCCTTAATTGCTGTGTATATATTCTGATAAGTTGGGACATCCTTTCCTTGGGAAAGATTCAAATGGCTACTTGAATTTTTACCAGTCATCACCCCCCCCCCCCTCAATTTACAAACCTGCAATCCCTGGAGTTACAAAATAATTAATTACCGTCAGTTGTACACTGGAGTGCTTTTAAAGTATGTTCTGGGCATCGGCGTTTTTGAAGAACTATCAATTAAAGGGATTCTGAGCTGGACCGACGCATATCGACAGAGCATGTCAGGGTAGAGCACCATTGACTAGCTTGCCGGCATGTGTATAGCTAAACCAATTTATTCCGAGTGTCTGCACTTAGCTGAAATACATTTCAATAGCCTTTGGCCTTGTCTCCATGTCTTAAGTGGTGCTGTAAATAAAGGTCCGATTCATAGCAGAAAATCTCCCACACGTTATTTAATTTGTTCCCGTATGTGTTCACCTGTGTTGGTTCAGCCTTGTTGACAGAATTGCATTTAAATCAAAGCCACAGCCTTGGCGATTTCGGTAAAATGGAGGTGAATAAAGCCAAGTTTTCATTGGATTTAAAGATCAGGGGAAGCGTGAAATGAATATCCTTATCCATACTTGTTTTCTCTTTACTATATAACCATATCATTGCTAACGGGGCACATGATAGCATTAACACAGGAATGCCATATTAAAAGATTAGGCTAAAAAATTGACTTGGGAGATGAGCAGGTCCGTACATTTTCCCAGTACGTTTTGTCATCAGCCATTAGTTTACGGCTTAAGTGGCTACGGGTGACTGCATCGATGCTCTGGAACTTTCTTTCATTTCACTGCTGAGTGCTGAGCACATGAAGGGGACAATGAAATGGAAGATTAATCATCACGATGCTGCTCGTCAGTCTCCTGCGTCCGTGTCGTCTACTGGAACCTGGCCGACTTCGAAACCGACGGCTCATTCTTTAATACGTAAAGCCGCTCACCGTACGTGATCCTTGCTTGTTCATTTGCCTGGGTTTTCTGTGCTTCTCACGCAGAGCGCCACTACGGTCCAGCTAAAGCATGGGCCGCAAACCAGAAGAGGGGCCTTTGTGTCGATTTCACAGTGCGGACAGGCAGACAGCTCAAACGCAGGACGGTAAACATTCATCCGCAGAAATACAATCATGAAGTGTTTATGTAGCTTCATTAACCGGTATTTTTCCGGGTTCAGCTGAATTCTGTCCAACATGAACTAAATGAAATCTAAGCATCAGCAAATTGCTTAGACCATAGAGTACAGGTCAGTCACAGGTGAAGAACACAGCTCCTCAGTGACATTTATCAGCACCAGTTCCTCTCGGCTCCAGGTATCTGGTGTCCCAGTGCTTATGCGATTATAGTTTTGCATTCCTGCATGCTTAAAATAATAGGAATTCCAAAAACGCTGCACAGAAGGTAAAGTATTTTGACATCTGATTAGCTCTTACAGTGTGAAAACACTGGTTTGAGGTTAGTCACTACAGTGTGCTGACTTTTATTACTAGTCAGTGAACTCCCATGATTCTTAGAGGTGTTTGTTTTTGTTTCTGTTGTGTATAAACAGTTGTGATATGCTTCACTTCCAGCAGGGGGAGAGACTGGGCTCTTTACAAAGAGCACCGCGATAAACACCGCGGTTAAGCCGGTCAGCTATTAAATCCTTTTCAAGTTAACAGGAAGAGTGACTGGACAAACCCCACCATTAAGACCAGAATCCATAGGCTATCAACAATATAATGTGGTTCTGTTCTTTCTTCAGAAATGACCACAATTATCTTTTACTTTTACTATAAAGAGGGGGAAATCCGACGGCATACCAGTGTAATACCTTAGAATCACCTAGGAATTATTATGCATATTTGACTTTTAGATATTTTAAATTGTGCCATATCATTTCTATCATATAGAACACTCTAGAAAGGACTTGCATACATGGCTTCTTCAGTTAATTTACCATGTATCAAGTGCTGGCTTTATAGTGGTGAAAAACTGCGGGCAGCTCACAGGAAAGCTGCAACTCACAGATATTTCCACACAGAGGACAGGCACGGTCTGATCCCTGCTCAGAAGACCTTTGCTCTGTTCCTTACACCCGCTGCTAGAGAGGGTGAACATGTGACTAAGATTCTGAGGAATAAACAGCTTAGTGACCCAAATGCATTAATTACTAGTTAACTTCAAGTTGCTTCTAGATGTTTCCACCTGCCACCCTAAACGACACTGACACAAATAGCAAACCGACTGACTCTTGCGGTAAGGGGTGACTACTATCTAGTAATTCTCAATTATTGATCTGTTACCTGAAGATGACTGATACCATTACAAGTCTGACTTGTTTGTACCATCCCAAAATACGGTTTGTGAACTTGGGGATTTTATAAGGTACACTTGCATGGCAAATTATGTGCCCAAGAATGTTTCCTTCCATATTCATCTGAATGTGATAATTTTCCCAATGGTGGCATTGACTTCAAGGAAATATATCTTTAGCTCCTCTGAGAAGATGGAAAACATCTTTATTATATTGTATGGGCATAGAAAGATGGCGAACCATGTGGCCCTTATCTGTTGGATGTGATGAATGGGTTTTATGGGTCGCTTTTAATGTGGACAACGTGAATGGCTCAAAATCCAATTTTTCTTATTTAGCCACGGAAGACATATGAATAATTTATATCTGAGAATAAGCTGTACCGAACATTTTATTTAAAGCGCATATGTTATCAGGTAACATGTCCAATATTTTTTCTTTCCAAAGCTGGGGGAATCTTTATGGTCTTTCACGTGATGTGGTTGGGCTGGTGTTACATGTTCACCTTCATTATACACCGTTCAGCCCTCAGACGTGTTTTCCGGAATTCCGAAGCATGCCAAGATATTGCGTTTTTCACATTATCTCTTTCATTTCACATCCAATCAATTTTGCACTGGCAGTAAACCGCTCCTCTACATGTGCTACTGTACGCGTTAAGAAGGCGAATAAATGCCAAAAGCAGAATGTAAGTGAATATGCAGATGATGTGCCATATTTTATTATGCACAATCGTAGCTAGAACACATTTTAGCGTTAATTAGGTTAAAACGTGATTCGACATTGTTTATTTTTTTAATATTTGAAAAATTTCCAACTTTGCTGTCTTATTATTATTGTAAGGTATTTTTATACTAATCAGTGTCATGATACTATTACATTTAAGATAACCTGGGTAAAATACCTACATTAGGACAGTAAATTGAAAAAGGATTTTTACAGCTTATAGAATCTGCCCATCACATTAAGTCTGACACCTAACTGAAAGAGGACATGAACATAATAAAAGTGATCATAACAATGTTGTCGAAAATTATATATTTTGAAATATTTTTCTTGTCCTTTAAAGTCTGTGCAACTTCAGGACGTAATAAAATCTCCCGCACTGAGACGTGCCCTAAAATGTCCTTTTAGGTAACTATGGTGACGGTATCATATGTTAAAAAGCATGGTGATGAGAATGAGGCAGGGGGTCACATCAGTGACGGCGGTATGTGAAACCTGAGGATAACTCATCTCAAAGCACAAGGGGCAGATAAACGACGGCGACGGGCACCAGCCATCTGCAAGCTCACACCGGCGGCAGCGGCGGCTCTTCTCATTCCCACCATCGTAAGAGACGGCCCAGTGATTTGGGCCCTGTGCTAACATGCCCAAAGGCCTCCGGAGGCCTGTTTTCCGGGAATATCGGAACGACGTGAGGAAATGAGTAAAGACTTTGGAAGAAGAGACAGTGAATCAACTACGCATATACAGTCCATGTGCCGCTTACATATGGAAAAGGCCACTTATTTATTCTTTAGGCTCTTTGCACTTTGCACCACCTGCCACATTACTGTAAATTGTACACTATAGATATTTATGATTATTGTTTAATGTTTTGTCTTTTTATACCCATGTCCCCTGTTTCCCAGTCTTGGAGCTAAGAAAACAGGCATTTTACACTGTACTGAGTATAACTGTGTATGTGACAAGTAAAACTTTAACTGATTGATTGATTGATTGATTGGTTGGTTGGTTGGTTGGTTGGTTGGTTTGGTTGATTAAGAGGAGCAGACTTACTGAGCGATCGGCGATTTTCTGGCCGAACTTCCTTCGTAACGGGAGACTCTACACGTCTGAACAGGAATTCTGTGCTGTTCGATTTCCGCAGAGTGGATTTCCCTCCTGGCACCTTTGACTTGAAAAACAAAAGTTTCATGTGCATCATTTATCTATACATTACAGAGAAATACAGTATTTATTATTTCAAAAAAAACATACGTTGCATGAAGTATAATGTAAATCTGATTCAGACAAAACAAATGCAACAAGAGTGGTATAATCTTCTTTCTTGTGAAGGTAATGTGTAGAATAATAAGCCAATAGGGGATGGCTTTTCGAGAACATACCAGGGCTTCCGCTGTTTTCTTAATGGCATCGTGCCATTTGCATATTGTTGGAAAATTGTCACCCTGGAGCAGGAACTCTTGTCCACAGCTGGTTGTAATCTGTTAATGTAAATAAATATAAACGTGGATTTTAATGAGGTCAGTCGCTGTTCTCTTTGGTAACAAAGGAAGGAGCTGGCCTGCGCACAGGACCGCGGGTAGCCACGGCGACGCGCCGGGCTGTCATGTCGTCATTAGCAAGTGACGCTGCGGGCCCCGTGCCAGGCGCCGCGTGATGCGGGTGACGGGGACATTTTTGACAGCAATGCTGTCCCACAGGCTGATTCAACTTTTTCAGCTTTATTTTTAGCAAAGTACAAATTGATTTGCAATATTTAAACACCATTCTGTGTCTTCGTAATTATACTATTATAATTATATATGGATACAATTAATAATTGGGTCTTTTTGGTGCCTCTTCAAAGGCAATCTGACAAATAGACTGATAAGCCTCTAAACTTTTTCGCATTTATATGTGTGTGGGTCATGTATATATTACACTGTGAGGACCAAATGTCCCCACAATGTGATAAAAACCTGTTATTTTGACAATGCAGGGACCTCCTTTCGTTCCCCAAAATAGGAAACTCAATTTAATAAAAATCTGTAACTGAAATCAAAAAACTAAAAATGCCAAATGTCTTGTATTTCATTTGGTTCCTTCTGGTTAAGGTTAGGGCTGGGTAGGGGTTAAGGTTGTCACTGTTGAGATTAGGGTTTTGCCCAAAGAAATGAATGGCAGGTCCCCATAAAAATATGAATACAAATGTGTGAGTGTGTGTGTGTGTGTGTGTGTGTCCATACACACATATATATAAACCAAAAGATCAAACATTCAAATCACCAGTGAATAAAAGGTATTTGATTCCAACCTGTCATCTGATTAAATTTTGCATCACCTCCTGTCTTGTTAGACATGTCAGACTCTGTTAGTTACTTATGTCTTTAATCTCCAGTGAGTCTCACGGCCACTCCGACGCTCACCACCGCGGCCCTCTCAGCCCCCGCGCCGCTCTCCTGTTTGGCAGGAAGCCCCAGCTGACACCAAGGTCCCCCGGTTAACAGCCCCCTCTCTCCTGCTGCCTCTCTGCAGCCAGAAACCTCCTTTGGAAGGCTGTTGCTGCTCCCTACAGTTTAAAAGTGTCTTCTCTGTTTTCACATTCCTTTTCCTCCCACTGCTCTCTCTCTCTCTCTTTCTCTCTCTCTCGGCCTCTGCCTCCATCCCTCTCCTCCTTGTTTGCAGGAATCAGCAGAACACAGTGTTTCTGCTCCAGTCGAGGGCCTCGGCTTGTAAATCTCGCTCGAAGAGTCGCCATGCTCCGTCGTCAGTGTACTTCCTGCTTGCTACGGTACATACGGCTTGGACAGCATTTCAAAACCATAATTGTTCTCCGGATCATTAATGTCAATACCACTGGGGAAAAACTTTAATTATCGAGAATCCAAAGTCACTAAATGTACGGAAGGAAAATGTTACAACCCTAAGCTTAGAAACTCCAGGGCAAATGATCTTAACAGAATAATTTATCTCTCTTAATGATGCATTTTTCATGTCGAATTCATTCTTAAACAATCCCCAGTACCCCGACCCCTTGCAAGGCTGCACACTCTGCACCCTGGTTCCAGGTTGCCAGCCTGAGTCAAACCCGCCTCACTGCGACTTTCCCAGGAGGGGAATCTCTTTCACAAACGCGTGTGCTCCTCAGAGACGTTGCCAAGCAGAGCCGCTGCTGGCCGGGCGGCCCGGCGTGCACATGGTCCGCGTCCCTGCCCCCGACACTAACAGCGCTCCTCAGCCTCTCGCTGCAATTGCAAAGCGGCACGAGCCGTGACATATGGCACTTTATTTGCAAATTTCACGTAAAGGTGCCCTTTCAGTGAGATCCGGGAATAATTCACAGCGACGCGGCAGAAGGTTATCACCTACAAACTCAGGTCCTCCACAGGGCCCCTAACTTTCCCCGACGCGCTTTACAGCGTCACCCGTGTGTGTATGTTCATTAACACAGCAGGGACACCTCCGCACTCACTCCATGTCTATTTAGTTTAAGGCTCTTCCTTGCCAGCAAACTCCCACCTAAGTTGCAGTCAGGATTTTGTGCTGTTTTTATCTCCTCAAGGTCAACAATGCTTATGTTTTGTATTATTTTTTTTTTTTGTTCCTTTTCCTTTATACAAAACTCTCATCTCTGTCTGTAGCTGATACTTTCCTTCCAGCCATAGATGTGCCACGCAACAGAATTTGCTTATTTAGTTTGCAGGACGCGGGACGTCATTAGCTGTTAATTTGTCGCATAAACAGGAGGAGCGGTTCCAGTTGAGGCGCGTTTGCCAGCCCTGCGTTATATTTTATTTTTTAAGCGTGACGTTCAAACCAGCGCGTTTGTTCTGGGGTGAAGTGTTTCCTGGGGTGCTCTGGGAGGCCGGGGGAGGGGGGTATCACGCTCACGTCCCCTCAGCCTGTCACTCCTTACTGCTTTGCAGAGCCACTTCCGAAAGCAGCGACGACCACTCGACTGACAGCCCCTGGATTCATATTGCCGTCCGCTCTTGACGAGCCCATCCGATGGACTGAGCATCCGTCTCTGTCTTACAGCTGTAATTTAAATGCTCATTATTATTATTGCATTAGATAAAATTCACAGGCTGACAGAGATAGATAGATAGATAGATAGATAGATAGATAGATGGGGAAATTCAGTATTTATTATTTCTTATTATTATAATCATTATTAGAATTATAATACTAATTATTATGAATAATATTATTATTATGAACGATGATGCTAATAGTAAAATTAATTTTATTGTCCTATTATTAATTATGTGACATAAATACTTAAAAGCCTAAAGAATTTCAAAATATTCGTGTTTAAAACTCCAAAAAATATCGAAAGGTTAATGTAGGGTATTTGATGGGAAATGTATTATGTCGAATGTATATGGAGTGTGTGATTGTAAAATGACGGCTGTGTTGCACGTAGCACACTCTCCTTCATTTTCGTCTTTAAAAAGAACTGACGCGACTGTCCGCTTAAATTAGACCGATAGTTTTGGTCATGTTTGCATGGAGCCAGACCCCCAAAAAATCAGGAAGGTGAGGTGCCCGTGCATTTACTGATAGATAATCGAGGCAGGTGATATTTAAGAAATTTGGCTGCTGCTGTGGATACAGATTGCAGGGGGTCTGGTCCGGTGACGCACATCAGGGACTTCAGTTACGCTAAAAAAAAGTGTGTGTGTGTGTATGTATGTGTGTGTGTGTATATATATATATATATATATATATATATATATATATATATATATATATCGGACACCGCCGATTCTATTAATGCCGTGTATTTAATGCTGCGTAAATGCACTTCGCTTGGTCATAATAACTACATGAACGGATTGCTTCACTATTCGCTGACTAGGTGGACGGTTTATGCGCTTGTGTTAATATATATATATGTCCAGTAACAGTGCATATACTTCAAATGATGAGTGTCTCAGTGATCCTGTTTTACGGAAAAAGGGATCTGAATTTAAAAAAGCAGCGCAGCACTTATCTCCAAGTTCCACATCTAAAACCACTTTCTAAATTACTATGCCTGTTTTTTTTCTCTCTCTTACCCTTCCCTTTAAATCTCCCTTTTCTCTTTGTTCCCTCCGCCATAATCAGATTGGGAATATCATATTAAAGTGCAGACCACAGGAAGAAAGTAAAAATTGTCAATCAGATATGCAGATTCGTCTATCGCATCTCGGCTTTGCGACTGAGACATAATCTGATCCCGTCCGCGGTCTTATGTGCTCCTCGTCATTGTGTCTGAGTTACAGGGAAAGTACTTTATACGGGAACGAATGCAGTTGGGACGGAGTGCCAAATGCACTTCATACAAAAAGCTTCTCTGTCCTCAGTACACGAATGCATGTGCATAACTATTCGCGCATTCGTTTATTATAACGCATACATGCTTGCAGGGGGGGGGGGGGGGGTTTGGAAAGCTTCCCAATAAGGGGAAACGTTCAAAACACACGATATGCATAGCCTACATAAATGCCCGTGTGTATAAGTGCGTGCACGTGTGTGTGGGTTCGAGGTGCGCATGTTAAAATAGAAAAGAAAATCCGCTATGGATGTTTAGGCACCTGACATAATGTTTTGGTCAGACACACATGGATGGAATGAGCAGGATCTCTGCTGGGTGGGTCAACGGCATTAGCGCAGTAAATCACAAGGGCCAGGCGTTCAAACGGGACACCTGTCGGGGATATAGCCTCCCAGGGCTTAGTGTTGAATGAATATACTTTTTCATCTATCAAGAGCTACAAGTCCTACCCAGGACTGGCCAATTTAAAGCTTGAAATAGCCTAGAACAGGGAAAAAATAGTCCCTACTCGTTTTTTGCTAAGGGATTCATTAAAAAACAATACAATTGTACTTGGGTGTACTGGTCCATAATACATTTATTTGCCTTCCTGCCAGCACAAGACTTATTTAGTCATTTCTGCTTTCTCACACGGCGCAAAGCGGAGTCACTAATTTTACTGATGTACAAAGACACAAAAATGAGTTTGTTTCAGTCTTGCATGTCGGGTCCTTCTGTTCGTTATCGAGTCCAAAATGGTTTCATATTTATAAAAGATTTAGGCAGCTGGCACAGTGATTTCCACGCTGCAAATTCACACACTGTAACCCTATCTGGGCCGCACCTGGGCGGTTATTGTGTCCGGTGGCAAAAAGACACACTCGCAGTGTGTGCACATGTGTGTGTGTGGATTTTTTCTCAGTCTCTGTTTTTACTGCCATGCCAGCACCTGCCACCGTCACGGTTACTCTCTGTGAGACACCAGATCACCCTGAGGGAGCCCTGCCCTCGTCTTCGCAGTGATTTCCGGGAATGCCGGCTCTTGTGAGCTCACGCGTTTGCGTGTGCGTGTGTGAGAGTGTGAAGGGTCCTGCTGTTCAATCCATCCAGCTCACCCACCTGCATGCGCCTGTCTTCCTGCCCGGCCATTGTCCTGCTAAGTGCGAGGACGCACGCCACGCATCCCCACCTGCCCTTGGTGGCACTTGGTGGCTCTCCTCTCGGGCTCTGATTGGCTGCAGCGAGGTCACATGTCCCCCTGCTATTCAGCTGGCCTGCCTTCTCTTTACTGCTTTTTAAGAGTGTCCGTTCCACACCGCTGGCAGCCTGGCACTAATTATATTACATTCTTGACTATTTCTGAAATGCACAGTGTTTCATAGTCAACCTCTCACTTGGATAAGTATACTATAATGGATTGATGACTATATATAAAAATACTTACATATCAAATTATTTTCAATGCTTCTAATAACACTGCAGAAAATGTAATGTGATTCATTTAAATGTATTGATTATACACACTGGTCCTGGAATTTGGTACCATTTACTGTTTGAAAATAATATGATAATGAATACCTACTATAGCAATCCAGGAATCGGCAGCAATGAAAACACTACAGGTGGGAATTCAGATCTCTGTAAATCTCAGGGCTGTTTTGAGTCACTCTTTGTCAATGAACCAACAGACAGCTGTAATGAGAACAAAAAACCCTCCATCCTCAGCCTGCCAATCTGGCAACCCTGAACACAGCCTCTCATTTGACAAGCCTGGCAACCTCAGTCCCAGGGGAAAGGATTCAAACTCTCAGCTCACAATGGTGGTTTTTAAATAGGGTTACATGCTATAGCCACTCTGGCACTGGAAGCATTTATCACATGAGATACTTTTTCATCTTGGTTGCATTTCTGTTGTTTTTTTTTCCAGACACGATGAAAACTTAAGAAGGTGGGGTTTTACATCTTCGTGTAAAATGTACATTTAAGCTGTAAACTACGTTACCGCAAATTAAAAAAAAATCCCTTTGAAATTTCAAAAGCAAAGACTGTTTCTCTCTACATTTAAATAAACTTTTATAAATAGATATATTTCATATATGTTATTTCTAAAGTAAAAGATAACGTCCAGAAGTAACAACGACTTTCAGCAAGAAGTTATAAAATGTACGTATGATTCTTTTAAGGATCTACATACCTGATCACTGAGATACAGCGTTATTACAGGAAAAAAGCCACGCCTATGAAATTTTGTTGAATGGAGTTAAATACAATGTAATTAAATAGAACAATGAATTAAATATCCTTCGTACAAAAAAGGGGAATCTAAAGAAAGCAAGAAATAAAAAGAGCACTTACAGGCCTGCCATCCCTGTCGGGCCGTATTGTGGGCGTCAGTGTCACTTTGTACCAGTCCATCATCAGACAGAGGCCAGTGGTGCAGCCAAATACCAATTTATGGAGAAACACTTGCTTAGATGTTTACATTTTGTTCCTGAAGCAGCAAACCCAAGTAAAAATAAATGATGAAATCTTTAGCAATGCCCTTTAATGGCAGGTTTAACACTCCCTGCAAACATGTTTTTTTTATGGCCCAAGCCTGTAACAAAGCGCTCGGACAGAGGACGGAGTCTGTTTTAATAACTGAGAGCCAAGTGAATGAAACCACAGCCGTGTAATCTCTCCGAAAGAACATGGCGAAAAGCGAACAAAAGGGGCCGTATTTCCTCATAGTATATAGAAAAGTGTATGTTAAATGTCTAAACCTTATTTTAATTGTAGCTATTAATATTTAAGTACACGGAGTGCAAGAAAGATGAATAATATTTGCGGCCGAACATTTGCATTTTACTGTTAAATTAAACATTAATTACGCAGATGCATGAGGGAACAATATAACTTTGAAGATTTCAATATGGCAGAGTTAATTATTTCCAATTAGCAACAACATTTCTACAAAGATATATCAAACCTTTTAATATCACTGAATTTTTTTTTAAATAAGCCAAAGAGAGTAAAGCGTCCTGTGTATATCATAGGTCCCACTGGGGATTGTGTCGTTCCACAGATTACACAAGTACCTGATATAAAGGGACAAATACACATACGCAGCAACGTCCTGAATATGTCACTGAGTATTTCAGGGATGCTGGCACACTGCGGACTCAGAAGAGGAAAATCAAAAACAGATTACTATCTAGCTTTGGTTTGAAGTAAAACCCGGAGATCATTAGTTCCAGCAGTGAGCGACCATTCCACAGGGCCCGAAATAACATGACGATCCTTGTGTCAATACTGTTTCCCCACTGCATTGTGGATGCAGTTGCTATTGGCCCAACTTCTGTCTTAAAGTGGCTGCTTTGGAGCACCCGTTTAATTGGGTGGAGGCCATGAGTTTCAGGCATGCTCACCTTCAGAGCGTGGAGGAGATGATGAAGGTCACGCAAAAGGAGAGATCGCGACCTGAACGGATTCTCTCTGAACATGCTGTCTGCTGCTAAACGAGCCCACAGCGGGATTTATGTATGGGAGATCTGCTTTGTCCTGCCTCCTATTTCTGCCGTAGCTATTTTTTCATATTGACAATTTATCTGTGCACTTTAGAAAGGCAGCCTGGCCCGCAGACTACCTGAAGTTATTTAGAGTGACAGCTCAAGCTTTCCCCCTGATCCAAACTGAAATCAAAACCAGCCGTCGGGTACCAGGGACGCCATGAGAAACTGCCTGTCAATGGCTGGGGGGAGGGGGGGGTCCTGGAAGATGCGGAAGGTCTCCTGTACCTCCCAGAAAGAAAGAAAGAAAGAAAGAAAGAAAGAAACAAACAAACAAACTGGTGCTTGCAAACCAGGCCTTGATCCCAACCAATTACAAATCACGTAGTCCCAGATTCACAAACAACAATCAGCTAGTTAAGGTTGATAAGAAACATTTATGTCTGCTAATGAAAAGAATATTTAAAAAGAATATTTATATTGAGCCAAGGATCAGCAGAACCACAACGAGATAAAAAGAGGGAACATTCTGATCTGGGCCGAGGATCGGCTGACCCATAAAAAGAGGGAACATTCTGATCTGGGCCG
>JAAGVU020000035.1:2665573-2679006 GCA_011763525.2 Mormyrus iriodes
GATCGGCTGACCCATAAAAAGAGGGAACATTCTGATCTGGGCCGAGGATCGGCTGACCCATAAAAAGAGGGAACATTCTGATCTGGGCCGAGGATCGGCTGACCCATAAAAAGAGGGAACATTTTGATCTGGGCCGAGGATCGGCTGACCCATAAAAAGAGGGAACATTCTGATCTGGGTCTTCACTGAGGTGGTTATAAAGAAAACAAACATGTAAATCAGAGGGAAAAGAGTCCTTCCAGAAACAACAGGGACAGACAGACGTGTGAGTGGAGGAAGCAGGTGATAGGGTACGTGCCTCTATCTTCATCCACTGGGCACAAATTAAATACACGGCCTCAAGGTTATGCCCCGCCCCCAGATGATGAGACAATATCCCGGCTGGGCGCCAGGTCGATTCCCATGAGACCTGTTAGGGGCGATCAGGTGGTAACGTGCAGGGACAGATGGCGGTGTGGGCCAGAGAGCACGCCTTCTTTTCTGGGTTCAGGCTGCTGCTAACAGGTATTATTCCAGAAACCCACAAGTCCGGTGGGAGAGGCTCCCCCCCCCCCTCCCCCATTAATCTGGGACGGCCAGCAGCCATGCGTGGCTGATGTGGGGACAAATTCATCCCTGTGCGTGAGGGGGCAGAAAGTGCCTCTTGCTTAAATTGCGAATAAATTTTAATGCGCTGCGTTGGAGATTGTAAAGTACAGCGCTTGGGTCGTTTGTGTCTGAGGGGATGAAGAATTACAGCACGTGAGCTTATTTCGTTGTTTTTCCTCCGTTGATTTGTAAATAGTTAATAACCCCTGCATACTGCTGCTGGCTCTAGTTTAATCACAGGTGGAGACAAAAAGCGAGATCTCTGCCCCTTTAACTGCAAATATTAAACATACCATTGACAGCAAAATGTGAAGAGTGGGGTGTAGCCACAGGAAAACAGGCTGGCTATTGGAAAATCCAGGATGAACTTCACTGTTATCTCTGCTAAAGACTACAAAGCCAATCAGCCAATCACTGACATGAATCCATGTCAAGCAGATACTGCTGGGCCGCATTTCTTTGATCCAGTCCCTGCCCCAGTCTGAAAGCAGTCTTTAAATGACCCACGCCACACACACTTTGTTCACAGTATCATATACAATGCTCACAGAGCGTCTTGGGACACTTGTTTGATTCTGAAAAAATGTTTCAAATTTATTGGTTTCATAACAAAAGTCCTTGGACAAATTATGTTTAACACATCTGCACAAACCTTCCACACAGGCATTTTCTTTTTGTGAAGTGTCATAATTATTTTGACTGACTCATTCAGTTCATTTCTTGCCATTTTGCTATTAATTGTATTGTGTTAATTGTAGTCGCTGGTCCCCAAAGGGATACTAAGCACAAATGTTTGGAGCCCTTGTTATTACAAAGGTGTTACTAATTAAAAAGTACCCAGTGAGACTGCTTATCAATGAACTTTTTTATCTCAGAATAGCTCATTTAGAACTATAATTTTGGTTCAATTTATTACTACACTGATCCCTCGTCTGTCGCAGGGGTTGCGTTTCGCGAAGTAAAAACCATATGTTTATATGGTTATTTTTGTATATTTTAAGTCCTTATAAACCCTTTATATTGTCTTAGATATTAGGTAAGATTCGTTTTGTATGTAATTATGTATGTAAATACACTGTTTATATACTACGCACAAATATACGTATCGTATATTATTGAAGAGTTTTATTTAATATGTAAAACGTAGTTGTAAACACGTTGTAATAATACATGTTTTAAGAAAAATAATTTTATATGTACTATAGTATACAGTAATGCACTCGTTTTACTTACCCAGTTATATTAGATATATTATGATTATTCCTTTAATATTAGTATCATATTTCTAAAATACATACACTGCAGTCACGCGTCATTTGCATTCTGGTAATGTTTACATTCTCAGATGATTTCGGCTGATTTGGCAGCCATCCGCCAATAGCGTAACCGGTGTATGAAATCAACAGGGTAAACCAACTGAGGAAGCATGTACCAGGAATAAACAGACCCATCGTCCGCAGAAATCCACGAACCAGCGAAAAATCCGCGATATATATTTAGATATGCTTACATATAAAATCCGCGATAGAGTGAAGCCGCGAAAGTCGAAGCGCAATATAGCGAGGGATTACTGTACTTGAAATATTTTTTTTTACTTGAAACTAATGTGTTTCTAATGTGGCAAACATTTTTGTAAACAAATAAATAAAGTAATCATTTTTGTGATAAAATCGATAAATTTGCAATATTTTTCCTGAATTAACCGAGTGTCCCTGGTCATTCTGTGAGCACTCTGCAGTGCACTTGGACTTTTCGGAAGCTCCCGCTCATTCTTTGCCAGGATTTCTTCACTCTGTTTTACTCTTTAAATTTCATCGTCTTGAATACTCACAATTAAGCATCCAGTTAATTTTTTTATATGTAAACCAACTACAATGGTGAAAATTTATCCAATATGTTTAATATTTTAAATTTGAACATAACTTGCTAGTAAAGTTGGTGCAGCTAATTAGGAGCAAGGGTGCTGGTTATGAAACTATGCATTTGTGTGTGTGTGTTCGTTTAGGGGATGACTGCAAAGACACAGGCATGAAAAGCCGATCAGCGAATTTCAGGAAGCCTGATCCCCCCCCCACCGCCATTGCGAAACGCATTACAGGCCCATTAATTGATTGATGTTGCCTTAACATGTAGGTCTCATAGAAGTGCAGGAATTAGCCATACCCCTGGGCCAATTACGCGCCCCCCTCGCCACTCTCACCATCTCCGTGATGAATCTCAATCGATGCAAAGGCCCACAGGTGAAATGCCAGACCTGACTGCAGTTCACCCATCATGAATTATAAGGATGTGGACGAGCCCAGAGATTATTCATGACCGCCAAATGCCAAAGTACTAGTGGTGAAGGGGTGCGCCTGCCGTGCTTCGCATTTCCTGTGCGTCTGCGTACCCACGGGACACGGGAATCCCGCTGTGGCCACGTAGCCTTTGTCAGATTGCATTTGATTTTAAAATACGTGTAACATTAGCTTAGGGGACACCATTGATCTGCATGTATGCGAGGCACTATCAGAAAGGCAACTCTGATTCCACAGTATTTCATATGAAATGTGGAAAATAAATGATAGTGTCCATGTTATCTTGGGGGTGGGCTGAAAATATATTGGTTTTATTTTCATTTATAATTTATGGTATTTTTTAATCTTTTTAAATTATGCATTTTTATTTATCAAAATTTACACTTTGAGCTGCCTGAACTTTTCTGGTTTGTTTGACTGCTTACGATGAGTCTACTGTATTTAGCTGTCTTTATATTTTGTTATTTAGAAAAACTTAACCAATCACAAAACTCTTCAATGTCAGTGGTTATTTGTCAGGTCTGGGCAGCTGGGATAATGTCTTTCCACTGCATTTTATTTTTGATGCCCAAAACAATCAGCACTGTTCCTTTATAACTCCATTTCTCTACCGCTAATATAAAAGCAAACTTACACTTTTTCATTCTTGTCAGATTAATTTCCGCTCCTATAAAAAGAGAAGCAGCAGCCGCTTCAGCTTTCTTGTGTTTGCTATGCTGGGTATGCTGTGCTGGGAGAGGCTACCCTGCACTGGGTGAACTGGGATTACCCCATTAATAATGAAACGTGTTTCAACGCTTACAGCGTGACCTTTAATTACCACATGTTGCAGGCCATCGTAACCCGCAAGACCCTGACCAGATTTTACAGGCACCTAATTTAACCCTCTGAATGCATGTGACCTTTCCCCCAGCCCTCACTGTCACCACCTGAGCTGGTCTGGGAAGAAGCTGCTCGTGTGTCCTTCTCTTGCCTGGGAGGCTTTTGGTGGACTTACACTAGCCGAATCCTCCCGGGTCCTCGCAAATTTGATGCAGGCCAGGACCAGAACACACGCACACGCCCCGTCCTGCAATGGACGAGTTCAAAATTTATCTTATTAGGCTTTATTATGTTTTAAAAAAAAATTCTGCTACAATAAATAGCGAATATAGCTGATACATTGCCACAGCTGAAAAATTTCCAAAAGGGCATAGAGAATAAAAATAACGCAGACTGTTTGTGAGACGGGTGACATAAGGAGCAGAGACGGCCTGCCCCAGCTGCACATCCCAGATCTGCTATGTCGTTTTGCTCCACGCATCGTGCACTGACTTGATGTTTGGGAATGCTTAACTCGGTGAGTTTTGGACAGACGCATTAGCTATCGGACTACAAGATGCTGAATTTCGGCGCCTGTTTGTCTACTAACATCTGCATGCTGTTTCTGCATTAACGCTTGCCTAATAACAGCGTCTGCCGCGTGCTGAGCCCCAGCTAGCTCACACGGCTCAGCGCCGGCTCACAGGTTGTCGGGCCTCTCCTAACGGTTAATTATTTGATTCTTTATTCAGCTTCAAGCTGTTCTCTTTAAACGGAACGGCGTCGGTGCAAATCCACACACCCGCCCCTGACATGTGCCGGTCCCGAGAAGACCAAACCTTAGAGCCGTGCATTAGCCCTGCTGAAGATAACGGAATATAACGGTAATTCGCGTGATTAGCTACAGCATCGAAACGTTTTCTAAAGAACTTGCTGGCCACGCCCATTAGTGAGGTCATCAATCATTATCACGATAACTTGTTTATTTCTTATCATTGATCCTTTACAAATATTTTCCTAGGTATCTTAATTACTCTCAAGAAGCGCTCCTTTGGCCGGCGGACAACGCAAATAAGTCGATTTGCATTTCTGTGTTGTGCGCGTGCTGGCAAGCGGCACACAAGTCCAGATTGTAACCCCTATTTCTGCCTCCAAAACCTGCCTTGGAGGAGTGTCCACAGAGGGATTAGGGATTTAGTGGGGAAGGTAAGTGTGACTGCGAGCTTTGGCTGGCCATCTGCTCCCCGGCAGAGTCCCGGCCAACCTGTGCAGCCTGTGGCAAAGACCTGGGCGCTGTGCTGATTCTGGGCCCGGCCAACGCTGCGCCGCCAGCCAATCACCATCAGTCTGCTGATTAGTTGTAAGAAGCCCTCCATATGTAGCAAAGTACCCCCCCCCAATTTTTTTCTCCCCTCCATGAATAAAATATGCAGAGCGACACGCGTGTAACCTACATGCTGAATGACGAGGTCCAATCAGAGCCTCGGTCCCGATTTCCTCCCGTCCATCGGGATAATGGCAACGACCCTGGGGTGCCGCTCGCATCCGCACCGTCGCATGCAGACGGGCAGTTGGGTTTCGGGGCCTCCAGATATTGAAATTCACACAAGCGCAACCTGTTCAAACCTGGACGAGTGCAGGACAGGAGGGGAGAGGGCTGGGACAGGGCAGGAGCCTGACACCCTCGTCAGAGCGAGCGAAAACCCCAGCCGTGCGTGGCGGGGGTGAGGGGGGGGGGGGACATGGCTCTTACCATTAAATATCAGACGTTTCCTTTGTGCGGATCTATTGCTCATCATTAATAATTTATGCCTTATTTCAGGCAGCCTGTATACAGGTGAAGCGGGAGGTGATAGAACGGCTAATTTTAATGCTTAATGGTGAGGAGCGAGGGGCGGGGGGGGGTTTGCTACGAAACCGTGGCCGCTAATGGCCGTATAAATCAGCGGCTGCCCCCACGTTCATCTCTGTCTTTATTTGTTTATTGACTATATTACTGTTTTTTCGTCCTTCTTAGCCCAGAGGAAAATGCTTTGTTCCAACCTTTTAATACATTTTTATACCAACTGGATGTGCTTTCCTAACCTAACACGATGTCTGGTGGAAGATTTATTATCTGCAGATGGAAAAGGTATTGAGACAATACAAATCTATAAGTATTTTGTACATTTACATAATAATGCAACACACCTGCCTTCATACTTTTTATACATATTTACACTTTTTAATACCTCAGAGATTTTAATATTTAAAAAATAACTGAGTTAGATTCTTGGCAAGTGGCATTATATATTAAAGATAAATCTAACATAAAATACAGATTTTTTGCTTAAAATAGCGTATAGCAAATTAGCATATAGATTTAAATATTTAAGTAATTTGGTTTCCACAGACAACAATATTGAATTACATTTCATATGTACACACCTATGAATTTACGTCATTGATTGCTACTTTGAATTGATACTACATTAATATGCTTACTGTAAATATTTATGGAGGTTACTTATTTCAGTGGTTCATTTGACCATTTCTTAATGAATTTTAGTTGTGTTGAATTCTACTTGCTGGCCAGTTCTACAGAATGCCAGTTCTGCTTTTCTTACACTAATGTTTTTATTTTTGCTGTATTAAAATGTTCCCGGTTTTGATTAAATGCACTTGAGCAGGACTGAGGTGTAGTTACCGACATAAATAATAAATTATAAAATAAATATAATGAAAATAATAAGCTATAATAGTTAAAGGCAGTTTGGTGATTTTCGTTTAAATATTTCCTCCATCTAACTGGATTGTGCACTAAGCAAACAAAAGCTAATCTCTGCTATTAATAACATGTGACAGAAAGGGAATCTGGGATTATACAGTCGTATTCCTGGCAATAGTGCCCCCCCCCACAAGCCTACGGCAAAGCCTTGCCTCTCCCCCCTAGAAATCCATCTAAATTCTCCTCCATATGCTAACACATTTTAAATTAATAACCATTTCCCTCCAAAAAGTGGGTAGAACCTTGTCCTTGAGAGAGATGAACCAGCTTATCAATAAGAATGAAACACACACATAAACCACGGTTATGTTATATGATAACATATATTAATGAATTTTTAAATGTGACAAAAAAGAAAGATAAGCAGGGTGTCTAATAAACAGGAAACTGATTCCCAAAAATATCATTCATTGTTCTGTGGGTCTTATCATTAATGTTTACTAATGTATCTGACAGTTTCATAACAAAGTTAGTTAGTCTGGCTTGTAAGAGGTCAGACAAGTTTATTTATCTAGCCCAAAATGGAATTCAGAAAACAACAGGATGACACGTCTCACCTGCACCTGATCGTTTTTCACAGGCATGACTTTCTCTCCTTCCAGTAAACATGACAGTTTCCCAGCAGGACATACCAAACTCCCCTGTCTCTATCCTTTAACATCGCAATGTTAATCAATGAGGCAATAGCACATTTATTCACTTCCTGATTTCATAAAGTAGAATCTGAACAGCATGTGGGTTCCAGCAAAGGACCACTTGCTTATTTCCAAAGCAGATGGAGCTGCCTGTCAACAAAAATCGTGACGCTACCCACGGCTAGGCACACCAGCTGTTAGCTTAGCGTCCGAAGCGCGGGTCGCTGAGCAGAGGCAGAGCCACTGCCGGCGTGGAGACCCGTATTGTCGGAGTTTACCGGGCCGAACACCTGGAGCACGGAGCTAAGCACACAGAGTGGCAGCCATAACATATTCGGTTATGGAGCAGTTACTGTGTTTCGAAGCAGCAGCCTTAGAAGTAGCGCCTTTAGTAACAGGAACATACTGTACATATACCGGAACACTGATGGAATTGTAAGCTGCGTTGCTTGAATGTGGAATGGGTTAATTTGTTAGACCCAAAGCACACCAGGCAGGCTTAATCATTGCCAAAGCCTTGTTTCAACAACACAGTTTAATTTGAGTTTAATTTTATTCAAGAAAGAACAATTCTAACCAAAAATTATTGCCAAATCAGGTCATTTGGCTTGAGTTGGAATGACTGGTTCTATTATACCCTTCATTTCCATGCTACTATGCTGGAAAACCACAAATTTTAACTGTAATCTTTAAATTCAGCAATAAAAAGTTTTGCCTTGACAACTGGCATCAAGCAGGTACACCCTAACATGCACAGTGGAACACTAGATCCGGTATGCACTATTTTTCTGAGATTTTAAATGAATGTAATTTAAGAAAAAGCAATGAAAAAGCAAAGAAAAAAATGAGCACGGCCATCACTGGCCGATATTAAAAGGCAATTAGGTCATGGAATATGCATACATGCGGCACGCTCTCCTCTCCCCGCAATTTGGGTGCAAAGTAAAGGTCACGCACATTAGTTAGCTGCTGCTCCACAGATTCTAAAGAGGTTCAGTGACCACAGAGACGTATCTGCTGCAACATAATTAGCCCCCCCGAATTCCCACCCGACGGCTCCCAGACGCATGCCGCTCAAAAGCACCCTACCCAAAACGGCGACTCCCGGCTCGCCAGCACCCTCGCCCGTGCTCCGCCCCTTGCGCCGCCCAGGGCCAATAAATTAGTCAGCAGCATTAGCATTGCCCCGCGCGTGGCACCCCGTGCCAACTGCTCTCCGAGTGGCCGGGAAAGGTCACGCTTTGATGCCGGAATGCCGCGCGGCACCTTGGCTCCCCGGAGGAGCTCTCCCCAGGTACACGCGAAAGGTTAAAAATCACCTTCTTACCGCCGCCGCCTTGGCGAAGGAAATAATTAGCGAGTTCCTTTTTTTATGAGAGGCAGAGGCCTCCTCTCTGGCAGGGGGGCAGTAACCAAGGGCCGCTTCCAGGGAAGCAGTGGAACTGTCCAACGGCCCTGACAGGACAGACATGCATAACAACAGAGGGAAGACGCCGTCTGTCACGGTGTGCCGTTGCACGTAGCATCAATCTGATAACAGGCCTGCGAGGAGGGGCTTTCATAGCAGGCCGAGGTTAGTCTATCCCACTGACGCCTGATTCTGGCAACTATCTTTATTATTTTTTGACACATTCAGAGTTTTCCATCCCCCATCCTGCCTGTTTATCCCTTGGCAACATGCGGAACCGTTGAGTTATAATAAACGGAAATACCGTTTCTGGCTGGTGTTAGCAAAATAAGCAAGCTCAATTCCATAACCGCAAACCGCTACGGACCGCTACGAAGTTTGTTCTCGGCATCAAAAAAGTCTGATGTTTGAACATGATCTTCCTCCTCCAGCCAGGAAGTTCTGATACACTCAGCTGCTGATGGCAGGCTCATTCCTGTGTTTCAGACTCAAACGCTGGCATAGCGGAGTTACTCCCAGTATATAAATACTCGCACTGCGGGCTGTGGTGATGAGTATGATGGGTGCTTATGGGTCTGGCAGTGAGTTTTGAAGCTGTAACACTGGTTTGTTTTTGCCGTTCAAACACACCAAAATGTGATATTTGCTGTCTACTTATTTTCCTGATCTGTCTACTACTGACAAGTAAATTGTTCTTTTAAGATTGAAGGTAAGTCAAATAAAATCACTATGCTGGACTGTGGTTATCTTCAGTACCATGATTTATCATGCAAAAGTCATACTTTCCAGAGTGCTGAGCCCAACAGCTAGGAACCGCCCCAAGCACTTCAGCAAATGCCAGTCACAGCAGAACCCAAGAGAGCGCTCCGCCTTCCTGTTCTAGCTGGGGGTTGGGGAAGCTTGACCTAAGGTGCTTGTTGACCCAGGAACTGGTCTTAGTTTGCAGGCCATTCAAGACACAACTCTTTTTTGGGGGGCGTAGAAGCAAAACGGGACATTCGTGACCAAACAGCACGAAGCGAGAGGTGCAGGGGACTTGCAAGCGTCACAATGAGAGCCAAATCCAAAAAGGCTCCTCTGTAAATAAATGTTTGTGGCTGAAACCTACATACGAAAATAAGATGGAACAATGCATATGTGTTTCAGGGGCCCATTACAGGCATAAAGAGAGCTTTATGGTCTCAATATGGCAGCACTTAAGAGACCGCCCAAAAAATGCAGTTCATTTCAAAGGCCTTTATCATATTTCAAAGGAATCGCGTGTCATTTGAATCTTGGAAAGTTTGGCAGCGCCCCCATCGAAATGTCCGCCTTTTGTTTACAGCTGTTCTGAATTCAGTAAACACTCTGACAGACGGCTCAAAAGAAACCTTATTTTTGGCTTCACAAGTTTCCTAATAGGCAGACCAAAGAGATGGCCGTATATCCCTGAGCGATGTTGCCCTTAGGCGTCTGCCAGAGATAAGAGCTGAACAACAGCCCCCCTAATGGGCAAGCTAGCAAACGCCCTCAGCATTAGCCTGCGCTGCTGCCGCGGGAAGACGGCTAGCTATGCTTCTCTCCGCTAGCTACGTTGTCCCTGGGTCGCTTATGCAATTAGGCTGGCTCCCGCTAACGATTTGGTGTGACAGCGATCTCTGTGATTTTACAGCCACGGAATCAAACTACAAAAATGTTACAGCAATTTAGAGACGGATAAAAATTACTCATTTTTTTAGTGCCTTGCTTTACTAGAAAAAGATTCGGCTTGAGGTGGTAACAACTTCTCACAACGCTCATTTTATGAACTTGAAAAAATAGTTTTTAACGTTGAATGAAAAAAAAACATCCATTAAAAGTGCCAGGAAAAAGCTTGTTATCTTCTGAGGCACCTAACCCTGTGTTAAGTGCTCCAAACACGGCGGCATCATTAAAGTCCCCACTGAACTGGAAGTCGTGTCATGTTCAGCAACCCATTATAATAATTTATATGGCTTCTAATATGACTCTGAGTGAGGGATGAAAGAGGCTCTAACAAATTGTTCTGCTACCTGAGGACAGCGTAACACGTTTTTGCTGCTAGCTGACATCTACGGCTCTAACAGGAACGTGTATCAAAGGAAATGCTGCAGCCTTTCTTATTTCTCTTTTGCAAGTAAATTACACTTTTAGGATTTATTAAGACAAGAAACTATTTTTGAGCAGCGGGTCAAAACTCTCAGTGGAAATTCACTCATTACTTTCTAACCGGAGGCGATTTCCCCAGCTCGAATGTATCTATCGTCTTTCTTTGGTTTTTTTTTTTTCTTTAAATATATCTATATTTTCCGGGATTGTGCCACCGTGCCTAATTCCGTAATGCCGCAGCGGTTTGTTGCTCAAAGCGTGACAGCGCTCAGAGCTCGCAGCAGGTGCTGCCTGAACTCCGATTGCAGCCGTGTGGAAGCATCCCCCATTGCTAGGGCCCGTCCATAAGACCCTGAGTTCTATGACAACATGCCTGTATTTCTTTCATTTCCAAAGACAAGGCTGCTTCTTATCATTCATTATTCTTTTGTTATGATTGCCATTTCTTACATTTCTGATGCACATTTCACCATATTAAATATATGATGCCTGGGAACTTCAACATGGGACCTTGAAAGGACTCTATCCCAAAATGTAACCACCTTGCGGAGACACCCCAGCCTGTGAGGCACTGTGACAGGGGTCGGGCACCAGGACCTCGCACCCCCGGCTCTTCAGTGTTGCGTGCCGAGCGCTCTCTCTCCCCAGCATCAGATTTTCAGATTTGGACGTAGGCGTTGGGGTGGAAAGCACCGGAGCAGCCAGATCCCAGCTGCAGCGCGTTGCAAATGTAGGTTGTTTAAAGTGAAACCCGATGTGCGGACCCCCCCCAGGTCACGCGCCCCCACTAAGTCCGCTGTGCGAGTATGATTACTGGGCTGCGGCAGCGCGCGGTCCACCGGGCCCCAGCCGCCACCGCCACCACCTTCTCACTTCTATGGACACGCCTCTTTAACAGTTTCTCAGGCGCCATAGCATGACAGAATGGCAAATGTGTAAAAGAGCGGCATCTTACACAGCTGGCAGGCACCTTAGAGAAAGGCGTCGGTGCACAGGATGCCTAGCTAGCCACCACTGAACAGAAACACATAGCAGTGCTTGTACAGGATGTCCGGCTCAGCGTTGTTTAACAGAAACATGGAGCAGCGTCTGCGCGGGATGTCCAGCTCGCCGCCATTTAACAGAAATGCGGAGTAGCGTCTGCGCGGGATGTCCAGCTCGCCGCCATTTAACAGAAACATGGAGCAGCGTCTGCGCAGGATGTCCGGCTCGCCGCCGTTTAACAGAAACGCGGAACAGCGTCTATGCGGGACGTCCGGCTCGCCGCCGTTTAACAGAAACGTAGAGCAGCGTCTGCGCGGGACATCCGGCTCGCTGCCGTTTAAAAGAAACGCGGAGCAGCGTCTGTGCGGGACGTCCGGCTCGCCACCATTTAACAGAAACGCGGAGCTTGCCCCCATCTGGCCATGGCTACATTGTTACCGTACTGGCATTTCTATCGTGAGACATATTTATATGGCATTTACAAGGTGAGACTGAGAATTTAGGGAAATATATAAAATAGAGACCATCACTGCTCTACCGCTACTTCCATCCGTAGCCGGTTAACTGATACAGTGCATTACTAGCATGCTATTTTTACAGGATTCATTACTATTATAAGTAGTGAAGTCATTTTTTTATACCACTTTTGACTGAATGCTGCCTCGGAGTCATGTATCATCCCAATTTAGACATGAAAGTTCACAAGACACATTCACAAACAACAACAGCAATAATAATAATAATAAGAAGAAGAAGAATAACAATAATAATAAATGTATTTCCCTGATTTTGCCCCCCCCTGTATAAAATGGAGGATTGATGGATGGACGATGCATCCTGTATATGTCAAAAGAAACCTTTAAATATGACACTTTAACAGGGCGCCTGAGAATTCATAGCTAAACAAACCAATAACAGAGAGTCTTTTTGCAGCCATGAGGGCTTATTTACTCAGGGCCGCCCCGTGTGGCGGGATGATAGGCCCTTTCATGGGGCGCCTGTCCAATTTGCTCTCACGTTTAAAAGGCTGACAGGTCATCCACATCGGCCGAAAATGACAGCATGCTTGCCGGGGCCCCTTCCCACCGGAGACCCCCAGCCGTGTGGAGCACGTGAACACGGCAGAGATGCCTAATTGTGCCCCTTTTTCCCACAGACGGGCAGCTTCGCTTCTGCCGGATTCCTTGTGCGCTAATTAGGCAGGGATTTTTCCGCGGTCGCTCCTGACAGGTGCTGCCTGGCTCGTCAGGGTCACACTGAGTGAGCCGGTGTTAAAAACGTTTAAAAAAAAAAGAATTAAAAAAAAACCTGACGACTGGCAAATAACGAGAGGCAGGATATGTCCACTTTATCTTCCATCTGTTATTACATAAGTACAGCCAACGCCACCTCGTCCAGGACGCAAAAAAGCAGAAGAGAGAGCGAGAGAGACACCAGGGGATGGGAGCAGGTCTAGGATCCCAACTCTTTGGGGTGTTTTACCAGATGTCTGTAATACATGGGAATGATAATGCAACTAGATTATGTACTGAAACGTACTTTTTCTAATTACACTTTTTATTTGTGAATTATCTGTCAGATTTATAAATCGAGCATGTAATAGGTATAAGAAATTATACACTATATTGCCAAAAGTATTGGGACACCCCTCCAAATCATTGAATTCAGGTGTTCCAATGACTTCCATGGCCACAGGTGTATAAAATCAAGCACTGAGGCCTCCAGATTAGCTGAAGAACAGTGCATAGAGAGCTTCACGGAATAGGCAGGGCAGCTGCATCCAAGCCTTACATCACCAAGTGCAATGCAAAGCGTCGGATGCAGTGGTGTAAAGCACACCGCCACTG
>JAAGVU020000035.1:2686340-2709064 GCA_011763525.2 Mormyrus iriodes
ATACTGTTAGCAAATTTATAAACAAAAATATACATCACAGCGGAAGGTGATGTGGGCAACCCCGAGAAATGTGTCTGCTGACTGTCGAGAATGTGAATTTTTATTTTTATATAATATTTAATCATCTCAATTTAATCATTAACTTAAAGATTCGGTTGAGGGTTCCTAAATAACCGTGTAAAACTGCCAGCGAGCTCATCTATATAACAGATACCACATGCAGCATATTTGGTTCAAAAATATGTTATACACTATGAAAAAAATGCATTATCTGGGAAATCTGTGCCATGCTACATAAAAATATTTATGTGAGAATTTGTGGACATACAGTCGGAATAGCAAAATGATAATTAATTTTTTTCTTCCTTAAATTTCACCCCATCTCATAACAAACCCACTGGACGCTGATCAAAACCGAAAATTAGAAATTCTAATCTCCTCAGTGGCATCTCTACTCCATTTGCTGGAGGCTTTTGTCCCTAAATCAGATGGCCCACCATGTACGGGGTGTGAGCCTTATCTCCTAAATTAAAAGCCGCCGTGGCTCCATCCTCTTGGAGCGATTCTGCCTCGGGAAACTGACTTCCGACCTGTTCCTAATCCCGGCTTGGAGTGACAGCATTGCCGACCTCGGGAAGGGTTCATGCCGCTATTACAAGCACCTCCTCTCTGTGGCGTTCCGGATTATTCAAGATTATCTTGTAATTCCTTTAATCCCCATTGCATTAAAATTTCAGTCTAAATGCTGAACAGTGGAGGCCCACTCAGCGCCAGGCATGATCGGAGGTTAATATGAGGTGCCACAGCTGTCAGCAGTTACCTTCTCAAGGCAAAAGGAGTAGTAATAATTATGATTAACATTATGATTATCATCATTAATATTACTGTTATTATTAATACTACTAGTGATTCTTTCTCTCTCCCAGAATGCCTGGGGCTTAACACGGTCTTGCTGTTTTGGCTCCTTTCTTGGCCATTAGTGGTAGGTGGTCGGTCTCTGATGCCGTGAACAACTGAGAGCAGGCCATAGGCGAACATGGGCTTGTCACTCTAACTGCAGCCTCTTTGGCTTCGAAAGGGAGTTCGCTTTCCGCACCCTAACGAATGGACTTCCCCCTAATTGCTGCAGGATAGCATTCATAAATGAGGTTACTTTGGAGAGACTGAAATTAAAATGTCAGCTAGTGAACTTCCATTAATTCCCTCTTTGTTAATTGTTAAAAGTAACTTTTATGCACTAATTTTCCCAGAAGCCATCATTCAGTCTATGGGGCACAGTAAGCTTTAGCTGGGAATACCCTGAAAATCACAGAGTACACATCCCAATTCCCATTAACACCCTGCACATCACAGAGTACACATCCCAATTCGCATTAACACCCTGCACATCACAGAGTACACATCCAAATCCCCATAAACACCAGGCACAACACAGAGTACACATCCCAATTTAAAAAAAACACCCTGCACATCACAGAGTACACATCCCAATTCCTATAAACACCAGGCACATCACAGAGAACACATCCTGATTTCAATAAACACCCTGCACATCACAGACTACACATCCCAATTTCTTGTACTCTCTGTGACATTTTAAGTCTAAACCCCACCACCTCCAAGCCACCCAGCCTGAACCCTGACAGGCAGGTTACACACGACACGCCGGCCCCCGCCTGAACCCTGACGGGCAGCCTATACGCGACATGTTGGCCCCAGCCTGAACCCTGACGGGCAGCCTATACGCGACACAGCAGGCCGACACACCAATGTTTGCTCTGGAACGTCGAGTCAAGCGACCATCCGGGCCTGTGACCTTTCATTGCGAGACATCATCGCTCCTGCAGACCGGCCGGATAGTCGCTCCGGTGATGGTGCTACTGCTGCTGGCGTCCGCCCCGCTGGGCTTCCCCCAGCACGAATTCTACTGTGCGACGCCAAGGCAGGGATGGGCTTCCTGCACCCTGCCCTCCATCTGTCCCACTACCCGCACGGACATGCCTTGGCTCACCGGAGCTCCCCGTCCCATACGATCTGCAGCCAAATATACATTCTTGGACGTGATGCGTGTGACGGCGGTTTGTGAATTTGCCAAAAGGGTGTTTATGTTGCCCATAGTTCTGCTGGTGTTTTTTCTGTACAGTTTATACTGTAAAATTAGACAAAGAACCTGTAAAGCGCTTTTCAACTCATCGGCTGGTGGAATGATGCATAAATAGCGAAGATGATGTGTAAAAAAAAATGTGTAAAAAAATTCCGATGTTTACAACACACACACAGTGGCGGTCCGGAAAATACGTCAATGAGAGAAAAAGAGCGAGACTGTCGGGGACAGAAGCGTTTCTTTATGAGTCTTTCCTAATCAAATCGCTGACCTTTTTTGGGGATGCTGTTTTAAAGAAAAAACACATCAGTCGAAAAAGTCGAAATATCCTTCAGGAAATGTGACGTTTGGACAGAGCGAGGGGAGCACGGCAGATGGCGAGCTCGCACAGGCTGCCTCGGCTCGCAGTTCAGATCCTCGGCGCGGCCTCCTCTCTGTTCCCACTTCCAAAATGTCAGAGTCCAATCGCTCATCCATTTGTGAGGCTTGCCGGCCACCAGGAACACGATGAGAGCGATTAGCATTTCTTCGCGGGCTTGGCTTAACAGCAAGTCCCCATTTGTCCTCCATTATTGAATAAGCTGGCCTTCCTGAATGCCTGACTGAAAAAAAAACTATAGAAAAGTAGGAGGCAGAGTGGACAGCAGGAGGAAGTGTTACATTATGGTTAATGAGCAGCCAGTAAAAGATAATCCCAACGCCTCTAACAATGTCAGATGCAAAACCGACCTGCTGACTAGGAATATAGGAAGAGAGAGAAAATGAATATAAGCCGTGGATTTCCCTGCATGTTGTGCCTGTAATAACACTGTGTCAGGGGAAAGGAGGTTACGGGTTTAGATTAAGGACCTCTGACCACCAAGACCCCGGCTTGCTTCCTAGTTTTGGAACCCCCCCATCCACAGAAGAGGGTGATCCTCTCCTGGGGTGAGAAGACAGAGACTTCGGTGCACAGCCTATCACAGAACAGGGAGCTCAGATGCAAGGTTCTATCCGTCGGATGTGAAGGGCTGTCACCCGGACCCAGGGTCTGCTGCACGAGTGTCCTCCATGGATGAGGTGCCGATGACATGTCCCACCCCCAGGTGGAAGGGGTGTGGCTACGGCAGGATGTGAGGTATTCACATTTAGCCCACGATGCACTAGGCCCCCATAGTCGACCGGAGCGCTGCCTCTGATGTTGCGGCATCACTCACAGACATGCATCCAAGCTGCATGTGTGACTAATGTGCTCAAAGCAAATTACCATAATGAGTGGAAACACGCTGGGGGTCCCCTCTGGCAGTGACAGTCGTGAGCGTCACGTACAGCATGTATAGTCTGAGTCCATAGGCGCCAATACGTCTGTGCTATACCGCATCCAGGGTTAGCGTACATCGCAAGCACAGCGTCTGCCACGCCAGCAAGATCCCCTTCCAAGGCACATGCATAGTGCACATATGCCAGCAGCGAGAGCGGTCCCGCTGTTTTAAAATCCTTGGCTTGACGGACCTGGTACCGGCGGCCGGCGCAGTCCCACTTCGGCGAAGACGTGCTTTCAGCGTTTACTCTCTGGCTGCAAGCCTCAAACATACTTCTCACCACACGTGTGCGACCAAAATAAGCAGACAGAATACGCAGAAAGACGAGGCGACTTGGGCCACATCCATGAGCAGCGTCTCATGCGTAAAAGAACACACAAGCGGTGCGATAAACTCACGACAGGAAGCTTTGGGAAAACAATAGACCGCTCCTCGAGCACAGCACAGGGACGCACACGGCAATGGGGGAGGCGGGGGCCGAGGGGGGGGGCATCTTCCTTACCTGGAAGACGTGCTTCCGGCTCGACTTCTCCGTCGTCCAGGCGACGAGAGCCCCGCAGAGGTCCACCGTCTCAGGCTTGCATCCCTGTTTCTAGAGATGGGAAAACAGACCCTGTTCGTATCTGCGGATCAGGAAACACTGGACCTCAGTGATTTTTGAAACGTGACAAAAAAAAGAAAAATGCAGTGACTGCCTGAAAGCGATTAGGAGAGGGGAATCCAGAGGAAAAATAAGTAAAAAAAAAAAACATAAATGAAGTACAATTCTATCTTTGCCATTAAAGTCAAAATTTTCTTGTGAAACAACAGTGTTTACTTGTGATTCTCTCTTACATGGCACCTATTCAAGTGTAAGATCTGTGAACAATAACATAAGATAAAATGTAAATAATATGTTTAGAAAATTGTTAAGATAAAAAAGTGTCATCCTTAGGTCAAGTTGTTGACCAAACCAATTACAGGGGGGGAAAAAACTCAGGAGGAACTGGATGGAATCTGGTTGTATTAAATGGTTTAAAGTCAAGCAGAATGTGTGACATAAAAGCATGCGTCGTACAATCACCAGCAACTGGACAGCGGCGGATTTCCACTTCACTGAGGGGGGGCCGCAGAGGTACGAGGGGAGGGCGAACCTGAGCACTTTGGGACTTTCCGAACAAAAGACGTGTGCCCCGTGTCATACGAGGAGCCCCTGGAATTTCATGGCAGCTTGCGGAGGAATTCCAAAGCCACCAATCAATGGCCCCACCAGGCCGCGGTAATCCCGGCAGGAAAACGGAGCCGGATTCCACGCGCTCTTCTGCGCAATAACTCAAGGACACGCTTCATAAATCCATGTCGGTATGGGTCGCCGAGGGCTGATGCAGGAGACACGCGTGCATGTGCTGCGATACATGTGTGTGATGGCATGTGGGAATACCCCCAGCACACAGGTTATCAAATGCCTTACATACCCAGCTTTTAAATTGTATCGATACCTTTACAATGAAATATGGTGCCTTTGATTCACCTAAACAAGCTGACACTTCATCATGCATTTAACCTCAGAAAGTCTTCGAGGAGCCTCACTTATTTCTGTCGGCATCTGATCCCCACTCGGCTGTGCCAGGACTACCCTGGTCAGCACCGCCCCCCCCCAACCAGGGCCGAGACCCAACCTCCTGTCTGCCAGCAGCAGAGTCCCAATTAGGATGAAGCACAAAATATTTGCCATTATGAAATATTTTTTAAAAAACCCTTTCATTTTCATGATCCAGCACACACACACACATATGCATTTGAAGGCACCACAAACCTCTCTCCTGAAGATATAATTAACAATGCCTCAAAAGCAGCAATACTCCTCAAGTCGCAGGAGTGTGCATAGGGGCCATTGAGGTCACAGCCCGCTTGATGGGCGTGTTTCAGCACGTAGGGGAGCAGCCAGTGGTGGGGGGGTCGTTCTCAGACCTATCTGGCTGCCACTTCATAAACATAAAGTGTGGCTTGTCTTGCTGGGGTGGGGGGTTTGCAGCCACTCCAGAATGAGTGGGAGAGTATTTGGGGCCAGTACACGTTTCATGCTGCACAGCCCCATAATGAACAAGGCTAAGAGAGACTTAAAACATCTGCCTAGCGGAGCCCTCATTACGATCCAGTATGGAGGGCCTTTGATGGCCGTCCTGTACTTCATTAAAAGTAGCCCAGGATCTACTCGGGGACTCTTCATTCCTGACAGAGTCGTGCCCTAGGTGTGGGGGGTGGGGTTATGGGCGCTGGTTAAATATCTGCCCACGCTGGTAAACAGTCCGGCTCCTTCCTGCCCCTCTCTCTCTCTCAAAGCTGGACGCTTTCTGGTCCCAGATGCGGCGGTCGGCAGAAAAGGGTGATGCTTTCATCTGTCGTCTCTGCTTGGAGGAGAGAGCTACCAAGCTGGCTCCGCGGACGTGTTTTTCACAGTTATGTCAAACGATTGTTATATTTCAGCCGTAAAGTTAAATCTTACATGTAAAAACACATGAAATTATCCATCCTCCAACTGCTCACCCAGTTCAGGGTAGCTGGGACATGAAAACATGGAAAATATATTAATGCTAATGCTAAAATGACTGAAAACAAACAAATCAATGCTAATGCTGTAATAAAATATCAGAAAACTCCAATAAGTGAATGTATCCGAAGACGTTTGATGGTACTGCAGAAATTTTTCTTTTTAATGTGACACTATACTTCCTGCCACATAAATTTCCCACCTGAACAATAGTAGCTAAATCATTTTCACGACATTATCGTTAGCAAATGACACATATTGATCTGCAGCTGGCGAGCGAAGGAACCTCTTCCCACTTTCCGAGGAGGGAAGTGGGCCGGGCCATCCCAAGGCCTGTTTACGAGTCCGGATGACGGGGGTGTGCCAGGAACGCCGGGCGACACGCACCAGCCGCCCGCCTGCCTGCTTTTCTCACTTTCTGGAAATCGCTGGCTAATTGTAACGGATCTCGGCGAGAGCCTATCGACCGGACACACGCAGCGAGCGCACACCCCCCCCCAACACTTCCTGGCAGACGCCTGGCCGCCCCTCCTCCGATGGCCGCCTCTCTGTCTGTTTTGTGGAGTTTTCTTGGCGGGTAAAAGCTGTCGACGGCCCTCCCGACTCCCGCGGAGCTAACCCCGAAATGTGGCGCAGGTTCCAGCCTCACCTTTGACACACGTGTGTGGCAGTCGGTAATGTTGACTCCTCCCCGAAGAAGCACATGAAATGGGCTATGAAAGGACGCCATCCAGGGGTTATAGATGGTAACGCAGTCTTGCCATGTACCTTCCCCATCGCCTGTCATGGCTGGCAGGCCCAGGCCTGACAGCTTCCACGCAAGGGGGGGTTGTCGCGTTGTCAGACAGTGGTACCCCCTCCCCCAGCTGTCCCCGAACGCTTCATTCCATGTCATTTCAGATAGCTTGATGGCATGCTCGCCCCCTGCGGAGGGCGCTGCAAGGTGCCCGCACCGCCTCCCTGGCTTAGCGTCAGGTTGAAACGGGGAATGTGAGTGGCCCCTGGGAGCAGGATGAATAATGTCACCACAGGCACCATCTCCGCTGCACCGTTTAGGTGACAAAAGTCCTAAAGAGCTTAACACGAGCGTTTCCAGAAGGTTCTCCCAGCACAGGTGATGAATTAGCTTGAGCCCCCAGGCACATCACTGTAGTGCTGAACGAGTGTGAAATTACCTGACACGGGGAGGGGGGGCAGGCTGTACCAGTCATGTTACTACACGGGTCCAGGCACTGCGGAGGGCAGCCGAGCGGCACAAGGTGGGTCTCGCCGGCTTTGCAGCGGGCAGCGAACATATGTCAAAGCCAGGCCTGACTCGTAAACGGATCATGAGTAATAAGCAGCAAGGTCTGCAAGGGGTTATGGACAATAAGCCCCGTATCGTGATTCATTCATCTCGCCAAGGAAATGACTAAATCCAATCCAGCCTGATAAAATCTGTCCTGTCCGTATCTCCCTCATGCGGATAATTTTCCCTGATAAAAGCTGCAGCTTCCTGCCCTGTTCCCTCCGTCTTCTGGAGGTTCCCATGGCCCGGCCTGTCAGGCGGCCACTAGAAAAATGACCACCACACTTGGCACTCCTGGGGGCTTCGTGCCCGGCCACCCGCCTCTGCACGTTTCCAGCGAGAGGGCCCCCATGTGTCGCCAGATTTCCGCCCAGCTCTGATGACATCACGTTTAGGAGTTCGCTTTTGGCCAAAGAACAACTTTGAGCAGCTCCACAGAACACATTCGAGGTCGTTCCGCACCTGTAGCTTCTATGTTTCTCCTGATGACAAAGAGAACGTTCTAGAATTTCCCATAAAACTACAGCACTCATAGCACTTTGAAACCTGCTAGCTCGTTCTTGTGCAAAAAAAACTGATGTGCTTACCATACTACCCTGTCCGTCCTGCTTGTTCTCCTTGTAGAAAAACAGCCGATTATCCTCTAGGACAACCCAGGTGGAGGTCCAGTTCTTCCTGTGAGGAGATTACAGGGAATTAAGAGAGGGGCATTCATCTGTCTTGTCGATCTGGGACGGGATCACAGTGGGCCTGGAGCCCATCCCAGGAAGCACAGGGCTTGAGGAAGGAGACACTGTGGGCAGGATGTCACTCCGTGGCAGGGTATGCGCTGACACATAGTGACACGAAATATAGAGTCATGATATCACCGTGTGTTTTTGGACGACGGGTGGAAGCGATCATACCGAGAGCAAATCCACCCAGCCATGTGAAAAACAGGCACGAAGGAACAGGCCCCACAAAGGAAACTGCAGCAGTACATAAAGTATTTTGATGGCAGTTCATACCCATCTTTGGGTTCAAATTGCATGTGGTATTAATTCTAAATTAAACAGCACAAACTCTGCTTTGGTATTGGCACATGAGACAGCTGTGACCTCTGAGAGCCAGGGAGCAGGATCAGACATTAACAAAAGTTAACACTTCCAAGATAAGCAAGATGCAGGCCGTCCTCGTCAGGACTGAAGGCTACTGGGGAAGATTACGCCGTTTTAATCCCCCAGCAAGATAAGGCAGCCATTATGGTCACAAATGAAGAAAAAATCTACTTAATTAATGCATATGCTCTTCAAAACAAAAATACCAATACACAGCATCAGACAGATTCCCCATACGCGCTTAAGTTATACTCACAGCGGAAGGGTGCAGTTACAAATACGTCATATGGAGAGTACTTTCTAAAGAGGATACTCCGTACGAAACTGCAGTGTTGAAGATCACACTGATAAATCCAAACAGAGAAACCTCTGGTTTCAATTTTTAACAAATAGGAACGGGACCGGATATAATCGACAGAATAGATAATGCAAGGTATCGCCTGCCATTGTATCTTGCATACACACCAGAATAATCTCATTCCTCTGTCTATTAAAGTTGGCTTTGAAGTTCTTAAAGGTTTTGTGCCATCAATCCAACTATCAGAGAGGTTAAAATAAGGGGGGGAGGGGAAACAATAAATATGGATTATAAAAATAGGCAGAGCTGTCAAGATGATGCATTGAACTACAGTGGGTCTCATTTAGGTTCCCCAGCTGAAGGTTAATAGAACATTTGATTGTGGACAATGCTGAGTCTTTAAGACGGAGCTTTTCCCGGATAGAGTACAGAAGGGCACCATCAGCCTTATCGGGCTCAGGGGGGGCACATCCGTTGAATAACTGGGGAAATACATTTCACATCTGTTTGATTTTGTTGTTGCCGCGGTGCCCACCCAATCTCACCCACCATCCGACCCCACCCAGCCGCTACACCTCCCCCCCCCGAGCAAGCCGCAGGTCACTCTCTTACCTCAGTTTTTTTCCTCCATCGGCTATCTTGGCTTTGTTCAGATACTCACCCTTCAGGGAATTCTGCATAAAAAGCAGACACATTCTCCGTTATTGTAACAGCTTATGGTAGTTGCATTTCTATATATATATTATATTTAACATAACTAGATTTCAGTCATTTGTAAAAATTGATACTATTCCATCATAGCTTGTTTACATTTGTGACGAGGAAATGGTCTTTGTTAAGCTAAACGGGAATGGGAGGAACGTGCAGGTTACTAGGTTCGATCAGGAGGCTGAGAGACCCCTCAGAGCACATGTCCCTGGCATTTACCCATACATCATAAGGAACATCTTCAATCACTTGCAAAACTCTGCTAAAAATGCATAACTTAGGTTGTGAAGGTGAGATATGATCAGAGCATCAGACCAGGTCTAGAACACAGCATGCCATGTCATATAACCAGCAGAGTATAGGCTCTCACACCTGATCACAAGGCCCCCCACCTCAGCTCCGGTCTCTGGAGCTTTTGAGTCAAACCCTGAGTAGGAGTACAAAACCTGCAAGAACTATATAAACAATTCTCACTAAAGTTAAATCGCAAGCATGACCACGAAAGGAAACAAAACAAAACAAAACAAAAGAGGTTTAATGTTACTCCCGAGAGAGCCTCACCCTGCCAGTGTCATGCTGCTGCTCTTATTCACTCACATTATTTTTCACGATGATTAATATCATACTATTATTCAAAGGTACGGTTCCTTTTCTGCCAGGAAATCATAACGCACCTTTTATCATGAAAAGACAAGCAATTAAACTGCCATTTTCAAAGAGGCTCGGATAATAGACGGTCAGTCATTAACATTTGCTAAATGCTAAAAGGTCTCCATATAGGAAGTGTTGTTACACAAACAAAGGCACACCTTGTTCTGAAACAAATACACAAACGTAACACACGTACGGCAATTTCTGACAGCAAATGCCCAACTCCCGGAGCCTTTAAACGGTCCGCATAATTTGCTTTTCATGATAATGAGAAAAAATGTCCCCCAGAAATATTATTACATGTCCTGACATGTGATTAGTCTGAGCACTGAGCATACTGACCCCTAATTATACATTTTTACGATTCAAAGAGGTACCATGAGAATACAGCAGGAAACTCACATATTTTTTTTTAAATCCCCCTTTATAGGCTAGTTAATACCTCCACAAAGTAAAAGGAAAAAAAAAACTGATGCATGTTCTTTGTCTTTCCATGAAATAGCAGGACATTATCTAAGCGTTTCACGCCCACACTATAGGTACGGACCCTTGAAGTATTTCGCATTTACACTCCCCTGGCAACCTGATTATCGCTGAAACTCACTTTGCAAACAGGGGTCACAGGCCTTCCTGCCATCTAGGCCTCACACATTCATTTTGTTGCCCCACACTGGCCATTAATAAACAGAGCAGCAAAGGTACCCAGCTGGGCACGCAACACGCGACACGTAATAAAGGCAGTGGGCCCTTTTATCTTGGCGATTCTGGACAGCACGCAGGTGTGAATTGGTCACTGATTCCAGCAAACACCGCCGTGCCAAGCTGGTGTGAGCATGCGCTCATTAGGCAGTCTGCAAACTTAGCAATGCAATTAGGTCGCTCGACCGTTACATGTGGCATGACTATTTGAGATACCTGCACAGATATACCCGTTTCAGGACCGAGTGATTGCATGTGTAGCTGTCTTCCGATGAAGAGTTTTTCTTCAAATTCAGTTGTATCATTTTTTTTCATTTCTCTTTTTCTCGCGCTGTCGTTCGCGGGCGGCGGCGGGGAAGCATCCCCCTTTGCGCGAAGTCGCTCTTCATCATAGCAGACGGCCATACTCACAGAAAGTCCTGCAGTACTGATGTCAGCCAGGCTATGCTGGGACTGATTCCTCCGATGGCGAGATATCTGTATTGAGGAAGAAAGGAAGACCAAGAAAAATGCACTTCCTTATTTAATCAAATATCTGCTTGTAGCTGACAATCTTATTCACGAGGCCTCTTCATTACAGGGCACATTACGGCTACACAGCTGCATGTGCGTGATCAGGGCCCCGCTCTTCACCAGGCCACTTTATCTGTCTCATTCCATCTTCATCCCCTACATACTCTTTTCATCTTTGGCCCTATTTACAGGTGGTTTTAAAATGCATCTTGGGCGATCAGTTCACAAGTAGACAGCACTAAACACAAGCGCAAGTGACCACTAAGACGCATTGTGATCCAGTCATTTAAGCCACTTGCCAAGGCGGTCTGAGATGCATTTGACAACATCTTATATAGCGTAAACACTAATGCACCCTGCATGTGCACCTGACAAGGACGTTACAATGACTGTGTGCAGGGTAACAAAATCTAAACACAAGTTTTCAGCTGGACACCTTGCAGACGCATGACAGACACAGGTTAGCGATGAATCTCAATTCTCTACTGATGGTCCGATCACCCAAGATGTATTTTAAAACCAAGTGTAAACAGGGCCTTTGTGTCATTGCAAGCGCTATCTGATGCCTCTGTAGATAATTCTGGCAATAACATATGACAAATATACCTTGAGCGCACATGCAGCAAGGCACCGCCTGGCATTCCAGACACCGTGTCACTGGATGCCACAGCGATGCTTATACACACTATAAGAGTCCAGCAGCAGCTCGTACGCTGACAGGAATGTGGCTGCTCCTCTGTTAATTGACCCTCAAATGGCACAAAACAGTTCATTAAATGTGCTTACAAATAGTATCACGACTTGTGAAGGTACTTTTACACTTTATATCAGGTAGAAAATAACTGACATGGGTTTAATAATTTGTTTCTATTTATGAATTCATACTTGCACACAGAGTGGCGGGGAATGTTATGAGCCACGTTTTATCTTAGTATAGTATTTTTACCATATCAAAGGCGGGGCAGAGGGCAGAGCATTGTCACCAGCAGCTTAAACACCAAAGACCACACCAATGCAGAGGATGTCGCATGCAGCTGCAGCACGAACTCTGTGTACTTCTGTGGTCAATGTGACAGAGTTTTTACATATTATAATGAAACAGGAGTACAGGAGGATTATTTGTCCCCTTTATGTTAGCACACTCGTGAACGTAAATGTGTTTTTAAACACCGGCAAATGTCTGACCATGAAAAATGCACAGTACCATAGGTAGTCCGGGTCTCGGAAATGTCTCCTCCATTAATGAGCGCCTGTAATCGCGCATTTCATCTGCACCGTGAGACAGTATCCGCTGCGGCCCTCCCTCCCTTCCTCCTTTGCAGGGATCTTTGAGGGGCTTCATTATGCCGTTTCCGGTGAGTTTTAGCAAAAGGCAACAGGACGGAACGAGAAAAAGACATGTTGCGTAATTTCCAGAGAGCTTCAGGTGAGATTCCCCGTGAAGCTGCCCTTGGCCACCTAAAGCCACAGCACGCTCCCCAGGAGCGCAGAGAAACTCGCTGTGACAGCCGGGCCTCCCCTCAAAAAGTACATACCACAAACTGCAGTACTCCTCCTAAAAGCTCTTTTAGCTGAGATGTCCAGGATTAAGGAGGAAAGCACTGGGGGACAGTGCTGTGTCAGCTACCATTAAAGGGCGTTCGTCTTTCCCTTAGCAACAACCTCTCTGAAATAGGACAGGGGAGCGAGTGTGAGAGAATGAGGGGAAAATGGTGTGTTTACCTGCTTGCAGTGACCCCCATTCCAACCTCTTTCCCACGTATGAGTGAGTGTCTTCATGTATTTGTATGATCTGCAGCCATTTAAATACTGCTAGGCTTGGCAAAACTCCTTACTCGGTGTGTTGGGCTCAAGGGGGTCAAGAGGAGCTCTGAATGACACAGAGCCACCTGTCTGGGGGAGGAGGGGTCCAGAGTAAATGTACCCTGGCGGCCAGAACCCGTGGCTCAGGGTGTGAGCCACCGCATTGGCCCTCTGGCTTCTCCTTATGGAGAATTCAATTATCATGCCCTCATAGGTGCAGGATTCGGTTATAAGGACACGCTGATGTACTAACAATATCGAGCGCATCTACACAAAAGGGGAACTGAGCCACGTGCAGAAATGCCTGAAAGCAGACTTAAACAGATTTTAAAATGTACAAGATCTAGTTATACACAGATTGTTACATTTATATGTATTTTATAAGGATTCCTGTCATAAAGTATGCCAGCAAGTTGCTTTATTTAAATTAAAAACAAGAATTACAATAAATTACACAGTGTACTAGTTTCATGTTTATATAGGCAAGATATTTATGTGCAGTCAGGTTGAAAAACGATTGAAAAGCAAACCGGATGGAAACACAGTGTGCTGTGAGCTTGGGTTCAGGTCACTCTGTAATGTTAAAGCATACACACTCAATGCCTAGAAATTTCCCCTTTTCCCTTGCTTGATCTCCGGGTAACTCCGCAAAAGGCAGCAGGTCTTCAGCCGCAGAGAGAATCGCATGTGAACCTTTACACTGCATCTCCAGCAAATCTCCTCCTTGCATTATTTATGAGGTCCCCAGCACAACCCTAAATGCCCCTTGTGTGAAACATACTTAACAATAACAAAGGGGCCACAAAAATGCAATCTCTGAATGTGAGAGGAAACGTAAATGGGCACCCTAACAGTATACACAAACACAGCTTTCCGATCGTCAAATTGCATTCTTTCACAAACTCGCCGATCTGCTGCATGTCTTTTATCGTTTGTTAAGTGTGATTAAACGGACACCGCCCAATGAGATGAGCTTCAACGTAAAATAAGAAAATAGGAACAGCTGGTCTGACGTCCATCGGCAGCCAGGAAAAGCAGAGCACCGGTCCCTTACAGAACTACAGGCTCCCTTTACGAATTAAAATGATGTTAAAAACAATCTGAATCTATTGTATGTGTTTTAATTAAATAATAAACCTCCTTGCCAAGATAAAAGTACAAAATAATAGTGCCTCATATTGATGTAATGATCCACCATCTGTACAAAATGAGATTTAATGCCATTCTCAAAAATTCCAAAAACACAGTAATATATTTAGCACTTAATAACTTGGTAAAGGGAAACTCAAACAGCTATTTTTTGTGGGTAATTAACCAAAAACACAAAAGGCTCTTTTTTTAAGTAGTCACCCACGCTCCTTTCATTTTTGCTGCGGAGGCTGTGGGACCCAAGCCCTATAGCATCCCAGCAGCATACAGAGGAACCCAGGGCAGGCCTCCTCATCCCTGAGGGGTCCGTCATGAGCCAATTCCCGAAAATGGGAGAGCTGAGAATTGGAAGTGCCCTCGTTACATGGCGCAGGGACGCGGCAGGGTTGAGCCCCGGTCTGACTGAACCTTTATAGAGGGACGGGAAAGGCGGACGATGGCAGTCCTATTGTTTTATGTTGTATTTGCAGTTGCTGCTCGGCGTTGTCGCTGCCAGGGCAGCGTGATTCCTTTACAGTAAAGTGCATCGCAGTTGTTTCCATGTTAGAGAGTGTGAGGGTGCAGTGTTGTGTATAGGATATGCAGTTTGATCAAATTGCCCAACACCAATTACAGCCTTGTGTGTATCATTACCATTATTATTTTTATCATTAGAAATAAGCACGCAAGGTATCCAGGGAATAAAGGCTTTGATGTGAATATCGTCTCCAGAGCAAATATTTCTCCTCCATCAATTATCTTAAGGATAATCATTAGCAGCAATTTTTCTGATATAATAAAATCCTCATTTCAAGTACGATGACAGAAAAATACAGATAAACATGTATGCTTTCTTTAAATCAAATTATAGAAGTGTTATTTTGTTTTTTTGTAAAACTTTTTTTGTGGTGGGTTATGCTTGTTTTGTTCATGAAGACTCCAGATGTTCAGCTAATGCGGATTTTATTATGAGACCATCGCTGCATTTGGGCGCACAGAAAGCTTATGGTTGTCCCAAGTTTTATGGCTTATCTGTGCTGTGTTAGCAGGGGTAGAATTGCTCCTTAGCACAGTGTTACCCTGCCCTCTACTGTCTCAGCTCCGAAAGCGCCACCCAGTCAGCCTACAGATCCCGCTTTACATTTTCACGACATGGATTCTGTCATCTCTCACTTTGGCAGCGAGTTCAAGGTCAGAGTCCAGCTATTTCGAGCTTGTCTTTCCTCTGAGCCATATCTCGAAATGACAAGGTAACACCACTCAGGGTTAGCTGCATTACACCGACGGTTACATAAATCGGGAAAGTAGACATCAATCCTGGCTGACAGTGTCTCCGGGACACCCAGACCTTAACATGCACCGACTGTCAGAGCAGCCCCCCACACTCACCCACCCAACTCCCAGCATCCCGCAAATGCCACATGAAACCTCAGCCATGCCACCGTGAATCCGGAGAGTGGCAGATCTGTCATTTCTCATTAGCAAGATCATCCTTACTCCTGGCAAGGTAAGCAGCCCTTAGAGAGAACTGTCCATCTGACACGTGTCCCGAGTCCAAGCAGATGAACTAGTCTATATATACCGTTCGTGCTTGTATTCCCCGCCGATCCAGTTGATCCTAAACTTCTCTGATTTTTAATCTGTTTGCTAAGTTTGTTTGGATGGTCGATGGCATGTTGTGTCTGGGCACTATTCACCCTGATCAGATATACTTCAGAACTTAAATTCAGTAGAGCCAAAATGCCTTTTTATAAAGTATTTGAACTAACGCCCTAAACAGCCGTGGGCTTTTTGGATAAGACTGCCATACTAGTCATTCAGAAGGGGGGATGTGTTTCATGGTGTGGGAGGGAAAGTCCAGTTGACTTCACACACAAGCGAACTGGGACTGTAAATGTAGAACAAATGCTTTTTTCTGTTAAAAAATCGATTTGAATGAGCATTTGCACGTGTGTGATTGGGTGTGTGTCTGTCTGTCTGTCTAGGGTTACAAAGCACTAGCCAAGAAGTACATCACTATGGAAAACTACTGAATAGCCCTAAACACCACCTGTAAATAAATCAGTTTATTTATGGAATTTCTTTCCATTTGATCCCAAATCTGCATAATCTTCCCCTAGCAATTAGGTGGTTAACTGTGATTATGTCTTTAAATGAAATGTTTATATGTTTCAATATTCTATGTATTGCTTTTTATTTGCACTATTACCAGCGAGGGCAATATTTCACCTCAGTGTGTGACCCATGACATAATTTCCTTCTCTCCAGGAAGCATTTGGAGGTTGTGAACTTTCTCCTTTAAGGTGTCAGGCACTGATGATCCATACAACAGTCACATGCCATGAATCTCCCTGGGTATTCAAAATGGGCACTCCCCACAATTCACATCACCAGCCTACAGAGCTCAAGGTCCAAGCATTTTAGCGATGGATTCCACCTGAACTGGAGAGCATCTATAGGTCATTGAGCATAGTAATTAAGTACAGTCCCCTGAGTACAGTCCAGTGAGTACAGCCCATTCAGTATAGTCCATTCAGTGCAGTGCATTCTCTTACAGGTTGTTGAGTACACACACTGAGTACAGTACATTAAGTAGAGTACAGTCTCTTACAGGTCATGGAGTATAGTCATTGAGTACAATACAGTCTCTTACAGGTTGTTGAGTACAGTTTGTTTGGTTGACTCTGGAGATGCAAGAACAATAAGAATGGGACTGTGACGAATGGGTCATGTACATAATTAGCCAGAAAACAATGGAGGAAACATTAGCTGTGCTTAATGATGACAATCACAACATTTAATTTGTTGTCAATTATTCATCACTTTGAAGATTCGGGGGTGGGGGGGGGGGGTTAAGTTGAAAATCAGCCCAGATGCTAACAAGGTTGGAGTATCTGATATAAGACTGCAACCGTTTGACTGCATGAAAGTGGTATTCTTTTTGGTAAGCACTTATTTTAGTTTCACATTTTAATTTCCCCTTTTGCTACTGACACACACACAGCATTAAACTTCATTTCTTCTTCCTTCCATGACTCACGAAGACCTTCCATAGCAAAAGGCTACTCTCTGGCAGAAAGCATGACTTTCATCCACATCTTAGAGAGATTAGCGAGGCAAAAATGTACACTCACTTTCCAAAGTACTGTAAAACCTTCTGGTGACATGTTTCATGTTTCCAAACATTTTTTTAACTTCTGAAAGAAGTCTGCTGTCTTACACTTTATAACTCAACAAACAACAATATATACAGCATTCAGAGAAAAGCCCCTGTTCTAACTTGCATTTTTTTTTTTCGTTTAACAGAGCAGACATGTTCTTGCATCTGTGTCTCTGTTCATTTAAGCATAAGAAGTTTGTTTTTGGACAGAAAAATAAAGCAAATTAAACATTATTATTATTATTTCTAAAACACTCTCCTTGGGGGAGGTTTTATTAGCACAGAAAGCGGTAGAAACGTGATTCAAAAGCAATGGGCTGAGGTGCCCAGTTGCCATGGCAGTGTTTGTTTATCAGTAAATGTGGTTGTCTGAAGGGCCCATTAACCTCTGGAATCTTTAGCAACTGTCAACCTGGAAGTGCAAGATAAGCTCAAGGGCCAAGGTGCTTAACACAATTTAGGCAATGCTAATCCAGGAGTGTTCAGGAGTCCAGGACAAGGACATGTCTACATTACATTCTGCTCAGGACATAACGTGCACAATGCAGTTTGATATCGCCAAGATGAGCCTGATACCCCAGGGCATAGAAACGACGGATACATCTGGCACCGAGCGTGGTTGCTTTTGGAATTCATTTGTAATCCCGTTCGGAAGGATGGCACGGACCCGGCTCACAGCGGTTCAGCCTCGCCGGTGTCAGAGGCCAGACACCACACTCGGGCCCCGGACATGGAGACGCCTGCGGTATAGCGACCTGGCACGCCTCACCAATCGATACTCTCTGAAAACACCCACGGATGCGGCCCGCTGCCCCCATACGGACCAGCTAACCCCGGGACACCAATTAACGATTAGGAGCTCGCTGCAGAAGACGAGTGTGGAAAAGGCGCCAGGGTAGGCCGATGTCGTTTTTAGTTTTTTTCGTTTTCCCTTCCTCGGTGCTTCCTGGAGTGTAAAGTCAGGCAGCTCGGCCAGATTCCCACTCCAACAAAAACCGCCAGCGTATCCCAGAATCCCTCATTCCCTCATCTGTTTATGGGGCTTAAACCAAATCATATCACCAGTCGGTGCAGTGACACACAGGTCTGTCTTCTGTGTTTTGCGTTACTTTTTCTTTCGCTATGAAGAAATACCAAGATCAAGAAAATGAAATTAAACAAGACGCACGAACATCAAAAGACCCGATCACTAAGTGATGCGGAGATTCTGATTTTAACTCAAATGTAGCTGACTTATGAGCAATAAAAAAAATCTAAGTCAGACTTTGCCTGAGTTTAGACGGAAAAAAACGACATGAACAGCCTGCCTCACAAGCCCTCCTTTGTTGCTGTATATCTGTTCAGTCAGATATAAAAACAGACGTACACGCACACACACGTAAATCGTGCACTGTTCCAGCAGCTGGGCCGGGGCCTGCTCATTAGTTTTAAGGAAGGTTAATCCATTTAGCTTTCGCATATTGATATGCCAATTACACCTAATTGCCAAAGAGGCATCTGTCAAGGTAACAGTGCATACAGGCACGCAGAAGCATTAGGCCGCTCCCTACATGTAACGGAGTAGGTGTTAATTGGTATCTGAGTGGTTCGGGCCACTGAGGTGTATAATGCTGAGGGCTGATGGATCACTTGCAATTCTTCTCTGTAATTCCATCTGCGGCCTCATGCTGGGATGTTTTCAAGCTTCTCCCAAAATAGGACGGGGACTGAGTGTGTGTGTGTGTGTGTGTGTCTGTGTGTGTGTGTGCGCGCGCGCGTGCGTGCGCACATGTGCTTGCACATCTCAGCAACCGCTCAGATTTGCTTAGCCAGGAACACACACTATTCTCCCTCAGCTACCTTAAACAACAGCAATGTCCTTTTAATCTCACAACCTGTAAATGTGTGCATGGGTACCTGTTGGCATTACTGTCTTTATTCAGTATGAATATCTCAAAGATATGCGTGAGACAGATTGCATGAATGACAGGGTATGATGCTGTGAGAAGCCACTTGAGAGACTTGATGGTAAAATCGTCATGACCTAAATTCAAGAGAATCAATGTTTCTCGGCTCATTCTCATCAGTGAGATATTTTCACCCTTAATTCATTATTATTTCTCATTAATTTGCTTCAGAAACTCAGATACATAAAAGATCATTTTTGGTACTTTAAAAACATTATGACCCTTTGACTTGGACTTCCAGCCTGTTACTCTCTGGGTGTAAGCCCCTGTCCCCCGGCCTAACTGAGATTCCAATGCACCTCAGTCCATACAGAAGTTAGAGGAATCACAGACACCCGGAGCATGGTCCCATTGTGCTTTACAAGGCTGAGGTACTTACAGGATTCTGGGGCACCGCAGGGTCTGGTATGACCATTGACTTGGTCTGACTCAGTCTCTCTCCTGTGTTAGCTGAGTTTCTAATCCTCATCTGGACCTGCCCGGGGTTCTGGACAGGGGGTGGCAGCACCGGTTTCTTTGGGACATTCTGAATGTTCGTTATTCTGTTTATGGAACAGACAGAGTAAATAGATTTAAACCCAGAATAGCCTTGGTATGCTAGCATATTTGATCTCTCTTACAGGTCATGGGCTGCTCTATGATGACACAGCAGACTGTGAAGGCAATGCATATAAAGAATTAGCAACCTTAATTCACAGTAAGAGGAACATACAGGAATATAATATAGACAAGCATGGTGCAGCGCTGTTTTAAATCTGAAGCATGTTTTAACCATTCAAAATTAAGCTTAAAGAAAGTATGGGTTCTCACACGGATGGAAATTCTCGATATTCCCCAGCAGAGGGTGATAAATCTGCAGTTATATGAATGCATGCATCTTATGCATTACATAGCATTTTCAACCAATATTTTCGGAAAATGTCATATATAAGCACCCAAATTTCTATATTGTATATTTCCAGAATCTTGTACTGTTCTTGGAATTTGTTATAAACTGCTCATTCAAAGTGAATAACGAAATGAGATTTGATCCATCATTTTCACTCTGCTTTGTTTAGTTTTTTAAGCATAATGTGAAAACAGAAAAAAGAATCAAAATTTATAAGAAAATTATACATATTATTTTTAAGTTGTGATGCTGATGTTTCTAGTAGCTTCTTGGATAATTTAGGCTCTAACAGCAAACATCAGAAAGGCCTTGGTATTAGGTGATGCATGACGATAAAACAGCCACACTGGCTTTGGCTCAAATTCACAACCAGGATTCTTCCATAATTTGCCATTCTTCTCTATGGATGTTGAATACACGGAATATACTTACATATACATGTATTCATTTATATGACGCTCTTACAGTGTCAGATAATGTGCTCCCTGGGATATAAACACACTGAAGAGCTGTTGTCAGCTTTGAGTGTGATTTCGGTTATAAATAAAAAAAATTCACAAAAATCTCCATTTGAAGTGCAGTTAGACGCATATCAGCTGCATGAGTGCACTATTACTGGGGGCGAGGGGGTGGCAGACAAGCATTTGCTGGGACACGAGGAACGGCGAACCATTGGCCGTTGTCCCTGGACAGTGAGCCTCGCACGTGGAGCGTGAGACACAGAGCTGAGGCTGGCCAGAATATGGGTTGCCATGTCATATCACACGCCGCAGAATGTAAAGCTGTCACACAGCCACATTGGCTTTGGCTACAAATCCACACCCACGATCCTCCATAATTCGCCACTCATAAGCATCACCGTTATTGGGAATGGATGCCAGGACAAGAGGATCCAGACCTTCCCGAAAGAATACATCACTTCTGATAAACATGCCATGACGCTTCTATTCAATGCGACCCCTACATATGAACATTTTCAGAGCCTCTGGGTACTACAGCGAAACAGTTCTTGTGCAAGAGGAAGACAAGTCAACCACAGAAAGAGATATTCATTAAAGTCACAAAAACGCATTTGAAAATAGTGCTGTCGACAGTAAACTAAAGTCGCATAACAGGATTATTTCTGCTGCCTTCACATGTTTTTTCCTATACAATGTAACAAAATGTGCTATTTGCAGACAATCTATTACAGATTACTAATTACAGATCTATTAAAACAGTGCATGATGACTGCTGAAATTATTTTCAGTCAAAAGCCTGGAGGCGTAAGTCTGTTACTGGTTTTAATATGCCAGCTAGGTCTAGGGCCCATTTCAATACAGGACATCCTGTGGGTATTTCCCATCACGTCGTTTCATCTCACATTTTTTCAAACAACACCAAACTAAATGAACCTGAAGACATACGCACATATGATGCCCAACCCTGCCTTAAGCCCCATAGTTCATGCTGCTTGCATTCAAACCTTTGAGAGATGTAGGGTAAGAATCCTTACCTAGTGCTCGCCATTCGTCCTGTCAATTAATCTGACGGCAATCTTAAGAGAAAAAAAGCTTCCCCAAGACAGGAAGTGAGTGCTGTCACATGGTGTCACCAGGCGCTGCCTTATGCAGTGCGCACTGGTGCAGAATGTCTGTTTTCATGTTTCAAACCTGCACCCTCACCACTTCCTGGAAACACACAGCTTGTACAGAGATAGCAGAACTAGACTGCAACTGGAATCCATTGCAGCAAACTTTAGAAATAATCAATAGTATTCAGTTCCACTCAAAATAAGGAGTCGCAAAACATTTACACTGAAAAACAGGAGGCTGGGTCAGATGGATGAAAATAGTTAGAAGTAGAAAGTAGCTACTTCTCTTTTTTGAATCTGTTTTTAGTAATCATTCATTTCAAAACCTCTTCATTACCAGTCCAGCAACAAGCACTACTAGACTACACCAGTCCGTGTTCTTAATATTATTAATAATGTGTTATTAATATCTAACTCTTAATATTGCTTTTCAATAGCTGACTTATGGGGTTCTTGCTTTGTTTGGATGATGTTGTGTAGCTCCTGCTCCTCTATTGCTTACACTCATACCTGGGCCTTCACTGGAAGCTCAGCCTTGCTGCACTTATGCCTAGTCATCACCCTGACAGCATGAATGTTTGCAATGTTCTATATGCCTCACTTGTACATAAATTTGGACCAAAGTGCATTGTGAATAAAGTACATGTAACGCAACGCAAAAGCAAAAGGAAATTTAGGCAAACATTTTGCTTATCAGTCTTCTTTATACAAGAATGGAAAGGAGAAGGTAATGAATACAGCAGATAGAAATATGCGTATAACGTTTGCAACCCTTTTAATCGTCATCAAGGAAGTCACAAAGATTTAGCAATACACTAGGTCAAGGCTTGAGTAAGGAGTTTAAAACAGGATATGACATCTGGACAGTTTTTACTTGGAAGGGTGGTGTGAGGGGGGGAACTAATAATAACACAATGTAACACAATTTTTGTTCCTGGCTTCCAAGTGTTATATTTCACCTGCTTATGTCTAAAGCCTATTGAAAAACGACTACATTCAGCACAAACTTTGATTTTATGACCACAGCCCAGAAAAA
>JAAGVU020000035.1:2751376-2766387 GCA_011763525.2 Mormyrus iriodes
TCAACAAGAGGAATAGTGTCTGTGGGTCTGAGCCAGGTTTCTGTTAAAAAACACAGGTCTGCACCAGTGTCAAGAACTATGTCACTGACAAGAAGTGATTTACTTCCATAAAGACATGATGAGTAAATCATCATGTAAATCAAATGAGCGAGTTTAGTGTGGAGGAACTTGACTGGCCTTCACAGAGCTTTGACCTCAACCTGACAGAACATCTTTGGGATGAATTAGAGTGGAGACACGGTGAGCCAGGCCTTCTTGTCCAATATCAGTGCCTGACCTGACAAATGCTCTTCTGGAAGAATGGTCAAGAATTCTCATAAACACACTCCTAAACCTTGTGGAAAGCCTTCCCAGAAGAGTTGAAGCTGTTTTAATTGCAAAGGATGGGGCAACTCCATATTAAAGCCTATGCATTAAGAATGGGATGTCATTAAAGTTCATGTGTGTGTAAAGGCAGGCGTACCAATACTTTTGGCAATATAGTGTATATCATTGTCTCACAACTACAGTATTTTGCAAGGATTTAAAAATGATCCTTAATTTGCCATTTGTACAAATATAGGTACATGGGGATATGTTAGTCGGCGTATATCCCAACATGCTCTCCTTTGAGACACAAATATACGGTGTGGGCAAAGCTTAGGGTCTGAGCGCAGGGTCAGCCATTTATCCAGCACCCCTGGAGCATTTGGGGGGGGGGTTAAGGGCCTTGCTCAAGAGCCCAACAGCTGTATCAATATGCCAGCCCTGGGATTTTAAACACTTCATGCGATTTAACTGATGGCTTCTTCACCAGGATAGAACTGACCTTTGCCTCTGTTTTTTTAATGACGTACTTGAACTGTTGTAAACTCTGGGCTTGGACTGTAAGATGAAGAGACTAGCTTTGTGGCCAGCCTAGACCTCCATTGAGATGCAACCCCACATAATGTCCAGGGCTTATCAGCACGTTAAGCTCTTATGAGCCGTCAAATATCGATGGGACTGTCACTTTCCCCACAGACTTTTGATGAAGGAATGCAGTGTTCCAGTGTGTCTGTGGCCTTCATCGTTAATATCCCAAACTCCATTTGTTTATATGACAGAGGGTGCATGTTTTGTCTGACTAATGAAATGCAAGAAGTTAATGTTAAATATTTATTCACCTAGTGCTGAGTAATGCTACTTATTTTCAAGCACTAGAGTTGCGTGTGTCATTTATCAAGCAATTGGCATCCACAGAACATTGTTGCTTAAGATTAGGGAGAGCTTGTGACAAGGCTTTACGAGAACATAATTTAATATTCAATGCATTTAAATCAAATCATTCGGCCAGAACAGAGTGCATTGTTGGAACACAGCAGTTTAACAGAATCGTTTTTTTTATTATTCTTCGTCATTGCTTTGGTTGTTGTATAACCTTAAGGAATGGTTGATAAGGTAGTTAAATCTGACTGCACAGAGACCAATCAGGTCGCTGATTCCATGTTCACAGCGGGGACATGAAAATAGAAATTTAATTAGAGGTGTTTAATGTCTCCTTTATGAAGCATATGGGTACCATTTCACACCCCCCCGAATATTCATTACTCTCTTTCGGGTCGAGAGGAATGATCATTGATGGAAGTGCAGCTTTGAACATCTGGTCCTAGGATATGACAATGACCGACGTCTCATTCAGGGTGTTCCCCTGCTTTGTGTCCCACGCTGCCTGAGATAAGCTCCAAGCAGCCCTCTGACGCTGTACTGGATAATAGTTTGCTGGATGGATGGATGGATAAGATGAAGATAGAAAACTGAGCCCTCTGGTTTCCAGTTAGAGGAAGGTCACATGTAGGACTTATAACAGGTTTCCATTAACCCTCGAATGGCTACATTTTCCCATAACTCAGCATGTAATTACAGCCTCCATGCACACCAGTAAAATCTCATCAGCTACGCGTAAAAAAAAGTCCATAAGCGCTTACTGTGTGCCCACGTTATTATTACAGTAACATTATTATGATGGAGGTGTGATGTCCCTCCACGCCTCTAAGACAGTATGCAGGCGTTCCTCTGGGGAACCCAGCGACGTGTGAATAACACAATATTGTTTGACGCTATTAATCTGGGAACACGTCTCGGTCATCCTTTAAATCGCTAAAACATAAACAGTAGTTGTACCTCTTTAGTAAACATAGGCTATTATGCGTAAGAGAACAGCCGTATAAATGAAGTGGGAGAACTAGACTGTATTATGTTTATTTATGCATGAGCTGTTAATGTGAAATTGTATTAGACACCCCTATATGTATATGCACAGAAAGACCTGTTTTGTATATCCGGGGTTGATTAGTCATTTTAAAGTAATTTAACTATTTTTCTTACTGGCTGAATACTGTTAATAAAAATGTTACTGTCGGCCGTACGCCTTTCCTGTTCAAATTCTCTAATTAAAAAAAAAAAGAAACTTCAGTATTTCAGAATCCAAAAGCGGGAATGTGTGTGACTTATTACCTGTCAAGACAAGATGTAAGAAGTTACTCAAGTGAAATTTATAAAAGCATTTTATACTGGCAAACGTATTTGAGAAAATGAACCATTTATTTACGTGGGTGATTGAAGAACTAGCCATGATTTTTTATATTTTACCATTTACAGCCTCGGGTTACGATGGGGTTACGTCACGATACATCTGTCATAAGGCGAAAAGGCATTTTAATACAGTACACCTAACCTAGCAAACATCACAGCCTAGCCTATAGCCTACCTTAAACATGCTTAGAACACTTATATTAGCCTACAGTTGGGCAAAATCATGAACACATGCCTGATTTCTAAAAAAAAAGTCTTGAGTATCTCATGGAATTTATTGAATAATGTCCTGAAAGTGAAAAACAAAGGAACTGGAATACCCATCGTAAAGCCGGAATATCGTAACATGGACCATCGTGACCCGGGGAGCATCTGTAATTTGAAACATTGCATCTAATGTAAACTCATGTGTACCTTTATGAGTGGTACACTGTGTCCCTGAATTTCTTATATTTTTATTTCCACTATAGAAATATATTTCACTTGCAGTATTTGTATCATCATTTAATAGTCCGTCTCCATCATATTGAGTGAAATTGAATTTGTTGTCTGTTTTACTGTAAACAGTAGATTATTATGACGATCACCTTCCTATAACTGCGCAGCTTGGAAGGAGTGCCATCTCTGCTAACCCTGTCACAGTTCTTTTTCAGGCTTATAAATATCCCATGCTATGGACTTACTGTACCTTCTGCATTCTGTCCACTTGAGGCGCTGTGGGCTGTACCTTGGAATGCTGGTGATTTAAACAAAACACTGAGCACAAGAGACAAATGCAGCTCTTACTGATACTGACTCCGTGTTTAACTGCGAGAACACAGCTGAAATAAAGATGAAAGATCAGCCAGTGCCCTTGTCTGCCCGAGCTGGGCGGCCCTGTGTGCGTGGGGTATCTGTCGGCAGAGCACCTCGCATCGTCTCGGTATGTGTCCATGTCCTTTGTTTCTGTCACCTCTGAACCTGTAAATATATTCTGCCAGGTGTTAATAGCAGCCTGTACAGGACTCTGCTAATCCATCCCACATATATGGCCTATCCCCGTGCTGCCCTATCTGAGGGTGAGCCAGCATATATGCCTGCAATTAATGATGCATGACAGGACTGCACAGGGGCAGGGGTCTGCGTAATTTACAAAATGATCACACTTCATTCCCTTCCTTGGTTTTCCTTCTCACAGTGTCATTTTATTTGCCAGACGCAATATTGTAATTTTCAGCTCGTTCTTTGCTCTTACATTATCTGAATAAAAAAGTATGTGTAACATAACTGATGAATTGTCTGTTAGCCGCCAAAGCTCTTAAAATGCTATGGAAATTATTAAGAGCGTGTTTTTTCTTTAAACATCATCTATTACGTAAGCATGGCAGGAAATAGACTTGTGTACTTTGGGGAAAGTACAGGAGAGAATTCTGGGTAATTGCTTGTCATAACCACTTAATGAGTAGGCTATTGTACCAAAGACCACCCGGTACCAACAGCACCTTAGCCTAAATGCAATATTACTCCAGGGTAAGAAATAATAGTTTCCGAAAAAGTTACCACAAAAAGTAATTCTCCACTACCTACTTCAGAGTATGTTTATGTAAAAGATTTTTATAAGAGTTATATTACATGATTTCTGCTTGGAAAAAACTCTGATTCCTCAATAAATATAAACCAAATCTACTGAAGAGTTGCAGTTTAATGCATTTTCAAGTAACGAACTAAAACAGTTTGATTAGAGCTGATGGAGTCCCAATTATCTGCTAACATTTATTAAGGTATCGTTGTCATTAGAATTGTGACAGCAATCAAATGTTTGGCTCTGGTAAGGTTAATTTAAATGTCATCTGAATGATCTTAGCGGCACGCCAATCAAAATGTGATGTTTAAAACATAGATTGTACATTTCCATGCAGTTCAATTCTCTGGCTTTGTACAGCGTCTTCATTGAGGGAAACTAGTTTTCTCTGCATAACACAAAATGTGTCTCATAGTTAGATTAATGCAGTCTGTTGTTTAAAACTGGTGTGTTTAAATAGGTAATACTTAAAGAGAGGAGGAAATAGGCAGCAATACTTTGTCATGTAATTATATTTAAATGCAGAACCTCAGCCCAGCCTCAAAGAGGGACAAAGATTATTTATATATATATATATATATATATATATATATATATATATATTCTTTTGCCAAACTGTCTCATTTGAATTGCTTAGTTATAATTGCTTATAAATATAGCATCCATATGAGCTGTACAGTGTGGATTGGGATATGACCCAGCATCCTTCTGGTCGCACTGTACTTTTTAACATAGTGAGATTTTGTCCTCTGCCCAAGAACGATAGCAAGCACCCACCCTTTGCTGCTAAGTAGAGTAATACGAACGGAAATGCCCGTGGCACTTCTAGTTTCGGGTTACCAGTCAGCAGGACCTGGGGGTGTCCCGTCCCTTTGGGCACAGTGGGCAGTATGTTCTGGTCTTCTGCCGTAGTAATAACCATGTCCAAACAAGATCATTTAATTAATATCATTGTAAGTATAGCAATCATAGCTGAAAGAATTGTGGTTGTAATGCTCTTTAAATACCTGAGATCCAACTTGGACAGAAAATGAGTTCTTCTCAGGTCGGTTGGAGCCATGTTAGCCTGAGGATGGCATGCAGGCTCCATGGGGGGGCGCTGTAGCATCATGCCCTTGGGCTTGTGATGGAGCTTCACTGCTGCTTGGGTTCTCTCTCAGGGGAGTTTGCACGCTTTTTCTGTGTCTGTCAGGCTTTAACTGTGTTGTATGGATGATCAGTTACGTGCCATATATGTTGGTGGCCATATTGAGTGTCACCTAGGACTGCAACAGTACACATATTCGGTGTGTGTCATTGCGTGACATCACTTTCGGTTCAGAACATACAATGAAACGAATTAACACATTTTTTGATACGGACGAAACCTAAATTCATAAGTATATGTTCAGAACACAAAATATTATGCTAACTGTGGCTGTGAGCTGGTTACAGCTGATGCTGGTTACAGTCAGTAATCAGCTGTTTGGGAACATTTTGGTTTCCCAATAAATTACACCGGCACTGGAGAGAGAGTAACTGATAAAGACCAAGACTGTCTGCCAGCCCTGTTATACTGGATATGTTACACAGCCTACATGCTACATCAGGCGACATCATCCGCGTGTGTGTACCTCTGCAAGTTAGTCTCCCCATGACATTTAAGGTGCTTTGCCAGGAAATTTAGGCCAAGCTAAAAAGAATATTATTACAGTTATTGGGCTGTTCATTCCGACAGATATGCGACCAGTAGTAGAGAAGATGGGATTTAGTTCATTATGATTATGATGCAGTCTTACTTTTGAATTTTTATGCATCTTACATATTTATTTTTAGTGTGCAAATGAGGTTAGGTTTTGTTATTTGGACACATTGGCTTTTGTTAAGTTTAAATCCGTTTCGGTGTTTGCAGTTTTAATAATAAAATGTATTGTACCAAAATTGGAATGGAACTCGAAACCAAGGTTTGTACCGAATAGTCAACTCCATGTACTGTTACACCAGTTACATTAAATTAGTCAATTTTGTCAAACCATGTGACTAGAGAATCTTCATTGGCTAATTATCCTAGATCTGCTCAACCCATTGGAGGGTTGCAAAGGGCAGGAGGCAGGGCCAACTCACACACCCTTAATGGGATCTGCTCCCATTAAGGGCCAGGGTGGCAGCCATTTTTCCCCTGTGCACTAGGTCCTGTTCTGCCATTGACGAGTCCCACAAGTCCTTTGCCCCCCTCCTCCAGTGACCTCCCGCATCTCTCACTGCCTCCACCTTTCATGACACTTTTAAACGGCCGGGTAAAGTGTCACAGTGAAGAAGAGGAGCTGGCTGTTTGCGACAATACTGCAGCTCCCCGAAGCACCTGTAACGAAGCGAGGACAGCAAACATGTCTGGAATGATAACGTGCATCAACACCACTCTGCTACACATGGCCATTCCAGAGTACTGACCTGCTTTTAGGCCATTTGCTGGAGGTGTTTGCCGAATCCTTTGGTCAATGTCCTGCTGGAACACGTATCTTTGCCCTAATACTAGCCTCTCAGTGACTGGATTAGGTTTTTTTCCAGGACTTGCCGCTATTCGCCTCTATTCACCTTTGTCCATCTTGACACCTTGACAAGCTTCCCGGGCCTCCTGCTAAGAAACAACGCCATAGTCTGGTGCCACCACTGCTGAGTGAAAATAGCGACGGTGTTGTTACCTGGGTGATGGGCTGTGTTTGGTTTGTGCTAAACATAGGGCCTCACTTTTGGGCTAAAGGGCTCGACAGCTTCCATCAAACCGCAAGATCTTCTTCCAGCAGGCTCAGGGTACGTCTCGTGGCTTCTGGCTCATGCCCGACACGATCTACTGCTAGCCTTTCTCAGGCATCTCAGGGTCTCTCTCTGTCAAGATCACCACTATCGCAAAGTGGCTGAATGTCTCAGGTGCTGGAGAGATTGTTCATGCCTGGACAGTTTCCCATTTCAGCCACGCGGCCCTGTCAGTGCTCTAGCCACCCCTCTCTCTCCTCACTTACAGAAGCCCGTCTCACACACTGCACAAGCTTCCCGATCTCAGTCCTGCCAGGGTTGGCCATCATGTTACCCTTTAACTCGACCTTGAGACACAGTAGCAGTCGACACATTCCAGAGACCCAGAGTATTCCTCACAATGACATTGTAACTACAGATGAACAATACTGCCATTGTAATTATTGCTCTAAAAAAATCTAAATCAAATCGTATTTCGCATGAGCTAAACGCTGTAAACTGTAAATTGTAAAATTAATGTAAAACTAAATATTAATGTTCTCAAGATTCTAATTGCTTCACAACTCTGACTGTTAAATCTCTGGGTAAACAGTAGACTAACATGCACATATATATGGAAATAAAGCAGTTATATAACAATGTGTCCTACAGTAAAGCTTCTCCAGGGAATCAAACTCATTTCCATGTTCTTAAACACTAAGCTACCTGCTGCTTTTAGAGGGGAACTTTCCATTGCATGATTTTTGAAAGATAAGTGATAATGCCTTTTTTTCATTGTTAGAATTTATGTAAAAAAGAGATGAATGTTGTGTCCAAGGCAGATAAGAGAGGAGGGAGAGATGCTGTAGCGTGTTGGTATCAGCCGTAAGGACGCTAACTGAATGACTGACTAAGCAGCGGCTCGACCTCCACGGGAGATCATATCTCTGACGTAGGGTGGCTCCCCTAGCCTCCTATACCAGCCAGGAGGCAGTCCAGGGAGTCGCCGCCAAACTGGCCCACAATCCCTCCCGAAACGTGCCTATGACCACAGTTTACACCCTGCTTTAGTTAATGTTGGCTTATTCATCTTGGGTGGTGCAGTGGTTAGCACTGTCACCTCACACCTCTGGGACCAGGGTTCCAGTCTCCACTATGGCTTCATGTGTGTGGAGTTTGCATGTTCTCCCCGTGTCACATGCTGAGGCTAACTGGAGTTACCAAATTGCCCGTTGGTGTGCCTGTGTAAGTGAGTAGTGTGTGAGTGTGACCTGCGATGGGTTGGCACCCCATCCTGAGCTGTTCCCTGCCTTGCGCCTCAAGGCTCCAGTCTCCCTGCAGCCCTGAGTAGGATAAGTGGTAGAAAATGGATGGATGGACTCATTCCCCTTGTATTCTATAATGTTAACTAGTCAACCCTGGACCCCCAGAGGTTTTTTTTCTCTTTACTTGGGAGTTTTTGGTTACTCTCCTCTGTTGTCTTCTTTCTTTCTTTTTTTCTTCTTTTTCTTTCTTTCTTTCATTACCTCTTCCCTTTTCACTGTTTCATGCTCCATACTGTATAAATGATGCAGTAATGGACTACCACACATTCTTGCCAAATGCCTTGGGGTGACTGTTGTGAAAGGCGCTATATTGCGATAAATTGAATTGAATTGAAAACACACAAGCTTATAAACCTGTCCAGTCAGATGCATGAGCATAGAGATGAGGGGAGAAAAGTCTATGACCTTCAAGGAGGTTCCCAAAGTGAGGACATTCAGGAGGGTTGCTTGGTGGATCGAGGTGGGGGCCTTTGTTCTGTTCCTCTGAAACTTCTTTGCCTTCGTCACCCAGCATTGACGTGATGAGGGTGAAAATTGTGGGTGAAACGATGTAAACTGTTGGGTCTGTTTGAAATCTGTATATTAAACAAAGGTGTGTTTAAAAAAACAAACAAACCAATAGAGAGACACCAAAGGCGTGGCTGACACCCGTTAGCTGTATCTCCCAGCACAGCGGATAAATGGCACTGGACCGAGACGTTTCGCCTTCGCATTGTTGCCTGAAATTTCCTAGCCCACTGTGATTCCTATCTAGGGCTTCTCAGCTCCATACATTCATGGACTATTCTTGCTTAGCCTCTTGAAGATGCGTAATACAAATCGCATCTAAAGCATATTTAAGTCTCTCTCTTAGTGTCCCGAATGAGATTGGCCTCCGCGCTTCACGTGCTTCTTAATGTCCTGGAACGATGTGTCTGATTGGAGCTTTCTAAAGCTTTGCTGACCTCTCTCACCCACATTAAATTAGCAATTGGAGAGATTCAAAGAACAATACATTACTTTTCTAGTACTGTAACAGTTTCTGTTTTATTCACGTTGAGCTATACGTCTGAGCAAAGCAATGAGTTTTTAAGTGTTGCACATTCAAATTTCAAACTCTTTTGGCAGAAATGGAAGCTCGTTATGCATTTAGCAAGCAACATCATTGTTATTACTGTCAGTTTGTTTGCATTTGAGCTCCCTTTCCTGCACACTGTCATTCAGAAAAGACACACCACAAAGCCTGTTATTCATCACTAAGTGAAATGCTTTTCTTCTGTGGCTAGTTGATGAGAGCTGTTATTTCAGCTGCCTTTGACAGACGTAACAAATGCATCTTTGTCATGAAGAACCTTCACACCTGGACCTCAAATGGTTCCCTTGGCGACCCCATCAGCGGTACCGCATCCCAGAGCCACACATAAATATCGCAAACCATAACATCGCTGTCCTTCACCCCACCTCTGAGCCGAGCTATTAAATCTTCCTCTTGTGGAGAGCGTTCAAAAACAAAGTCTTCTTCCACGCTGGCGCCGGGGGTGTTGGTGGTTTGGGATTTGGAGATCCTGTCGTGTTTGAAAATTAAATGGAGCAGCTGGGATTTCTTGTGGACGCGAGAGACGGCCACAGAGACAGTGCAGTCTGACCATTTCTCTGAAGATTTTAAAAGAATGACGATTGTTATATGAATTGATTCGAGAGCATCTGGTCCCGATAGTATCCAGCACTTCATTTTATTTGTGTTCGGCTGCTTGAGTAGTCATTCCTGCTGAATGACTGATGAAGGCATTTGCGTGCCCAGCATGAAAAGAAAGACAGGAAAAATGCATATATTAAGAGGTTGGAAAAAACCCTGCCTGTGCGCCTGGCTCCTGCTGGGACCGTAATTATGTTTTAAGGTAATCTGTGAGGGATTACTGTCATTCTCGAGGGGGCTCTGTTCCCTCTCCCCCTGTTGCTGACACTCCTGCAAGGACAGAGTGACAGACTGCTGTTAGGATGGTGCCGGGGCAAGGGGTTCTGCAGCCTCATCTAACACAACAATATATTTGTCCAAATAAACACCCAGTAGCAGACAAGGTCCAAATTGACAGCATGGTTAAGCTTTGCGTTTGCTGTTTTCCTGGGTTCACTGCTGCACACACCCTGGTAAACTGTATTCTGCAACCAGTGAGGCTCCGAACAGCCTAAATACAGCTGCAAAAACGAACAGGATTATTTGGTACAGGATACAAGGTACATGGCTCCGTATATGAAGAAGCATCACACGGAACCTTACAGCACCCAGGACTGTATGCCACCACTAATGACCTTTGTTCTAAAATACACTTTAGGCTGTACGGGTAATGAGTTGTAAGTCGCTTTCGGATGTAAGAAGCTTAATGATCAAGCACTTGTGATAAATTCTGTTTTGGTTACATATTCCCGGTTACCCCAGCTTCACCTTGTTATCATTTCTGTTATTTTATCACATGCTTTTATGTCTTTTTCTGCACCTGGAGGTTTAAGTTCTGCATTTTCTGATCTAAAAAAAGATAATGCAAAGAATGAATAAATAAATAAATAGTCCTGAATACAGGAAGAGAGAGGGAGAGAGAGACTGGCAGTTTTCTCTGTTGGTGCGACAGGCTTGTATGAGGGGGATTAAATTGCGGGTGACATGGTTTTGATAGCTTGTCACACCAGTTCATGATGGCCTTTGGTAAGAATTAGGATTGAGAAGGCCTGGCCAGCCCTCCTGTCTGTACCGCTGAGATCCTTCAAAGAACAAAACAACGTTTTCAAAGACGATAAGAAGTATAAATATCCTTGCAATCCAGGGCTGGCATGTGTGAGACGCTCAGCAACGTATGCAAATGAGAGGTGACTTTGAGTCATTCGTGCTACAAAACAATGTGCAGTTTCAGAAGTGTAATCATGCTTGAAATGAGTTGGGATTAATCCAGCGGGTAGGTATCCTCCAGTAAGTACTGTAGACTTAATTTCTGAATGTATGACTTTATACTTGGGATTAGGAGTTCTTCCCACGAACTTCCTTACAAATGTAACTGAAGTATCTGGATTCAGCACAGCACTGACAAGACATTTGCACTGCATTGTATTATATTTATCATGTATCAGGTCAGATTGATTTTTTCCCCTGCAATTCTGTTTATTGGGGTCATGCCAGCAGAACCAAGCAGATTAAGTGCGGGGGACCATCCGGCAGCTGCAGTCATGATTGGCAGTCTCTCTGCTCAGCCGCCCACCCCCCTAATTTGTCCCTATCCGGCCCCATCTGGCTCAGCCCCGTTCGGGGAAGCAGCATGACCTGCAGCATAAGCCCAGGTGGGAGAAGCGTCTCAATCCCGCTGCTGCTTCCCCACCCACTCGGGTTTCTTTTTGAAGCTATTGTCTCTGTGAGGGCCCTCTGCATGCAGCCCGCAGTCGCTCCCGCCCGCTGAAGTGCCAGCAGAGGTGGCGATAGAGCACTGTGCTCTCTCAACACCTCCGCGCACGACTCTCAAAGCGGGCTGCACTGAGCAGCTTTGTTGACACAGCGCTTGTGTATTTTTCTGTCTTATTAGCATTTAGATGTGGGTGTTCTGGAAAATCCATTGAGATGTCAAGAGTGAGCAGGCAGTCCACAATCTCTTGTTAGACTGTGACCAACTTCAGCTGTAAGGTCAAAGAGGTGATCTAGGGTTATATGGTCACATGACCTGTCTATGAGATGATGAGATGTTTATAAGCACATCTTATGTTACTTCATATGGCTTATGGCTTCATATGGTTTTTCTAGGAGAAATGTACAAATAAGAAAAGTCCTGGGATAAGTGTTTCCAGGAGTTTCAAGTTTATTAGACCATCAGTAAACAGGGATTGATACAGTAAATCAGGACAGTCATGTGACTATAATGAATACTGTAATGGGATGTGAATAAATGATGTAGGTATAGATCTAGCTGCGGGATATATATGGTCGTATACCCTGTATTGCATGCCTTAAATGTATGGATCTTGCCTCTAAAAGTAAAGCTGTCTGAAGTTGATGCAATAACTCTAAGCTTTCATTTATATAAAGAGAAATACTGCATCTGTCCTGAAGCTCAAATCAAACATGCAAGTACTTCTGGGCTTTGAACATACAGCTTTCTTTTCAGCAAGAAATAAAATAAACAAAAAAGCAAACAAATACCCACCGTGTCACCCAAAAACAATTTTAAATTCACAATAAATAGCATAAGTACTGTGATTAGTAATTGTTATTCAAAGGCTGTTAGCCTCACATCTTAACAGGAACTTATGATAAACCTGCAATCTGGCAACCATCTGAGGGACCAAACAAAGGGATGTAGTGATGCATATGCAGCTAGACCTGTGCTGATTTGCAGACAGGATCGCCTCCTCTGGAAGCCACCATCCTGAGCAGGATGCAGGAGGATACAGACCCCACAGCCTCTCAGAAATTCCCATTACTTCAGTTTACTGCTAATTCGGTAAAATATACTATAGACCTTCCCAAGAAAGTCATTTAGTAGAGCAATGTGCTATTTTTAACACCCCCCCCCCCCCTTTTTTTACTCATTTTTGCTACTTTTACTTAAATCAAATCTTTCTGTGGGTTTTCCTCCATGGTCAGAAACAAACTCATCAGCCCACTGGGAAGATGGCCAGTGGCCAGATGTGCCAGATGTTTCGGACTTTAGTGAACCTGATTTTTAAAAAATCATCTAACAGCAAAATCCAGGAAGTAACAAAGAACCATATAGAAACATTGAGGAACCCTGCTGACCTAGCTAACCCACCAATCCACCGCAGTGTACCAAAAATAGAAAATGTGGCAAAGTAGCACGGCAAGGAGCACTACAAAAAAAGACAATCTCAAGTGCGCCAAGAACCACCTGTACGATCCTCAGCATTTCTAGAACCGAGCAAAATTCTACAGAAAAATCAACCAAGAGGGGAATGTGTTGCGTGACACACACCCCATTATATGGAGAACCATGCAGCATTCCATAGGAAGAAGCCGATCATTAAGCAAGGAGGTGGTGGTGTCATTGTTGATGCCTTCCTGCATGAAGACCTTCACGACCCACTGTTGTCTTAGGAACCGTGAATTCTGCTCGGTGCTGGAAAACTCTGTAGGAGTTTGTCAAACCAGTCATGTATGAGGTGAAGCTTCAGTGTAGCTGGGTCAGGCAGCAAGACGTACGTCGGAAACAGAGCTGAGAAGAGGAACATTTAAACTTTGGGCTGCCCCAGTCCAAATCCGGCCCTATGCCCCGCAGTGCTGTGACAAGATCTGAACTGAGGGGCACATGTTTTCAAAGCCGCCAATGTTCAACCCTTAGAACGAATTGTCCCGTGGGGGAATGAGTACTCATTTCACCGCAATGCTGTTAAACAATGATCAATTATTTGACAAAAAACAGCGTGTTTGGTTGCAGAAATTGCTACCAGAGAGTAACATAATCAGGGTGTGTGTGTGAAGCCACACAGGGGCACTGGATGATTTTAGGGCACTATCTTCTGAGGGGGCCCGAGTTTAGGCAGGTGATTTCACTTTGTCGCCAACAGGGGGCGCTGGCGGGGAAGCTTGCCTAGTGCGCCACATATACTTTGACTGACGCTCACTGCATGACATCAAAGTTTTGTATTCTGCTTTGTTTGAAGATTCAATAATAATTATTGTCAAAAACACGACGTAACCAATGGTGGAGGAACTATAGGAGAGTACTACAGGAAATAACGATTAATTTTAGCTGCAATTGAAAGGTTATCATGCTTATTTTTATACTGTGTTTAGTAAATATACAGTAGAATTTCTAAAAATAAAAACATTAAAAATTCAACTTTCATGTGCCAAACGCACATTTTAACCCCACCCACCTGAGTTTCTAATAATAAATCTAATAATAAATGATAAAACAGGAGGCTGATTTGTTTGTCTATCGGTACAACCTTCATCATATTAGGTTTTCACGCCTCTGTGTGCGTGTGTACATGTCTCAGCCCGTGTTTTTTCACGTTCAGTGGTATACGCACCGCTTGGGATGTGCAGACCTTAGTTTGTATGGGCCGGGTCTGGGGCCTGCCGTGATGAATGCGTTTGTCCTCCTGTGTAGCAGCACAGTGCAGTGGGAGGATGGGTCTGGCCATTTGTATGTGAAGGCACTGGATGGCTCCCGCAGGGAACGGCGAGTTCACGCTACCAGCAGCATGCTAAGTCCGAGCGTTCAGGTCTGTCTGGATTAACACCTGCACAGAGATGCAACAATCGCTCCTCAACTCACTTAATTATAACTTTAACTTAAGATTATTTATCTATATATTGTTTTTTAAGCCACTATATTTGTCACCCTTTTCGTGCTCCGGCTTGTCGTTGACATGCACATCACATTGCTTATATGAACTCCTCTATCCAGGCCCCTGTTTCACACTGCCCTGTGTTTTGCAGTTCAACTACTGTGAACACCCCCCCCCCACACACACACACACACACACACTTATCACTCGCTGTCTGTATGTCACACCGTGGTCCTGGGGGAACGCCATTCCCTGACACTATACCTGTATATGAATGGTATGATAATATGGCACACTTGGCTTGACTCGATTACCAGTGGTGCTTTCAGCCTCTGGAAATCCATACACTGTGCTGGCTTCTGAAGCAGAACTGCTGGAAGCTGCGGGAGGCCACAGTGCCATGGAGTTCGCTGGCCAGCGGTCACGGATAAGGACGCATTCGTGCTGGGATGGCGGCCATGTTTATACGCTTGGACTGATCTTCGTAAAGCTGTTCATCGGGCCAGAGGAAATCCCTCGGACCACGGCTGATAATCTCCAACAACGGATGTTTAAACAGTGCACACAGAGCAATTGCCACTGGTTTGGCAGGC
>JAAGVU020000035.1:2771140-2795678 GCA_011763525.2 Mormyrus iriodes
ACATTTACTACCCAGATAAATGGCTTTAAACATTTCTTTTCACTGCCTAAGACTTTTGCACAGTACTGTATATCAGTTATTCTGCTATGTAACACTCAAGTCTCCAGATGCAGAACTGTATGAACTGTATTAGATTGTTGGTTGTTTTCTTTTGTTTATGGATAATGTTTCCTAGAATGACTTTACAGGTTCCAAACACTTCAGCAGCCGTACCACCTGCAGATCTGAAGTCGGAAGAGGTGTTGGTGTGGCCAGCAGGTTAGCCCATCCTGTGGTCTGTGTGGATCCTAATGCCTCATAGCAGTGACAGTGTCCTTTGAATGAGATGTAAAACTGAGATCCTGACTCCCTGGGGTCATTAAAGATCCCTGGGCATCTTTTAAAACAGTAGGGGTGGTACCTCGATACTGTGGCTAAACTTGCCCATTGTGGCTCAATCCAATCTGGCCTCCTAATCATCTCCTATTTCTAATTGGAGAATTCTCTCCTTCCCCTTCACCACCTTAGCTACTGTGTGGTGAGCGCACTGGCACAGAATGGCTGCCGTCGCATCGTCCAGGTGGGAGCTACACAGTGGTGGTGGTTGAAGTGGCTCCTCACTGGTTTTGTACAGCGCTTTGGGTGTTTTGAAAAGTGCTATATAAATTTAACATTCATTCATTTATTCATTCATTCACTTACTTCGACTGGGTCAGAACCTGTCCCAGCTAATACAAGATATAGATGGGATGGGATGCCAGTACATTGCAGGGTATATTCATGCTTACATGTGACGGTTCGCTAATTAGCCTAACTGGCCGCCTTCAGACTGCTGGAGGAAGCCAGAGTGACTGGGGGGAAAACATACAAACTGCAAACGCCCAGAACCCAGACGGATGAGATTCACACCCCCACCTGGCTGAAACCGTAAAGGTCCACTGGCCAAAGAAATGTCACTCAACAGAACCTTAGAACCCCCTCTCAGAGTCGTAATACCCCTGTCATCAATGACAGCCATTCCAAATGGATCCCTTCTGTCAGCGAGGCTCAGGTCTCATGTGAGGGAAAAGGAGGGTTCATCACACGTTCCAGCAGATGTGTGTGGGAGCATGATGGATGGGACGGCAGATGGGAACACGGAGGGGTGTCCTTAGGGGCCCTGCACCCCCCCTCCAGTGTAGATGGAAAATAGCCTTTGTGAGGTGCCAGGTGGGTATTTTTCCAACCCTCCCGTTAACTGAGACCCCTGCCGCGGGCTGTCACCGCCTTGGGGAATTCAATGCCATCGCTACAAAGTTTACCTCAAGAAGCTCCCTGCCTCATTTCCTGGAACTCCTCAGAGGAAGTCCCCTTGGCCAGCCCCAAGCTCATTGTCACGCCAGCCATGTTCACCAGACCTTCTGGACAAACGCTACATATGCGTCGGCTTCTTCTTTACCTCTTCGCACAGACCTGAAGGTCAAAGGGCCATTTCTCGCTGTTTCCTTAGACCCAACACCGACAGTATGGCTCCCAAATAAGCCACTCCCCTGATAACAGTCGATTTCTACCAATAATTGGGAGCCGTGACAAGAATTTCCCCCACTATCTTTGAGCTGGCCACACAAACTTTATTTCTTGAAGCAAATTACACGCAATATATTGTTTTTTTGTTTTTGGAAAGTTTTTTGCTGTATCTGAAATGAAAGTGGTTATCTAAAGATCTAATAATTTTATAATCTAGTTTTCATTACGTATCGGTGAAACTAAAGTGGTACATGTGGTGAGTGAGGCTAGTATTTTACTTTGTTCAAAAACAGTCTGAAATAGATTCAAGAAAGTAGGGCTTACATTGGCATAAATCAATATTTAGTTAATCCACACAACCCCTGGCTCTCAAGGCATGCACATTTTTGTAAAAAATAATTTTCACTTCCCTAAGCCATCTTTCATATTAACCCTTACATATTTATACATGGTATCATGCAGGGATTCTAACTTGGACCCTGACCTCTGCACACAGGATACCGTGTCTCCGTATTCAGTTTAACCTGCTATGCTACTGGCTTCTTCCATTTTAAATAAACATGATGGATGGATATTTTCACCACCATCACTGCCTGCAACCACTGGATTTAAATATCAAGCTTGTTCCAGACTTCTGGCTGGAGAATGATTTAAACCTCAAATATATAGTACAATTTATTATAATCTAGTAGATTGTCGATTAATTTACTATAATCAAAACCTGTTTTGCCTGCACGCCCCAAAGTTCCCAGATAATGTATGTCTTCACCATTTGGACCTATGAAGTTAATGTAATGATGTCCATAAAATAATTCCCAGACTTAACAGGGTGTCACTGAGTTTGCAGCAGAGCTGCTTACAGCTCGGAGTGCACACTCCACACAAGCCACTGCAGATGTCATCTCTGACCAACCTGTGCTCCTCAGGTGAAGGAGACAGGAGGCCCTGAAACTCCTACCCCTTTCCCTGCAGATCGACAGAAAGGCAGGCTCCTCACAGGCCTGGCTCCTCCAGCCACAGAGTGGCGCTGTTTACCACCACTAAAACCACACATTTGTGTCACTCACCACACTAAATAATAAATAGACACGTTCCTTATTTAGGTGATGCTGAAGTAGCATGATTTGCTAGCCAGCTAGCTAGCGACGATATTCTGACTCTACTCACTAGCAAACGCTTTCGTTATGTAAAACCACGAAGCAATCGCATCCCAGCAGCACCACAAAAAGAAAGAAAATGAAAGACAGAAAGTCTCTAGCGGAAGGCTTGCCTAAGATGTCCAGTTTCTTCACCCCAATGAAATGAAATGATGAGGATGCAACGCACTTTTCAAACAAGGAAGGTAGGGGGCGCCAAAGTGACTTTTTGAGTGGGGCCTCAGAAACAAACCCACCACCTTGTTAACGCGTCCCTAACACCTGAAAAAAGCATTGCAGTATGGAGCAGAATGGCAGCAGATACTTGGGGTCTGAGGCTCAATTACTCTGCTAGGATAAATGATGCCGTGTGGCAGACAGGAGTGCTGTTAATTACCTGTGCGCATTCTGTCTGCACGGAAGGCATGTCCTTATTTGGTTATGGATTAGCAAATTAATTATGAAACTGTGCACAGGTGGTTCATCACGTGGGGAACAGGAGAGACACTGGAGTCGTTCTTCACGAAAGCACTTCATCACACGTTTCTGCAGAGCACAGACCTCTGCTGCCAAGGGGACAAAAACGCTTCAGCTGGGAGTATTAGGTGGATGGGGTCGACTATAATTAACAGATTATCCGGCGAAATGGTACGGGCAAAAATATCACTTGTGTATCACTTGAGCTGAGCGAGAGCCTAACAACACAGCTCATTCAGCTGAAGAAAAACCAGGGGGAGAAAAGCAGGAGGTCATGGCAGCATCTTAAAAGCCAATGGCTCATTCAGAATCACAGCCCCCCACCCCCCCCCAGAAGTATGTCAGAGGGAGTTTGCCCTCTGGAGATCCAAAGCACTTCCTTTGGGGGGGAAAAAACGCTGGAGCAGCAGCCGTCCGTGCATGGCTAGTATGATGCTCCAGAGCAAACTTCAAGTAGCAGAAGTTAAGTGTGCGTACCTCTGACAGCTTAATAAGGACCGTGAAGCGCCTGCTTAGGTCCGGATGCGATCTGGAGCCAGCGGAACCGCAGCAAATGGAGTGGGAGGTAGCGAAGCCGGTGTGACGGAAGGTGGCGACAACAACCTGCCGAGGGATGATAGAAAGAAGAGAGAATAAGAGAGTTCCATTGCTCAGGTCATGACCCCAGCCTATTCCTTTGTAATGCATTCTGGGAATATTTGAAGAGTGTGACACTCATGTACAAGGTCTGAAGCTGCAATGGCCCCCTCCTGAATGCTGACTGCCACCCACACGGGCCTCCACGCGCACTGGGAGCTGATGCTGGGCCGGAGATTGTCGATATGCTGTTCATCATGCTCGTGGTAACGGGTAATGACCTTGGGAGTGCGGCCCGGCGTGGGCACAAAAGCCAAATCCCCAGACTCGCGCACAGCCCTCTCCTTCGTATTCCATCCATCACGATCGGCCGGCATGGATGCCTGTGTAACTGTGGCTGCGAAACGACGGGCTCGATAAATACAATTCATCTTGTGGAAGCGAAAAAAAAACGACAACGGCGCCCTCTTGAGGAAGTACTGAAGTCTAGTGGAGGGGCTGAAGTGGGGGCAGTTGCCCCCCACCTTTTTTAATGTTTTTTGGCTAGCCCTGCTCTTCTGCTGCAATTCTTTGAAAATACCCAATTTTCATTTAATGACATGCCTCTGCCAGCCCTTTGGGTTCTGCTCCACATTTTCTGGCTTTCCGTAAACACACACACACACACACACACACACACACACACACACACACACACCTTAAATGTTGCACTTTAAAAAAATTCAGAAAATCGAAATTCACAGGTGGGGAGACGCCGGTCACCCTTGGGACCTGGTGGCATTATACCCCCCCCCCCACCACATATTTTCTGAAGCAGTTGCACCGCTCATTTGTGGGTTTCTTTTTCTGCCTCCATGCCTTATCTCTGGAGGGGGGGACCCTCGCCACCTTTGTGCCGGGTCTCCAGGGGGGTGTCTCTCTCGCAGCCCCCACTGAGTATGCAGGCACTCAGAGAGACTCCTAGTCACAGGGTGTCCTGAGAGCAACTCCAGCCGACCTCCTGGACCCCTCTCTCTCTCTCTCTCTCTCTCCTCTACTCTTCCCCACTTCCTCCCTCTCGCTCATCTTTTTGAGGTACTCTCTCTCTCCCCCTCTCCCTCTCTCCCTCCCCCTCTGGCTTTCGCACTCCCACTCTCTTTCCCTCTCTCTCTCTGTCTCTCTCTACCCTTCTCCCCCTCTCTCTACACCTCTCTGTCTCCTTCTTTCTCTCTCTCCCTCTCATTCTCCCCCTCTCGCTATTTGATTAGGTAGATTATTGTTGTAACTTATCATTTTAATAAACTTGATTATTACTGTGACACAGTGGTTAACACTCTTGCTTTACTCCACTGGAGACCAGGGTTTGAGTCTCTGCCATGGCTCCATGTGTGTGGAGTTTGCATATTTTCCCCATATCATTGTGGGGTTCCCCCCCCCCACCCCAGTCCGAAACCATGCTGAGGTTAATTGGAGTTACCAAATTGCTCGTACGTATGAGTGAATGGTGTGTGTGCCCTGTCTTGGGTTTTTCCTTGTTTTGCACCTGTAGGAACCCTGCATAGGACAAATATGTGCCATGGATAGATGGATGGATTGATTATCTGTTATAAGAAACGATTTCTGTCCCAGTTTTGCTGCAATTGTTGCTGATTGCAAGTTCCCAGGATGCCCTACAGGGGGCACCCTGGGACCATAAACATAAATGCAGTATTGGGTCCATTTATCCCCAGGAAGTGAAAGGAACAATTCATACTGAACAAATCAGGAATGCCAGACGTCCTCTTCCCAGTTCAGGGAGAAAGTCAATTAATAATGGTGTATATATAATGACTTTTTAATGGAGATCTTATAAAAAAAAAAAGGCAAACAAAGATGGCACATCGGGAGCTGGAGGAAAAGAAAGACTGCCAGCATGTTTAAATGTTTAAAAAAGAGACGGGTGCCTGTGAAGGCTTTACCCACCAACTGGAGCCAGAATTAAAATTCTCCAGTGCTACGGTGGGTTTAGTTTAGGCCAATCACGTGGAACCCTCTGCCTCTCTCAGCCCGCAGTAGTCGGATAATTACCTATTTACATTGCCTGTGAACAGCCGTGCCGCTTTTGAGGAACTCTGTGTACGCTCACGCTGGCTGTCCGCCACCCCTGGCTGAAAGGAGATCGCTATGGAAAAAAATGTCTGCTGCTCCATGGCTGGACGCTCACGTTATTAATGTTCCAGTGGTTTCCATGCCAACATTAAGGGGAAAAAAACTTGTAATGATATGTGAATCAGCTGGGTGGCCATGCCTGTGTGGTACGGCGGCGGATCTGACGGATAATACAGTCAGCAGTTGTTCCTGCCTGTTATCCGCGTATCCGCCCGGAACACTTTTGTCAGCTCCTTTTTTCTCGCGTCCTGTAACCTTTATCGAATTCGTAGGTCCCTGGCGAATGCGATCTGCTGACTCGATGGTCCCATACTGTATGGCAGTCCGACGATCTCTGGGCTCTTGCCGACGGAGCCTCATTAGCATTAGCCCCCCCACCCCCACCATGCCAACCACACCAGGACACCGCTTTGGTCTGGAGCACAAGGGGGACACTGATACCTTTGTCAGGAGTGATTGAAATTCAGAGACCTGTCTCCTTCACCACTAGCAATCATGCTGTGGTGCTTAGGAGTCTGACATCATCCAAAATGACTTAGATACACGCACAGCAGATAAAGACCCAGTAAACAGTGGGTTAGAGTTAGAAACCAGCCCTGAGTCTTCTAATCACTCTACAAATGGGAGGCCTGCTTTGGAGTAACTGAACAGCCCAGAGGAGGCAGCCCCAGTTCGGACTGCCCTACGATGCCTCTGCCGGGAAGAGTGACTTACTGCTGTGAATGGACGGGATCCATGGCACTCCTGAGACGCCTGCACTGGCGGCATCCGGCTGGAATGGAGCGACCATCTGCCCTGACTAGCCCGACTCCCTCGGGCCATCCCACACCGTCGCCAGGTGCCCAACGTGTGTTTTTGATGGAGCTTCCAAAGCGTGCCGTGAAGTCCACAGACACAGGTAGTGAAAGGCCTCGGTGCCACAGTGGGTCATAGAGCATGTAGCCAAATGGGATCAGCTTAACATGGCCCTTAGCGTGCAGGAGAGGAAGGCCACCATGCGTGAAAGGATTACGGCTGCGCTCATATTTCAATCCTAATATTTTCTTGCTCTTGGAATTCACATCTTAACATTGTTCCTCCCCCACAATGAAAAGATGGATGGATGGATGGATGGATGGATGGATGGATGGACAGACAGACGGATGTGTGGGCATTCTCCTCACTTTGCAGAAATGCTTGGGCCAAAATAACTGACTTCACTGCTTGTAATGAATGGGGAAAAGTATTTTGCATCTCTTAATTTTTTGTTTTGTTAAGTTTGTCTGTCAGGTGATGTTTGACCTGATGCACACTGTTTCTCTCCACACTGACCTTGATACATCGAGCTCCATTATAGTAGCGAGACAAAAGACTCTAGATGGCAGTAGTAAGTCAAATATAAGCTGTCACATCGCCTATCTGAACCCGGGCAATTGTTCTGCCCATAATTTGTCCGTTTGTTGCATCATAGTGGGGGGAGAATGAGCAAGTTTTACACTAGATGGAGAGTTTTTATGTGGGTCTTACATATTTGAGATACCATCTTAGGCCATCTGTGAGGTTATACTCCGCAGGTCATTGTAAACCATGATTCCTGATGGTTTTATCTAGGGTTTATGGTCCGATGAATCCATTTATGTATCTTGTATATAGAAAAAATCACTACTGTCATTTGTAATAAATCCAATTCTGCTTCATTACTGAGTTTAAGACAGCTTTAATAACATATCATGTACACAAAAGTGTTCACGACAATTGTTTGGGTACAGTCTTTAATCACTTTAATCACTGTTAGACAAAAAAGGTCTAATAACAACGCAAAAACATACTCTAAAACAATTAAGTAACCAGTCAGCAGCTGATAATGATCAGGGTATGATTGCTTCAGCTAAAATGCCGAAGCAAATAAGGCTGGATTGCTTTGCTGAATTGAAAAGGACGCCCATTTAAATCTGAAATTACGCCAATGTGGTTTTCTGAATATTTCGGTCTTAAAAATTTATTGCGTATAACCGGTTTGGACTCTAGTATTTAGAAAGTATAGGCGGTCATCTACTCTGAAAGGAAGAGCAAGCGACCTGGAAAAAATGAAGGTGCGTTTTCGCAGCCTTTCCCCAGTTTTGTCCAGGTTGGCGTGTTTTCTCTCGGCTGTTTGCCTACTGTGTTTGTGACCTGTTTGTGGTTTTAATCTTTTCCTTTATTTTAATTCACACAGCGCGAACTGTCACAGGCAGGTAAACAAGTTCTGCGAGATGAAGGGAAATGTCAGGGATTTATTGCGAGCTGACCGCAAGTCGATGAAACTTTTATATCTTTCGGGCGCCGTTTCATCCCCAGCTCACCGCGCTTAAGTAGATGGCGCACGATGCGGGTGACTATGAGATCAGATTTGATTCCGTCTTTTTTCATCCCCCCCAGGAAACTGGTGTAGAATAAAGTGTAATTTTAAATCTGATTTTCCAGTGGAAGGGCTGGGCGGATCTTAAGACGAGTTTTTAATAATCATCCCGCTTGATTAAGAGACCCCAGGACGCATTATTGGAAGCGAACCGCTTACTGAGAGCAGCTAATGCGCCGTGATCGGCACTACGATCGGTCTGCCGCTTTTCTTATACATGTGAAGTACTACTCAAAAAAAGACAGTATTTTTATAATGACACCATATTAAGGAAAACCATATAGCCCCAGAACTACTAAGAAATGCTAATTTCTTAGCAGAAAGCGGGCTTCTATGTTTATTTTATAGATAAGTAATATTGCGGTTGATTAACTGCCTATCCCCCGCTGCAGGCGCTGTGGAATGATATGGATTTTTTAAAACACAAATTGCCGTTCTTTGCTACAGAAGTTATTGTTTTAAGAAAACTATTCTACGTGTGTAAGAACAAATTGGCTATTTGAGTATCCAATGAGAGCGCATTTGAATGCCACACAGGTGTTGAGTAAGACTGAAAGCGCCTCACGCTGGCATCAGTGCAGCTATAGTTAGGGCTATCTGTGCAGTAGAATTCTAGTTATGAACACAAATGCATCACAAAGCCATTCTCACAGGACCATCTGGAGGTACAGGAAGGGGTGGGGCTTGGTAGGGCTTTGCCTGGGACTCCAGAGCTTGAGGACTAGAGGCCTGATGTCTGCTGGTACTTAGGCATGCTTCATGGAGGTCCTCCACCTTTGGGCACAGGTACCTTCAAGGAGACACTGGTGAGAGCAACTGTTCTCCAGGTGTGCTGAACAGCTGCCCCCCCCCCCTGGAAGCAAGTGCACATGCTCCCCTTGCCAGTCGTTAAATGCACCGCATGCAGTGGCGTGTTAATTGAGGCCAAAGGTGACCTTTCCCTTCCGAAAGGTGCACTGGCTCCTGATGATCTCAAATCGTGAGCTCGTCTGTGCAAATGAAATGTTGTGTGGACTAATGAGGACCTCAGGCCAGGAATCAATGCCAGTGTCAGGGCTGGTTACTGTATTCCACATTATAATTTTAAGCACGAAGACATAAACTAATCCTATTAGGGGTGCACAGTATATTGTCTAATGCAGCCATTTCAAATCTGAATAGCTGTACATCATATGATCCTGGAGGCCACGTTTTTCCAAATGGATCACCTTAAAATACAACTTAATAACGGTGTCTCTTAAATACTTAACAGACCGTACCATATTTCACTTCATTCTGTTTTTCATGTACCTCCAAAACGGACAGGGAAACAAGTAATAAATTGGTTTCCTGTGATCTAACATTAGGCTGCCATCAAAAACTAACCGTGTTCAAGAACCACCCCCCTGGTGGTTAAAGTGCATATCACAAGCTTACAAATATTTCGTATCAGCTGTATGTTGAATAACCATATTAAATGTCCTGTTTATTGCATCGTAAATGTATGTGAGACTAATTCAGTGTAGAGATGTACGCACAGCCATTGCAGTTTGACTAAATAGAGAGTGAAATCTGGCGTCACGTTTTTTTTAATGGGAAGTGGATTTGTATCTGACTGCATAACCAAAAAACTGCGGCTTTAATTGACTGGTTTGGGCTCCTCTGACTCCTGTCCTCTTTTGCCTTGTTTAATAAGTGTTTCTTTGCCTGTCATCAGTCTGAAATCAGACTCGCACCCAGAGGCCCCCCAGGCGCCAAACGCGCTCCCGGATGCGCATTCCCAGTGTGCAGCATGCAGTCATTATCACCTAGGGTGCGGGGGTGGGGGGGTTGGTCACGGCACTCACCTCATCTCAATTACGGGCATCCTTCTGAGGTTTTGACCACTGAAAACTGTATTTTCGGTCAGCCCGCTTGCACTGAATTGCTAACTGGTGACCTTGATATTATATAGATCCATTTCCATGCTATATTTGCCCCTGTAGCATCTTTTAACTCTGGCTGGGCTCTTAAGGGAGAGATTAAGTGCTTAATATGAGCAGGACCATATGTCATGTGGCTTACCACGCCCCCTATAAATGCTGTACTTAAGACGCCCACTTAGTGATATTAACCCACGTCTAGATTTGTCTAGATAACCAAGGATAACTCCAGTCTTTGTATGTGTCAGTGTGTTTGATAAACAAGGAAACTGTGCATTATTGCTGTATGTCCATATATATCAAAAATTAAAAGGAAAAACACATTTGTATTTCATTACAGGTTGGGGAGGAAATGGATAATGGATGCAAAACGGCACTGTTCCCCATGTTTTTGATCAACATTTAATAAAAAAAGCAAACTCGTTTTCAGTTTGCCGGAGCCTGTAATCCTCATCGATTCCGTCCAGGACCCATAGGCGCTTAATAGGCGTGATTTATGGGGACGTGGCGGGACTGCTCGGCGGATCCCTGTGATTAATAAGCAGATTCCCATCCACTGGCATCTCCCGCTGCACTTGTGTGATGGAGGATCAGACAAGACGTACCCTGCATTGAAAAGTCAAGACACACAGTCTCTGTTCTCTCCTCCTGTGCGCTTTTCTCCCCTCCCTAATTCCTCCATCACTACCCCCCGTCCACCTCTCTCGCGCTCTCTCGCTCTCTCTCTCTCTCCCTTCCTCCCTCTCTCCATCACCATCCAGCCACACACATATACACTGAGATCCTGCTGAAAGCAGGCACCGGAGGAGGCTCTCTCTGGCTCAGCAGCCCCGTCCAGAGTGCGCATCCCCCGAACAAAAGCGCTGGCGTCCGGGCTGGATCCCCACTCCAGGGAGAGTGCAGCCGAGCACCAGGGACCTTCATTCTGCAGCCATGTCTGAATCTATACTAGCCCTTCTCACCATATCAGGATTATTTGTAATCGCTAAGGTGCTGACAACAGTTGGAGCAGAGCAAGGTAAGGCACCTCATTCGCGCATCAAAACCAGCGGCTCTGGTAAACTTATGCGCTGTCTTCTCCGCTATATATTCCAGCAGAAATAAGGTACTCCGATCATATGCACTGCATTTATACAACGCTCAACTACCAGTTAGTAGTGTTTAAACGGCAGTTTGTTCATTCAGACTAATTAATTGGTTGTCTGTACGAAAACGCTGATGTCATTAGGTCAATTTGAGTATAGACAATCTGTGATGTGCAAAGCTGCTCAGGTTTTTTTTTTTTTAAGTTTTCAGGTTTAAATATGTAGTGTTAAACTGCACGCAAGGTGCATTTGTGGATTTTTGCGCTGATGGATGCTGGTGATAGGCTGGATGCGGTGTATTACAGCGGCACACGAAGACGTGCGCGCAAAACTGCGCTTAATAAAGAGATAGAAACGCACATCTTAAGCATTATACATCACTGGCCGGCTGGCCAGTTTATTTTATAAGGCTAACTTATTAATTTTATTGTTCTCTATTATGAACGCATACATCTATGAATTTCGGCTGAAAATTAATACTTAGTGATAGGTTTCGAGTTTTATTTGTGAGCAAAAACAAAACCAAGAAAACGTTTCAAAAGTTAAAAATGGAAATGTGTAAACGTGATAATGGGTAAAACCAATAAGATGTGGAAACACGTTCTTCTGTTTGAAACTTGGGTTGTAAATTATGCACCAGGGCCTTAGTATTTTTTTTTCTTTTTTGTAATTACCAATTTTCGTTTTATACATAGTTATTTTCTACAGAATTAAGTATGTAATCTACTTATTTTGTAATTAGACATACACATTGTTCAGTAGGCTCCGAGTAAAGTCCAGCAATGTACATGCACATCTGCAGAAAAATGGTTATTACATTAAATTTATTCCGTTTATCTGAGTGGTTGCTTTCCGTTTTCCTCCTTTAAATACAACGCCCAATAAATAAAAGAGCAGTGTGTATGTGACATTAACGAAGAAAATCACATCAGCGGAGCTCATTCCGTCCTGCAGATGATTTGATTAAATGCAAATTTATGAGCCAGGTCCATAGTTTGTAAGGATGCCGTACTGACGGTGAAGTATGCCAATAATGTATTGCGACGACACAGGATAACACAATGAACTCTTAATGCACTGATCGATGAACTTGTTGACTTCCTATAAACATTTGTGTCTGGATATGATCGTATCACTTCAGGATGCCGTCCAAAAGAAATCTTATAAATGAATATTTAAATCTACTACTCTGTCAATCACGCAATCATAAATATCGAATAAAATTAATAATAATAAAAATAGTCTAATTGTAGTGCGTTTTTTTCCCTTTTCTCTCTCTATACTTGAACTGTCTCCCTGTTCATTATCGAGCCCCAGGTAGCTTTACTCATGTGGTGGCTTGAGACAGGTCTGCCCGAAGCTGTTGTAAGCATAACAGTCATGCATTATCTTCACGTTTCTCCTGTTCCCGTTCAGTCGTAAGCCGCAACCTTTGCTAATTTTGGTTTGCAGCAGCCCGTGTACTAAATTTCAGTGACTTTCTCTCCCCACATTAACTTTGACCTTTTGAAGCACTAAAGCTATATATAAACTTATGCATTTTTTCCCTGTTTACAAACAGGCAATGCGCTCGCGGCTCTCTGTTTTACTAACCTATTAGTCTACAGCACATTAGTAGAAGGAGAAACTGGCTTTTTAAATACCTGCGTGTTTCTTAAACTTGCAAAACAGTTTTTCTTCCACATAACAGTCTTGGCAAGCTGGTTAATATTGTTTGGAGACTGGTGAATTTTCTGTTTTATTTTGTAGGCTATTACTTGCCTGAATTTAGTAATTTAAATACTGTACAAGGTGGATTATGAGCTGTGCAAGTTACTTATAATACAGTTTTGGGTTGCTTTATATTACCATCTTTAATGGCTTCAGTGAGGTTGTCAGTAACCTCACCTATAATGTAGCGAAGGCGTTTAAGAAAAGATGCCAGTTCCCATGATGTGACAATTTTGTGCTTTTGGTCTGCAGGGACTGCCCCACTTTTTTGTTGTTGAATGGAGAGGTGTCACCCTTTGGTTAGACTGTAGCAAATCACACTTGGGGTATAACATGCCGAATGGTCTGTTTCCATAACTGATGAATCTGAAAAACAGTGGGCCATTTAGAGCGTGTTTCTATGGTGAAGCAGTCATACCATTTATTTGTGTCAGTAAACTTAGTGGTTCATGCCAAAGGTTTCGTAGTGTGGCCGACTGAAGCGTCATACTTCAGTGACAGATGGTGTACAGGGACGGAGTTTGATTTGTTCTTGCTCGAAGCAGCCAGGGTGGCCCGTCCTTTGGATAAGGTGAGCAAAGCTGTGAGTTGCTCACAGGAAATCGTGCTCCCCTTACAGGTACGCTGCCCTGGCGTTCCGAAATATCCACCATGCCAATGTGGAACATGTTCACGTTTGATGTTTCACTTTAATTGAAACCGAATGTAACATTTTCCCTCTAATTTAAGAAAATCATAAAATAAAATAAATACAGCTGTTCGTTCAGAATCAAACGTGGGGCAGGAAAAAAATATCTGAGGTAGGGAAATTCAAAACAGAGACTGACCAGTCACTGAAATGGCCATAAACAAACATCTGGGACAAAATAATGCAATATTTGCTAATAAACAGGCTAAGATAATGAGTTAAGTGAATTACGTTACGTCTGAGTATATGATCCCTTTCGTGTTAAGGCATCATGACATTCCCGTTGATAACTGTGAATAAAGTGCCTTGTCAAATCAAATAGTGACTGTTCTGAGATGCAGCAAATGGGAAACATTCAAGGCTCGCTGCCAGCATTCATGCTGCACCCTCCTTTGTTGTTAGATGTCGGCCTGCTCCGTTACCAAAAGTATTCATACATTTAAAAATATAATGACAGCCGGAACATCAGAAATGTTTATTCAATTCAAATGGGTTTTTAAAATGTATATTTATGAATGATAATTCAATTTGAACAGCCCCAGGTTTGGCTAAGGCTATTGCATGCTGGTGGAGGGCCAATAGGGAATGGCTGTAGACCTCTTCTGTAGCTACGTCATTTTTGGACGGAGCTCCAGGCTAGCGCTCGGATGCCGAGGTCCTGCTTTAAATCTCTGTTCGGCCCAACCGCACTGTTTTTGTAGCTGGCTCACATTAGCGTCTGAAATGTTTTATGGCATGAAAGGTGCTATTTTTCCTGTCGCAGGCACACGTCCTTTTGGTGGCGGGTCGGAGGGCGTGGCCTCAGCATCTGCTGAGCACGATGAGGAAACAGCGCTTTGGGTGCCGCGCGTCTCGCCACTGGGTTGTGGCGAACCGGCGGCAATGAGCCGAAGTTACGTGTTTCTGCTTTTGTAGCAGAAGGAATTGGGGCCAAACTAAACGAGCGGGCCTGTTAAGTCCAACCTCAGAGCTCGGCACAGCCGTTAGTCAGGTCAGGACTGTGTTACAGGATTCAGCTTTTCCAGGCTGACGTTTGCCGTCAACTCAATATGTTTAAATCTGTGTAAATCATCATCTTTGCCAGATGTACCATTTTCGTTATGAACGGGGTGTCGTTGTGAACAGGTGGTGAGATAGTGAGGTTGAGTCCTGAACTCTGCAGGAATGCATCGTGTTTATATTGTGGTGACCAGCCCAAGGGCATGGAAATCCATCATATGCAGCCCTTTTGATTCTTCTGAACCTTATCAGGGTGAGATGATACTGGAATTCATGCTGATAGGTGACAGCGGATCCCATCACTGATTATATCCATAAAAACGTCTGAAGGAACTTGTTTTCTGTAAGACCGTTCTGACACTGGCTCTGTGCCCGCATGTACAGTAAATTGATGTCACCACAGTGACTGTTGCTGCTTGTGCCCGAAACGAGTCAAAGAAGGATCTGTGTAAGTGCTGCTGTGATCCAGACCCATGCAGACATGTGACCATTGCAGGAGAACCAAGGGGTCTTTTATCAGGCTGAATAGATTCTGTATCTCTTCATGTGTTCTTGTTGATCATAAGCTTCGAAAAAGGCTGAATCGAAGCGGGGGGGGCAGAATCAAGCCTCGTTTTCTTTCGTGCAGATTTGCGTTGTGTTTTTCCGTTGAAGTGTGCCAATCGGCAGTCATGCAGAGGAGAAAAGGAAGCGTTTCAGTACATTTCATCCAAGTTCAAATGTTGATTGTGACGTCCTCTTTCATATTTCGTCTCGGGTCTCACACATGCTGGAAGAGTCTAGAAAACAAATGAGTCCGCCCTGGAGATCACTGCATGGTGTATAGTAGGCAAGGTAGCGGCCGATGGCGGCATTGCTCCGGGGGCAGTGTCTGTCAGCGTGACCGGCCGGCACCGCCAGGGGCCCATGCGAGCGTGACTGGGCGGCACCGCCGGGGGCCTGTGCAAACGTGACCAGGCGGCACCGCCGGGGGCCCGTGAGAGCGTGACTGGGCGGCACCGCCGGGACCTGTGTGATCACCTCTCACTGAACATGGCAGGGCATGATTTTACTAAGCCACGGCTGGCGCAGAGGGATGTGAGGCGGTGCTAACAGGTTGGTCTTTCTCTCTTATCCTTGACTGATGCTCTCAGTCACACATGGCGGCTCTGGAATGAGCAAGCAGGGTGGTAAGACCCACGCTGGTGATCTGCCCCTGGGGGATCCGGGTCCTCTGTGGCTAATTTCACACAGCATAGCCCAAGGGCAGCAGATCCCGGGAGCGCAATATGTCTGTGCTGGAGTGACATCCGTGGGTCTGGGGCTGTGGACTCCCTGAGACTTTTCCTGAACAGTCTGGTGCTGTTCTCCCTGAGTCCCTCTGCCACACAAGTTGGGGGTGGCAAAGTCATGAACGAGGGGCCATTGAAATACTGACGGGGGCACCAGCTGCCCAGACATAGGCTGAGGGCCGCAGGCCGACGAGGCTGTGACCTGTGGCACGAGTGAGCAATTCGTCCCAAGAGAGAGCGTGTCTGAATTGGCATCGGGAAACAGCTGCGAAGCGGCCAGGCAGACGGAAAGGAGACCTCGGTGGGACCCCAATGAGGTGGGGGGCGGTCTCCCCCACACCGGCGCTCGGAAGAGAGGCCTGACATCACTTATTAAGGAAGCACGTTCAATGGGAAAGGTGGACTTGTGGAGAGGATACGGAGGGCCCAGGAGGCTCGAGGACGTGTTACTTCATCACCACTGGCGTTCGGCGGCTCCCTGGCTGAGGCAAATCTGGGGGCAATTTGGCACGTGCTTGGAAAACCTAACGCCCATAATTCCTGTCTGTCCTTCCTAAGCTGCAAGAAACACTGTGCGTATTTACTGGCAGAGAGATATAAAACAAAAACTGGACCTAAATTCCATTGGTTTATGCCTTACATTTTGAGGCTTTTCTCGTTGCCGCTCTTTGTCATGCTACGTCCATGTGGATCACATTGTGTACACCGGGGGGGGAACTCATTTACCTTCCCGTATGCTTATGGTTACGTTTCATTCCTGCCTATAAGAGGCAACGTACATCATATTCTGGCACCAGTAGAGTCTGGAACATACTGTGAAAACAGGGGGGAGGGGTGTTTGATTCCGCTTTTTTAACCATCCTTTAATGGGTTTCGTGTTTCATTAAGGCTAAAAAATGTACCCAGACAACCTGACTAATCTTTACCGTTCGATTTGCTGCATCCATAAGAAATACTCAACAACTGGTAATGTGCCCAGATTCAAATGATATTCACAACTGCTGAGGTAAAAATGTGAAATGGCCAGGGTGGGGGGGGGTTCTGAAATGTGTAATATTTATTTCTGTGGTCTTTTAAACCACTGTTTTTTGCTAGAGCTATTGTAACTTCATATCAAATTTAAATATATGAAGGATCACTTCAGCTCCTCCAGCAATGCTGATTAATTCAGGTGCCCACCTGTATTTTACAGATCTGTTCGTCAAATGTGATGAGAGCGCTCGCTGTTAACTATGTTGGCGGCTTCATTTGAATTTCATACTGAGACTTTTAGCTGCTCGCCGTATTGAAACAGTCTAATATATTCTTTTAGTGTCAGCAACTTGGTTTGAGTTTTCAGGTGTGAAAATGAAAGTCAGGTTTTCTGCTTTCTGGTAATATAACTTTCTGTATTCCTGAGAAATTATGTGGGATGGAATGAAGAACTAAAATTGAATTGCCTCATCAAAATATCCAGCTGCAGAAAGGAGCAGAATGGCAAAAGTCTGATGTTAGTTGCAGTTCCCAGATCGTCCTGCAAAGCAGACAGTGGCAGCAGAGTGCAGATTGCGTCTTGTCTGCTGGTATTGGGACAGCAACTGTCTGCTTTTTTAGGGGGTGTAGAGGCAGGTGTATTCTCTAAAAGATGGAGAAGCTCTTTGCAAAAACTTCCTTTTTTTCCTAACTTCACCTTCTGGACTTTAATTCTTTTTTGGGACTCTAAATGAGGTTCATTGTGTATATCTGAATAAGGTTTTGGCATATCTTCTGATCAATGTGAGAACGTTTCTTTGCCTTTTTAAATTTCTGTAAACCAGGATAGATTCTTACTTTTTGGTCTCTCTGGTTTTTGTAAAGATGTTGCAATATTTGAAAGGCAATTTGTATTTGCAATTTAGATTGAAGTTTGCATACTGCTGTCGATAATCGTGCGGTCACCTTCTCATTATTTGCCTTTTAGAAGGATTTCCATCTGCCTTGAGAAACTGATGTCTGCATTTTACTGTGCAGTGTGTGTGACTAGAGTTAAGTGACGTTCCATCAAGTGAAAATGTCGACATGTATTATTAAAGTACCCATTAGAGTGAGACATGCCGGATTCACCCACCACCGTGTGCCTTGGCACTTCAGCACATCAGGCCTTCATTTATGTTCATTTCAAACATGGCTCCTGGTAGACCAGCTATGTCTGTGTATTTCTTACTGCCGTATCAGACACGACACTTTCTGCCCCGTGAGCCGAACTGCAGTCAGAGGCACTGGTTATTGCCACTCAAACTACGCATTTGCGTGGAGCCCCCAAAGTTTATAAGCCCCCTGTTGGCTACAAACAGTTACTACACTAAATATTAAATGAACTTCATTCTTTATTTAGGAGATGCTGAACCGTTATGCTCTGCTAACCAGCTCGCTAGTTACTGATCTTTTGACTTATTCACTATCTATGTAGTTTTTGAAATATCAGAGCCGGGGGCAGTGTGGAGGGCCCTGAAATGGGCCCCAGAAAAAAACAAACTGGCCCCTGGCTGCACTACCAAAGTATGAAAGCTGCATTGCTCATGGAGTACCTCCCCGCACGCCTTCTTGGCCCCGTTTAATTTTTACGCAGGTTGTACCTTCTTGTCTTCTGTTAGATATCGTGTGCACAGGCAGTCTGCCATTACCCCGTTTCTTGTTCTGCTGGACAGAAATTCAGTTTGCAGAAGAAATCAATCAATAACCTCACCCCCCCCCCCACACACACAAACACACACATATGATCACATGTGGGGTGTCTCCAGGAGGCTGTGTGTTTAATTCCTGTTTTAAAGGAAACAAAAGCAGAATGTCACCTGTGGGTGTAATTTACACTTGCTAAATCCTGGAAACCAGCAAGGACAGGCGTGCCATAAGGGAGGAGAATTATGACTTGAATTGCAATAATACAAAACAGTCATTGTGTTCCTAATGGCTGCTGAGATGCAAATTCCTGCATTGGTCATTCTGCAGGTTTTCCTCTAGATTCTTTGTGCAGTTTGGAACATATTAAACTGAACAGCTGGCGTGCAACTCTGTAAACATCCTGGTAGCACTGGCTCCGTGTGTTTATGATGCAGTCTGAAGTACAGACATGCTAAATAGTTATTATAGCTATAAAAATTTGACTTGTCAAATTGACTCATCTCATGTCAAGGTGCAGCCTTTAGTTTAGTAAATTAGTACAGGAAGGACTGACTTTTTTGGTTGATCCAGTCCCTGTAATAAATCCCCCTCAAAGAAAAGGGCCTCTCTAATTTACAATCAGTCTACTGCACTCTTGTATAGGTTGCCTGCCATCAGGTTGTAGTTTATTAATGATCCATGGCAGCATAATTATTCATACGTGAAGCTCCCGCTGATAGGAATTAAGAACAGAGCCTCCTTCCATAATAAGGCATTCAGCCGGCGTTTACATTCATCAAGCTGACACCTATTGAATGAAAACGCGCTCCCTTGATTATTTGTTAAATTAAACACAGCTTTGCGATTGGATTTGTGGGACTTGGGGCTACACAAACGTTAATATTTTGGCAGGTCTATATTTAACGGCCTGCAGGGTTACTGACAGCAGGCTCTTTGGACCTTCTGGCCGTGTGGCTGTAGGAGGGTTTACTGCCACAGCCCCACTGTGGCATGCTCATACTGTTGGCTGATTGGTCCAGGTTTTTCCCATTCTGCAGGAGCCTTCCTGAGCTGTGCTGCACTGCAGCGCCTCCCCATGGCTCAAGTGCCTTCATTTGTATGCATTTTTCTGCAGTACATAAGTACATTAGTGGCCAAAATTATGGAAACAGCTACCATTTTTAGCATTAAACTTTAAAAATCACTACAGGAATATTGGCGATAATGTTTATTTGCAATCAAAGAATGTTTTCAAATATCATACATTGGGCAATCTCTAAAAATGGGAAGGTGTTTCCATAATTTTGGCCAGTAGTGTAGTGTTGGTGAGAAATCTGCTGTAAAATGGGGACCTAAAATTATTTCCTTAAGAGATATGTTTCTGTTGTCACAAATATCCATGCATGTGGTCCATGATTCAGTTAACTTTCCTTGCAAAAACGCTACGGTTGGGGGTTACAGAAAGTTAATATCTTCCTGTCCTTAAGCTTCATCCTAATTGCAGCATAAGAGCCATACTCAAAACAGCCTTTTCACTATCGACTAACACTTTGTGATCTGGAATTAATATCCTTAATATTACCTTTAGTCATTCATTTTATTCAATTTATAAATCTTATCTTTATCTTGATTTTTGCCCTCCAGAGTTCATGTACAATTCCAAAAAAGATGATAGAGTATCCACTTACTGTCCCAAAGTCCAGTTACATGATAACCTGGAGGGCTTGGGATACATGCTTACCGCTAGACTGCTGCCTTTTCACGGGGGCCACAGCGGGGCGGCCCAATATCCCCGGTTGGTCCTTCTGAGCATTAGTGGGTCTCTCCCAGCACCCCCCCAAACCCCCCCTCCACCCCTCAGGTCAGCTGGGAGCTGCTTCAGGATCTGCAAATGCAGATTGCAGCTGCAAAGCGCCACCCCAGCTAAAAATAGCGGCAGGGCGGCCAAGGACCAGCGTTTCTCAAACCGGAGACTGCAGCAGTCACCTGCTGAGCTGGTGCTCTGAACAGGCGAATCTCATGCTGGTTACCGCTTTGGCAGAAGGAGGGGAGGGAACATGAACAATATGAACAATGCGGCGTGTTCAAATAACCTAAATAAATGGACCGGTGACAAACTATTTAGTTGCGCTGGGGGCGATGGGCGGGGGATTTACCATTTTGATTTGGCAGTGTCTTTGAAATGTCTTGTGATGCTGCCAAGTGTTCGAGGAACGCTTTTTGCGCTACTGCCAGACGATGTGGCGCTGACACTTTTCCCATAATGCACATCTGAGACCTATTTTTCTGGGGGCAGTGTTTGGCCGGCGAGCTGACAGACACGGTGTGGCAGTGCCATCTGGGCCGCTGCAGATGCCCGCGTGCCGCCCGGACGTGGCCTCTGCCTCAGGCAGGTTTGCTCATGAGCATCTTCTGTAGCCTTTGAGCGGTTTTTGTAGCCTGCCTCCGCTGAATTACACGCTGTACCACAACATATACTGTTGCATTATTTGTACTATTTTTAGAAGTGGGAAAGCAATTTAGTTTATGATTTTTATACAGTATTTTTTGCTATGAATTGTTTCTTATGCATCTCTCAAATTAATCTTATGTACAGTCTTTAATAACGCTGAGATTAATTCAAGCTTTGAAGCCTTGTTATAAGCAAGCTGAATTATGGGTCTAGTATGAAAAGTTAGCATAGCTGATGAATAGGGGTGTTTCTCAGTATGTATACTTGACCATACTTGTGTTCTCGTGTACCCGTGTTACGTCATCTTCCACTGCCAATGACCAGTTCCAGTACTAAGTACAGAAGTAGAGAGGACGGTAAAAATCCACAGATGTTGTTCTTGCCCCACCCCAAATATCAAGGATACATCATTGCACCCTCGCCAAATGAGACCAGTCCCATGATTGATTGCGCCTGAAGTTTGTTCTTTGGAGGCAAGTTAACAAGACCGCTCCTGCCAAGACCACAAGTATGATCTTTGTGTTCTGGGTATTGGGAAACACCCCATCTCAGGGGAATTCAAGGAGACATCAATAGAGAAGCAACCACGAATAGAAAGCTCACTGCAAAAGTAGAGGAGAGGGACCAGCTGGATAGCGTAGCCAGGTTAGCACTGGCTAACTAATCATTACACCTAATATCATCATTATGTTGGCCCACTAAACGAATTAGCAATTTACTCAGTATACCATTGTAGCAGCCTATGCTGCCTGAAGTTACTGGCAGTATAGGGATGATCTCAATGCTCCTCTTCACCAGCTGTCCTGTCGAGGCTTTGGGGGATGTTCTGCAGAGGCTGTGAATGCCACCTCAGTGGAAATGTTAGAAATAAAACCTCACGGATGAGCAGCGCCAGATTCCTACAGAACCAACTCCATGACATATAACAGCTGCCTTGGATGAACATGGAGATTCTGGGGGAAAAAAAATTATGGCACGTATCTATCTATTCAGGCCAGTACTGTTTTAATGATACTGGCATTTGGTTTTAAATCAAGCCCTAAAATGGCACAATCATTTAACCAGATAGGAGGACTTGAACAAATGAGTCCGTCTGTGCTGGTATGTTATTCCTGAGGCTGAAGTCACGCTTTGCTCCATGGAATTTTCTGTATTCCGGCATGCATTCCAGTGTGCCGTGGAGTGTGTCCTTGCCGCTTACTTGACCAAATGACATTTTCTGAAAAGAGTTCCTTTCATCCAGAGCTATTGGCTGGGATTAGCGCTAATCTGTGTTTCATTTTCACTGAAGGCTCAGGGGATTCACTCTATCAGCCTATAGCTTTATATATTTAGCACAACAGGCAGTGTAACAGGGAAACGGCATTTCGTATCCTTTTCACTTTGCGAACACGCCAGAGGAGACTGCGAGCTATGCAGCATCCATAGAAATCCGGGGATGGCAGGAGGCAATGTAAAGCATAGCTGCTAGCGGCCGCATGGGCGCCGGGGCTCAGAAAGTAAGAATCACCTCGCGGCGAGCCCTCCGGCCTGACTGTCCCGAAGCCGTCAGATCTGTGCGGCATTCAGCCTGACATTTGGTCGCACCCAGCTGACAAAATGCTCCATCAAAGTAAATTCATTATAAAAAAAAAAGTTTCACATTAAGGATCTCTGCAAGATCTAATGAAGAAAATAATTATGTTTGTGGTGTTTGAAGGCACATAACAATGCTGCCTATAAATTATTTTAATTTGAAAAGGTTCCTACTTTCTAGTAAGTGGTACTAAAGCATTAGCTGCTGTTTAATGCACTTGCTGATTGGAGAGATTGGGAGGCAGTGGGCGCGTGTTCTCTGAATTTATTTCCACACCAGTTTCTCCTCAAATCCCAAAATAAATTGACACTGTGAAGGAGGGCTAGGTGTCGAGGTCCAAAAAACATATTTTTCACTGCTGGAAAGTAGCAAATCACAGGAACCTCACAGACACGGGGAAGCGTCTTCCTGCGGGTGGCTGAGGAACAAATCCCAGCCAAACGCAGCCCTCTGAAAGAAAGGCGCTTTAGTCTGTTGCCAGGGGCTCTGGGTTGCAGTACGGACATGGGCCAGACCTGCTGGTCAGCCTCGCTCTCTGGACAGGAGACGCACCTCAAGCCAACTCGGAGGTCCTCAAGCAATCTGACCACAAGTGTACTGACAGACTTGTATATAAACTTCAATTAATATGCGATAGTTTAAAACCCACTTGTACTTGCAAAGCAAAATATATTATAATTACTGTTTTTCCTAAGGTACTTTTGACATTCAGAATCCTGCGTAGCTTTCATATTATTTAATGCTTTATTCTGACAATAGAAATCAGTTTTCTTTTGAATGCAGAGACTTCAGAGCCTAAACATGGACCTTTCTACACCCTGGAAAAACGAATAATTTGTTTGTGTGAAGATTAGTCATATTCAGCGAGGCCTTGAGGGCCTGCCCCTCACAGCAGACAAGCGCATTCAAATGAATAATATTGTCAGTCGGCATCAGGGTCAGCAAAATACTTTACTGAACTACTAACTTGAATGGGTGACATTCACACCCACAGTTAGATAACAACATTATTATGTATTAATTCATTACCCTTTTCATCTAGGGCTTAATGAACTGTTTCTCGGGTTGTGACAAATTTTGTGGAGTAGGAGTACTATATTCATCCCTTTTTGGAACAGGCTCCGGCCACTGAAATCGGAAGTGGGCTTCATGAACACATGATGGAGGACACCCCAGTACAGACTAGCCCCTGGTCACTGCGTATTCACCATGGGCGTCATCAGCCACGCCCGGCTTCCTTCATCCGAGGTGTGACAGGATCTCCTTCTGGAGAATTCCGCTTGTATAAAGTGCCTCCGTGTGCCGAGGCCAGGTGAATCAGGTGATAAAGACAAACCAGTGCAAATGAACTCCATTGCTGCGTCTTATAAAGCAAGTGGGGGGGGGGGACTACTTGTGCTTTCTCTGACCCTACCCCGATTTTGGCATAAATGCCCAACAACACAACCACATACTTACTGAGGGACTATTTCACAATGCCAAGAGTCTGGTGTAAATGCATAAATATGGAGGGTGCAATGAAATGTTTATGAGCAAACTAGAGACTGCACTTTCAGTTTATTTTGTCAGAAAGAAGTTCTTTATGAGGAAAATTACAAAACATGACACAAGGGCATGAATTTGAGACTGCAGTATATAATTAGAGCTGGCCAGGGAGATTATCCAGGGGTTTAAAAGGACGTTCATTATGAACAGCTTGAATATTCTGCATATTTGTTAATGTGCATGGAACATATTATATAATCGTAAATAAGGATATGCCGGCAGTTACCTACACAGATGTCGACACAGATTTTACCAAATGCATGGATGGACATTGTTGCATTTTACAAATTCATTTTAATGAACTGAATTAGTTTGGTTACTCACATACATCAGGGCTGGCACAGCAACTTTAGGGTTCAAATCATGCCTCTGGGTTCTCCGGTCATCTCCTCTAGTAGACGGACATGCAGTAACCTAACTGGCATCTGTATACTGCCTGTGTGTTTGTGTGTGTGTGTGTGTGTGTGTGTGTGTGTGTGTGTGTGTGTGTGTGTGTGTGTGTGTGTGTGTGCGC
>JAAGVU020000035.1:2795778-2818359 GCA_011763525.2 Mormyrus iriodes
GTGTGTGTGTGTGTGTGTGTGTGTGTGTGTGTGTGTGTGTGTGTGTGTGTGTGTGTGTGTGTGTGTGTGCGCGCACGCACACACGTGCGTGCGCGCGCTTGCTCGGTGAAGGCCTGGCATTTGCATCCAGGGTGTCCCCTGCTTTGTGCCCAATACAGCCTGGGATAGGCTCCAGGCACCCCCTGACCCGGTCCAGAATAAGCGGTGGGAAGATAGATGGGTAGGTGTGTGTGTGTGTAAATGTATGTATATATGAACCACTGAGTCACACTGCTCTGAATCTCACCTAATTAACAGAATTCAGCTTTTCTTGTTGCGTCTTATGTCCTTGACGGCGGCTTGACTGCCAACGGCTTAGCCTCAGTTGAAATATTCATGCCTTGCACTTCCTGTCGGTCGCCTGCATTAAACGTCCAGGAAGAGGCTTGTATATGTTCACTGCTGTAGGCCATCACGTCACTGTCTATTTAACGCATGGCGACGCTGAGCGTGACTGATTCACTGGGTGCCTTCAGAGTCCCTCTTCAGCCAAAGTTGAAGAGTAATGACATCTTGATGAAGAATTGGGAACCACTGGTAGCAGGTGAAGGTAATGGGGGTAGGCGGGAGCAGAGACGTCTGTGCTGTGTGCCCGTGAGGGCTGACACCATCAGTCATTAGGCGAGGCGCATGGCGTGACACTGCACCCTGTACAACAGCCGACACTTTAACAAGCATTTAATAAGGGACTCGTTATTGATTACTTACGGACTTGTGCTCAGACGCAGAACTGATACATTAATACAGCACATCTTATCAAATCAAAACATGGTCAGGATAAGATGAAAAGAGAGGGATGGATGGATGAATGGTTTTTTAAAATACCAGCTAAAGGTCTTCTGCAAGGTGAAAGTGAGACATTAACCTAAAGCCCTGCCCAACAGGTGTATTTAGAAAGCAGCCGTTTCATAATTCCGTTTAATACCCTCTATTGTTAAACAACAATCATCTTTGCTGAGAAAATTGAATTTGTCCCCTTGTTATCTTAGACAGATTACATACAGAACACAGTCACCAGTTAGTTTTCATGAATCCTGAAATGAAAGTCCCCATGTATAGTTAGACTGCACATGTATATTAATTTTGCTTTTATGTCCAATTATTACTTTTTGCTTTGAAATCCCGTAATGCATAGAATAGTTTTGCTCAGAAATGCAATATCGTGTATCATGATTTTGCTTATTAATCCAGCAGGACCTGCCGAAGCAAAACTCAGCAGGATATGCTCTGCTTTGTGTGTGTGCATACCTGCGTGCGTTTCTGTGTCACAGTATGTGCGGGTGACTTCCCGTCCTGCTCACCTTTGTGTTCGACTCTGGCGCTGCCCCCCGCTGGTCGGCAGTGGCACTGCGCTGCAGTTAGTCCTACCCGCTGGTCTTTCAGCCTTTGTGTGTGTAAGAGGAGCTTGGAAGAACAGCGTCAGCTGCGGTGATGGAGGTTGGTGGGGCCTGTGTCCTTCTCACCTGCTACTCCAGGGGTCTTGGTGTAAAGTGGGAATGAAAACAGCAGCTGCTGGAGGTGGAGAGCAGCAAAGCAGCCGCACCTGCTGATGGCCCTTAGTCACAACCTCCATGCTCAGAGAAACAGCTACATTTATTATCAATACGCACACAGGTGTTTGCGTTGAGTACTTTGGTAGGGCTTTGGTAGGATGAATGCCTGCCATTATACCAAATATGAAGACTCAGATGTTCATGCAATGTTGCCCTACAGGGGCCATCATTTGATAGTGAGATCAAGTGAGTCCAGATCATTAACTACCTAACAGCAGGAGACATTTTCTTGGACACAATTGTTCAAAACAGGGTCAATAGTCAGCTCAACAGGGTAAAATCTCCAAAAATCACAGCAGGATTGTGGGTAATGCTGAGTCTGCTTGAGGTTTTATTGTTGACTGGACATTAACTGGTCTGGCCCAGCTGTGACCAGCCCTGCAGCCGTGTTTATAATTAGACGCAGTAAGTTAGCTTTATTCGGAGAGATCTTCAGCACATGTGGTCCACAGAAGCAGAATAAATGTGTATTGACTTGGTCTCATAATGAAATTAAAGTAGTTGGACACAGCTTGACACTGGTAAAACAATTAACTGTTCAAAAACATCAACTTAATACACACAGGAGTAAATAAAGTAAGATCAAGGGTAGTCACCTGCTGGCTAGGTATGAGCTATTGATAGGAATCACAGGAGGAAAGTGAGTGTGTGTGAGAGTGTGTGTGTGTGTGTGTGTGTGAGTGAGAGAGACGCTCCATCTCACCCAGCTAGAAATTCTGGGCCCCCTGACAAAATGTCACCTTGGGCCCTCTGCTAGGGTTGTCATTTTCAATCTGATGAAATATGGGTTCCCCACGGTATATAATATTTGCTGAGTGGGGTGGGGATCCCCCGCCATAGGACTTGCAGAACTGAGGTATAACTTTCCTAAAGTGCATAAATTATAGGGGCCCCTAAGTACAAAAAATTATGAGGTTCTGGGCCCTTGAATCTGCCAGAGTATGCATAACCCTCCGACGCCCCTGATTTCGCCTGCACAGACTTCCCTTTCCCTAATACTTACCACAAGATGATGCACTTAAGGAGTGGCAATCTGAGCTTCTGTTTCTCGCGCTGACCCCAGGCACAGGGTCACAGGGCTGACTGATGTAGTCAGTAACAGGTGTTCTGTCATTTCATCCTACCTATTGAAATGGCCTACCAAAAGCTACTGCGCATGGCCATGTTAGATTTTTGTGGCTACACGCCCATAAATTCTTCCTACCGCCACGTTTCTCTAATCAGAATATGCTACCTATGGTTTATGGCCATTAAAGTGTCATAATTAATATCTAAACAGGTTAAATACCTATATCAATATTCTTCCTATGGCTTCAGAGCTACCGAGTATGATTTGCATATCGAAATTGTAGAGTGAACTATTGGGTTACATTTTTCTAACTAAGCCTAAATAGCAGGAATGAGGCCACACCCCTGGTAGGATTGTTTGATCGCGCAGCAAAAACCCGACACATGTCGCTAAAAATATATGCTGCGGTAGGAAATTCTGATAAGGTAGGAAAATCCGACAGAACATGGGCACGCTGTTCTTTGCTCTTTATAGTCTAGGGTCTTTAAATTCAGGAAGTCAGCGATAAAATGGGGAATTTCCCCGGGTCACTGAACTTACAAGCGCCAAATCAGGGGTTTCCACCAGGCAGCAGAACTTTGGAGGTTTGGCGGAGGGTTTGATTGAATAAACCTATATATTTTCAAGCCAGACCCTTTTCACTAAGCATTTTAGGAGCATCTTTAAAAAAAACCAGAAACAAATTCGCCTTGACAATCGACACCTCCAACCACCCCCAGCCAGGTTAACTGCCAGCACCAGCGTCGCGTAGTTTTAGCGGCGTGTGACGTGTTCGCGCGGCGTAAACCGACCCGCGGTGACCGAGAAGCCCTGCCTCAAATAACCGGCATGGCAGACGTCTTCGTGTGAGTATTTTATAAAAGGCAGGGGATAGTGAAACATAATTGGATCACATTAGCAATAATAATTTTCTGGTGACTCTGCATCAGACCTGCTCACCTCTTGTGTACATGGGTTCCCTAGAAATTAACCGTGTAGCTCACAACTTTCTTACTAAATTGCTTTACAACACATTGGCATGTTTCCGAAATAATTCTAAAATAATGTTGTAGTTTAGGATTTAATCAAATAGTTTGACCCCATTATCCAGTAAGATACAAACTATTAAACTGCATATTATATGCAACAGAAGCTATTTATTTGTATACATGGATATGCTAACAGCAGCGTTAACTATTTATTTAAACCACGAACCAGTGAAAAATCAATTAGTATGTATAATTTAACGCAGAAAGCATACTTTGAGTGTCTTTGATGTACTGTAATTAGTAAACTAATTTCATTGCAGTATAGGACTAGTGACATGGGAGACGTATCACAGCTGGAAAGAAATGATCCACTTCCTGTTCAGTGCTGTGCCTAACTCTGTATCTAAAACCGTTAGCGGAGCATTAACTACAATAAATTGTAAAAGCTGCCGATTGAATCAGTTTGAGCCGCCTACCTTTTTGCTGGTACGGCGGTATTGCTGGCTGGAGGGCAGGAGCGCATCCAGCATCGGGCCGCGCTCAATCAACATGTCAAATAATTTATTCTTTTTCAGACTGCCATGTCGTCCCAGTCGGGATAATTGACTGACTGTGGAAACCCGGTTTTTTGTTCATTTGTCTCTTAGTGCAGAGCTGTTAACAGAGCTAGGAAAACCGTAATAAGAGGCAGCCAGGTGCTTGTTTGCATTGTGCTCCAGCTTTTGTTTGCGGCAATTATTCAGCGCGTGATGTCAGACTGCAGCTACGGCTGGCTGCTTTTCCAGCCTTTCTCTGTAAATTGGCGATTTTTAATGTTTTTTTTCTGGCATCTGATTTTGTGCGAAACTGAATCCATGGAAATCATGTGAGCATCTCTCCTGGAGGAGAATCAGGTGATCACCATTGTCAGTGTTCTTGTAGTGCTCTTATTCCCAGTTCCCTGTGTGTGTAAGTCGGACGTATCCTGGCAGTTTATACTCCTATACCATGCACCTGAGCAGAGAGAGCAGTCCCAAGACCCATACCCCAATTGTGTCCATGTCAGCTTTCTGTCTCCCACTGAATGTAAATGTATTTATGTTAATTTTTCCCCTGTAGAGCTGATATTATTTTGGGTAACTCCCCTGCTGATCCTGCCTAACCGTGGAAAGAGGGAATTTCACATGGTTGCGTTTTTGCGTAATTGGCAAAATAATGAAGTTCTATCATCGCTTGTTTGACTGAAAGACACTTAAATTTTACTGACATGTATCATAGAATCACAGACTTCCCTAAAAGGTATGGCCTATTCTTTTTTTCTCGATTTATAGGTGCAGTCTGTGGCTCACTGGGTTAGGATGCTGTGCTTGTGATCAGAAGGTCACTGGCTCTAATCCCTAGGTTAGCAGGGTGATTTTACTGTTGCCTTTTTAAAATATAATGTTTTGGATAAAAGTGTCTTCTAAATAAGTAAAACATAAAGTTCCGTTTTTGGTCAAAGGTACTAGCAATAAATAGACTTTGAGCCTTGTGCTCTGCCCAGTGGCTCTTTGATGTGTGATCAAGGCTCTGTCCCCTCTGTGGCACATTATTAGCCCGTGGTGAGGTGGCCCAGGGAGAGCAAAATGATATCCACAGGTGACTTTACTGGCTGGACCTCTCTCATTACTGCCACACAGCGCCCACACATAGCCAGAGAGAAAATAGCCGTTGCAAAAAAAAACCAGATTGTGGTTTGTTTAGTGTTGTGACATTGTGTGTTGTTCACATGAGTCACGGGGGAAGATTACGAGAGTACTTTGCCGAATTTATCAGGGTCCAAGGTTAAACAGCTGCTTGCAATAGACCATAAAATTATCATTTTTTAATAGTGATAATAATTTGATCCTTGGAATTTAAAGCACAGCATAATTTGTTAAAACTGCTCTCTGGCTGCAATAAAAGTAGTAAAATATGTGGTGCTAAGTAGCAAAATACTCCGTAAAGATCTTATAAAGACATGGTTTTTTTCTGGAGGCTGCATTGACTTCCTTTGGATACAGCAGTTAAGATCATTTGTATCGCTCTGTTGCCTATAGCAGAGGTAGGCAACCCTGATCCTGGACTGCTGGTATCCAGCAGGTTTTCCATCCTACCTGGTCTCTGATGAAACACACGTGATCTCAGCAGATAGAAACTCATCAGGTAGGATGGAAAACCTGCTGGATACCGGCACTCCTGGATCAGAATCGCCTATCCCTGGTCTTGTTTTTAATGAAGTTGCTCCTCACAGATGGACAAAAGGATTACCACTAGGGGCTGGCATGGGAGATTGCTGTCACAGATTCCTCCCTAGAGTTGAGTAAGACTTGCCTCACGGGCCATAAGCCCATGCTGTTACTTCTGTAATGCAGCAGTCCTTAGCATCACGGTTAAGGACATATGTTTGTACCCTGAAGGTCAGTGGATCGAGTCACAGTACATCTATACTGAAGCAGTACCCTTGAACATGTAGTTTGACCTGAATTGTTACAGTAAAAAAATCCAGCTATAAAAGCCATCAGCTGCCTTTGAGTGTGCATGAGTGTGCACTAATTAAAAATGTAAACATAATGTTCCCCTCGCCTTCTTGAAAGGACGGGCTTTCTATTAGACATCCCCTGCGACCTTATTCTGTCTAGATTGATGGTTGCATCCTCCGTGTCGTTGCCCTATGCCCGAATTCTGTTTGTTACTTGCAGCTGGAGAGCTGTGTTGTTTGAGTTTGCCAGTAATCCACTCTGCGCTATACAGAGGTCCTGCCATCTGTATTTGTGTGCCTATACCTTTTCTCCCCCTATTGCCCATTTTTGACTTTGGGTTAACCCTGCTTCTTTTTCCATTCTCACCCCGGATGCACCGCGTATTGTTCTAGATGATCATGGGCATTGACTTGCCTTTGATGTCTTACGACATTAACATGGAAGGAGATACCTGCCCCGGCCTGCCTGCCCATCTGTCCGGCCCAGATTGCTGAGAAGATCCTCATATCGCTGGGCCGTCACCTCATGTAAAGTGACGGGTGACGTTAAAGCAGGTCACCTCGTTCCGTTTTCTCATTCTCCATGAGGCAAAGAGGTCGGCCAAACCAAGCAGCACAGTGCATCTCCACTCCAAAGGCTAAATGCTATTTGATTAACCTCATCTGAAGATAACAGATTTGTTGTTTCTCCTTTACTCTTGCTCTGGGGACATTGTGATAGTGGTTCATTTTATTTAAAATTGGGGCCTTCGCATCGCGTTGTCAGTTTTAGTGGTTTGTAACAGGGATGGCTGTCGCTGTAGTTATGTGTTTCAAACAGTCTTAATGCAATTCCTAGCCAAGAAGAGACTTTATGGTTTTAATATATCGGAAATGGTTGTTTACATAATTACGGGGTAAATGGATGACCATTAGCCTACGCTGAACACATTTGTAGTAGACATTAGGTGGCTCGAAATCCGTATGGTGTATTAGAAAAGGGATGACCCACATAGTGTCCATTAGGAAAGTTAATCAGCTGTGCCCTTTTGACACTCTCCCTTGCCGTTCTCCTGCTGCACTCGAACCCGTTTCTGACTGTGCCATTGTGCTCAATCCGTTTAATACTGTCCTTAATGATGTTTGTGGCCAGGGCCCCTGTATCATGCTTGCGTGGGGCCATTTCAAATTGGATTCTTGTCTGCTGTCACACATTAAAAGCCGTAAGTTACCGCGAGGGAGCTGAAGGTGGCAGAAGCTTTCAGCCATCTCTGTATCCTGATATACAGCCTTTGTACTGCTCTACACAACACTTTATAGATTCCTCAATGGGTAGCTGCCTACAGGAGACATTTGATGAAAGTTAGAACATTAAATTATTGAGCATATTGAGTCATTATAAGCTGTATTTCCTGTCATAGTGGCAGATATTAAATTCATATTTCACCTTTCAGTGAGGGATTATTGCTAGTGATCTCAGCTACCTAAGTGCTAACGCCCTGGTATACTTATGAATGCATGTTCGCCGACATGCCTGAGTGTGATGTAGAATAATCACGTCAGTGTGACCAAGACATTGGTGGGGCTGGTGCTAATACCCTGCCATTGTGCTAACCTCATTTATTTTGCGATGGCAGCTGTCAAAACAATGGTTGGTGTAAAGTATAGCTTAGCCAATCCCACTGGCATCACCTAAAAGGTCTCATGATGTGTGAACTGCTTCTGCGCTTAAAGAGAGTCCTTTCATACCACAGTACAAGCACTCTTCTGAACAAATTATGGACCCGAATGCAAATTAGGACAAAACAAGTTAAAACTAATTGTAAATGGTTTAATTTATGTAATTACCAAATTTAACTGTGTATCTTTTTCTGATAGCTGTAATTGCATTCTAAAACTATTTTATTCCATTCTAAAATTATTCAGATGTATAATTGTTCACGCTTGAACTATCCTTCACATTCAAAGTGAGAATATAATAAGATATGTATTAAATATATGTAAAATTTGGAATATATTGAGCACAATTTTTGTTCTTTTTCTATAATTACTTCCTTTAATTACATATAATTTACAAAGCCTTCCCCATTTATATTTACAATTCCAGGTTTTCTACAGTTCTCATTGTAAATGTGCTTTTTCTGGCGTATTTTTAGAATCTGATCAATATTTTGTGTAAAATATGACACTCAAGTGTAATTGGGAGGTTGGAAAAACTCCGCCACTCATTACGGCGGTGGCCTGTGGCAGTTTTAGAGGGAGCCGGCAGAAAATCGCCGTAATACACATCATTGGTCTGAAGTGTGTGCCTCTGCGCAGTAATGGACAGGTGCACCCAAGCAGCGGCCACAATGTTACTCCATAAAATGCAGAGCTCTTTCAAAGCTCTGAAAGTCACCAAATTGGATCAGACAAGGCACATTTATTTTCATTTCAGTCTAATAATGATAATCATTTTCACTGAAATATGATTTTGGCCAAAGGCGGATTTGTGTAGATTTCTCATCTGAATTAAATACAAAAACTCCCTGACTCCTTAAAATGGGAAAAAAATGTAAAAATGAAAATGCTAACAATAAAAGTAGTTGTTATTATTGTTAATAATAATAATAATAATAATAGTAACAAAAATACATAATGACAATTATTAAAAACAACAGTAATAGTAACAAGAATAACAATAATAGTAACAAGAATACGTAATGATAATAATTAAAAATAACAACAATAATAATGTTTTTGTTGTTGTTATGGGTAGGTCCAGCGGTAACAGACAATCCTAGCGTTTGGTGAAAGGCTTACTCTTCTGCAGACTTTGCCTGGTCCGTTGGCCGGGGTCTCCCCGCCCACAAACAGTAGGATTGCCCCCCCCCCCCCCCCCCGCCCGCGCTTTGAGCCTGTTAATTATAACTGAATCCAGGTGTCTCGTCTCTTCTGAGGTTACAGTTGTGCCTTTCCGCGTGTCTCTCCTGACAGCTTTGCTGTCCCTATACTCTGCTGCTGGTGAGCTCTCAGACCTTAGCAGTGTTTACCTGCTGGTCATTTATCCTGACACGCACTTCATAACTTTTTAAATGTTTCTTACTCTGCAATTGGGCACCAACTACACAAATGAGATGTTTATATCTCCATGCCAGCTTCATAGACCATCCTGTCACATGCGGTAATGTAAACGTCATGTGACTGTGCATTGCAATTTTTGGCTGGCGTGGAAAAACCCCTCTCATATCACAATGCTCAACCCCCATGCCAGAAGGTAGAGAGTTCATATTTAAACGGCAAAGACTTAAAATTAAAAATGATCATTTTACACACATATAATTAAACTTAAAAAAAAAATAAAGTTAACAAGGTTCAGCCCTACATGTGTCATCCATTCTCCCTTAAGTGCTGCATATCTTCAGAGCCTATTTTTGTGTCTAAATAGAGTATGAATGGGACTGCTCAAATTCACACATTATGTCATTTAGCGGGACTGATCAGTAGGGCTGGGTATTGGCACAGAGGCCCCAATTCAATTCCAATTCATAATCTAACACTTCGATTCAATCCGATTTGATTCAGATTGAATATCAGTAATTAATCATAAAATCGCTATTTTTTTCCCACCACTACTGATCAGTGCTGAGTGTCGATTATTTGAGTGCCTACTAAAGGATCGTCTCTTGATCTACATTATTCTGGAGCAAGACAGGAAAGTTTTGGAAAATAAAAAGAATAAATAAAATACATGACGTGATTGTGATGGGAAAAACGGCCTTGAAATATGTTGTAGAGAATGTGTCAATAAGGACATCAGATCAGCAGATCTATCTCGGCAACCGCCTCTGCTTTTGACTTGGCGCCGTAGTTCTGCTGATCTGGGAGAGGTGGCGCCGCAGAGGGGCCCTCTCGCAGCGGCTCGGTGCATGAGTATCCATCCTCGGCAGTGAATCCCAGGGGGCCGCTTCATTTGACCAGAGTCGGCAGGTGATTTATTAGAGGGAAAAAAGCGGGTTTGCGGCCTTTCTTCCTCAGATTTTCCCAGTCCGGCAAGGGCGTGCAGAATGAGTGTAAGAAGTGAGGGAAAAGGGCTGGCTTGCAGACTGTGCTGCTCCCTGGAGAGGAGCACCTCGCGGGGCTGCATTACCACCTCCTGATTGCCAGGTCCCGCATGCACCGCCACCACACGCCTGCATTCGCTGACCTTTTCTGGGTCATACAGCTGTAAATGTTTTTTTTTTCTTTTTTCTTGGTGGGGTGAGGTTAGCCCTCCTTCAGATCTGCCCCTGTTTTATTGGTCTATAGTCTGGACGGCGAGAGCATTTGTTTGCATGTTATCTTGGTCTTTTGGGGGGGGGGGCTGCCCTTGTTTTATTTCCAGTGCATATTAAAAATGAATCGATAGCGCCCTGAGTGTCCCGCTTGAAAAGTTTGGCACGGTGGTCGTTCCCCGTGGACCTGGCGGCCGCCCCCGCCCCCACCGCCGCGTTTAATTAAAGCGTGCCGCGCCTCTCTGTCGGCGAGACTCTACAGCCTGTCTCGCTTGTTTAAACACTGGGCAGCAGTTGGCTCTGAAGTGACCCCCCCTCAGCAGACTTTTGCCTGGGAGGGGGGACTGCTGATGGCAGATGGTCGGCCGGTCAGTTCAGTCACTGCCGTGAGGCGAGGAAGTGCCCCGACCTCTGGCTCTGATATTGTGGGTTACCCTGCCATGTCGCCCCCTACAGGATGAGTGGGGAGATACGGGAGAGGTGCTGCCAAAGTGCCGTCGGAAGCCTCCTGAGCTGCTAAGTGTCCCAGCTAATATAAAAAAACAATAGCAACACCGGAGTAATGCGAGTAATGGCACGTTTGGCCCCTGCTGGCAAGGGCGTCTCCCTTTCATCCCACTTGCAGTGATGTCTCGACATTGTCCTTGGGCTCGGACTCACAGGGTGGCGGCGGTGTGGCTGGTTCAGAGGCCCTGACGTCCGAAGGTAGTGGATGCTGATGGTGGGGTGGGGGGTGATGAGCTGAGTCCGGGCCTCCATTCAGCCTGCAGTTGCTGTCTCTCTCTCTCTCTCCCTCTCCTTTTCCCTGCCTCTCTCTCGCTGTCCCCCTCCACCTGTGGATGAGGCGACTCCATGCGATGTGGTAGCAGATGCCTGGGGTATTTTGGTGGTTGGGGATGGAGTGTTGCTTTTTCTGGCAGTGATTACTTCTGTCGTGTGTTTACAGGCAGGCATGTGCAATGTGGAGTGGGGGGGGCATGGGATTTGGTGTTTCACTGCTCTCTGTCCCTTTTTCTCTGGGCCCCCGAGGTTGCAGGTAATACCGGTGTTCGTGATTCAATTTGTGGTTGCACCCAGCAATACGTAAAAGCCCCCAGGTGAAAGGTCAAGCTAAAACGGTGACCTTTGTCCCCATGGTAGCACTGAAACAGCAGAGCTACAGCAGCAGAGCTGCTCGCAGTTTCCCATTGATATTTCTTGGAGTGGAAAAATGCAGTCAGTGACAGAGTTGACAAAGAGAAGATGCTCAGATGTGGGTCTTTGAGATTTAGATGTGCCCCCCTTGCCCCTGCTGGGTACTGGCTTTTTCTGTCTGGCTACACGCTAAGCTGGCAGCCATTTTCACCGCGTATGTCTGTTGCTGTCCTTTAGTTTCTCCTCCTGTTCTGTGATGCCTGTGATGCCTCCATAGTGAATAGGCAGTTTTCTCAAGGTGTCCTTTTCATAAACAAAGAGTTAATTGTTTGGGAATGGATTCCATTGTTTCCTAATAGCATAAAAAGCAAAACATTACCACTGGCTTGCGATCTGTTCTCCTTCAGATAATCAATCCATCTATCTGGTTATTCTAGTCATGCTATATCCATCCATCCATCCATCCATCTGGTTATCCTGGTCATTGCTATATCCATCCATCCATCCATCCATCCATTTTCTGTCTGGTTATCCTGGTTGTCGCTGTGTCATTCATCACTTTATTATGTTTTTTTCATCGAGAGCAGTTGTATGTTTCCCGGAGACAGGGAAATATAAAAGCTTATCCCCAGAGTTTGCCTCTTCTCCCCCCTCGATCATGTGACACTGTGGAGAGCAGGAATGGCTCATGTCCCTGATGGCTGGCGGAGGTTATCCCCCGAGTCTCTCTTTCCACAGTCTCGATCAGTAGGATCTGCGTACTCGACGTAAAATATCCTGTCACCTACTATGCTGTCGTATATAGAGAGATAATGGCCGGAGTCAGATGGCTGTAAATTCCTGTCTCCTGCAACTCATAAATTCCTTTTCGAGGCAGCGAGTGTCACATTAGCCAAGGAATGCGTGCTAGCTTTCCAGCCCTCAGACGCTTAAACCTTAAAGCATTATGCGTTCCTCAGGGCATGCCAGACAGCACTTAACTCACAGCCGTGTAATTCATCTCTATAGTCGTCTTGTCCACCGGTGAACAATGAAAGCAGCAGAGTTATGGACACAGAAAAACAGAGCAAAGTGGGTGGGGGGATATGTCTGATTCCCTTAAATTCATTGTGATATTTGTTTTATTTGGAGACACCCTGGGTGCCATCGGACAGCGATGTCCAGTATACCGCTTGATAGAAATGGGGGGCGGTGTGTGCCTCAGCAGGTAGGCCTCCATGTTTGTGGGCCTAAGGCCACTGGTCCGAATCCCCCCAGAGGCTTTGGATGAATGGCTGACCCTGTGCACGGACCCCAAGCTTCACTCTCAAGTGTATATATGTGTGTTTGTCCCAAAGGAGGGCATGATGGGATATGTGAGAACCTAAGAATTCCAATGTGCCTGTACTTATGCTAATGGGAAATAAAAGCATCCTTTCATTTTTCGTTTTAAATGCTCTTTCAGGTAGTGCATCCTGACCTCGGCATTTAATCGCATGTGCCTGTTGGTATTTTGCGAAGCTAAAAGACTTATCACACACTACCTGTGATCCCTTGACCGCTGACACCAAGAGAATAGAATGTGACTTCCTATCTCTGCTGATCAGCTGCTAAGTCCCCCCCCCCAAGCTATTTTCTTAATAAGAAAGGTGCAGAATCAGGTTCTTGTTGAGGATGCACTTGTCTGAGGGTCCGCATGGTGCTTTGTGCTGGCTTGGCACATCGAGGTCCACGTCTTCTCCTTAATTGGCCTCATCCTGGTAGGTATTCTGCAGCCTTCCTTAATTGGGTGGCGTGTATGTTTGCCATGTTTCCCTGATGATAAACGGCTCTCTGAGAAGAACATGCGCACCATTATTTTTAATGAGATTTAGAGGTCCCGGTTGAAGATAAATGCGAACATTGGGCCCAAATAGTCCCTGAAGGGCTATGACCGCAGCACATGTGTGATGGGATATAAACACGGTTAAATTCGGTGAGGGCAGTTCAGTTTTCATCTTGCAGAACGATTTGTCTAGCCCAGCCAGAGGGGGCGCCAGAGATGGATTAATTATTCTTTGGCTTCTAACACGATGGCAAGCTGAAGATGTCGGGGGGGGCTGGCCTACTTTTGCTTATTCCCTAAGATAACCTTCGGCAAGTTACAATAAGCCATATTGACAAATCACTTCAGAATCAATATCCTCCCTGTCAGTGAAAGACAATTTGCCATCGACTTAGGAGACGGGAAGTTTACCAAGCGAGTGAAACAGCTGATCAGGCAAAATGACAACAAACATAAGCAAAGATTAAGCAAGTATTAACTTGGGAGCTGAGTGCACAATGAGTCAGGGACCAGCAAAACACCCCAGTAACAACCCAAAATTGGAGATTAATTTGTTTTTAAAGTGTTAGAGTGGCAAACTAAACCAAGAGTGCGAAGGATAATGGTATATTTAGCCGGAAAAAAGATAGTATTGAAATATACATGGCTTGCAAATACTCCACTCTACTTTAACAAGACTCTGACTCTGAATCTATCAACCCCACAAACAGAACCAGAGCTGTAGCCAAGGAGGTGTAACACATGCAAGCAAGTTAAATGTATTTCTTTGGGACTGCATGCATTCACTGCTGAGTCTCCATCTTCAGTTGGGTTAGAGATCTGATTTAGCTATTTGTATGAAACGCTGCTGCTCTCCGAATAAGCTGCCTGGCAGCATTCCTGCCTTCCTGCTGACGGCGAGGCAGGGGGCGCCGTCCTAGACATCAGGCTCACTTTTTATTTATTTGTGCCTGTCTTCAAAAGCTGTTTATCTGGCTTTCAACTTATGTTTATTTCGATTTATTTTTCATCCTATTTTTAACCCAACTGAAGCCTTCATTATTGTTATTGTTTGTAAGCAGGAGCTGTATGTGACTGAAAGTCCATCACAGTGAAACCAGAGAGTTCTTGCATTGCTATAACCTGGTGTATCGGCATGTCTGTGTGTGGGCATGGAGTATATATTTCCATGTATAGTATATATTGTAGTATGCTCATTTATCATTTGCAATGTTCTTTCTGATACTTATGAGTACAGACCAGGCTCACATCACACGTTCTTTGACACTGTTTCTTGAAAACCACACACTTCCCGGAGGTAAATTTGATACCTAGCAGTTTCTAGAACTTGCTCGAACGTACCCCACCGTTAGATGTGTTATATTCATTTTCAGCTTTAATTACATTGTGTATTCAAGAAAAGTGTGACCTTCTTTACATCCATTTAAAATACCAATCTGTTTGGTATTAAAACTATATCAGACGTGTATGGTAGCTGTATTTACTCATTGTACACACTCATTGCTATTACTTTTTTGATCATGTCTTTTGTTGTATTTGGTGTTATTGAGGTCATACCTTCCTCTGGTACCCAGTAACGCCACAGAATTTACTTCCTTCCCTGTTGAATTTCATTGAACTCTAGTGCCAAATGACGTGTTAAATTATGCATGACTTTTTAATTGCCATTGCTCACCATGGACATGGATTATTTTTTCTTCTACATGTGTATAATGGAAGTGGGGGTTGTAATAATTCAGATGGAACTGATCGTAGTGTCATTCCAGAGGGTCCCAGAGAGGATCCACGAGGGGGGGGGGGGGGGCTGATACTGATGTCCATTATATTTGTGTAAGATGTTAGTGACACAGCGCTGACTTGGGAGCCTGTAGCGAGTCTAAGTCTAAGTGGCGAATGACCTGACACTGTCCCTCATCCTTCACTATGGAAAATGAGTGATTGTCAAATGCAGTCATCTCCATTATTTTAGTAGCTCTTCAGCTCTGGTGCTGCTAACCAAAGTTTATATTAGTGGGCAATACTGGCCGAGCCACTTTGGACTGATGCTGGCTAATACCGATATGTCAACTAATATGTTGTGCATCTCTAGGTTGTGTACATCCTTGATGAAAACTAATACTTAAGCATCAAGTTGACATATCTTCCCCTGGCTGGCTTCTCTGCAGTCCCTCTATTCCATCCTCCCTTTTATTAAATTAAATGTAACTTCATTAGTTTGGATTATATAAATGCTCCCTTTACATGGCTTTTTGATTTTTAAGATCAAAGTAACAAACAGTTATCTAAACATGTGAGTAACATTAGGTCAAACTCAAATTCATTAAGAACAGGAGGTGACGAGAAGGTGAGGTCACATGTCAGCCGCGGTTTTCTGGACGTCGGGGGGTTGCTCTCAGATTCCCCGGCTCCAGCCGTGGCGAATTAGCCACAACTGCAGTTACTTTACCTGGGGGAGGGATCCCCTGGGGGTCCTTAGATCTTCTGTGATGACGCATTCGTGGTAGGGGGTCCCTAGCTGGTCTGTTTTCATTAGGGGTCCCTGGTTCAAAAAAATCTCTTCATTAGCTGATGCTTAGAAAAATCCGTTGAAAATACAGGCAGCTCTCAACTTGCGTAAAACCAAACTATACTACAAACATCCATGGTACTTATGAAAGTATGAACGCTAAAAGCAACATGTGTCCATAAGTAAATTTACTTCATCCTTTTATTTATTTCATATGTATTCTCTAGTACTTTTTACTAATATATTATTGGCTTCTATGTCTTATGCTTGATGGGAATGAGTAATTCTGTCTTGCATAAAATTTGACTTTCGTAAGGGTTTGTGTAATGGATTACTTACGTCAGTTGAGAATCGCCTGTAAATGGCTGACACAGAGTGACTAGCAAGTCTTTAGATGTATATAGCAGCATTTTCAGTGCAACAGCACACAACAGTAGGTTAAGGGCCCTGCTCAAGAAAGCAAAAACTAGGCTTGATCCCTATAGAATTCATTATCTACTTGTCCCAAGAGCACATTAATTTTAATTTCGGATGTCATATGTTTAGCTCATGATGCTGAGCCTGGTTGACTAACACAAATGCTTGCCCCACACCTGTCCAGTTCGGTGCTGATGCTCAGCCACTGCACGGATAAGAATGGAGCACCAAACCATTGTCTCCTTGTCCTTCACCATCAGTTCAAAGGCATTAGACCCATCATATCAGATGGAGACAGAAATTAGCATAAATTAGCAGAATTTAGTCTCATGCTAAAGTCAATGTCTTTTACAGCCGGGACAGGTGCGTATGATCAACTGTTACATCCATCTCACACAGACCTTTTAGAAGCCGTCAGGTACACAGAAACAGATGCTTATCGCAGTTCTGTAATGGTACAATTAGCCGATTCCTACACAAAAATGGCATCTATTAGCCTTGCTATGCCTTAATGTGCACAGGGGTCAGCCATTTGTTGCCTTCAAATTCTTACAAATGATAAAAGGGAATGGAAACTTGAGGCTTTGAACTCTTTAGTGCTAAATCGGCAGCTACCATTTCACCAGGAGAACAATTTGTGTAACCCTTTGTCCATAAATTCTTAATTACAGTAATTAAGTGTTATTAGACCAAGGGCCTTGAAATATTCATGGCAGCACTTAACTAAGTCATTAGCCTACTCATGTAATCAGTCACTCATATCCAGAATATACCTGCTTAGTAATAATCGGCACTAAGAATTCTGTACATTAAAGATCATTTGCCCCTCATTCGCCAAGATGTATGATGCCATTAGGAGCAGCTTATCAAAGGAGGAGGCACTGTTGTTTCCGTTGTCAGCAATTAAATGAAAGCCAAGGAGAGTTTTGCCTTGTGAACCGGGTCAGCTTCTGTTGTAGGACAATAAGATTAAGCTGAGACAGGGGCTCCCCTCTCTTGACGCCGCTGGGCTGGCTGCTCGAACAGTTTTGCCTTTTTCGTACTTTATTATTTGAAGCCATCCGCTCGTCTCCTTCAGGTTTGCGTATCACTAAGTATGTAAAATGGGCCGCCTGTCCCCGATGGCGTTTCCGGCACAAGCAGATTTTCAGTGTAGCGTGATCTAGCGGCTGTTAGCTCCTAGTCGCTAATTCAGCAGTGATACCTGTAACGCTGATGAAATCTGTTTATTGGGCTCTTGCGGTTTGTCATGTTAACTTACGTAAAATCTGTAAAGCCATTGCACTCTGACAGTAGGCTCTTTTTACTGACCTCAGGTTGCTGCAAACAAACCCCAATCTATTGTAAAGTCGAAAAGGAGGTAACAGATGTATAATCATCTTTATATTCGCAATCTTTCATTTGATAAGATAGATTGAAGGATACACCCTTGACGTGTTAAATTATGCATGACAAATACACCCTTGTCATGGGAGGTGGGGGGGTGGGGCAGTGATGCTTTGTACATAGCACCACCGGTCATATTTGCATACCCCCTCCCCCAAGAACAGGCATATCCCGAGGCCAAAGAGCCTCACAGAGTGATGGTGCTTAAAGCCAGACTGGTGGGGTGGGGGTGGTGCTCCGGTGAAGCCGGCATTCTCGTTTCCTGTGGCCCCTCTGACGGCAAACACATGGGCGACGCCGGGCGCCAGCAGTAATGACCTCCATGCAGAGAGATGCACTGCCAGTGCGCCACCTGGTGGCTCGGTGGATTCGCGGTGGTGGGTGGCCATCTGACCATTCTGGCGATGCCACTACCAAATGCACAATCTGACGCGAGTGGGGGGCCCGGACGGACCCCCAGGACCAGGGCCAGGGGAGCCGGTAATAGCTTCATCCTCATATCACAAAGCCATCTGCTCCTCCAGAGCTATGGGGAGGAACATCTATAGACAATAACGAGCCCTTAACAGACCGCTATTACACACGTCCACGATAGCAGGTGACAGTGCGGCTGTCGGTCGCACTGAAAGAATGTCGTGGGCTTGAGTCGGCACGTGCATCTGAGTGCCTGCTCACCAGCCCAGGCTCTTAGGAGGGAAGGAGCATACATTTGGGCAAAGGTGCCGGAAGTTGTCGTGGATGACTTGACATGTGCTCTCTCGCCCACGCCCGAGGCTCAAGGCTGCCTGCCGAGGCACAGTCAGCTCCTGCAGCCCGGCCAGAGAGAGAGAGACAGAGAGAGGGGGCTCTGGCATCTGCCAGCTTTGCTCCGCTTCCTTTAACATGGTCATTTGGACCGTGTTTCTGTGCCCACTCCTGAAGCGTTCAGGTGCTGGCATCCTATTTACTAAAGAGTCTGGGGTACCCTTATCCAAACCAGCTGACTGGAGCAAACAAGCACTCCCTTTGGTGGCTCGGTCTGATGGAGTTGCAGACCTGGATGAGTGATGTGGATGAAACCCACTATTGACAGCTTTGTTCCTAGTGTGTTTTCACTGAAATGCAAAAATGACAATGGAGCATGCTGCTGATTGCCTGAGATGATCCCATCCACTTCTGGGCCACCCTGTGGGATGTTCAAGTGTGTGGCTTTTATTTTTACCCAAATGAAGTGGCAAATCCCTCTTTCCAGGGGGAGGTGTCCAGCATCTCCCAATTTCCAGGGGAAGGTGTCCAGTGTCTCTCAGTTTCACTCCTGACATCTCTATAAACATGTTTAATATCTCAATGGTAGTGGTAATCACAATAATCATGTAGCCACTACCATTTAACATGATCGACGTCAACTTAGAGCCAATGAATAAGTGGGGGACACCGGGAGGGAAATAGTTTATACTTCAAGCATGACTATAATTACCTGGCACCATTTATCTTTTGTTGTCAGGTTCGTCTACTTTGCAAGAAAATAAAAGTAATATTATGATTAGCAGGGGAGTTTGTATGCTGTTTAAAAAGCTGTTCTCTTGGAGTTTAGCGATAGGTCTATTATGTGCGCCAGTGTTTGATTTCAGCGACATTTGATCCAGAAAAAACAATTTAAATAATCCCGGCTTCATGTAAAGTGATATTTCTGTCCTGCATTTACCGAAACCATTTCCTTCAACAAGCATAAATTTCCATAAAGCATTGTTATACTTCAAAGGGTTATTATCCTGAGGGGTTCATTTTCCCCCTGTTTTAAATGTATTTATTTGCATTTTTTTGTGCATTTCTGTGAATGTTACCCTTTCCAGGCGATTTCCCAAATGTCCAACATTGCGATTACACAGGGCTTCATAATGTATCACCGAAGCAGTGCAGATACTGCATCAGTTTGTTTTTGGAAATTGAATGTCAGTGTCATTTAGCTTCATCTGTTTACCAGTGTCGGACTCTCGTATTGCGCGTCGCTTTGCTGTGTCTGACAAGCTGTTTCTAATAAACGACTAATACGTACAAATGACTTTCTCACAAGTCAATCTGTCAGCGCCGCGATCTGGAGATCGCCGGCAAGAAGGCAGCCGCATCAAAGCGCCCGCTCCCCTCCGCAGAGCTCCCAAACTTCTCAGAAGTCTCCAGCTTGTCTTCTCTTTGTCGGCATAAACATTGTGTGCCACGCATATTATTTATAAGGGGGTTTTAAATATGCTGAAATGACCATTAACCCCCAGTTGCTTTAGGGACTGGCTGGCCCTGTCTTCTCGAAAGTGTACGTTGCTTTGGATGAAAGTGTCTGCTAAATAAAATGAATAAAATAAAAACGTAAAAATGTAAATGTAATTCTACACGATAGATGCACTGGCATTAAGCTGATATCATTATCCGTGGTGCACCAAAGTATGCTGGCAAAGCAAGGGCGTAGGATTGGTTTCAACATTGGTAGGCACCAAATCAGCCCCCAACCCCCTCCCCCGAAATACACACATACATACACACAAACGCAAGCTGCACCAGAACTGCAACTCTATGAAAATAACTAGATCTGCCAAAAATTTTGTTGACTCAAAAAAATCAAGTTTTCAAAATAAATATTAAAATGGACCATAACAAAAATATCAAAGTGCAAGAATGAAAGAAAATAGGTTAAAGATGCAATAATAAATTGGAAAAAGAACAAAGACATCTAGGGACTTTTACTGAACAAAATCATGATCACTGGTGTTTCAGCACTGTCAGGGCCCAAATCAGCCCCCCTAAAAACACACAGTATTGGTAAGGTCTTGTCCCTGCTGTCTGTATCCAAATTCACGCCCTTGTAAAATCATGACATACATACCTGTATAATTTTTTACCAGAAGAAAGTGGGAAAAGTGAATTTAGCTTGCGTGTCACTGTGTGCTTAGCACACTGCTACCACAAAGATTAACCACTGAAACCAAGCCATGTGCAAAAATTGTGCCAAACATAATCATCTGAAATCCTCAGGGTGTGCGCTTATAATAAACAAATAGAATGATATTGGTTATTACTCACTGTGCTTTCGTCTTCAGTGTCTGCACGCTCAAACATCAAGCAAACCTGCACGTAGGGTAGGTCTCGATTTTTCAGTTTGCTTTCCTCATCTCGGCAAAATTAAAAGAGGATGGCAATGAGCTAGTGAGATGGACAAGGAAGGAAATGAAACTGTATTTGGGACGCACCCATGATTTCACACAACAAAGGTCAGCAAAAGGAAACACTTTACAAATTGTACTCTTAACGTAAAAATGTTTGGAGATCGCTAAAAATCTTGTCACGGACAATTCAGTGCTTCCACTATATTGGTAGGGACATGTCCCTGCTATCGATACCTGAATCCATACTCTTGTGTCAAAGAGCTCTAGGCCTATATTATTATGTTTTTCTTTGGCCCGTTTGTTGTTAGTGTCAACAGAAATGGCCTGGGGATGGCTCTTTGTCACTGTTCAGGCCCTTTAGGACCAGGGCACTTATACCTGATGGATAGCAGTTTCATTCTCATGATATTTGAATTGGGATAATCTGGCACCCCTCTTAGCATCCTGAACGGTGGCCCCCCCCACCGGCCGACTTCAAAATGATTGCTAACCCGCTTCCTCGCCTGCTTCGTGGGGATATGTTTACAGTGCTGGCAGTTTTAGCAGCCTGTGGGGGGGGCTTTATGCTTGTTAGTTATGATGTTAGTGTGTTGCCGGATGCTGTGATGCTTTGGGCATGCCATCAAACACACCTTCATAAACCCATTTAATACCTCAATCATTCATTACATTTCTCCATATTCTGCTTGCCAAAAATCGGTTTTGCATGATCCTCTTAAAACATCATAGGGTTCTGGAAAATGCCCAAATGTTTTAATGAGTAAAATCTTTGACCTGCTCGACTGTGATCTTTCTATAAAGCAAAATTTAACATGCTTACATTGCTTAAACACACTGGTGTTGATGAGAAGCTGGCTTTTTACATGCCATTGTGTGAACGTCACAGCGTTGCAGGTGACAAGACGTCCGGGCAGATTTGCAATCAGGATCTCAATGGCTAGATGATACGGCAAATCGTCCTTGAGCGGAAAGATCCCCACTCACAGAGAATTGTTGAGAAAAGGATTAATAATCCCAAAATAGAGCAAATCAGATAGCAGCATAGAATTGTGATATGGGGTGAGCTTCAGCTCTAGAATGTCCCTTCAGATATTTCAAGAAAAGTGTGGGCTATATATACTGAGTGATTTCTTACTTAGATCTTCTTTACACTACCCAGGGCATGGCTATGTGATGTGCTTACTAATATAATGCCAGAAAAGTCTATGGCTTTACTGCCTCATGTGGGGAAAAAGGATTAAAAGTAAATATTGTAATATTCATGGTGTAATACGTAAGTACCTAAATCCCAAGGGTCACAGATACATCCTTGGAAAGCCTGCCCAGGTTTCTATTTTTGTTTGTTTGCTTTGGAGACATTTTCTTTTTCTATTACGGGTTTTATATAGCTTAAAGTTTCACTTTATGCCATTTATACAGGCTGCGATTCAGCTTAGTGATACATTTAAATATTACAGATCATGAAATGCATCTACATACATGCATTTACTTAGAAATTCCTCTATTATTATTATTATTACTAGGAGATTACCCAGTGCCTTCGCTCACTGAGTGCAAGGGAAAAAAATAAAATGCAGTATTTATAAGTTTGTTAATTGCCAGTTTTATTTTTCAACAAATAAGGAGCATTTACAATAATTTAGAAATCAATATGAACAACATTATTAACCCTTATATCCTAGTGGGGTTTTTTAGCACCCCACTAGGAGTATATGGGGTGCGGAACCCCAGATGGGTCAGTGTTTGTTTTGGGCTTGTGGTAAAGATGGTATGAAAAAGAATTTTCATTGTTAGGAGTCCACTTTGCCTCACTATTATTCAAGAAAAACTAATGATGCTTATAACTTGTATAATGTATTA
>JAAGVU020000035.1:2830302-2860606 GCA_011763525.2 Mormyrus iriodes
CTCCCTCCTGGGACTTTCACACACTACAGCGTCAAACGTTTACAGAGGATGGTGTGATGAACACAAAACATCCGGTCAGGGGCATTTCTGTGAGCAGAAACACCTTACTAGTGGGAGAGGTCAGAGGAGGACGGCCAGACTCGTTAAAGCTAACGGGAAGACCACAGTGGTGTGCAGAAAGGATTCTCTGAACTCAGCTCGCCCCCCTTTGAAGCTGTCCTGAATGCACAAATGGAGCCTACTCAGTACTAGCTGTATGTTCCTAATAAAGTGACTGCTAAATGAGTGCTACTTTATTTACCCTTCGTACAGGTACATCGGAACATCTTAACTTTCACATATCCCATCATGCTCCCCTTTGAGACACACACAAAAACACACACAGAGGTGAGAACAAAGCTTGTGGTCTGAGCATAGGGTCAGCCATCCATCCGGCATAACCCCATGTGGCCACTCAGCTGAGCATGGGATTCGAACCAGCAACCATCTCACCATAGGCTGCAAGGCCTGACCTGCTGAGCCACACACTGCTGACTGTATAATATACATATATCCTTGGAAATAAAACACTGAAATTGAGGTTAATGTATTAATTTCTGTGACTGAATGGCTTTGAAGCATAATGCCACTTACCAAAGCTGGTCCTGGAAAAGCTAAATTGTAATGGAGCCGTAGTTGCTCGCAGGTCTCCATCGTGACCTCGAAACAGGACAGACTGCCACTTGTGCTGAGGGTCTCCTTACTTCTCTGTGAAGGGAAAGGATGTGAAGCTCTCATCAAGGAACCACAGTGGGGAACGGCAGTCCCCACAAATGGTAGCGTCTACAGCTTTCAGCTGGCCTGCGATACCTGGTGAACTTAGTTAATACTCAAATAATAGCTTCAATTTAAACAATTAAGAGATGCATTAGGTCAGAAAGCAGCTGGCGCTGAGTCTCCTAAGGCTTGCGGCATACCACCAGTAGGTCTTACAATGAAGGCCATAATAAGAAAAACACTTTTAAAAATGTATTTTTCAGAAGGTCATGGCCACCCCGCTTCCTGCAGGTTTATTGTTCATCTTCTATATTTAATCCCAAGTGCATGGTACGGTGTGTGAGACTCTCTTACATTTCTTACAATCTACGTTTCTTGATATGGTGTCCTGATGATTTAAAGAATGGATTCTCTGGCCCTTTTCTGAAGAATGGTGTGTTTGTAACTAATTTCAGCAGCAAGAGACCTGAATAGTTTTTTCCAACTCTGCAGTTTTGCCTTCGTGTAGCGTGACGAGATTGAGGATGTGTTTTGGATTAGTTACACGCTGCTTTTTGTTAGTGTCATTAAAAGCTGGATGCAGAATGACAGTGTACACACTCTCCCCTTATATATTACTGCTCTGTTTGAGTCTCTGTGAGCAATAGTGTGTGGGTTTGCTAGAATTTTGCCAAACACATATTTAATACAGACACTCCCCGGGTTACGATGGTTAGTGTTATGGTATTTCGACTTTACGATGGGTTTTCCCATTCCATCCTGTTTTTCACTTTCAGTATGTGTTTTTTTTTTATAAAATAGGCTTTGTGTTAGTGATTTTGCCCAACTGTAAGCTAATGTAAGTGATCTAAGCCTGTTTAAGGTAGGCTATAGGCTAGGCTGTGATGTTTGTTAGATTAGGTGTACTGTAGTAAAACGTATTTGCACCCTGTGAGATTTTCACCTTGTGACTGGTTATTGGACTGAAATCCCATCGTAACCTGGGGAGAGGCTGTATTTTAAAAAATGAGTTTGACAGTGTCAATTTGCAATGAATACTTTTTCATTTCAGTAGGTGCTGTGAAAGTTTTCATTTTGTTCGCTTTCCTATCTTTTTCTAACAAGTTCTGCTTCTTGTGATTTTAGAACCCTGGAAGAAAGGCTGGTTTCATTTTACATGCTAATGAAGGGGACAGAAAGTGTTATCAACCTTAAAAAAATTAGATGCTGAGTAATGAATAAAACTAGAGAGGTGCACTACAATTAAATATTATTTCCAGACAATTACAGATGGTTATATCACACCAGAATGCTATTGTTATAATCAGCTTATGTTTTTCTGGTTATCATGCGTGTCCAAGGAGAAATGAAGGCTGAGATGCTACGGTCATTTGCCGATGGCAGATGAATGCCTGTTGTAGTTGGGCACTTTGTTTTGGGCAGCTTTTGTTTGGTAGTCAAGAGGTCAAGTGAGCTTGTAGGAGGCCTATAATTCTGCTCGACCTTGTCAGAGCTCAGGGTCAATGACTGTCACGGTTTGAACACCTAAAACCTCGGCAGCTCAAGAGAAGAGGATCAAGCAGAAGTGTGACAGCTAAGCTCCTCCATAAATCAGTATGTGGCTCAGCCGGTTACCATGCCTCTGTTTACTGAGGATCGACAGGAAGTGTGGAGGCTCAGCTCCTCCATAAATCATTGCTATTTGGCTCAGCTGGTCACCATGCCTCTGTTTACTGAGGATTGACGGGAAGTGTGAAGGCTCAGCTCTTCTGTAAATCGCTATGTGGCTCAGCCGGTTACAATGCCTCTGTTTACTGAGGATCGATGGGAAGTGTGTAGGCTCAGCTCCATCGTAAATCATCGCTTTGTGGCTCAGCCAGTCACCGTACCTTTGTTTACTAAGGAGCGACAGGAAGTGTGAAGGCTCAGCTCTTCTGTAAATCATCGCTATGAGGCTCAGTTGGTCACCATGCCTCTGTTTACCGTTCCAGGTATGCAGGGTTTATGCCCAGCTTGCAGCAGAATTGCTGCCTGTTTCTGGTGAGGAGACACTGTCCTTGTACTCGCTTCTTGTTACCGTTTCCTTTTTATGTAGGTTGGCGATAATCAGAACGTCTGTACAGCTCAAGGCTGCAACCTTTCAGAGCAATTTACAAAAATCCCCAGGAAGAGTTTAAATAATTAAAATAGTTTGGAATATTCCCTTAGTCAGCATGCAGCTGGCCTGCCCGTGACATGGCATGTGTCCTTTCGGTTTATGGCTCAACTTGACACAGCTTTTTTATTGGGGGGAAGTCAGATGTATATTTTTTGCAGTATGCCTTCTGAATATGTAAAAGGAAAGAAGATTTTCACAGATATGACTTCCTGGTTTTACCTGCATGTTCAATTCAGTTTCTTTCTAAAGCCCTTAGCCTTTATGCATGTGACCTTGTCTCCATCCTGTTTAGAGAAATGCATGTTTTTTGGACAAAATTTCAACTGTGCAAGAAAACAACCTGAAAAAGCTACACATGTTGGATAGACTCGTTGATTTGATTATTGTGGCATTGCGGAGTTTCCTTTGCACTGGGGTTATGGCGTGGAGGGGGGCGGCCAGGCGGTGCTGATTATCCTCAATTGGTCAGATGGGAAGCCATTCTGCAGTAATTGGGTGGGTCCTTTATCCACAACGGGCCCTAAATCCTCACTCATGGTCCTGGGGGGCTGAGTGTCGCCAGCTCTTCATTCTGCTTGAGCTCTTGAGCAACATTTGATTCAACTAATGTGGTTAAGAGATCAGCAGTGCTGTGGGGTGGCACATATGGCAAGTAAAGCGGCATTGTAGCGGTGGTGGACCACTAGCGGCACCACGGAAACTGTTTGATGGTAGCTAGATGACACCGGCGTTGCAACACGGTCAATGCTGGCGACCTTGCTGACTCCAAAGTTGTCTGCATGCTGGGATAAGATTAGTATGGCAGCCTCCAAGGAAGATGAGAAGATCTGGATGTTTTTGAGCCAATCTCCTGACTCTAAGGGGCAGTGAGGTTCACATGAGGATATACTGTGGGGTATGCCACGTTTGTACTTTTTTACCCTATTGCAAAAAGTATACTACTGTTTGTGAATTTAGTGGTTGCCGTAGCAACCAGATGACATCACCCATTCACATGTAACCACTAGCTAACTAGGCTGGCTAATACTTTAATGGTGTTCTAAATTTACTGCTGATTCACATGTACATATCACATCTAACAAAAGAAAAATGCCCCTAAATTCTAGAGCAGGGAGAGTCCTATAGTAAAAAATGGATCCTGTGTTGATCGGATTATTTTAAGAATGCAAATTTATTTGAATGAACAGAATACAGTTTAAATATACAGAAAAAGGTTTTGAAGATGTTTTGGAGGTGGGTGCTGTAGACAGGAGGCTTCCAAAGGCGAAGGAACATGTCAAACGTTGATAGCAAGAGTGATGAACATCAGTGGACCTATGCTATGTACCAGAAAAGGCCCTCAAGCTGCAGTAGAGAAGATAAGGATGGAGAGTGATGTTGGGGAATGACAAAATGACAGTGTGGGGAGTGTTGAAGGTGTGCAGAATGCCTGGCTTTTGACATGGTTTGCGACAGGTTGTCAGTTAACATGAACGAGGAGACTGCAGCCAGTCATAAGACTGCTTAAATTGACGAGAGCCATCCTGATATATGGGATGTGGCGTCACCCCAGATAAAGCCTCCGATAGCAGGATCTGCCGTTTGTTGAAGGCCTGCTTGTTGTAGATAGAGGGCCTCTGATTCATACACCAAGTATTTATTTTACAACCCGTTAGTTGTGCTTTCTGAAATTTGGCTTTGTGTCTGATGTATGAATTATGTAAATGACTTGAGCATAGTTACTGTTGAAGGCCATGTAAAAACGTTAAATATGGCGAGTTATGAGTCTGATGCGATGATGATACTTATTTTACCAAATGAGTAAATGTGATAATGCAAGCTATTATTTTCTCACCATGTTTTTTGAAATTACTAATATATTTCACCGTTTTGATTCTTAGGGATGAGCAGCAGGAAGAGATGTGTTGCTTTATGGATTATCGTTTATTGGCGTTATATCAAATCAGAGATGCCCTCCCAGCTGTATAGCAAACTGAGTCTGAGATCCAGCAAATGAACTTGTTTATTATGCAACTAATCTGAAAACTGCATTCCTGAAAGTGCTAGTGTAGATCATTTGGACGCCTGTTTTATAAATTCCACTAGCTGGGTAAGGATTTCCTGTCAGCCGTTTTCTCTTGAGGACACTATAAGATCTTATCATTATCTCCCTCCCTCACAGAATCACATGTAAAAGTTCATGTATTGTGATGAAATCATATTATTTTTTACAGCAAATTTTCTGTGGGACAGAAAAGATCCTTACAGTAATACATTCCCAAAGCTGCTCTAATGCTAAACATGGCTGTGCATGTCTTACCTCAGAAAAATAGTTATTGAAACGTGGGTGGGAAACAAACCTGAGCTGGTGTATTGATCAGTACAGAAGGACAGTAGATTATTTTTTTTCAGTGAGATTGTGCCTGGATGTAGGCCACTTATTTAAGGTAATGTGTCAATAAAAGGAGAAGCTGATTCCTCTTCTATGCTCCTACAGAGAGTGCAGGTAAAACAGCAGTACATCTCTGCCTTTGAGCTGTGGCCTTCGTCTCCTGCAGCACACCCATTTGTGTGTGAATAACAAAGGTGATAGTTAGCAATGAAGATGTTGTTTCAGGGAGGCATGTTGGCTCAATGGGTGGTAGTGTTGGCTCACACGTCCAAGGTCGAGGGATCTAAACCATCCTCCTGTATGTTTATGTGTGTGTGTGTGTGGGTTTTTTTATTTATATATATATATATATATATATATATATATATAATGTATAGATAGATAGGACCAGATGTCCCCACAATGTAAATTCAACATGTTATTTTGACCTTGTGGGAACATCTTTTTCCGTTCCCACAATGGGAAGCACAACTTTATAAAGATCTGTGAATGCAATCAAAAAACTCAGAATGCCAAAAGTCTTCTGTTTTGTTTGGTTACTTATGGTTAGGATTAGGGCTGGTTAGGGGTTACGGTTGTCATTGTTGGGATTAGGATTATGCCCACAGTGTTAGACTGTCCCCTGCCTTGTGTCCTGTGATAGATTGGCATCCTGTCCAGGGTGTCCCCTGCCCTGTACTCTGTGCTGTCTGAGATAAGCTCCACCCTATTCCTCCAATCTGGACTAGTAGTTATAAGACGGACGGATAGATGGATGGAATTGTCTTTTTAACACTCTCTGAGAGAACACTTTCTCTGAGAGCAGTTTCTGGGTTTCTCAGTAAGTGAATTAGAAGGAAAGTCTTGTGGAGAACAATAGTTTCCTCTTTATAATGGGAATAAAAGCACACATAGATGGAATCGCTACTTTGGGGGGGGGAATCTAACACTGTCAGCATGTTCCCAACTCCGCCTCTCCTCTGTTCTCCTCTCAGCCTGTGCTTGTAGTGCCAGCACATATATATTCTTTATTTGTATCATGGTGTGTTTGTTCATTATTTTTTGGTGTACCTTGAGATATTCCCTTTTGATCAACAGAACTGCAGGAATGTCTACACAGTCCTCGTGCATCAGAGCTGTCTGGAAGCTAAAAAATCCACTCCGTTCATCCCATTTCCGAATCGTCCCCGGTGATAAGAGGAAAAAGAAATCTAGCTGTCTTCCAGCAGAGCTGTGGCTTGCCCAGAAAAACGTCTGTTTATTGCAGTTGCAGGCTATGTCAGACGACTTGTCTCTCCGGTTCTCCGGGGAATGTCATAATGAGACTAAACGGAGAAAGGCACATCGACATTAACCCCGAAACTGCCCGTCTTGCTGACAGGTGCCATGATTTCCAGTTGCTCGCTGAGGTCTTCCCATTTCATGACGGAGGGTTTGGTCTTATATAAAATCTGAACGTGATACTTGGTCCAAAATGTTAGAACCAAAATAATTATATTCTGGACAATATCCATCAATAATGGTAGTAAGTGACAGAGAGTATACACTGCAGTCTTTGCAAGCATGTGCAAATGACCCGCGTGCAAATGAACCAAGTGGCATGTGTCTCTCTGTGTAGCCATGAGCATGAGGTGCTGTACCGGTGGTGTGCTCAGCCCAGATTTGTCAAAGGCGTTTACAGCAGACCCCAATATACCCATAAGACGATGTGTCATGAGTGAAGAAGAGCGGCGGTCCGGTGGGACATCATTACAGCGGGCCAGCTTGCGGACGATCCGACCCGGTCCCTGCAGTGCCTTCCCGCAGGGGGATTCAGAACTAAATCGAGGAGAGTGGCCCAAAAAGAGTCTGAGAGAGGGGGATATCGCAAGGATTCGGGAGCTGAGATCCATGTGACCAATGGACGTTTGGCAGTACACAAATGCCCTCCCCATAACGGTGAGCGCTTTAAGGCTGTCTTACTGACGATTGTGGCACACATGCTTGTGAATAGAAACTGTAGGAACTATCTGCATGCCAGTGGGTACCATACTGCCAGGTAGGGCTGAGTTTTAGGGAGTCACTTGTACTCAGCCATCAGGGCTTACTGAGGCTCCTTCTGCAGCAATTGTTGGCAAGCATTAATGCTAAGAGCCCTAATGCTAATTACGCTATAGACCTTTGCAACGGCGTGACCTTGCCTAGAACTGAAGGCCACAGGTGTGAAGCACTTTTTCCCCCTGGTTTCCGGTCTGTTAAGTCGGGTCGCTGAATTCTGCATGTTCAGGGTTGTCATGCACATTTGGACACTGGCATGGATTCAGACCTTACTGCATGGGGCACTTTATGGAAATTATAAATTGCTCGGCATACCATAACTGATTTATATTTGTAATACAAGGTCATTAGTAAAATAGTGAATCGATCCAGTGGATAATGTCTTCATTGTTACACTGTCAATTTCACAACAGGACTATGCCAAGTATGATGAAGCCTAAGGGGTAAATGTGTAGTCTTTGTTGCTTTTCTTAATTCTATTTCGTTTAAAATAAGTGGTACTTTAATTTTTTTTTTGCATTAGCCAATCATGGATGAAGTGCAGTGGAAAAGATGTGTAGAGTGTATTTGAACCGAATGACCCAGAACAAAGTTTTATGTGAAAAAAGATTAAATGAATAATTGTCGCACATCGTCATCTACTACGGTAATTAAGGTAATTTTGCAGATGCAAAGCTTGTGTTACCAAGGTTAATTCATCCATCTTCTGTAAGCACTTGTCCTGAGCAGGATCACAGTGATCCTGGAGCCTTTGCCAGGAAGCGAGGCACCCTGGACAGGATGCCAGTCCATCACGGAGAACACACTGATTATATGCGATCTATGCAACAATCCACTGGAGCCATGTGCTTTCAAGCTATAGCCAGAATACAGAATAATCAAAGGAAATCAGCAGGGACCCAGGGAGGGGACACATACACAGGCATCAGAAGCCCAGCAACTGCCTTGTTCAGTCTCCTTTGATATGTGTAGTATAATGTAATAAAATCTGAAATGATCACTTGCAGTGGTGCCTGATGCAGCTAGGGGGCACTTGTCTATCAGCCCTCTCGATCTTGGGAGTGTTCCCTTGCAGTCTTCTTCATTGATGTCTGGAAAATTAAGGTAATGCAGTCGTTTATGGGGATCATGTGCATCAGGTCAGATGACACAGGTCCGTGTTGCAGTGCCAGTCATGCAGAAAAACGTGCCCCTCTCGGTCATGCCTGCTTCCAAAGGCCGTTTGGCAGCAGCACAGAGGTGAGCAGCCTCGCAGGACGAAGCTGGGGATTTGCGACATGCTGCCGTGTGTTTATTTTAAACAGTGCTGATAATGTACAATCTCAGAGCAAGTCCCATACATACAGAGAGGATCGCTTGAGGTCTCTGCATATTAAGGCTCGACTATACAGATGTGTGTATATGACATGTGTCATGGCAACGTATGGCAGAGAACCAGGAAATGGCGAAAGATGGAGAACACTTGGAGAGGTAATGAGACTGCATACAGTGGTCTGCCTCCTAAATATGTTTAAGCGCTGAGCAAACAGCCAAAGTGAAGCGTTTGATCAGCAAGTCTTGCAGAGCTGCAGCGACTGGCACAAGCGCCTGGGGCTCACTGCTTCCTGCCCTGTAACTTGGGGGCTGGACTGACAGGTCTTCTCTCTCACACAGCAAGTGGAGCATCGCTGAAGACCTTTCTTTGCTCAATATTACCAGGACATGTTCTCATAGTCGGTGACTCTTACATTCCACCAGATCTCCTACCATGTGAACACAACTGTAGGTGTACTCTGAAATCCATCCATCCATCCATCCATCGATCAATCAATCCTTCCATCATCTAGCGGGATTATGGGGGTGGCTCTGATCGGAAGGTCAAATCCCTGGGTCAGCAGAGTGATTGCACCATTGGGCCCCTGAGCAAGGCCCTTAATGCCCAATTGCTCCAGGGACTGTCTGACCCCATATATCCCTTTGGATAGAAGTGTTTGCTAAATAAATATAATGCAAATGGTCCATTTAAGCCTAGCAACAAAATTTAATCTGTTTCCTGTCTTCTGATTATGCTGCTAAATATAATTGACAGTATTACTTGGATTTATGGTGCTCTGGTGAAATTTTATGTGTATCTTTTTATGTGCTTTTTATCTCCTTAATGTAGGAACATCCTTTCTTCCTTGGAGGAAGTTTGTTTGTGTGCATCATGAAAGATGAGCTTTGGTGGAGAACCAAAGTAGTTTTCAGCACAGTTTGATCCCTGGGAAAAAAACGAACGCTGGTCCAAGCCAAGAGGAGCGGTCCTTTGAACTCTGCCTGCATGGGTTTTATAAGCCGGCTCTCCTGTCTGCTTTCTCGGCAAGATTAGATTATACATTTAAAGCTCGGGAATTACAAAGGCTCATGCTTTTATGAGGCGATGTCCTGTCGCCCCCGAGTTTGCCGGGGGTGTGGATGCCCACTGAAGCTTCACTGTATGTCTCTGGCCATTTGAGACTATCGGCTAATGGAGTCTCTCCGTACTCCTTGTGAAAGTCAGAGATGTCTGTTTATAATAGATATTGACAAATTCAGTTTTTGCTTTTTTGCAGTGCATTAGATTTTTTTCCAGAATTCATTTTGGATTTTCTCAGTTTTGTTAAGGTGGCCTTTGTAAAACATGAGCCCCCCCCCAATCCCCTGTGCTGTAATGTTTTTCATTGGTCTGAAGGTGACTTAACCTTATCTTACACCCCAGTTTGGTCTTGGTGTTGCCGGCCCACTGGGCTCTGCTCCCCACGCTCACGCAGGCTCATACTCCACGCTGACGTGCCCTATATGTTGCTCCGGCCGATTAATAATTCATTTATTTGGTTTTGTTGCCCTTCACTTACATCCCGTCATCCGGGGAAACACCCTGTGGAATTCTGTCATTGCCCCAGGAAAACATCAAACGTCGTCCCTAAAAAAAACTAAACCAATCGGGAGTTGGGGAGAAGAGTTAAATTCGAATTAAGGGCCGTGGCAACTTTCATGTGGCCGTCTGCTTTCAAGCTAGCTGACATGAAAGTGGAGGGACATCAATGCGGCAGCTCCAGAGGCTGCAGAGCCGACCCCTGACCTCCTCCACGGCAGCAGAGTAAACCTCCCTTCAGGCAGCAGTATTCCTCCTCTTCCTCTTTAAATGGAGATCAGCCGCCTTGCAAGGGTGATCACGTACACCTTACGGGGGCCGGGGGGAGCTTTACCTCTATTAGTTTGTATTTTGCATTGTTACGACTCACTTTTAATCCTTCTATTCATAAAATTCACACCAGTTGGCAAACCGTTTGCATTTTTATTTATTTATTTCGTCCCCGTTTGTCGTAATTAATGCCATTCTGAAACAAAAGCAAGCTTCCAACAAAACTCCCTTCCTCTAATTGCATAAGACAATGCTGACGGGCCATTTTTGTCCTTCCCTGGTGGTGGTTGAACACGTGATAATGCGTGTGCGTTCTGCTATTGTGCCTGCTGGTTGGGGGGGTGGGAGGGGTCATCACATCTCCCATTGTTGATCCTTGACTGGCTAGTTGCTGGTGCTGAATTGAAGCTGAGCAGATTTACCCGGCGAACACTGGCTCCCCTTTTGCAAAAGCGAGCCAGGATTAATTGAGGACAATCCCCACCGCTGAACAATAAACAATCCTTCGTCTTATGTGGTGATGATCTCCGCTGTGACAAAGAAGCTCATGGCCCGAGCTGCCATTGCGATGAGACTCCCTGTCAGGCCAGGAACACCATTGTCTTCCTGTCTACATCACACCACACCTCCTTTAACTTTGTGGGACTGTGCTTTCAAATTTCAGGCACATACTCTATTGATGCAAGTTCACTAGGAAGAAATCCTGTTAAGAAGTTCTTTTTAAACTACTTTTCTGACACCAAAGAAATGGGATTTTCATAAATACAGGGTTGGTCTCATCACAAAGTACAATTCTGATGATAAATGCCTAGACTATGGGAAAACACTTTTTAGCCAAAGACTGGTATTTACCGCTTTTTACCACTGGACTAAGTATTCAGAGAGTCAACACCTGTTCCCTGAAAATGTTTACAGGATGCCCATACATTTTTGGTAGCTCCAGCAAGGTAAAAGTCAACAGCCATCGAAGACAAAAAGTCTTATTTGTGTGGTTGCATAACTGTATTCTAATTTCCCCTGGCCTCACTATTCTATTTTTTTATATAATAAGGCACTTTTCCTTCTTGATACCTTCTCCCTCAGGTAACATGTTGTTATAACAGAGACCGTTAAATGGCGGAGAGTCGCAGCGCTAAGTATGAAGTGAAATTCAGGTTCTACATGTAGCCGGGTTCTCGAGGGTCTTTGCCATTCTGACAAATGGTGCCCAGACCACAGCTGTTGGACGCGCTTCAACTCCCTCCCTGCAGCAATGCCAGGATTACATAAGGGTGCAGTGTCCCCCCACTTTGTACAGCCCTCAGTTTCCTTTTGGGAGGGGGCATGTTTCTATAACCGGTACAATACTTAATGATGCAGGTTGGGGCTCTCTGAGAGACATTGTTTATCTGTGTTTTATGATCAGTCTAGAGGACACTAAAATCATTTGAAATGTGTTTACATCAAAGAGATGGCAGGTGTTTTTGAGGCTGTGACCCCTGCTCACCTGGTCCTGTGGGGCATTTATTTAGCATGAATGTAACACGTTGCACATAAGTATGCAAGAAAAGACTTAACTTTGGCAAGAGATCTAGCAATTTTACCAGGGGTGCCAACTTTGTTCAGCAGGCTGGCGTGAGATTTTCAATTTGAAATCTGAAATCTGAAAGTCTGCGCATGCATTTACATATATGTAACAGTTTTTTACCTTTTTGCAAACTACCACAACGCTTTAGATGTAGCTAATTTTAGGTTTATAACGGAATAATATAGATTTGCTGTAAGATTTCTTGTGTGATTGTTAGTCTGAAAACGTGAATGTTACACTAGATGCATGAGAGTTGGCAAACATATTTTAGCTGGGTCTTAAAGCATTATATTTAATGTAAAGTATTTTACGAAAGACACCCTCTGCTTTGATATGTTGCAGGTGACTGTTTACGAAAAGGCTAAATGCTGCTTTGTATCTATTTATTCTCAGCTAGCAGTACAGTCTGGGATTGGAGATCAGAGGTGCAGATCAGCTTTCTGGATCTGGCCTGTTTTAAATGGACATTATATATGATCTGTTGCCTTCAAAGGAAATCAAAGGCATGATTTTAACTCGCTGGAAAATGTGCAAGTGGCTGGACTTTAAGCGAGTTGAACCTGATTGAAGTTGTAAAACTGCCGCCGTGTTCGTTTCGCTTGTACATGGAACAAGAGCTTGAATTCTACATGCAAAAAAAGCATGTGAGAATTTTTAGCCACAAAGAAAAGGAATGTGTTTCCTTTGGCCCCTCCCCGAACAGTCTCTCAGCTGTGAATTAGCTCGAGGGCACCAGGGTGAGATGGAAGTACTTCCTTGAATTATCCAAACTGTTTCACGCAGACATAGCACGCGCGGTGCAGAAAGACATGGAGCAAGACTTGTAGGAGCTCAAGAAAAATAAAATATCTGATACTAGCACTTTAAACTCTCCCTAGGCATGGAGAGAAGAGGCGCAAAACAGTGTCAAGTCTTCAAGAAAGCGTATGCTGCACGTCCTAAACGGGCGCGATCCTCCTCTGGCTGCTGCTTGCTGCACTGTCAGGACAGATGCTGAAGCTGGCTTTGAAGATCAGGATGGCAAAGTTCTTTAAAGGTTCTCCTTGACCAGGTCTCCTTGAGTCAAGGATAAAAATAGAGCAGGCAGATAGACCCTGGCAGAAATGGATGGCAGCCCACACAGATATCGAATGAGAGAACTATAGCCTTTTTAATGGCTTTTAATTTAGCTTATTTTATTGTATAATGCAATCACCACAAGTCATAAACACAAAGAACAAAAATTTTCTTAGGCCCACTCTCTTGCAATAAGGTTCCCTACATATGCCCTTAAACTTTTAAAAAGGTGTACTCTTTGCATAATAATATAATTATGTTCCTTCAGGTGTAGTTCAATAGATACTGTGAACAGTAAGCAGCCGCTGTTTTAATGGAATGGGCTATGGTAGAAATTACTCTTTAATCGACAGACCACTTCAGACATACTGTGCAGTTTTTGTTTCCTGTAGTTTCATGCTATCTTGTACTTAAGTTTTGCTCTACCTCTTATAAACTAACTAAAAAGCTGAGGACAGCTGGTATTTTCAGGAAATCCTCTGTTATTGGGTAAAAAGCTTTTCCTGCAGCGCACATGAGTCTCACATCACTTTGAAGTCATCGGGAACCATGTGTGACAGTACATGCAGGGACCATCGCTAGCTCTTTCCAGTACATTCTCCATGCATTATACAATCACGCATTAACATGGACGCATAACCTGCTGATATGGGCCCCAGAAACCACCTGGGCCGTACATCCGCACCACTCTTCTCCCTCTATTGTTCTTCTACTCTGGTCATCTCATTGCTCACCCTATGGCCCTTCTACTACCCAACCCCCCCGCCCCCTCCCCCTCCATCTCCTGCCCCCTTTTCCAGGGCCGCTCATGTGCCATGCAGGGGACTTCCTGTGCCACGACAAGCTCGCCTGTGTGTCTGAGGGCTGGCTCTGTGACGGAGAGCCAGACTGTCCGGACGGTTCAGACGAATCTCTGGACAGATGTAAGTACATTCAGAAGGCACTCTGTAAAGTGTGTGTGATGAGTCTGAGCCACGGCACAATGGGCCCGCTGGTCCTCCTGACATCCCAGCTGCTGATTCTGATGATTGATATCAATCTGACGCCCAGACCATTCTTTTTACCGTATTTTCACTGCCTTCCTGTGTCATTTGGGTTTACTCCAGGTATTCCAAATTCCTCCTTCAGTTGAAATACTTGCATTTAGACTAAATCTGGTCTCTAAATTCCCTGGCAAATGATTGTGTTTGCAAGTATATGCATGTATCTACACAGACTGGTATCCCATCCAGGGTGTACCCCAACCTTATACCCCATGCTCCACCCTGTGTCCCTGGGCAGGATAAGTGGCTGGATGGATAGATGACATTTTAACTGTAAGGATATTAGACAGGGAGGAGGAACTGATGAAGAACATTATAACCGTTAGAAATTAATTGTATGGTTATTTGAAGGACTGATAATTATCTGCATGGACTTTGTTGTGGTATGCATCCAGTAAAATTATTTTTTTTGTCGTCTTGACTAATTTGTTTAAAACTGTGGCTGTCAAACATTTCGAGCACTCCTTCAGCAAAAGTTTTATTTGTTTATTTTTGGAGAATAAAATAGGACGCTATCATCAGTCTTCATGGCCATGTGTGAATATGTGCCGTGTAATTATCCAATAAACTGTTTTAATGCCTAGTGGCAGAATATCTTGCTTATACTGGAGGCACTTTATGTGCCAGGAGTGTGAAGAGCAGGGTGATCGTCATGGTCCATCATGCTCGGCTTGCGTTCGCGCGATGCCCGCTGCTGCTTAATGACATCCACACGCCGGCTCTTCAGTCACTCCGCCTTAGCGTGGATTCCAGCCTGGCTGCATTCATTATAAATGTTTAGTCTATTTCTCCTGAATGGAAACAGTAATTAACATAACTGGTGTGTTAGAATACATTCAGTTTAACGAGTTATAATCAAGGCACATTGACAACGCGATGAGGAATGTTAATCAGCGATTTTACATGATGATTATAATGAGTAAAGAGATGGCATATAGATTTTTAAAAATAAAATCCATGCAAATTTGTCACTTTTTTACACTAAAATGAAAATAGTGTGTAATATATAAACACTTAGGTAAATAAAAATAAGTTATAAACAAGAGATCCACTGCAACTTTGACCAGGATATGGTTAGGAGATGGATGGATGGATGGATGGATGGATATATGGATAAATAATATCTTGAATCACGCTGCAGTCACTTGATCCTCTACATGAAGTGCAGTTCATGTAAGACTGCAGATTTACTAAATAATCTGTTACAGTTGGTAAATGCAGAATCCCTGGTGTTGCTGGCGGGCGACACTGCGATTGATCCGGTGTAATTGCGTCGCCAGGGACATGGAGGCGATCGGCCTGTGTGCTGCACCCTCGCGGTTATCGGCGACGTCTCACCGTCTCCACAAGCTCTTTCATCAGATGTCCGCCAGACTCCATTCTCTTTATAATGCATCTTTAAATTGCACTGCATATTTATTACGGAGTTATTGGGGGGCAGCTCATTAACATGGATTATCTAAGGACAGAGAACTAAATTAAATAACGTCAGGGGAAGAGCTACACACATAAATGTCTTGTTTGCCCTGTTGTTATAATGTTTGGGCCAAGATATGTAACTGAAAACCTTTTTAAGTGAGACATAACGAAATGACACCCAACGTCATATTTGCAAAATATTAAAATATATGTATATGTAAATATAATCCATTACTGCAGCCCTTAGCATAATGTTGGTAAGGCAACAAATTATTCTACCATGTCAGACTTATAAAAGAATGGGGTGCTTTCATGTGGATACATTCGAAAGTATGTGCAAATGAAATGGGAAATAAATCAGTTTTTGACACCTTATTATTTATAATTATTTCTTTAGAGGGAGGCATTTTTGTTTATGGCTGTTGCTATTTCTGCAATTCTGTACACCTTATGCTACATCAGTCCAGAAAAAAGTGAACAGTTTTCAAGTGAATGTTTTCATTTTCAAGAAATGCAGCTCTGATGTATCTAGGACAGATTACAATGTGTATCAAATCGGGGTGCCCCCTAAATGTTTGATAAATGCATGGAGAACACCAGTACACTGTACGTGCTATGGGAAATCCCTCAATGAAAAAGTGGCACTTCTGCTGATAGGTAGCAGTTCTACTACCTGGTAATATTTGAAATGCAAACTTTTTATACTAAAGAAATTAATCTAATGCTAGGGTTTTAGATCCTTTTCTAGACATTTCTCTATAAAATGTCATTTTTCATATTTATCATTGCATGACTGGTAGCAGAGAACCTGCAGTGGTGCCATGGCTTCTGTTCATCCCTTGGAATTTCTGCTAGATGTGTCCAGCTTCACACTGTTAGCTTTGGTATGTAGTGGATTCAGCTGTAGCATGTAGCATGTAAATATTAAATTAACATGCTACATGTTTAGGAGTTGCTGAGGCATTATGTTCTGCTAACTAGCTAGCTAGCTATGATCATCTGACTCTACTTGCTAGCTACTTATTTAGTTTTTGAAACATCTGGAAGGGGTGGTAGTACCTTTTGAGTGGGGCCTCAGGAACGGCACACCTGCCCCTGCTCACCACTGAAAACCTGTCTTTAAGGTTAATAAGCTCTCAAATGTGGGGCACTACTTTGTCAATTCCACCATAGATGCCTTTAGTCTCTGTTTGTTTAGTCCCCTGCTTTAATATACACGTAACTCTCAATATACGTAAAAATATCCATGAGGCATAGATTTCACAGAAGTGCTAACGCAAAAAAGCAACATATGCCTACAAGTAAACTGACACATTATCTTTTCATTTATTTCACATATGTTCTTTAGCATTACTAGTATTTTCTTGGCTTATGTGTTTTTGTGCTATAAAGCTTCTTCAGTAGTATGGGAAGGTAAATGGACTTATGCAAAATTTTTACTTGCGTAAAGGTTTGTGTAATGCAGGGGTAGGTGACCCTGATCTTGGAGTGCTGGTATCCAGAAGGTTTTCCATCCTACCTGATGAGTTTCTATCTGCTGAGATCAGGTGTGGTTCATCAAAGACCAGGTAGGATGGAAAACCTGCTGGATACCAGCAGTCCAGGATCAGGGTTGCCTACCTCTGGTGTAACGAATTACATATGTCAGTCGGGAGCTGCCTGTATACATATAATACATCCCCGCTTGACAGGGTTCCATGGACTTTAGCTCTGAAGTATTTGTAAGGATGGTGTCCTTCAAAGGGCATGAGTCACTCTGTTAGGGAAGAGTGTTTCTGCGCTTAAACTCTGATGCCGTCACTGAAGCGGAAGCCCAGGCAATGCTCACGGGGAAACAAGTTAAGTATGACATTGATATGCTAATGATTTCACCGAATGTCGCTCCATCTGCAATCAAAACAGCTGCGATAAGTAAATGAACTTCAGCGGATAGGCATTAACAGCTGCATGTTTGATGGAAGGGCTCTCCTATGACTAAACCAATTAAGTCGTATGTTTTTTGCAGCAAAATTTAAGCTGAAAAATACTTAAAAAGATAATTACAGAGTATATCTTCAGGTTCAGGAATCCTTCAGCCAAAATGACACTTTCTCCCTTTGCCGTGTCACCTGTTTTAAGCATAATTGCTGTTTTCATAGCAGAGGCCTACACTTCACCCGCAACGTTAATGCTAAATAAGGGTGGTGTAATGATGACAGTCTGCCGCTTGCTTTTCCTCACCATGCCAGGTCACATTAAAAGGAAGGCTTCACTTCGTGTTACAAACTTTTATCTACAAATAACGCATGGCTGCCGTTTTCAGCAGCAGCATTCGAACTGAATGAATCTTTTAAGACGTAGCCTGATTTGAAATTAATTTGAAGCTTTTTAGAAACAGATCTATTCTGGATGCTTTGGCTTTGACCAGGAACAAATGTAACCCTCGTCGTTCCAGTTTCACCCTCCCTTTTTTCTTCTGGAAGTCTGCAAACATTGCCCATCGAATGTGTAATCACCAGTGTGGAGGCCTCTGGAGAGGTGGGCCAGTTTGCTTCTTGATCACAGGGGAGCAGCTCGCTCCTTCCACAGGAGTTCCCCAGGTACCATCGAGGCAGGCGGGTAGGGGAGGTGGGGGTGTTACTGCATGGTTTGAAAAATGACCCCCTTTCCTGCTATGACGGAAAAGGTGTGTTGTTCTGCATGATCCCACCACCCTCTGCCCAACTACATTCTGTATTCTGATGAGCTGTTTAGCTTTTTGGAACATCCCCCTCGGTGTGGCAAGCATCGCCGTTTGTGGCCACATAACAATTCTGGCATTTCCTAACCTTCGGTAATGAGAAATCCCTTGTATGGTAAAGTTGCCAGGTGGAAGCATCTGCAGAGTGTGACTGAATCCCTGTATCTATAGGTTTTTATATTTCTGGAGGATTGTCGAACATGCCGGTATGTGTTTGAAAAGGATTTTCATACTTTTATGAATGTCTTGTCTGAAATCTCGGAAAAGAGGACAGCTGGAGGCACTAAGTGTAAACACTAGCTTGTTATTCACTCAAAGTGTTTTTTGTGCCGCTATTTTGTTTTTATACTTACAGCCTCTGACCCTGTCAGTGGGTGAGAGTGTTTTCTTATCGGGCATTGACGGGGGACAGGAGATTGCTGAATGCAGTGTGTACTAAAACTGAAGCTTTTCTTTGGATTTTCTGGATTGATTCTTCAGCCCCCATGGTTTTGAGAAGGTTGGGCTGATATCAAAGTTGGGGCCATTACAGTAAGGTGGGGTCAAGCCAAACAACACAGACATTCATCTCTAATACTTCAAGATTCACACTTAAAGGGTGTTCAGTCTTTTTTCAAAGAATCTTTCTTACGGTTTCATGCTGGGATACAGGAATGTGTCTTCAAACTTGACTCTAAACTGTAATGGCCTTTGCTGTTTTTTATCCAGCTGTATTTTTTCACAACCTCCCGCTTTGTGTATAATAGACAATTTTATGATTGTAGATTCTTTTCATCTGGACACTGTTTTATGAGCTGAACATTGGCTACTTTTTCTTAGTTTATAGAGCCATTGCAGAACGTACCATTCTTCCAGCGTCTTTTCGTGTTAGTCACGATTTAGTTCTTTTCCTGAGGTCCCTAAATTTTTATCACTGAACAGGAGATCATTTTAGGAAACAGTAATGAGCTTCACATCACCCTGACCAGGTTACAAGGTCAAACATCTTCTGCAGTCACCCCTCCCTTTGCTCCCCTTAAGTGACATTGCTTCAGTTTGATTCAGAATTTGTCCAGATCTTCATCCATGCAATGTGTTTGCAAAGGTTGGATCAGTCAAATACTTTTTGAGTTATCTCTCTAATGGGATCAAATGTCAAAACTGCCCTTTTCTTTGCTAGCACTATGCAGTGCTGCTTCAATTTTAATCAACATTTAATCAGTTCCAGTTTGTAACCCATACAAGGTCTCTGCAAAGTTTGGAAAAGAGCCATCCAACACTGTGAGGTTTCATGTTAATGAGAAAGCGTCTGCGGTGGCAGTGGACCAGTCCCAAAGCGATATGTATTTCCCTTCCGGGGAATACAATAAAAGACTAATAGGACTTAGATTATGATTTTTCTGCCATACCGATTCTGCCTGAAATGAATCAAATGGGCTGTTTGTTCTACTTGTACTTCATTGTCTCTCATGAAAGCTAGCTGGTAATCATAGCTTAGAGTCAATATCTCTGCTCCCGTGACCTGCAAAAAACTCTAAAATGAAACGGGAATCTGGATTATGGGATCCATTTTTAGGGACAATGTCTTTACAGATCAAGCAATTATGTAACCTTTTCATTCACCCTTGTATTATGTTCTGAATTTGGGAAACCATTAGTTTCTGTAATTATACCTCAATTAAGTAATCAAAATCACGGCAATCATTTTTTTTCCTGTTTACAAAGCTGTCCTGATTGGCTGCATTCATTTAGCCAATTTAAGCACCCTGGTAAAACATTAAAAGGAATGTTCTTTTCTCAATAATACCTAACCTTTAATGTAAATAATAACATTGTGGGTGGCACACACACAAATCCTTTGTTATGGGTTCAAATTCACTCTATACATGCATGTTTACACGTTCCTCCTGGGTTATGTGGATTTCCTCCAGGTATTTTTGTCTTCTTACTCAGCAAAAAGCCTGCCCTTAGGATAGTTAGTGTCCCTAAATTCCCATAGTGATTGTGTGTGTGCCCCGTGATGGACTGACATCTTGTCCAGGGAGAGCCCCAGGCTTGTACTCTATACCAACCACGTGTGCTTGAACGGCCTACCAGACGAGATGGTTCCAGCCTCTCAGTAACAGCCTCCCTGCTGAAGTCTTCACACATTACGCTGTCTGGAGTGAGTTGCAGAGAATGGTGCAATAAACAAGAATCTTCCAGTGAGCAGTAGTTCTGTTGCTGAGAGAGGTCAGAGGAGGATGGCCAGACTTGTTAAAGTTAACTGGAAGGCCACAAGTGCAAAAAAGGCATCTTCGTACATATGACTAACATTTGAAATGCTGCTGAAGAGAAATAGAGGTTCCTACCTGGCACTACAAAGGGGTCCATAATAAAGTGGATCTTGAATGTATAGATGGTGCAAAACAATACAAAAGAGTGAAAAACTAGATGATATGTAGTCAGTGGCTGACAAAGTGCAGTAATAGTACCTAGTGGAGTAAGTGGAGCAGACCCAGAGGCCACTAGAGGGGTTATATCTCCCAGCCAGTTTGGGGACATGTGTGGACCCTCAGAACACTCTGTGGTCTGTGGCCTTAGAGGGAGGCGTCCCGTTTGACCTATTCAGCATATCGCCATTGTGACCCTTACCAAGGGAAACGGTTTAAAGAAATCAATGTTTATAATGATCATCAAAAAAGACAGTCCTGGCATTAAGCTTGGCATGCCTGCATAGTACAGGAATGCTTGTGTAACACATCACCATGTTCACAGCTACCTGGTCCACCTGAATAGACATAGACAGGTACTTAAAACTCTTTGGGTCATTTCCAAGGGCATTCCTTATTTCTTCTCAGTATTTATGTTATTATCTGGGAAAAGTTTCACCCATATGATCTATATGGACTATTCTGCAGTTCGTAATGATGAGTATGTATACAGTGATACCTCGCTATATCACGCTTTGACATTCGCGGCTTCACTGTATCGCGGATTTTATATGCAAGCATATCTAAATATATATTGCGGATTTTCCGCTGGTTCGCTGATTTCTGCGGACAATGGGTCTTTTTATTTCTGGCACATGCTTCCTCAGTTGGTTTGCCCTGTTGATTTCATACACCGGTTACGCTATTGCTGGATGGCTGCCAAATCGGCCGAAATCAGCTGAGAATGTAAATATTACCAGAATGCAAATGGCGCGTGACTGCAATGTATGTATGTTAGAAATATGATACTAATATTAAAGGAATAATCATAATATATCTAATATAACTGGGTAAGTAAAACGAATGCATTACTGTATATTATACTAAATATAAAATTATTTTTGTTAAAATATGTATTGTTACAATGCGTTTAAACTACGTTTTACGTATTAAATAAAACTGTTCAATGATATACGATATGTATATTTGTGCGTAGTATATAAACAGTGTGTTTACATACATAATTACATACAAAACGAATTTTACCTAATATCTAAGAGAATATAAAGGGTTTATAAGGGCTTAAAATATACAAAAATAACCATATAAACATATGGTTTTTACGTTGCGGATTTTCATCTTTCGCGGGGGGTTCTGGAACGCAACTCCCGCGATAGACGAGGGATCACTGTATTATTTATTTTATTTACCCCTTTTTCACAGCCACCTTTCCTCTCAGATAAGTTACTTCAGTGCAGAGGTAGTGATAAGGCATTCTTATTTCTTATACACTTAGGAGATTCATTATGAGGAATAAACTACATTCATACCTCCTCCAGGGCCCCGGAATGTATGAAGAATAGAAATCTATTTACTACCATCATATTTACTGGTGGAAAACGGTGGCACCTAAGAAATGTCAGCAGCTTACAGCTCCCAGTACACACTGACATATAGTAGTGTATAAAACCCTCACATCGCATGCAATTCCGGAGGACAGTTAATATCCTTCTTTCTTCTCCTCCTGAGACGGGAGGATCTCAGAGGGCTTTGCCGCATATAACATTATATGACTTGCACTGTGTATTATACCTCCAGAAAAAAATATTTTCCCAGATACACAGCCCAGCTCTAATCTTTTAACCTCTTACACCAGTAGTTTCTAGCTGTAAATTTCAGCTTTACTTGGGGGCGTGGCCTAACCGCCTGCCAATCACTAATCTTTTCCTCAAGTTCTTCATATGATATGCATTCATCTGGGAAAAAAGACTGTTTAAATGATTGCCTAAATTCTTTTGATAATCAACTGTGACGATGGATACCACATCTGTTAAGTTTTGGGTTGGAAAACATTTGAAATTTTTATTAAAAATTGTGCAATGCAGCCTTGAAGTAGGTAAGCCTTTATAGAGGATGGATGGATTAAAATTCACTTTTTACTCTTATACCAATAATTGCTACTTGAATACCTAATTAAAACTGATTAGTTGGACTGGAGTAGCCATGGAGATTCAAGTGTTGCTAACAGCAACAGCAGCTGCGTAAAACCAAATGAATATGCAATGTGAACAGGAACACCTCATACGTAATGTACCTTAAGGTTAGTCATTCTGTTTCCTTTATTAAATTTGTTTTTAAGGGCACTTTTTTGGCACTTATAAAAACGTTGAAGTCTGGGGTGGCAGCATGAATATTGCTGTTTGGGTAGCACTGAGCCTTTGAAGCTGCTCGACAACAGTGTGAGAAATGCATTTTCCTTTGTTTTTCTTCTGGACAGAGGTAGAGAGCGATGTCCATGGCCCTTTCCTTTAATTTTGAATGTTTTATGCTGTGTACTTAGCTGGAGAAAGATGCCTTTGCTTAGGATTGGTTTGACATGCCTTTGTGATGTTTGAGGTGACAATCACTGGGTGTGGTAACCATTGATTAGTTTGTGATTTGCATGAATAATTATTCTACTGCTATATTATTTAATTTCCTGACTCATTTTTGAACATGCAGAAAAATAGTAGCATTGTTTGAGACTTAATCAGTTTTATAGCCTTCTTTCTTCTGTTCTCATAGTAAATTTGAGAACATTCCACATAAAGCTTTAATCCATCAGAGATTGAGCATTCTCTGTGCATCCTTCCCTGCTTTCTTTTAAAAGGTAAGAAATTTAGTGGCATCTTTCTAACCCGGAATGTCAGCTGCTCTTTTAGTAAATCTATAGCCATCTGAATACAGGATAGACCCTTTTGGAGTGACGCGCATGGCTTTGGAAATAATCCTGTACTCGATGGCCACCGAGTTGCGTCGAAAGGCTCGTTCACTTCCTGTGGCTGGTACCATCTGCTTGGAATTGAACAAGCAATAAAAACAAAGGAAAGCCAGGGTCCAACTGTTTCACTTTGTGTGGCTTGCTGTGCTGGGAACTCCTTCAGAAGGAACTACCTGCTCTAACACTAAATAAAAATGTAGTCTACCAAAGACTAACAAACCTCAGTTATTTTCACTTGGACGGTGGGTTTATGTATCCCATTTTCCTAATGAATATTTTTTACGTTCATTCTCTTTGGGTTCATCAAACTGTATGGGTCAGACACGAGACATTTCAGAGTCACGTTTTTATTGTCACACTTGTTCAGGGGGACACAGTGAAATTCTTATGCCTCAGTCACAGAAGAGGGGACAGGTGTATGGGAGGACAATAGGACAGACTGCAATACAGGACAAGCAGTAGTGCAATTAAAGACAAGACAGTATAACAAGAATTTCAAGATTTAAAAGAAGGTAAAAAAAAAAAATCAGAACAGTTCATGTTGAATATTATCCCTTCCATACAATACATCTGTCCCAAACATGGGTGGCATTTAAAATTGTGCGGTGGGGGGGGGATTATATATCCATAGATCCGTCCATTTCCTTGTGCTCAGTTTTGTGAGTCTTCAGGTGTGACAATGGAAAGGTCTGGTTCCATTTTGCTGGATATATGTGCAGCCTAAGGGTCATATTATAGCGTGTTAATTTTAATTTGATTTCAAATTTGAAACTACTGTGTTTTCTTTTGGACTGCTCTGCGATTTCACTGATTTTGCTGACAGGTACAGAAAGGGGCCCTTGCTCTGAAAGCCACCATAGCAGTTTCAACGGGATTAGCCAGGACATCTAACTTTGCACATAGTGATAGTTCCTCTTGCCATGCATGTACATTGTCTAACATGACTGAAGCTCTGTGGCAGCTCTGACGGACAGGGGAGGGGGGGTCCTATTTTAGTCACCGGTGCACTATTGCCCCTGATTTAGCACTGGCCTTTGAGCCGTTTCGCGTGGCTGCAACTTCATGTCTTTTTGAACAAGGTAGCACAGGGTGCCAGTCTTATATCAACCTGACAAATTCACAGGGGCAGCAGCGCTTAATTTGGTTCCCTTGTTGAGGGAGATGCTTATCCTACTGGCTTTTGTACCTGGATGTGAAGTAACGCTGGATGTCTTGACTTTATTAGTGTAATAAGCATGGCTTATAATCAGGCAAAGTCTGTGAATACATGCAAGTTAATCTGTCACAGCAGTGTAAAATAAATTTGATTTCCCCAATCTGCTTTAGAAGATAAAATGCAAAGAATAAATCCCTTAATAGTATGAATTAAAACATTATTGTATGTGATTTTCTGATTCGCCAGGTGTTTAGAACTGACCTCCTTTAGTGTTGTGCAAATTAAGAATTGGCATTAAGATTAGGCTGAGATTCCAAAGATTAGGATGGAGGTCTGGGTCCTGGTTCTTTAATTTCCTGGTTAAGCAGGTACTCCAGCCCAGTCACACGTGATCCGATACCTTAACTTTCAGCTTTCGGAAGCTCATATGACGCGGATCAGAACTCATGTAGGGTATGGCAGCTATTTCCATCGCCATGGAGACCGTACCCCCAAGCACTAATAGAGGCAGGATGTTGCCCTGCAACATTCAAAGGGACAGGGGCACCAGACCTCTCAGCTGCTCAACCCTCACAGCTATCCAAGACAGGAAGTTTGTTTTTCCCAGCGTTTCCAAGTTGTTTCCCGTCTCGGTGCCATAACATCAGCTTGGCTACAGTTCCAGGAAGGTTGCAATGTTTCAGATATCCTAAAAATTGGAAAAGCCTGAGAGCAGCACTTTATTTGTTTTTTAGTTTCCCTTCACCCATGATTAGTGATTATTCTGGGGCCCTCGGGTAATTCTATAATGTGCTTAATCTCCCATATGTACGGTATTTTTGTGTAGGACACAATTATTTTGCTCTAATGCAGTACTGACACAGATTTAAAAAGACTGCCCTCTTTAAGACTGTTACTTGTGTTACAATGAGCTTTTTCATTCATGTTAAATAGTGGGATTCCATGGTTAGTCTTTAGGGATATTAGTTAGAGAACACAGAACTTTGCATCAATGCATCCGAATAGAAACGTTCCCACTTCATTGACCCCAGAATGAAAAACAACTATTAGTAACAGAGTAAAGAGTTCTATCATCTTTTAGACAAGGGAAATGGCAGGTTTAAAATTAATTTAAGCAGGGATGTATGCCTGCATCTGTATTTATTTTTGCTGAGCAGAATTAATCATGTCATCCTGGCTAGATGCACTTAATTAGAGAGACTGTGGTCATTATTTTTTATTCCATTTATTCACTGATTAATAAGGATGGTATAAAAGGCTGCAGTATTCAGCAGAAAGTCATCTTGCTTTTGCACAATTCACTTGAAATAAATTGTCTATATTGGAGACTTACTTGAGAGCTAAATAAATACGGCAGGATTAGTGGATTACATCATAAGTAATTAGCAGTTCTTTGTAATTAGTTGTCTTTTGATTGCATATTATTTTGTCTCGATCTCTCTTCTTTCACTTATATAATTAGTAAATCAGAGAAAGCTTACTTTAATCATTCGCAGGTAGGCTTAAACAGCAAACTGGTCAGTTAGGGGACATCAGTTAAGCCTGCTGCTTTATTTGTGAGTACACTCCGGATAATTGCAGGGATAGCAATGAACTTTATGTGACGAAATTTATTTATGTAGGCCTGTAACATAAAGATGTCAGGCTGTTTATTATAAAAATAAAGAGAAAATATGGCTCCAGTAGGGTTAGAGGTTAAATGCACTATACAGTGTATGTATTCCTGGTATGGTAAGGGGGCACTATATATACATATGTGTTTCTGTGCATAGATACATTACTTAATACAAACAAGAGTTCATAATTATATTGTAGTTATTTGCGGGGGGGTTCTGAGGTGAAATTACTCGTGTACATATCGAAATGTGTTGTATGTTTTTGCCCAGAGCTGACATGGAAGGCACTGTGCTGTTGGTGTCCCAAACATGGGTGACATTTAGGTTGATTGGCATCACATTTCATTGTCGGCGCCTGAAAATATGTAGGGATTCACTTCATGCAAATGCAGTCCGTATAAATAAGAGCGCCCATTCATTGTAACTTGATTGGATTACTGCGCATGATAATAACCTTTAATTTCATCCGCTGTGTGATTTATCGTGAGCATTTGAACTTAATACGCTTGGTGCATATTCAAAATGCAATGTGATTTAGGACTGGTGTTATTCTGTTATTGCAGCCAGCATCGGGATATGACGCATTAGATTTTATATGAGATGATTAGTTTATTCATTAACATTACGACTTGGTTCTCCTGGGAACAATCAAGGCACAAATCCCATGGTTAGCTGTAATTCATTTATTGAGTCATTTTTTTTCCCATACCCACTTGTCATGTGCGGGGTTGGGGGGGTCTGGAGCTTATCCTGGAATCAATGGGTGTAAGGCAGGGAATGACCCAGGATGGGGTTCCATCCCACCTCGTGGGATTTGGGAGTGGGAATGTCTTTAAGCTGTGTTAGGCACATTAAGCAGAGCAAGTCAATGTCCTTCCTGTCTCTGTGTTCATTGGGCACCACAAATACACTCAAATTCACATGGCTGTTCATTGCATTTGTTTCTAGTTTGCACAATTTGTTATTATGATGCTGTATATACAGGGGTGCTTTTAATGCAGGGGTAATTGTGAACCTAGAGTTGCCATTCATCCCGTATTGAAAGTCGTAGAAAATGTAGATGGAACACCAATACCACAGATAGCCCAGGGGTCTATGACCATGTTAATGTATTTGTGTCTATATACCACTTTTGAAATGAAATTAAATGAAAAAATGCAATGAAATGAAACAATGCTCTATTTGCCAGTTGTACATGTACAGGATTTTTTTTTTGCATATCCCATCATACTAGTTTTTTGAGACATGCACACACATTCTGGTGTATACTTCCTGTTGCACTGTTTAGGCAGTGCCAGTGGGCGCTGTGCTCTGACATCACTTATCTGACATGTCCTCCTGTTTGAGACGGGACGCGAACCAGTGCCAGTGAGGAACTGCGGCTGGACGGGATGCACTGCACGACATTCACTAAATTGGTGGTGGTTTTTGGTTACTTTTATGACTTGTTTCCTGTAGTGATGTTGTGTAATGTATGTGTCGTATCTAAGAGGAATTTCTATTACTTTGTAATAGATGAAGTTTTTTTTTAATCTTGTGCATTCACAGGGCGAGTATGATTCTTAGTCTACCCAGGGAGTTCTGGGGGGTGGCCTGTGCTAACCCTCAGGGTGCATCTGCAGGTCACTTGCACACCGGCGCTCAGTAATGTCAGTGCGAGGGCGCTGCGCACCAGCGATTCGTGGCAGGATCATGTATCGATGCCTGCGGCACTTGTCCTGCCGTTCCCGACCCGGTTGGGTCCCGAAGAGATTCGCTGTCAGATTGGTAGTCGGGTCAAGTGTCCTCTGAGGAAATAGCAGTGAAGAAAAACAATGTCAGGGTGTAATGAGGTGGGTGGCCATGGAGCCATGAAACGACCCCTTTGCTCTCCTGTGTCATGTGAACAATTTGCTGTGTACCCAAATGAGCATGCGGGGGTGGGGGGGGGGGGGGGTGTCATGGACAGGAATGGTGCTGTATGTGTGTGACAGTGTACACTGTGTCAGCCTGCCCTCGCTTTTCCTAAAGTCAGGATGTCTGCTACTCTGTATTGTGTGTTTCATACTCGGCTTCTAATGATGATGAGGCTTCAACTGGCCGATTCGTGCCACTTCCAGGAAAAGGCGTGTCCTGACAAAGAGGCTTCATCTAATGCGATGATTAGCGGGGAAAGTTTGGCACTCTGATCATGGCACTGACTGAAATTTATCGTACATGAACGTAATTACGATCGGACGTTTTATCAGCTCAACACGGCAAGGCCTCAATGACTGACTCACAGTTATATTTAATGGCCGCTCATGCTGAACATGTGATTATTGATATGGCCGTGATGAACGTAGCGGCTCAGATACCAGCCAGAATGGCACGAGTACACATTAAACACGGTGATTCATACCTCCTTTATCAATCCTCTTTATTCCTTTACAACTGCTAAAAGAGATTTAAGCAGAGATTTAAGTTTTTTCTGAACTCTAGAAGGGTGCTGTACTTCAGCCTAGTGATGAGAAATGGTGCTTTGAAACTCACTGTAGCGGCCAGGTTTAAGCTAATGTAGCCCATTAAGAAACCAGTGGAAAGTGGGTTAAACCGCCCCATCGCTGACTTAGAGTGCAGATTTAGAAATGTAATTTTCGCAATCATAATTAGATCCTTTCTTTTGAAGTTGGCATACGAAGCCAAAACATATATTTTGAGTTAAGCAGGTTCACCTCTCTGACATCTCCTGCATATAAAGTTGTCGTGCAACACAGAACATGAAGTATCCACAAGTGCTTGTTGGATTTTTCCGCTAAAATGACACTAATTTTGAAATGTTTTGGAGAAACCATTTAATGCCGGAGTCGAACACTGAAAAGGTTAATGAGTGGCACTTCAGGAGAGTTTGCAGTGAGAGCAAATATAGAAAATTAATTCTGAAGCTTCATATAAGGCAATTCAACTTCTAGCCTTTTGAGGTTCCTTGAAGAGAAAACTTTTCAGACTTATTACAAGTTCTGGCTTTGATCAAATTGACTGTGCGCTGTGATGTGCCAAATGATTGCAGATGCAATCTTATTTAAGCTGCGCTCAGCCTTAGGATGAAGGAGAGAGAGGCACTGAAGGTCCATGCAAAGTTAGTATATTTATTTGCTGTTGGGTCTATTGGACATAAACTTAGTTGTATGAGTAAGTAAGGAGAGTAAGTATGGAGCAATGGTTAAAGTGTTGCATGCAGAATAGGGAATTTGGTGGCTTAAGGAACCAAGCATCTGGTAAATGCTATAGATGATTAGCACTTACAATTCAGTTTATCCTTAAGGAATGCAATGGAAAAGAGAGCTCAGGTTGCTGCAGAGTTAAAGAACTTGTTGTGGACTTGCGAAGACGTTTGCAAGATAATTTGCACTAGAGAGGTGAACTCAAGAGGGGACACGAATTGGTGACGACTGGAATTATTTGTGTGTTTTTGATGTTTGGCCCTTTAAAAAGATTTTATGTGGTGTGGGCTTGATGAAGCCCACCCCCTTGGCTCTGTTTCCCTACACGAATCCCACAAGCCGGCGGGGAAACGGGGATGAAGGATAGAGGGAGGTGAGCAATGAGGTCAGGGCGTATCTGGGAGGGGGGAGCCCTGACAGCAGGGATGAGCTGGGGGGGAGTGCGGGGAGATGGAAGTGGACAGAATGTGCGGATCATAGCAGACGGCGATTGTGAGGAGAGGAAGGTGGGGGGGCAGCAGCCGATGGGGTGAGAATTAAGACAGATCTGGGAGGGCAATGTGGGAGTGTCATCACTACCTTGGTAGCACATTTGTGTGTGTGAAAAGGCTCTCGGTTAGCCATTCTGTGCCCCCTCACACCTTGTGGTCTCACGGTACAGCAGTCTCAGTCACATCGTGCACCTGAAACAAAATCAAGACATGATGATAACGTTACGTTTTCTCATCAACTAACAGCTCAATGGCGTTTGAGGTACTGTAGTATTCTTCAACCTAGGAAATGTTCAGTAACATCAGCAGGCTGTTCTGATCTACATATGTGCTTCATCAGAGTGATGTGATGGTACTCAAACACATACACACATTACATATATATATATATATATATATACACACACAGTACTGTGCAAAAGTCTTAGGCAGTGAAAAGAAATGTTTAAAGCCATTTATCTGGGTAGTAAATATATATTTGC
>JAAGVU020000035.1:2905962-2936036 GCA_011763525.2 Mormyrus iriodes
CCGGGCCGGCGTGGGTTGGGTCGCGCGTCGCGTGGGGGGGGGGGGGGGGGGGGGGGGGTAGACGCTGGCGGTGAAGCTTGCTTAGGGCGCTACATGGGCCTCACATGGCAAAGGTTGCTGCCATCTACAGTGTGTGGAGGCTGATGAAGTGAGAGAGATGGCCTGGGGCGAGGACAAGGGGGAAACGCACATCAGGGCTTTGCATATAAGGGAGACAGTATTCACAGAAGCCAGTCCACATTAGCTACGCATTGTTTACCTCCTTTAAATCAAGGTCTTGGAATCTAAAATGTGAAACAGAAGAGCTTTTTCATTACATTCTCATGAAGATCTTCCTAATGGTACTTCTGTATTTTCGGTGAGAACTTTCTGTAAGTGACACCGTGCACTTCTTGCCTAGCAGGTATTTTTGCACACACTAGGCACACACTACACAATGACATGGTGTTAAGAAGTGTAGTCCCAGCCGTGCCTTAATTAGGATAAACACGTCACACTGAGCACCACGAAAAGCAGCAATAACAGCCGTGTAAATATTTCACCCATAGCATGCTTTGCATGTGATGTAAAGTCAAAGCCCTGTGCTCGCTGCAGCTGATGGAGGAATTTCTTTTTTATTCAAGAAACAGGTCATATCATACTTCTCCTTGTCGGGATTAGAAGAGCTGTTCTCACCTTGTTGTCACTTATGAGTACAAGCCATTCACCCTGTTATAGGTGGATTATCTGAAAATATACAGCATATACATGCAAACCACGCACAGGTTCTCGTTCATCTGAGTCATCATTGATGTTGAGTACTCCCCTCATCGAAACAAGTTCTTACCTCTGTACCTGTGAAAGCAGAATGTTACACGTTTGTCTTTAACATCATGCATTTATCACCTGGCTTCACAGGAACGCCCAGCTTCCTTCACTTGTCCTGGCATCGGATTTGTGGCTGTTGCCGGCAGTTTGACATGGCCTCCTTTCTCTCTAACCATTTTCTTTTTCCTTGCTGGAGTCAAAGACCCAGGGAGTATTTTCTTTAAATGAGGTCCTTGGTGTGTTTATTGAAAACTAATCATGGACTTAATTTGATTTCAGGCAGCTGCATGGTGTGTCTTCCGTTAAACGAGTGTTCCCCTTCATGATATGTGGCACGTGGGATTTGTGGGGCGGGCTTGGGGCGTTCGGGGAGTGGGCTGTGGCCAGGGAGGGGGCCACTGCTGTGGACTCCCCAGTCACGAACAGGGCTCACTTCAGCTCTTTCATGATGCTAATGCTTGTATTTGTGTTCTGCTCTCTAGCCTGCAGCCATGTTGCGATTCTCATTTAGATTTTGCAATTGCCTGCACATGTCTGGCTCTATAAAAAACGAGGTGTTTTAGATTATAAAGACAATTTAAAGACTGACTATTCAATTTAACAGGCAAATGCAACAGTTTCTACTAAGAGTCGAAGCTTCTTTTGTGTAATGCTGGGAAAAACTAATTTTAATTATATTTGTGCTAGAAATATTCAGGCTTTGTCCATGGGATATAGCATGGGAGTTTCTAGCTATTGAAAAGATCAGGGGCTAATCAAGTTTACCTGGGGCTTGATTTTTTTTTTTTGAAGGAAGATTGGCGTCGGGGCTAAAATACTCGGGGCTATAGTCCTGAGTGATCGGGCCTAACGACACCCATGGGATATAGATTTCTGGATATTTTAATTGTCATTTGAAGAAAATTGTAATTTATTCCCCCGTCCAAATTCCTTCTCCCTGTGATGTACCGCTCAGCTGTTAGGTCGATGATGCGGTTTCAAGTTACCCCGAAAGTTTCAAGGTACCCGCTAAGTTCACCCTCACCAACGCAGCAAACGCTTACATCAACAAAACACGTTTACTAAGGTTTTTATTTTATTTTGAGTGTGTTTTTGTTAATCGTGACAATCCTTTACCTTTACCTTGATAGTATAACTACTAATTATTAATGTATATTTAGCATGATAGAGATGTTTTATCGATTATAACCATACATTTAGCTCGGTAGGAATTGTTTCACTGATGTTTTATTAGATTAATAATGTACTTTTAGCTCTATAGTGACATGCTTTTTTCTATTATAACCGTATATTTAGTTCCATAGCAAGATGTTTTATTTTTACCATATATACGTCCACTAATATTTTGAAAAAGTGTTTTTTACTGTTATAAAAAATCATTTACATTTGGATTGGTGGTACAATCGATACATCTAATTATGGTTTGACCGACAGCGATGTTTTTTTCGAATATTGCTGTATATGTAGCTCGCGTTTGCATGATTTTAATAATAGTACCTTGATCAATCGGCAATATTAGGGATGTTGCATTACCGATAGTCATTTAATTGCAGACCTAATTATATTAACGTAATTTTTATTTTAAGGGATAGACTGAATCAGTATCTGTAAATACTATAATGCTTAAGATATATCAGGACGCGTATCTTTGTAGTTAAAGGTAGTTGTTGAGGTAATAATTAATAAAATAATGCCAGATTACGCTATCGTCGCTATCGAGCTGAATATACATTAATAATTCAATAAGACATGTCGGTTATACTGTCAAACTACGTGGAAACAATTTTTTATGATTAACAAATGATTGTAGATGATTTCAACTGAGGGGAGGGACTGGGGCCAGTTCTGTTAGGGGGGGCAGATGCATTTGACATTAATGTCCTCCAAGTATTACTTACGGTAGATTGCCAGCATTAAGAAGCAAAAGACAGTTTTGAAAACCAATGTTATTCATGCAGTGCTTTGCAGTCACATTTTACAGTTTTAACAAATATGTGACAAACTCTAATCTCTTGTTTAGACTGTCTCGCTCCTATAAGCTTGATTTTTTTTTTTTCTGTCGTTAACTTTTCACCAGCTCGACCACCCGGCACACCCACGTTAAGAGCCCATCAAGAAAATGCGCTTACATTTCTGTTTCACCTGTTCCCAGCGCGCAAAATTTTAGCCCACATATGTACATGTAAATAACAATAATAATAATCTTCATAATAATACAATTATTTCAAACCCAAGTAGCATACATATTTCGGGGGACACAAGGGGGGTCATGCATGCCCCCCCCAGAACCGCCCCCGATGACACACCCTTTAAAAGACACTCCCTTTAAAAATAAGAGTAAATGTATTTTATTACGGTAATGAATAAAAATGTATCTATGGAGCTAAATATACATTAATAATCTAATAAACCCTCGGTTGTACTGTCGAGCTAAAAGCAAATGGTTTCTCAATGATAATAAAAAACACACGTATTAAAAAGCATCTGTAAACGTATTTTATTGGCGTGAACACGCTTGCTACTGCGGTAAGTTCAAGGTAACTTGAAACTGCATCATCACGATCACGTCATCAGCCAAACTGCTGGGCCATACGTCACAGTGGGAGGGATTTCGGACGGCGGAAGAGATTTGGCATGGCCAGTGTCACAAGAGAAAATTATTTTATTTTATTTGTATCGTAATCCCGTGTGTTTATTAAAGAAGGGCACCGACATGTCTTATTTGTTTACCAGCATTTCTTATTATCCATAACATTACTATTAATGCTATTCTATACCAGGCGCCTGAAACAGCGCTCTGATCACTATGAGTGTATCAATTACGAGCTATTTCATTATTATTGTTTTAACCTCTTCAGAAACTGTACATATGAATGTGTTAGATTATTTGTACCCTTTTGATGTTCCTTTCGAACTATAAACATTCATCTGATTAAACAGAACATATTATTAGCCCAACAAAGAAGTTCATCAAGAAATTAATCATAATTTAGAGTATGCCTTGATTTGATTAATTTCAGTAAATATTTATGTTATGTTTCCTGCCAGACAGATGTCTCTAATGAATAGGACTGGACCATGAAACCTTTATGTTTAGTATAGTGCAAGCTAAATGGAAGTAAATTGTTTGTCATGCTTCTTATAAACACACAAAAAGCGAGCATATTTCATAGATTAAATAAATAAATTGTTGGTTTCTGGCACATGTGAAGGAATAGTCTTAAAACTTTTGAACTTGTCTTGGTTGTTTCAGTTAACCGGAATTTCTATTTTAAAATCACTCCAAGATAAAAATCTGCGGAACTGTGATTGATTGATTGATTGACTATGTCACTCAATGTTGTAATAGGCCTGTCAATGAGCAATGCATTACATTATAGCTACATGTACCTCACAGCCACACTGAAGGATGTATCTACTCATCTGCACTTTCTTCATCTTTTCCCACCTGCCAGGAAGCTCTTCTTCACCGACTACGGCTCGCAGGGCAAAGTGGAGCGCAGTAACATGGACGGCACTAACAGAACCCGGATTGTGGAGCACAAAGTGGAGCTGCCCAGTGCTGTGGCCCTGGATCTGGTGAAAAAGCTGGTGTACTGGGCAGACGCCTACCTGGATTACATTGAGGTGGTGGATTACTACGGCAGGAACCGGCACACCGTCATACGGGGAAGCTCGGTGAGTGTGTTCTGCTGCATCCTGCCATGTGACACAGCGAGATATCTATCTATGTATCTAACATGAGCTCGATATGCCCTAGCATATAATGTGCATCTGATGTCTAAAAGTGCTTAACTTTTGTATTTCAGTGACATGTACAAATCCACAATGTGTGTGTGCCAATCCAACACACCATTAGAATCTTAATACAGCTTAACTGAGACATCATTATAATATTCCTGAAGAATACTTTTGAGAAAAATTATTAAAAATACTCAGGCCATTATCATTCACAGGACTTTAAGCAGCTATTCAGTGAATTTGCTGTTGTAACTTCAGGGAAAAGGAGCATGAAATGCCAAATGAAATATCACTCCACTTGTAGGTACCTTTGCCTGAACCAAAACCACCATAATAATGCATGACCCCAGTGAAAACCTTTGTCAGATCACATTAATATGACTAATACAATACATATATACCAACAGACCAGCCTTGTCGTAAGTGGTCCTCAGACCCCAGCATTGAGAGTAGTGTGATTTTATGCTGTAATTATTCATGAAGCACAGTAATTTTTCTGTTTTTGTGTAGCTCTCCTTGTCTGCTCTTATATTACTGTTAAATTATTCAAACAGAAGTCCCTGTATGTTTCGAGCAGAAAATTGCGGGACGTGTTCTAGGAGCCGCCTGAAAGCTGCTCATATGCATGCATCATCACTCTGCAATTACGTTTAATGCTAGCCCAGGCTTTGGGCCTAGCTCAGGGAAGTCCGCTGTCCATTACACCCATGCACACATGCATCATTTGTTCACATGGCCTCAGGGATGGATCTCACATGCCTTGCGAGCGTTTATTACGTAGCTGTGGTAGGTTTGTAAGCAGAACCCGGGATGCTGCTTTTTAGCTGGGATTTCCAGCACCTGTGTGATATTAGGGACACATACATGAACGTTATCTACATTGGCCGTAGCACATTCCCTTACTCTGCTCATACTGGCCGTTTTGAGGCTAATACATGCTCCTGTCTGTCCCCTTGATCCTCTTCTGCCTTTATCATAGCAGTATCATGTGTATATTTCAGCTCCTTCATTCTTTGCGGCAATCATTAAAGGCAGATTAAATCAGAGTGCAATGCATTTGCGTCCATAGAAAATTAACATTCATGCACTGTGCCAGCTTAACAAAGCATATTGAATCTGATGGCTTCTCTTTTGGGTCTTTGTTGGAAAGGACAGTCTTGTTGTTTCGGGGGTACCTTGATTTTTACATCTCTGATTGGTCTTGCACACACTACATGGGAGCACTATGTGATTCAGTGGATTTGGCCTCTGAGCCTGAGATCAGAAGGTCGCTGGCTCATATCCTGAGCTCAGCAGAGTAATCGCATCTCCTGCTAAACCTATGTTCAGACTCCAAGTGTCACTCTCAGTGCTGTATGTGTATGTTTGTGTCTTATGTGACGTTAGTTCATTCATTCATTTCACTGCAGAGACATGTGTGGATGAGGCCCGCTTTGATGTGAATGAGTTTACTCAGGATTGACCTGACATGTGCCAAATGTGTCCCCATCTACTTATTCACTTAGCTTCTCTCCCTTTCAGGTGTCGTACGTGCATGGATTAACCATTTTCGAAGATTACCTATTCGTCACGAGCTCTGACCTGGGTGAGGGAGACAAAGTGGACATCTTGCAGATTAACCGGTTTAACGGGTCAGACATGAGGAGCTTAACCAGCATGGAGAATTCAAGATGGATACACATTTACCACAAACTGGCCCAGCCGTCAGGTAAAGCGGCAGGGCGCGTGAAGGAGTGGGCAGGTGGATGGCGGTGTGTAGCTCTGTGGATTAGGGTGTTGTGCCTGTGATCAGAAGGTCGCTGGTTCAAATCCCTTAGTCAGCAGAGTTGTTTCAACATTGGGCCCCTGGGCCAAACCCCTAACCCTGCTTCCACCCACTTTTCTCAGTTGTGCATCATTAAGGATAAAAGCGCCTGCAGAATAATGTCTGGAATGCATGGAATAATGTATGGAATGCAGAGATTATTCAGCGTTCAGTATATGTTTTTGAAAGTTATCTTAGTCTGAAGCGTGATGCACCGGCATTGGGCCAGCACTGACTTCCTCGTCTTTGCAGTGCGAAGCCACGCCTGCGAGGCCGACCCCCATGGGAGGGCGGGGGGCTGCGCCCACATCTGCCTGCTCGGCGGCAGCTACAAGGTGCGGTCCTGCCGGTGCCGCTCCGGCTTCGTCCTGGCGAGCGACGGCGCGTCCTGCAGCCGTGAGTTACAGCGCCGCGGTCTCTATCTGCAAACATCCCACCAGCAGCATAAGCGTATATATGCATGATACTTGCTCCTAAGGCTGGGAAATATTAGCTATTGATGTGTAGAAACATGATAGCAGAATATCTTCAGAACAAGCTGTCATGGCGATTCTGATAAATATTAGCCCCCTGCAACAGAGTCTGGAAATGTAATACACTAAAACTGAAACTGGGATGATTCATTGACAAGCAGGAATATTAAATGACTCACAGAGATACAAGCTGGCGTATCCTTCTGTTGCGGGGTAAAGATCTCATTCTGACATTATGTCATCTCAGAATTTCATCTTATTGACCTACAACAGACAAAATTCATTATTGTCTTGGTATAGTTTTGATCTGCGGACCTGTTAGTTCATTTCATCAATAAAGATGATGCAGATGTCAGTATAAGCCAGGGCTCACATTACTAACGGGGCTGGAATTACAGGCTAATTTGCCCGGCTTGAAGGAGAGGCAGAGATAAGTATACCAACCTTCTAGAACATTTTCTACCCAATTCAAAGGAAAAAGGAAAAAAAAAACTCCAGAAATGTTACTCAAATAATCATGTGACTCAACTTCTAGAACTGCATGGCTGCAGTAGACACTGCAGTGTTGTATGCTGTTGGCCAGAAATTGCCTTCGGGAACACAAACTGCCTCCCGGGTGTGGCTCTCCCTTGGACTCCCTCTAGGAGCATCTTTTCCTGAGCAGGAACTCATACGACCCCCCCCCCCTCTTCCTTTCTTTCTCTCTCCCTCTCTTCCTTTCCCCCGGGGATGCATCGAGAGCCCATTACCATCCACGGCAATCAATGTTCTAGTCAATACAAACAACATCTCCGCCAGTTCCTAATGAATTGTAAAATTAAATGTCCGCAGCATAATAAATGCCCATTTTGTGCGGGCTACAACACCCTCCCCACCCCCCACCCCCCCACCCCAAGGGAGGCTTGTTTCGAACAAAGGCGTGATTGATTTGATAAGACCTAATCAGCGGAACTAATTCTTGTTTTAATTGAGGTAATGCAATTAGCTTAGTCCATTCGCCTTAGATACATTTTGATTTCCAAAGGGTTTAAATTTCATTGCTGAAAAAAAGGGGCTAATTACGTCGATTAATTAGGTGCTGACAGTATACAGGGTGAGGAAGATTAGTTGCTGGTGGTTTGTTTACCATGCCTAATCTTGCTGCCACAGGACCCAAGAACGAGCTGTTTCTGTTCTATGGGAAAGGGCGACCGGGAATTGTCCGTGGCCTGGACATCAGTGCTGGAGAGTCCGGTGACGAGCACATGGTGCCCATCGAAGATCTTGTCAGCCCCAGGGCCCTCGATTTCCACGCCGAGACGAGCTACATTTATTTCGCCGACACAACTAGCTTTTTAATCGGCCGACAGAAAATCGATGGGACCGGGCGAGAGACCATCCTCAAAGACGGTGAGCTGTATGCCCATCCCTTAATGCACTTTAACTCCCCCTCCCCCCACCCCACCCTTTTTTGCGGTAGCATGAAAGAGACGACCACATCAAATGTACAATAGCCTTAAATGTCTCTATTTTTTTTAAGATGTGGATTTTTCTTAAATTTTTCTCACCTGCTTTGGGATGGTTGTGAATTAGACCACTTTATCTTGTCTGGTGCATGGTGTGTATAGTCTGTGCTGCATTTCATTAAACCCTGGCACAAAGTGAATTTCCTCAACTGGGTCAACCTCTGCTGCCCAAACAGATTTGTGTGCCTCTGAATTTGCGTGTTCTTTGTTTTTCATCTGTACAAATGATGAATCTCCTACAAAAAACAGCCTTCAGCCCTAAATTATATGAAACACGAGAAGGGAGAGACACTAACAGATCATCCTGCAGTACTTGTGTCTCAGGGAGGATAACGGTGACGTTCCGAATTTTATTCATTTCTGCTCCGTAGACCTGGATAACGTCGAAGGGATCTCCGTGGATTGGATAGCAAACAATTTATACTGGACAAATGACGGATATAGAAAAACTATCAGCGTTGCCAGATTGGAGAATGCTTCTGAGACCAGGAAAACCCTTCTGGCAGGAGATATGTCCCATCCCAGAGCCATTGTGGTAGACCCCCTCAACGGGTGAGCCTAACATGTATTTAATTTACTTGTTTCATTGTTTAGTCGACCCTGTTAGCCAAAATGACTCCACCTGCTTGCTGGTGTTGTGTATCATCTAAGGTGTTTCTTAATAAGGCTTACCAGTACAGCTCCTCCTTTGTAGTGTTATTCATATACATATACAGCCGTTGAAAAAAATAAGACACCACTCTATATTTTTAAACAAATCTGAATTTTTAAATCCTGGTTTAATCGTGGTTCTGCTGGCATAAGACAACGCTGAGCAGTTAATTAATGTGAACTTCCAGGTTCAAAGTTTCTAAAGACAGCAGTACACATGAATAAGGTGAAGCAGGAGACACTGGGAATGACCAGAAACCAGCCAGGTAAAGGGCGGAAGCAAGTTTCTAATGCCAGAGATGACCGTTAACTTATGCAACAGTTTCTCATGAATCGTAGATATGCAACTGACCTTTGAAAGGAATGGGAGACGTTAAGTGCTGGTGTGAAGTGCACTGCTAGGACAGTTCTTATCAGGCTCCTAGAAGCAAGACTGAAGACCCATCAAGCAAGGAAGAAACCCTTCATTAATGAGAAACAGGGAAGAGCCAGGCTGTAATTCGGAAAAAATTATATATTATTTACAGTCGCACACCCATAAACTGAGAAATGAGTGAAACATAAAATTGTGCTGTGGTCTCATTTTTTTCCATGTCTGTATAATACGAGAGTTTCTCTCATACTTTGAAGTCATGGGGGTGCTCTTTGGCTCAGCAGGTTAGGGCCTACTGTGTCTGTGATCAGAAAGTCGCTGGTTCAAATCCCATGGTTGGCAGAGTGATGTCACCATTAGACCCCCGAGCAAGGCCCTTAACCCCGAATTGCTCAAGGGACTGGCTGACCCTGCTTTCTCTATTACGTGTTGCTTTGGATAAAACCTGCCGATTACCTGAAATGTGAATAACAGTTTTGTTACCAAGGCAGCTGAAAATGCATTTAAATGAACTAAATATGGCCCCAGAGTTCTTGTCTACACTGGAGAACAGATGCTGTGTTTATCATGTGTTTATCAGTGTTGTTTGGGAGTTTTAAGGAATACCTTGGAAGCTCCACACAGGACCAACGTCAACAGCCTTCCAATCAATACTTACTCCAAGGGCCTGTCATGTCATGTCCCCAGTGTCCCTGTTACAGTGGAGTTTCATTGGCCTTGAGTACTGCTGTAAAGCAGTAAGTGTGTTGGTGACAGTGTACACTTACTCACAATCGAGGTATATTCAGTGTGTGCGTGTGGCAGTTGGAGGGTGTCCTTAGGTAAGCCGATGTGCATATTCATCTTTTGTATGCTGGACCTTTCTTTGCCGTACCCTTCTTGTGCTCATGCGTGTGTGTGCATGTGTGTTTGGTGTGGGTGTCAGCTCCTGTACTCTATCTTACTTCCCATGATTTCTGTTATAGTCTCTCTGTAACTGATTGCATAAGCAATGGATTGGTGGATAGAATGGGTACTTTTATGCACTGTTTATAAGTTTGAATTATTTGCATTCACTGTAAAGTTCTTCTATCCCAGAGGACTTGGTTCTGCCTTAAACCTTTTAGATATGGTGTATTTCACCCAAGGATGAATCACAGTAACTGAAGCTTGCACCAAAACACTGGATTCATGCGTTTACAGTAATCCACGCACATGTGGTTTCTCGGATGAAAGTGCAACAAACATCTGGAGATACATGTCATAGTTCTCACTGATGGCTTTTGAAAGCACATTTTATTAGTCTCTCATAAGCTGCTTCAGTCACTCTTAGACTTTTGCGAGCCCGCCATATAAATCTTATATACGATATGCATGTCTGGGTCTCTGTCACATACCATGATCAGATGGCCTTAAATGACACGAAACGCAAACATTGTTTCTTAAAATCCCTTGAGGACAGAACTTGAGACAGTAGGGGAAAAACAACATTGGACTTGAGTTCTAATTTTAAGGACAACTTTCTCTGTTTTGCTCAATAAAATAATCCTTTGTACCAATTGTAAAAGCCAGAAAAACAGCAAGCTGGGAAATCTATTGAGTGAGGAAGGGATAATGAAGAACAGCAAATGGAGGCACACAATAGCTTACATGCAGTGAAATAAGGGGGCTACAGCGGAGGTCACCATTACCCAAATGCTCTAGAAAAAGCAGTATAAAGGCAGAACTTGCAGTTTTGTACATGGTACCCTAATGACGCATGGCACAGTGACTCAGCACAGTTGCCTCACACCTCCAGGGTTCAGGGCTCGAATCCCATCACCTGCTCTGTGTGTTGTTTGCATAATCTCCCCAAGTTATCTGGGTTTCCTCTGGGTATTCTGGTTTTCGCAGGGACTGGCGGTGTTTATAAAATGGCTGCGTGCCTATTCCCTCTAATGGTCTGGCATCCCATCCAGTGTGTCCCCTGCTCTGTGCCCTGTGATGGACTGCAATCGATTCCAGGGTGTCCCTGCCCTGTGCTCTGTGATGGACTGGCATCTCATCCAGGGTGTCCCCTGCCCTGTAGCCTGTGATAGACTCGCACCCCATCCAGGGTGTCCCCTGCCCTGTACCCTGTGATAGACTCGCACCCCATCCAGGGTGTCCCCACCCTGTGCTCTGTGATGGACTGGTGCTCAATCTAGGGTGTCCCCTGCCTTTCTCCCTGTGCTGCCTCCAGGCCGTTCGATGACCCTGCAGTGGATAAATCATTTTTAAGTGAATGGATATATCCTAATTCACAGGATTAGGATGATATAAATTTCTACTTAAACAAAGAGGACAGCTAAAATATTTCCTTAAAAATGTAAGTGCATATTATTTGATTGGTTAGCACAAATTTGATAGACTGTGTATGTCCTAGAATTGATTGTGTTTTGACATATTATTGCAAGTATATTGCATGTTAGTTCACTGCTGCTGCTGGACACAAGTAAACATCCGTCAGCAAACAAAGTGCAGCAGCATGTCACAGACATGATGAATAAAAGGGATTTAGACCAAGACTTTGTTTTTACAGTGCATTGATTTCCTGCCTTGTTTTCCCTTCCTCACGGTGTAACCTGCCCTGCACCCCATGCACACACAGCAGTCCGGCTCCCGTTCTGAGGCCTTGCTGGGTTTCGGGCCACGAGCGATTGGCTTTGCTGCTGTCTAGGTGGCCTCCGTGGCTCCAGCCCAATCTCATTATCACCTTGGCAGGAAGCGACGCATGAATGCATGGGAACGCCATCCAGCGGGAACGGTGTAACTCCCATTCGTTTATTTTCCTCGCCGCTGTCGTTTCGGCTCTGAAGTTGAAGAAGGCCGGTTACCTTTAAAGAAAAAATAACATAATCAGATCATGAAGCTGCCTTTTTGAGTTGGCTCAGGATGTGCCATAAACAAAGTTATTATCTCTGCCAGACTATTCTTTTATTGACCTGCATTTTTTGCAGCATCTCAATGAGGGAAATAAAATGTGCCGCATGTACTGTAGATGGTCTGTCACATAACCTGCAGGATGTTTTATATGAGGGACTGCAGGACGTGCATGCTTTGTTGGCAGTAACAAAAAAGGTTTTGGACATAGAGAGGTTAATACCCCAAAACTGCTGGACATGCAGCAGAACATCAGGTGGAAATTAGATGCCTACCAATTTAACAGTAGTTATTTAGTTGTATTTTTCTGGTTTTAATGATTGCTTTAGAAAGTAATTTGGAAAGACAGTAAATGTCAGACAGTCATTCTTCTAAAATAAATACCACCTCTAAATAACTAGGTTGTTGTTTATGCAAGAGGGTGTTTGGTTTATATTGCCTTATTAATGTGTTTGTGTCATTCGAAATTTCATGCAGTAATACATTCAGTGTGGAGTAGTATGCTAGTATGTAGTATTCTAGTAAGTGCTTTTCGTGTTAGAATATTTTTCCTGTGAAGACGGCTCTGAGATTTACTATTGCCACATTACTGCTGCCATGTTCCTGCTTTACCACAGGAAAGAAGAGAAACTGAGATTAATAGCGTGATGGGAGAATGAGTCACATAAACTCATAAAAATATTCAGAGGAATAACTATCGTTCCAGCCACTTCCTGTTTCAGGCCAGAGATACAATAGTCCAATTCTCAAACCAGTTATTATTAATCATAGTTCTTTTGCATAATGTATTTCCTTTAAGTAATGATTAAAGTGTACTCCGGAGAACAATGCAGCAAATGAAGGACCCCAGGAGGAAAGAAATAATGATAATTGTAAATAGTGTGTCATGTTAGTTCTGTTTGCACGCATACATTTGTTTACATTCAGACCTTTTATTTTAAGTCCAGTTTGACTTGATTAAAAGGCACATGCGTTAAAAACTCACTTGTTATTCCACATCACAGTGCCCATACATCATTGCAGGGTATTAAAATACCCACATCACTGTGAACCCTCCGCTCCTTGAAAATAGCTGCATCTTGTTGTACATTTCTGCCACAAAGAGATACATGTGATCGCACAGGGGCATGCTAACGAGATTTACAGACATGCTGGAATTTAATTTTATCTTTGCAGATGAGAAATAAGAGGGTAGCCCATACTTAGGTTCATCGTGCTTTTTTGCAGTAAATAGTTCAGATGGAAAATAAGCAGCCCTTTAGGTTGTCATCAGAATGTAGTATCTGCTGATAATTAGCTGACGCGATTCCTGGGCTGTATTACTGTAATATTTTTCAAACTTTCTTTGTTTCTCTGTTGGTTTGTATCTTTCCCCATCTGTTCCTCTCTGCGTGTCACTTCCTGTCTCGTCCAGATTAACACTTATAACATACCACTTTGATCCCGTCTGTTGAGCTCAGAAGCCGGCCTGCCTTTAGCAGAAGGCACTGCCAGTCAGTAGGGTCCCCTGCGCTCTGCATTATTCATGGGGTCAGTGAGACTCAATGAGAACGAGAGTGCTTGATTTGTCCCGTCATCTTCGATTTCATGCTTGGATCCTGTCGCAGGGCTCACTCCTTGATGAGCCGAGTAGGAAAACAAAAAAATGGACACTGCCATACACAGGCCAAGGTTGTGACTCAAATCAAAACAGTATCCTGTCGTCTTGTCATATTGTCACACACTTGTTGCCAGGAAGCACTGTGGTCTGTACATTTGGGCCTCCTGGGAGTTCATGGACCGTCTGGCTTTAACAGCGCCCCCTGCAGCTCTGAGTTAGTGTTTTCTGCCTGCATTTCTGGTCTAGAAAATTCTTTGTACTGTTACTGTTTATTGTCATTTGTCCTTTATTTTAAATTTCTGTATAAATTCCTTTTTACTGTCTAAATGTGTGTGTATTGTGCTACTACACACCTGCAGTCTTGTTCGTGATTAATAAAGTTGTCTGTCTGTCTAGCTGGATGTATTGGACAGACTGGGAGGAGGACGAGGTGAATGACAGCATTGGCAGGATTGAGCGGGCCTGGATGGATGGATCATCACGGCAGGTCTTTGTCACGTCCAACATGCTCTGGCCCAACGGCCTTTCCCTGGACCACGGAACCGGTACCATGTATTGGTGTGATGCCTACTTTGACCACATCGAGAGGATCTTTCTCAACGGGACGGGCCGGAAGGTGAATGCCGAGGGCTGTTTTGGCGGGTGTCATGATGTGAACCGGAAGGCGCTGAGATGAGTACAGGAGCATTGAACAACATCATGATGAAATGGTGTCTCGTGGGGGGGCATCAAAACTGTGTGACAAACACATATATAGATATATACCTAATACACACACACGCACATACTTATGTAATGTAACAGCAATGATCACTGTTTTGAACTGCAATTGTTTTATATCTTTAGCTTGATGTGTTTTCTGTTCAGGTGGTGTACAGCGGAAAGGAATTAAAGCACCCATTTGGGATTTCCCATTACCGGACACACGTCTTCTGGACTGATTACATGAACGCCTCCATTTTCCAGCTGGATCTTTCATCGGGGAACATCACACTCCTGAGGAGTGAGAGGCCCCCACTTTTTGGACTCCGGGTGTACGACGCCCAGAGTCAGCAAGGTGAATGGCCGCCGCATGGTGCACAGATCTGACCTTTGACCCGAGGAGCATGGTTGGGGCCTGGCCGTCGCCTTCCTGTTTAACTTTTCTCTTTTAGTCCAAATGCTAACCAGTATCTGAGTTATGAAAGAGCTGCGTGTGCTGGTAACCGCTGTTTTGAACTTTAATTAGCACTTCTTACAGCTCCACAGTGTGTTTCCAGCATCTGAGGTGCCAAATGCAAATTTTAACCTTATCTGTTCAGACTGCAAGCAGATTATTTCACTTGACATCTGTCAGTGTAAAACCCAACGAGATGTAAAGCTTTGAAATGATGCACATTTCCAAGATAAAATAAATACAGTACTAGGAAAAATGTTATGTCTAGGAATGTCTTACTTGAATTTAAACCTTTTTTTGTTTATACCTAACAATTCCTCATATTTAAACCCTGTCTTTTATTATGAATAAGTAAATGCATCAACAGGGAATTTTTTGTAAATTAATTCATTTTAACATGTAATTACAGTCCATGCACAAGGCCAGGGGTTGATGGGCAGGCGTAGTTTGTTGGGAATCTGCATTAGAAGGATATTTATTAAATGAAATCTGAGCCATCACACTTAATTATCAGTGCTTTTGAATAAATTTGAAAACCTGAATTACTCCAGTAATCCCAGCACAGGGTGATTTCCACTCAGTGATAATTAAAGGGCTTTGTTGGTTTATAAATAGCCAAAATATGAGATGGTGATCACAATCACTGGTAATATTAGAAAGTTTAAAACGTGCCATTCTCTTAATGAGTGACGTATTTATATGAATATGCAAGATATTCTCAGATGTATAATGTAGCCTGTGATTAGAATTTAGTTTCTATATGTCGAATAATGCAGGGTGGTGTAATTATACTGTGTTACAGTACACTTATGGGTGTGAATGATTTACTGTTACAGGGCGATTCCTGTACAAACGCGGAAAGCACAGAGTCAGGCGCCCAGGGTTGTGACCTTGCAGGTGGGGTGGTAGCGGGAAATGAGGGCTGTTGTCTGTAATCTCATAAGTGGCTATGAAGTTGTGTATATGCTTCCCGACCTCCCTGATGTCTAGAGCAGGAACGCAGTGAGGGGAGGGGCCGCTAGGGGTGATTACAGTCACTGAGGCGCAAAAGCACCTATCAGAGCCCAGCGGCGGGGCCTCCACAGCCAGCGGGACACGGCATACTGTGACGGAGGAGCCGGCGACTTTACGCATCATTAGCCTGCATCCCGCAGCTCCTACGTGCTGCATGCCTGCAGGAGTCGAAACAACAGCACTCACGCATCACTTCCTGTGTTATTTTTGTCCGGCGATGGGCAGCTGCTGAATCCACTTGCAGAAGCTGATAAACACTATAGTATGGGGAGGATTCTTCCTACTTCTATATTTCTGTATGGTCTATGGCAAGGTTGTCAAACTCCAGTCCTGGAAGGCCAGAGTCTTGCACATTTTTGGGTTTCCCCTCATTTAGCACACCTGAGTGAACTCCTTGCACCTCCTTATGCTAATTATTACAAAGCTCTTGAGCTGGTGGTGAAACAGGGAAAGAACTAAACTTCACAGGGCTCCAGCCCTCCAGGACTGTGGTTTGACATCCTTGGACTATGGCCTGCATCAGGCTTATACAGAAACAGATGCCTTTATCAGTCAGATGATCCACAATAAAGGTAGTTATATAAATAAGAAAATATTCTGCTTATATAAAGGCTGAAATAAACATCGGGAATTTTTTCAAACTATTACTTAAAAGGTAATTGCAGTGTTACAGGAAAATTGGAACATAACATGCACTTGTAGTGTTCCACTCCAGCACATCAGTTTCAGAGTAAATTATGAACAGAAAAGCCCTCGTGGACGTCTACTAAACTCTTGGCTTGTTGTGAACGTGCAGTTAGCAGTAGCCCCAAACTTCATGCCACCAAAGAGATGAATTGGACCTCTTCTTTGTGTGTATTACACATTGGCTCTTATTAAATCGAGGTCTTTATCTCACTGGTTTAGGCACAACATGCTTACAGAATCTTCAACTACACAATCTTCTCCATACTCAACAACTGGCAATTGCCCCATGAGGGAAGAAGGAATCACTCTGTCTTTGCTGTGTTTGTGCTTGCCTCTGACAGTAAGACAAAATATTAATCCAGGGAGGAAAATGTCAAATACGCCCTCAAAAATATTCCTGTGAATCTGTGATATGATTCTTCACAGTCTGTTATACTGGACAGGAAATTGGTTTTAGATAAAGATGTCACCTAAATGAATGCTTTTATTCATGCTAGAAGGCTGAACGTTTGTCTGTCTACTTCTCATTGCTTGAGGATGCGTCTTTCCAGGACTAGTGAGGCATTCCTGGTCAAACTGAAAGGTTTGCTTTGTGCCTCTGCATCACACAGGGGCCAACAGCGCATGTCAAATAAACTATGGGGGTTGCAGCACCTTGTGTCTGCCCATTCCAAGGGGGCGTGTCTGTGCATGTCCCGACAACCAGCATCTGGCGAAGAACAACTTCACCTGTTCAAGTAAGCCTCTCTGCATGGTGTCATCCATTGTGAAATAGTATTTTCATTTACTCAGGGGCATTGTGGGAAATGTGGGGCTCTGCGTTATTGTCTACGCGTGTGGCTCTCCCCCAAAGGTATGGCGGGGGAGCCGGAGCACTGCGGCAATGGCGAGTTCCAGTGCCGCAACCACCGTTGCATTCAGGCATCGTGGAAATGTGACGGGGATGACGACTGCTTGGACGGCAGCGACGAGGACGCCCGTGTGTGCTGTGCGTGTCTGTGTAACTCCGTTAAACCAGCCACGTAGCTAAATAAAGCAAATCCTTTTGTGATTCATTTGTACTTTTTTATATAAATCGATCCGTAAGTACTAGGGGTGTAACGGTACAGTTTTCCCACGGTCCGGAATGCGTTTTTGGACCGCGGTAATGGTACAGTTTCAGTGTATGTATTTTTAAAGGAGAAAATGAAAACATCCAACTTTAATTAAATGAGGCACGAAAGTACAACAACCATGAACTCTTTATTTTTCCATATAACCACTCTTTATTCAGGTAAATTGCAGCATGACTAACTAGGCCTAGTTTATGTCTCTACTGTTTGAAATCAAGGAGAGAAAAACATTAAAAGTGCTTCTTAACTTTGATAACCTATAGGTGTTTGTCTGTTATATTTTAAATCAACAATGTACATAGTACGTACAATACCTGTACAGGCGATATTAAACAAAAAATAAAATAAAGTGTAACATTTAGTGAGCTACCTGTGTAAGCCTTCTGTGTTAGCATTCTGTGTTAGCATTCTGTGTAAGCCTTCTGTGTAAGCCTTCTGTGTTAGCATTCTGTGTTAGCATTCTGTGTTAGCATTCTCTCTAAGACTATAATAACCTGGAAGTAATTTGCCTTCTCTACTTGTATAGGCAATATTAAATGTAAAAATAACCGCAAAGTGTAAAATCAAGTTGGTACCCTAATGAGATACCTAGTTCTTTATGGTGAGGTTCTTTGGACAAAGATAAGCATGTCAACACTCTCTGAAGCAAGGCAACTGCTACCAAATCTTATCTTTATGAAGAAAAGTAATTTTATTTGACAAGAACGTAAACAAAGTAAAGCATATCACTGTTTTAATGTAACCACAGGCAATCACAGCACAGTAAGTGTAGATAAATAGATAATCAATATTACAAACTTCACAACCCAAGGCAGCGCAGAATGTTTTTGATGCAATATCCCCACATAAAGGGTTAGGCAAAAAACGTATTGTGGTGAGTGATCGAGTCATTTTAATAAAGAAGATGATACCTGTTTTAAAATGAAATCCTGTAACAGCCACTATCGGTTTAATACTAGCAGCGGCACAGACAGGCAAACCATCACTTTACATGGCACTCACAGTTATACGCTAACAAAATGAACACATTACACAGTAACGACATTTACAATGAGCATAATTATACGAACACACATATTGATTTACACTATTTAAAGATAAGCAAAGTGCGATACAAAGCATGCCGGCAGCCGACCAACCCCACGCCATCACAATGTCAGCCAATTGTCGAGAACGGGTGGGATTACGTCAGCCAATTGTCAACAATGGGGGGATTACGTCACCCAATTGTTGACAATGGGTGGAATTACTGCTTATACAATGTATTGCTGAATCAACGTCAATTACAGTTGATGTGGCTACCATTAGCCAGGAGGAAAATCATTTATAACCATCTCCTGTTGTATAATGACATTTAAATTCTAGCCTTCGAGAATAAGACGACCACAGGCTTATCGTAATACCACAGTTTATGTGTGCGTATTGAACCGTCAGCAGTGTACCGAAGGGTTCGATAATATACCGTGTACCGTTACACCCCCAATAAGTGCAGTTTTGTGCAATGTCCTTGTACATGTATAAAAAAGCAGTGACTTCATTGCGTCTCTTGCCCCCTGCAGATAACCGCAGCTGCCCCCCTGACCAATTTAGGTGCCTGAACAACCGCTGCATCCCCAAGAGATGGCTGTGTGACGGGACCAACGATTGCGGGGGTGGAGAGGACGAGTCCAACTCCACCTGTGCCGGTAAACTTCAGGCAGCGGCGTCAATAGCGTGGGAGCTGGTACAGAGTGCCCTTTGCTTTGTCTCACCTACAGTGTCGCTGTGAAATGGAGCTCACAGGCTAGTCAGAAGCACACTGTACATGGTGATGATCCATCCCTCTTCTAATCACTTATCCTGGTCAGGGTCACAGGAGCCTCTCCCAGCATCTGTAAACAGTCATACTCTATGGGCAATTCCGAAACACCCAGCTCTGCGGATTAGGACACTGTGTCTGTGATCAGAAGGTCACTGCTTAAAATCCCAGGTTTGGAAGACTGATTTTAGAGCAAGACCTTAACAAACTGCTCCAGGGACCGGCAGACCCTGCTTTCTCAAAAACATATGTTGCTTTGGATAACAGCATCTGCAAAATAAATAAATGTAGTGTAACTGCATATATTTGGACTGAAGGAAGACACATGCAGGGACTGAATGCAAGGACACTTCTAGTGTCCTCATAATTTGGACTGCACAATTAGTCTTATATAATTATAAAACATCTCCCACAAAGTTTTTCATGTTTTTGAAAATTGACCTAATAAACCTTGATGTGTATGAGTACAATAAAATTAACAAACAACCCTATAGGTGGGAACTTTTTGGTGTTAGCTTTGTGCTGATAAGACAGTGAGAAAGGGGATAAACCCAATAAACCAGGATAAATCCCCCATAAACCAGGAAAGGGGTGTCCCCATAAACCATATATACCTGTACACACACACACACCTTTGTGGGGATTCTCGATTTCTATGGGCAAAACACGCACGCACACACACGTGGGATTTGAACCCCTGAGCCTGGAGGTGTGAGACAGCAGTCCTGAGATACTGTGCCACCCACACTGTACTAATGTGTTTTATAAAATAATATATAAATTCACACACATACACAAGGCAGGACAGCGTGGATGTTTTATGTGTCTTCTGATGAGTTATGACTTAAATAACTTTAAAAGTCTTGGTGCTTGATCACAGCTGTTTTCCCTCAGCAGAGCTGAAATATTTCACGGCCTGTTTCAGAAAGTGATAATACGTGAAGAAGTCATAGTCAGCCTGGCTGGCCCTCCTCCTGCTAGGCGCCATTCGCTCTGATTTATCGCTCATGTCTGAGAGAGTCGTACGGCGTTTGTCAAAGCTTGCCGGTGTGTTTTACATCTCGTGAGGTGTAAAAAACATTCACCGGGAGCATGCATTACGAATGGATATGAATCTAAATGTGTACTTTGTGCATTTCCATGGTTGTTCAAAATGTTAGGCTTTTGAGACATTCACCCTGATATATGGGTACCATAACCCCAATGCTGTCTCCAACACAAGACATATATGCTGTATTTATGTTTTGTAGAAGATATTTCAACACTTTAGTGGACGTGTGTGTGTGTCCTCTGTTGGACCAGCATCCTATCCTAATTGTGGGATTGGTGGATAAGTTCTAGACCTATCATAACTGTATTAGACGTGGTTGAAAGGGATGTGCATGTGATTCTACAGTAAGTTTGTGAGGGAAGCGAGAAAGGAAAGTTTGTATAGCTGGCCCCTTCTTCCCAGGAAAATTCCAACCCTATTGACAGCCAGACATGTTTTGGTCCAGTTGTAATTAGCATTACAATTAATATTCATTGTGATTGTTCACAGAAAATATTAAGTTATTATGGGAATTACCCCTCAGGATATTGAGAAAATTAACATGAATATAATTTTGTTTTTAGTTTTGATGTTTTTCAGTCTAGCTGAGTTGGAGACAATACCTTACAGTTTATTCAGCCATGACATTTTACGCCAATTTTACTGTAGGCTTCAAAATGCAGAGCTGGAATCCAAAAGGCAGATTAAAATCATATGTCAGTCACATCACATCTCCACAGCTGCACTCTTAACTGAGACACAAACTGAGCTTGTTGGGATTGCGAGTCAGCCTGCAGTTAACTGGTACCACCTGAAAATATGGTCCTTGTGCCACTGTCCTGTGTCAGTCTCATTTAGAAATCGGCCTCCATTCTCTCTCATTTTTAAACACGTCTTGATTTATCTGCTTGTCACACACTGACAGATAACATAAGTTCCTCCCGCGTCCAGAAAGAAAATCGACAGGGACATCAAAACATCCGTGGGTCCACAGCAGCTTCCTGCGGCGCCGAGCCTAAGATGAAACGACCGGGTCACCGGAGATCGGGTTCATACTTCCCGAGTTCTACTGAAATCCCATCCAGATGGGCCCGTCATGTAGTCGATTCACAATAGAGCCGTGTTGCATCGCTGCGTTTTCTGTTTCATCACCCCGGTCGTGGTTCTCTTAAGCCCGCCATTAGTGGCACAGCTATGTACAACAGTCACTTGTGGTTTGTCCCCAAAACCTCATTTGAGCCAAACCACATTCACTAATGTGCTACTAGGAGTATCTGTATTTTCTATTTATATTTTCAAAGCTCCCTCTTATGCTTAATCCCAGAAATAATGCCCGTATAAATGCTCACATGCACCTAGACAAACATTAATATACTGCTGAGGCTGTAATACCCCTGGCCTATTTTGCCCTTCTGTTGCTGGATAAGTACATTAGCTAAGTGAGTGTGTTAAAACTTTAAGATGTAAGAAACTTTTAAAATAACCCACTAACCATTAAAACGACCAGCCAGCCTCCAAAAACAGACTCAACGGGCGCCCTAATCCCGTGGCAATGAAATCACTCAAATAAACCTTTTCCTCTTCTGTTTATAGCTCAAACATGCCAAGCCGATCAGTTCTCCTGTCACAATGGTCGCTGTATCCCAGAGACCTGGCGCTGCGATCGGGATGACGATTGCGGGGACCGCTCCGACGAGACATCCTCATGTGGTGAGTGTTGACAGCAACCACCTGTTTGCAGCTCTAGAGAACTGGAGTGGAGGGGCCGTGTGGGCGTGCGATTAAAATGCTGTAATCATACATTTACATGTGCAGGAATATACAACGCAGAAGTTGTTCAGTGGGGGTGAAACTACAGGTTTGTTCTCAATCTAAAAGCCCGATTCTCTCCTCCAGGCGTGACAGGCCAGAAGGCAATAAAAAAATAAAAAATCACTTCCATTGAAAAAACTTCTGGAAAGTGACTGAATCCTGCTGACTTCACCCTTTAGAGGAACCCGTTAAAACGGTTGCAGGTGGCGTTTTGAAGGTGATGTTTACGAGGATGTCTGGGTCCATAGCAGTGATGGCTGCTTTGACCAGACCTCAAAAGAGTCGTGCATTTTCAGCACTGTCCGGCCAGCGGCACCAGCAGTGTCCACGGCCAAGTGGCTTTTTTAAAAGCACTTTCCAGCTGTACTTTTTCATCCTTTGAAATGCAGTCAGTCCAGGAAAAAAAAAGCTTGCATGGAAGCTCTTATTTTTCACTGGGATAAGTGTTGTTCTTCTGCTTCTTGGAGATGGTGGTGCGGTGAAGGTCAAGGTAAACAGTGGAAGGCGTCTCCCGCCTCGAGAGCTGCTGAACAGACTGCCATGAGTAATAACGCAGCAGGGTTTACTGGCTGGATTGGAAGAAACTCTGTATTGAGGCAATACTTTTAAAGACCTGTTGCACAAAGATAAATACATTTCTCTCTTTAAAGGTTGCTTTCTGGATATAAAGTGTATACCAGGCCCTTTTCAAGCCAGAAAGCTCCATTTGAGCAAATAATCACTTTTAGTTTGCTGGTAAGATATCCTCGTATTCCCCACTGGTACTTTGGCTTTTGAGTAAGGATTCCCATGCTCTGCTCATTATAAGCCAAGGCCAGATCTGGTGCGCAGCACGTGAGGGCCTTTGCTATTCTGATAGCCTGTATTATTATGCCGCAAGAGGCTAATGCTGAAAGACAAACAGCCAAACTGGCTGCTGCAAACTGACATTTGTTCACCCCACTCACACTCTGCTGCTCGCCTCCTGAGGGCGCCTCTGAGCGCAGTGAAGAGTAACTCAACCTACACTGCGGTTTGCCAAAAACACCCAGGCAGACCCAAGAGGCATGGGGTACAAACATGAGCGTCACCTGGACATTCCTGATGGCACCTGCTGGACTGTGTCAGAAGGTCTCTCATAAGAGCTACAATGTTTAGTTAATAACAAAAACCTTTTATCCTATAATACATATATACATACATACATGTATAGATAGACAGACAGACAGACGTTATATATTACACATACACATGCATATTTACCCAAACCAGGATAAGCATGTGGGGGTAGTGTGTGGCTCAGCAGGTTAGGGGACACTGGCTGTGACTGGAAGGTCCCTGGCTAAAATCCCTGAGTCGGTAAAATGATTTCACCATTGAGTCCTTTGGCAAGGCCCTTAACTGCCAACTGGTCCAGGGACTGTATACCATCTTGGATAAAACCGTCTGCTAAATAAATGAAATGGATGGACTATCTATTTGCAGTTAGTGGAAAGCTTTTGTTGTGACCCATCTCAATAAGAGAGAAGGGGAGTTTTGTTTCCCAAATACAATATGACCTGTATTGTAACTTCAGAGAAAGATTCCTCATGACCTAATTATTTACTCTGTAATTACTTTAGAATGGCCGGGGGGTTACTCAGTAAGACTCCTGCTGTCCTGGAGCGGACATACAAGCATTAAAAAGGCTTAATTTGCACATTTGGTGTACTTTTCCTTGCTTTCTAAAGCGGTCCGGCCCGCCATATCCTTAAGGCGGCACAGAGCGCTGCGGCTTCACTCCGCGGCCATAGAGATTCCTGCGTTTCGGCCTTTAAGCTGCTGCCAGGCTTTCCCTCCATGTCTCCAGGAAGCTGTGGTATAGCCGCCTGAGACACACTCGTTTCTGTTGCCTTTTGGCAGCCGATACCCCTGCTGGGTAAGCATCCCCCATTCCACGTTTCTCGTAAGCTTAGTCATGGCCCAGCCAAATATTTTTCCTGGCACATCTTGGCTGAACGTTCACTGGCCCTAGTGGCTAATTTGCCGGTGTTTGATTTGGCTTTACTACCCCCGCCCATTTCTGATTCAGATGTATGTTTTCATGGCCGTATTAGCCGGGGAGTGCACTTACATACTTATAGAATGAGGTGCGGAAGAATGGGAAGAGGGGCAGCTGCTACTGCGTGACTAACACTACGCTCCATTGTAAGAAAGCCCTGGTGCATTCCAAATGAAAGTATATACGAGTGAATAAATAAGATTAATAGCGGCAAGGGAGGTCCAGGGAATAGGGGGCGATGACGGATGATGTCCGAGCTCACTGAGCTGCCTCGTCGTCTCGGTTACCGCCGGTGTGCGTCGCAGACCGCTCCGCTACACAGACACAAACAACTACAGTCTAAGTTTAATTAAATTTAACGCAAAGCTTCCCTAAATAATATTGAAGTATGAGAAACATTTCAGTGTTGCCAACTTTGGTCAGCTGGATGGCATGAGATTTTCATTTAGAGACAAGTTTGCACACGCATTTACATGTATGTAACAGTTTTATTATCTTGTAAATAGTCTGTAGGGTTTGCAAATTACCCCAACGCGTTTGAGGTAGTTAATTTTAAGTTTATAATGCAATAATATAGATTTGCCGTAAGATTTCTTGAGTGTCACGCCAAATGCATGGGAGCTGACAACCCTGACATTTCCTTCTTCCGGTTTTCCATTTTATTTTTTCCCTTTCCCTCTGTCATGTCGGCTTCCCGCGCGTGGCGCGCACTCGCGCCGCCTCGGTCCCGGAGCCGGATTCCCACAGAAGCGTGTCGGCTTCCGCTCACCTCCGATGACCGCGGGGCGCTATACTTTCCGTACCCGCGTTGTTATTTTTAACACACTTCCAGAAGGACGACAGGGATACTGCCTCTGGAAGGCGTGCGAAGTGTGCCAGCCCAAAGCTGGCGTATAAATGTATTCATATGCCATGGCTTTTTACGGGTGCGCTCCCGGCTGACGCCGGTAAGCAGGCGCGCTGTATGTAAAGTTAATGGGCTGGCGTGCACTGTACTCCAAAGTCACTCCGTGTTTCTGCTTAACTGCCGCATGAATTATGAGGCCACTTCCCGGATGAAAAATGCGGAGAGCGCACGGTTAGCTTTTATGGATAGGTTAATTTGCGTGTTTTATTGAGCCGGGCTTAGATTTCCGGAGTCACGCTTGTTAAAACGGTAACCTCGACCGTATAAAGTTGGGCGCAAATCAATAGTCTCAGAAAATGGCAGGAAAGAATGGATATAATTATTAGCGGGACGAACGGGCTGGATGCGTACGGCTCCCCCTTTCCTTTGGTAAGCGTGACTCATTGAGACGGGCGTTTGCTCCGTGTCCGGCCCTCCCACCATGCAGCGAAAATTCACAGACATGTCGCTTAACTTGAGACCCGCCCGGCGTTTTGGGCACCCGTTCGTTTTCCGTCTTGTTCACTTGTCATCATCAACAGCATCCGTTATCCCGTGGGCGTCCGGCGTGAAGGAGGCCTGCTGCGGCGCCGGTCCCCGTGTGGAGAGAGGCCGTGGCTCCGTCCCGCTGAGCCGGAAAGCCCCGCCTGTGAAAGCGCGCCACCGCTACTCCGCCGTGATTAAGCTTCACCTGAAGTTATTTGCCTGGGCTTTAATTAGATTCGCAGCGGTCCAGAAATGAATTCCAATAAATAAATATAATTCTCTGACTCGCAGGAGTGTTCATTAACCCAGGGTTTTGGATCGTTTATCATTTTTTCTTTTTACTTGTAGGGCTGTATAATTAGATAGAGCTAAAACAACTTCCGTGTGATGCTGGATAACCTTGTATTTATACATTCCCCGTGATGTCTTTCGGTGCCTTTTAGATGAAGCGGGGTGCAGTTGTACTCATCCTAATACTGAAAATAAGAGTCCAGCCTCTGGTTTTTGGCTATTTGTGATATATTGACAATATATTTAAAACAATATATTGTTTTAACCAATAAACGGTTTGATATTGTAGTCTCTCACCTGGAAATAGAAAAGTTTATTTGTAAGATTGTTGAATCCTTGCTCCTTGTAGTAAAGCCAAAACACATTTCTTAGTCTTAGTTTTATAAAAAAATCTTTTGTGTCCTCATTTGTTGCTTTCCATGAAATTGGTCTGTTTAACACAGTTAAAGAGATGTGATTTTTAAACACATTTGATTGTTTTTACAAATAAATTGTAACACGTGATTTTGTTTCTGGAACTTTCCATTAGCCTTCCCCACCTGTGAGCCCCTTGTCCAGTTCGCCTGCGCCAATGGGAGGTGCGTCAGCGCCAAGTGGCATTGCGATTCGGGTGAGTTTTTGCCCTCTGTTCATTTGCAGATGCTGATTATATACCTCGCTGAGCACATGCACCCGTACATTTATCGCATTCAAATGTTTCTATGGAGAAATGTAGCATCGTCGGCCTTCCTAGCTGCTTCTGTTCTGTGGACTTTGGGGGTTAGGGGGCTTCAAAAACACTACATTATTTAGTGTGTATGAAGCCAAAAATGTGGGTGCAATACATGTGTGATTGATGTAGGAATGGCCCGAGTCCTAGGCCAGCAATCCTCTTATTGTGCGAATGCAAACAAGCTGTGCCTAGATTCACCCGCATTCAAACCGCGGTACAGTGAGATCCCAGTAATTTTCGGTGTGTTAATCAGTGGTGCGCATCTGGACGGCCTTTCTGTTACTGGGGTGCCAGGAATACATAGCGTGTTGGCTTAACAGGCGAAAAAAAATAATAAAATTGACATATGGTTTTTAAGACTGTGACGTATACTGAGAAGACATCAAACGCTGGGCTGGGGACCCCCGTGAGGGTCAGAAACATCTTGCATCAATAAAAAAATGGTGAGAAAGGATCTGAATGGTTGGACGCCTTTGCCAGGCTTGTTGTGTGCATGATGATTATTACGCTGCGTAATGACTGTGGTGCGTCTAGGCAGCTCCAGGAGGGTGTTGTGGTCTGCCCAGTCTTCCCTTGCTGTGGCGCTTCATGGTGGATGGTGACAGTGTAAGGGAGCCTCCCCTGAGTGCCTGATTCCCAGAGTAAAAGCTTCTAGCTGCTCTGTAATGGGCTGGGGCACATTCTGCCGCCATGACCTGGCACCACTCAGCTGTACTAGAAGGCAGACGTAATGAAATGTGATATGCTGCTCTCCCGGGGGACCATCTGCTTGCCATAATGCAGCTTTTCTTCCCCGCTGGGAGGTTGTGTTCCTGGCCAATGATACAGTCTTCAACAGGCAGTGCGAGGAGCATTATTTGTTGTCCATGGAGCTAGTCGGTTACCAGAGCATCAGGCGATCGTTTGAGGAGCACTATCAACGGAGGTTGTGGTCAGCGAAACATCGTAATTTCAAAGCGTCCCTTGTAGGAGACTAAGGCTGTATGCAACCTTCGTCAGTGTATTCGCAACCATTTGGACATGGATGGGCATCTTGACTGTCATCTGCTGAAGGGGCGCTGACTTAGCCAGTGGATTTCATGTTGTCTTGGAGATGGGGCGCTGGAGGTGAAGCTTACCTAGGGCCTGACATGGGCTTCGACCGGCACTGATTCACATGATGTACAACATATTTCAACTTGACTTGTGACATCAACATGGAGGTGGAGACCCAACACTGAGCAGGCAAACTCAAGGAGAAGGGCAAACTTAAGCCTGTAAATCCCCCTGTAGACAGTGCGGGGTTCTCCCTAACCCTTCGTTCACACAGTGGGGCTCCTCCCTAACCCTCTGCACATAGACTGCCCCCCCCCTTGCAGACAGTGTGGGATTCCCCCTAACCCAATCCCTCCTCTCCACACCTAGATGATGACTGCGGTGATGGCAGTGACGAGTTTGGCTGCTTGCACTCCTGCTCCAATGCGCAGTTCCAGTGTGCCAGTGGGCGCTGCATCCCGGACCACTGGGCCTGTGACGGCGACAATGACTGCGGAGACTTCAGCGATGAGAATTCCACCTGTGGGGGCGCTGGTGTGTTGCTAATGTACCGTTTGTGAATATTTCCCAAGAGTAACACCAAACGGTTTCATCCATATTGTATCAGCAAACAGTTTCGTCCATATTGTATTGTGTCCTCCCCAGGTACTCTGGTTTCTTCCCACTCATGCTGCTAATTGATGTCTATGAATCGCCCCTAGAATATGACTGTGTGTATATGTGCTTGGTGATGGATTGGTGTATGGCAGCCTTGTGCCTTCTGTTGCCTCGGATAGCACCCCCCCTTCCATCTCACAACAGCTTGGACTAGAATAAGCAGTTTTAAAATTTATGGGGAAAAATGTGCTGGTATTGGTTTTTAGGGACCTTAATTAGGTTTAGTATGTCCTCGCTTCATTCCGAATTAATCTGGTCTATCTGTTTTTAGTAAAGCACCCGCTGGATTTGGATTCTTTAATCTGCTATAATTATCCAGCGGTGCAGATATGGGCGCTCAGAATGCTTACAGCCCAGTAGCTTGTCAGGAAAATGAGGAAGCTATTTATCAAGAGCCTCCTCAAACCACTTCCCAGACTTCTGTGGTCTCAAGAGGCTGACCCAGTAGAGGGGTGCGTTGGCTTGGACCTGATGATCTCTAGAAGGATGTGTGAAGACAAAGCAGGAAATTGAATCATCGTATGTTTTAGATTGTGGTGCGTATGTATTCCAGTCAGGCTGGCAGTGTCAGACCGGGGGATATTAAATGAGCCGATCTCTGAGAGCTGGGGATGTATTATGCTAATTTAGAGCTGACGTTAGGAAGCATCCTCTCTCTTGTTGGTTTCAGGGTGAATGTTTTATTCTCAGGATTGTCAAGCACATAAGGAAATACTGGCCTTGCTTGTATGAAACCTCTCTGTTTGCTGTCACCTGACTAATCAGCCCCCTGGGTGAAAGAGACACTGTTTAGATGTCAGCTGAGGCCTTACAGAATAACACACTTCTGTGATTGGCCAGACAGCAGTGATGGAACACATCGCCTCCAACGTTAGCATTATTTTCATAGCTATGAAGTGATATCAGTGCTATTTCAGAACTCACAGACTGCCCAAGTCCACCTGATTTTATATTAGGCTTCATTCAGCTTTCTTGTACAATGAAACAGCAGTGAGTCCACTGAGATTTCATTATTTGGGCTATTATTCAATTTCTGCAAATTTTTTGTGCAGTGTTGCTTGCATAACTAAGTTTCCCAGACACAGTTCTAGTCAAGAAGTTTTGGAAAGTGCTGTGTAATTAGTTAGACATCATCACATTTTCTATTGATGTTTTACCATTATCTGGCCCATCTGTACATTCTGAATATTTTTGAAAGTTCTTCCGGAGTTTTGTTTGCATATGATGACAGTAATGTTATTGCAAAGGTAGCTTCACAGGCCTTTCTTTGATGCGTTACCATTCATATCCATTAAGACGTGCAGTTTACATTACCTCGTTATTTAAGAGGCTGGTGAGAACTAAAACACATGGGTAGCTCTGGATTTGAACCATTTAATAATTTGCTGTTCTAGTCTTTACTTCTCTTACCCAGACTTAAGATCATTAACTGAAGGTGAAGAGCAGCACTGGCAGCCTCCCCCCCCCCCCCCCCCGACAAAAAAAGGAGAGCGGGGTGTGGGGAGAGGTGGATGTGTAGACGCTGCGTTGGTTGGGGGGTGTGG
>JAAGVU020000035.1:2936136-2970649 GCA_011763525.2 Mormyrus iriodes
GTTTTTGTTTTTTTCTCTCCTGCCCCGGCCTAAGGTCCTTAAACGAAGGTGAAGAAGAGGCCGGGGCGGCCCCCCCCCCCCCCCCCAAAAAAAAAAGTTAGCGATGTTTGATGCTAGAGTTCACTGTGTAACCAGCATTGGTTGTGGGGTCTTTGCTGATGCTGGAGGTCGTCATGATACCAACCTTTGGTGATCAGTGCTGATGCAGGAGGTCACCATGTGACATTTGTTGGGGAGTCTGCTGATTCTGGAGGTTGCTGTGTGACCGGCATTGGGGGGTCCATGCTGATGCTGGAGGTCTGCATATGACTGGTTTTGGGGGGGTCTCCTTTTCTCCCTAAGCCCCACCTCCTCACAGTGACTGTGATGGGGAGGAGTTCCAGTGTGGCACCGACTACACCTGCATCCCCGAGCGCTGGCATTGTGACGGTGACAAGGACTGCGAGGATGGAAGCGACGAGTTTGCCTGCGAGGACATCAAGAAGGTGTGCGACCCCAAGGCCAAGTTCACCTGCAAAGCATCAGGTGTGTTGCCACAGCTTGCAGTGTCAGCGTGCTTTTGGCAGCTCATTCTTCCTGCCGGGGCTTTGCGGTCTCTGCACTCTTCTGGACAAAGAGCAGAGGCACTATAGCACATTTTGCTCCAAAGGAAGCATGGTGTGTAACCCTGGCCATGCTGTGTGGGGCGTTGTGTGTGTATGTATGCCCTACACCGGACTGCCATCCTCTGCATGGTGTTCCCCTGTGCTGGGCCACTGTGGCTTCCCTGTGACCCTGTACTCAGTGTGCAGTTGGAAAATGAATGGATTTTACAATAATTTAGTCCTGGTTTAACTCCACAATGGAAACGCATATTACTTGTGGATTTAAATGATTTCTGATGAGCCAAAACATTATGATCACCCACATGTGAAGTGAATAAAGTCTCATAAAAATGGTACATGTCAATGTCTGGGATATATTAGATGCTAAGCTAACATTCAGTACTTATAGTTGACGTTGAGTGCAGAAGAAATGGACAGGGATAAAGACCTGAGTGACTTTAAGGGCCAAAGTGTCACAGCCAGACAGCATCTTTGAAACTGCAAGGCTTGGGGTGCTCATAGTCAGCTGTGGTGAGCACCTACTGAGAGGGGTCTAGGGAGGGAAAATCTATGAACCACTGATTGAGTTTTGAGCAGCTGAAACATGAGATGTGAATGAATGCTATCCCGTTTAGTACAAACCTACAGAAGGGCTATTATAGCACAAATAGTCCTACTGCGTATGGAGCTACATCCCACAGATGTTCGACACATACCCAGCCATTCACATGATGCAACAGAAAACGGGATCCATGAGGCCAAGTGGCCTCCTTCCGTTGTTTCGAGGTCCAGTTCTGAGGCTGGCGTGCCCATTGTAGGAGTCAGTCACTGTAGGTGTCAGAATGGGCACTCTGACTGGCCGGAGGCTACGTGACTATAATGACTTGGCTCTCATCAGAGTCACTCAGATCTTTACCATTGCCCATTTATTCTGCATTCTACATTATTTGCTTCACATGGGAATGAATGGTCATAATGTTTTGTCTCATCAGTGTGCATATATACGCTCTCTGGTAACTTTGTTAGGTACACCTGTTCAGTTGCTTGTTGAAGCAGAAATTCAGTCAGCTAATCATCAATATGTAAAATCACCGACAGGCTAGCATGAGTATTTCAGAAACTGCTGATCTACTTGGTTTTTCTCACACAACCTTCTCTAGGGTTTAGAGATATGCACAACCATCTTTAGGTTTTATATGATTTAAAAAGTGACTAGTGCTATGCAATGTAAAAGTAGCACCAGGGGTATGTGGGGTCAGTGCCGTGCGTAAATGTAATGAGTGTGTGTGAATGTTAGTATCAGCAGTTTAGTAGGCTGTTGGCTTGTGGATAAAAATTCTCTGAACCTGCTGGTTCGGGTCTGGATGCTCAGGTACCGCGTGAAAAGGCTGTGGCTAGGATGGCTAGGGTCGGAGAAGATCGTCTGTGCCTTCAACTTGCTGGCTGTAGAGGTCCTCGATGTCTTGCAGCTCAGTCTTGGTGATGCGCTGCACTGATCTGACCACCCTCTGCAATCTCTGAATGCACAACACATTGAACCTTGAATCAGGTGAGCTACTGCAGCAGAAGACCACACCGGGTGCCACTACTGTCAGCTAAGAACAGGAAACTGAGGCTACAGTGGGTACAGGCTCACTAAAACTGGACAGTGGCAGACTGTAGAAATATTTCCTAGTCAGATGAGTCTCAATTTATGCTGGGGCATTCAGATGATAGGGTCAGAATTTGGCGTAAACAACATGAAAGCGTGGATCATTTATCAACAATTCAGGCTGGTGGTGGTATAATAGTGTGGGGGACATTTTCTTGGCACACTATGGGCCCGTTAGTACTACCTGAGTATTGTTGGTGATCACGTCTACTACTTTGTGCCCACAGTCTACCCAGCTACTAATGGCTACTTCCAGCAGGATAACGTGCCAGGTCACAAAGCTCATATCTCATTTCGTGAAGGTGACAATAAGCTTACTGTACTCAAATGACCACCTCAGTCACCAGATCTCAACCTAATGCAGCACCTGTGGAGGATGTGGTGGAACGGGAGTTTCGCATCATGAAGGTTTAGCTGACAAATCCACAGCAACTGCATGATGCTATTATGTCAACATTGACCAAAGTCTCTGAGGAATGTTTCCAGCACCTTGTTGAATCTAGGCCATGAAGATTTAAGGCAATTCTGAAGGCTAAAGGGGGTCCAGCCCAGTACTAGCAAGATGTACCTAATAAAGTGGCCAGTGAGTGAATTTCAAAAGAAATGTATTTGTGGGCTGAGTTAGCCTGTCTGCATCAGCGGGGATTGGAATGCACCACGTTTGCCCTACATTTGGCCCTCCCCCTCCACAACATGTTCACACAGGCTACGCCAAACTCCCAGCTCCGGTGCCTTCCAGCGGCGACATGGACTGAGCCTGTCGCTGCCTTCTGGCAAACTGTATTTATTATATCAAATTGGATCAATTTACGCTGCTTCACACGCCTCCCAAAATAGCACTGAGTGTGTTTGGCTCACGCTGTAATTGAAACCGGGATGGGGGGATTTTCAGATTACCCGCATGAGTTCAGGATCAGGTGTGCCGCAGGAGGTGTCCCGCTGGAGCCCGTATCGATCTGCGCCACCGAACGTGTCTCATAAAAATGGAGCGTTTACCATAAAATCAGCTGAGGGACGCAGCAGCACGCTCCAGTCACATCAACACCTTCCCAGGAGCAGACAGACACCTTCCCTGGCTGCATCCATATCTGAACGCCAGCATTGCTTAGGGCCATTGTGCTCTAATTCGGTGTTTATTGTTCCTTGTAATGCACGTTAATTGTTGCAGCTATTCTGAAACAGTTGTGGTGTTTTGTTTAATTGCCAGCTCATCAGTATAAGTTTTCATATTATAATTGTTTATGTATGGAGTCTGTATGTACTAATGACACTAAAATGATATTTCTCATTCCTTTTAATGTATTATAGGTGATATATACTGAAGTATTCAAACAGCTCTAGACTTACATAAAACCACCTTTAGTAAATCTGAACTTAAGCAAAAAAATATCCACCTATAAGCTTGTTCATACTTTACCTTTTCATTTATTTAATGTATGTTCTTTATGTATTGCTAGTACATTTTTAGTGTTTTTGTTATAAGGTGAGTGGTACAGGAAGATAAATTCATCTTATATAAAATTTGACTTAGACAAATAGTTTGTGGAACGGATTATTTGCATCAGTCAAGAACTGCTTTTACTGAAATAGTCATTGGTAAGAAAGAGGCTTTTTCGTGGACATGGACTGGAAGGTGGTTCCAGCCGTCTGGAATTGTAGCAGCTAATGATACGGGCTCACGGTCATAACACAGCTGGCACTGGTCCCGGACGGGGCCCTGCCATTGTAACCGGAATCACTTCCGTTAAAACATCCAGCAGGTGCTATGCCAATAGTAATCGTCGTCATCATCATCGCTGGGAAAATAAATCATGCAGCAATGCTGTGGCCAAACAAAGAAACAAAAAACACATGGCTATAAATGGTTTATGTATAACTCGGGCATCTAGACAGTGAGCTTTAAAAGTATTGGTCAGAAACGTGTTTGTTCACGCATGCTTATCATACCGATCGCTGGCAATAATGATCAGTGTGATTTGGGGGTGGGGGAAATGCAGACATCTGCACACAGCTGGAGGGGAAATTTCATTTTCCAGACACATGCAGAAATTCAAATGCAGGACCTAGGTTATGAGGTGAGAGGGATTCTGGATGGCACTTGTGAGTCATTAGCACTCTTTCTAGAACAACGTGGAATCTTTACAGCGATTCATGATCTTTTGAGGGCATTGGAGCAAAGGATGTTGACTGGTTAGTTGACCAAGTGTCATGCATAAAGTACACCCGTCCCCCTCAATTCTGAAGAAGAAACTCAGATAAGTGAGTGGAGCTAATTGGACAAAAGGGCAGCGGATTGTTTATTGATGACCTTATCTCCAGTGATCTTAATGAAAATCTACTGTACTGATTCCACACTGGTATTGAGAAGATGAGAGCTGGAAGGTAATGGGTGTTGACAACATTCGAGTGACTCGGAGTAAAGGGCCTTCGTTGGCCGGCACTGATGTGGAATGGGAGAGTTTTCATGTGCTGGGCCTTTCTCTTTATACGCCGCCATTTGTTCCTCTTTGAATTGTAATCAATGTTTCTGGGCAAATTGGAAGTCCAGGAGGATTCCCAACTGCAGTTTTCATTATATTCCCTTTAAAGTAGGGGAAGGAAAAGCAAAAGGCAATCTGGGGCTGTTTCTGCAAACGAGGACGCTTGTTTTGTTTTCTTCAGTTTTACGAGTGCGGGAATCTCTGACAGTTACCTCTGAGTCCTCGCCAGGTATTGAAGCGGAATGACCTGTTCAGGACCAATGCAGATGCTTTATTGTGGATCTGAAACACAAACGCGGGGAAGGAATTTCAAGCCTGATTGATCCCAGGCCCATCCATTATGTCTGGTCAGACTAGGGGACGGTTCGGCTTCCAGTCGTGCTGAATCACCACCATTATTTTACCTACTGCCCTACACAGATGAGGTCATTCTTGTTCTGTTACTCTGTTGCACGGAATAATAATCATTAAGAAATAGTCAGAAATTGCGAAACCCATGAAAGCTGAATGAAACACATTTGTGTGCGACTTGGAAAAGGTGTACGGGTGCTTCATTGGTTTTCACAGGTCAGATCGGAATGTAATGTACACGACATATCGCGGAGCTATGCGGAATGTATCGCCCACCTAGCCAAAAGCGAAAGTCGATCACCGGTAATTCTGCACTTACGGCACTATAGGTCCTGTCACACGTATAAAATACTCAATAATCAGAACACTCTTTCTGGGGCTTGTTTGTGAATGTTTTCCTGGGTATTGTTCAGTCCATTGCTTTGGCATGTTTAGTAGTCGTATAAATAAAGCACCCTTACATTAAAGTGCTGTGGACACTTCTGTACTGTGAATGTACTAAGAAAAAGTCTAAGAGTGACAGTGATCAGCTTAAAGGGGAAGTTTGTCTATTTTTGTTATGCCGTATGGTAATCACTGTACAGAACCTATTTCACCCCTTGTTCTGTCTGGGATTGAATTTATTCCACTGAGCTGACTTTTACTTTGTCAGTTTTATTTAATAAAGTCATCAGGTACACAGTCATCTTATTGTTTAACAGAACTCCAACTGCCGATTAGTCTTAATTTGCCATATTGCCAAAGATCCACATGTAGCCTTTTCAAACATATTTTCATTAAAGCAGAATAATGTAAATCAGTATAATAATAACAAGCAAACAAACTCCTTCTGTGATGCATATTTAAGGATTGATTGCATTGGATTGAATTTTACGGTTTTACGTGGACCTTCAGCCCTGCTCTGGTAGCGTTGATTTATATGTGCTTGCAACACGTGATGCACAGCGTTATTGTCCCCTTGGTGGGGGTTCCTATGACTGGCAGACAATGGCAACGTTGTCTGTAGCGCATAGGCAAACAAAAAAACCAAACACCTGCTGGATGTAGTGGCGGCATTCATGAAAATATAATCGAGGCACTGCAGGTGTGCTTCCTTTGATGGCGAACGTCGGCGCCTCTCCTAATTTGGGACGGTACTGTTTACATTCTGGTCACAGCATGCTTAATTATCCCCTCTTTTGTTGTGGGCCGTGAACCGCGCTCCTGTAACGGTGCCGTGATTCTCCTGTGTTCTGTAATTATTCTCATCCTGTGATAGACGGGACTTCTCACCATTCTCCAGAAATACCAGCAATCTTATTTCTCGCTTGAGCTTGGCTGGGAGAACACCCTCCCTCCCACTGACCCCTCTATATTCATAAAATAACCCCATATATTTGCTCACTAATCACAGGCACTTCATGTTGCACAACACATTTTAGTGTTTTGTCTTTCTGGAAATGCCAGACTTTCTGCAGAGCCTCAGGTATGGTAATGTGCCAAGTTCCAACAGTAGTAGGTGAGTAGTACGTGGGTTGTGCTGCCTAAATTTTTTTGGAATAAATTTCTATTCACAAAAGAAAAATGGCCTTTTCGTATTGAATTGACTTAGGAAGGTGGGGTTGAGACACTCTGGACTTGATGTCTTTGTTTTCCTCATGCACAAATAAAGCGACATTGTTATTAATGGCTTGAAAGGGCCTGCCCTGGGAATTATGGGAATAACTCTCATTGTGCCTTGGTACGCTTAGATCATTCACTACAGATTAACTTCTAATTGAATGAGCCGGTTTCAGAGCAACTTGAAAAATCTGTAACCATCCAGGCCTAGATTTAGAAAAAGAAAGCTATTTTTTTGTGTGAGCTTGCAGTTCTGATATTGACATTGACTGATCACCAGATCAATCGCTTGATCGATAGATAGATAGTATAATAACATTCATCCATGAAAAATAAATTAAATGCGAAATTAAATGCTGAATATAAGTACAGTACAATCCTACACTGGATCAGTAGTTATGAAAAATAAATTTATGGATTTGTGGAGGGTTGGTTTACTAGGGGTGCTTTGTGCCGTGGCCCTCTTTTGTTTTTGTTAGGATATTTCTCATTATTATTATTGTTATTATTATTCCATAAAATGAAATTGGCAGCCTAAGCCATAAGACCTAATGCATATGTGTCATCTGCATTATTCAGGTAGGTAAGCCGCCCTCTTGCCATCAGTACAAAGTCAGTTCAAGTGTATATGATTATGTTGACAGGTCACAAGACTAATTTTATGGCACCCTGTATTGCCATGTGTAATAAAAGTGAGCTTGACCTGGACTACGCATTTGATTCAGCACCAGCCTATGGAGAAACCACAATTATCACTGTTTTTCTTAAACCCAGTAATATGCCTATATTGACAGTATCTTTGTACATTGAGCTTGCCTGTATGTTTTGCACTGCGCAGAGTTTGTGGGGCATACGCTGCAAACAGATCCGGATGAGACGAAAATAGGGCCTCAATACGATTGGTCCGCACGCGGCAGGCAGCGGTGCGACGTGCTGCATCACCCAGGCAACGGCGAATGGCGAGCATAGCGGTCACGCCATTGCACCGCTGTGTGTACGCTGGCCCTCGCTTGCGGTAGCACGGAAAGCCAGGGCTGTCAGGAAGCGATACAGAGGGCATCTGTACGCACGGAGCATTTTAAAGCCAAATCTTACTGTCGAAACCTGCAGCAGTCAGAACACTATCTAAAAATAGGTGAACGTTTACCCGGTGACTTAGTGAAGGTGCTTCAGAAGAGCACTGCAGCGCACGATGAATACAACTAGTACCTTTTGATGTGTGTATGTTCACCTCACCCCTTTATCATAAAGGTTATAAAACAGAAACTGATGTAACTAGTGGTGATGTTTACCATCACTCAAACCATGTATTTACACAGGGCACTTTGTCTGCCAGAAAGTTACTGCATTTTGGGGTACAACAAACCCACCCCTACGTATAACCACATCCAATGGCAGGTCTGGATATATACTGAAACTCCTATGTTTAATGCCTTTTCTCAAAGATTCATTTTTTGGTGTGAAATTTTGAAAGGCCCACCTTGAGCCTGTAGAAGAATGTACCAATTCCATGTACAATGAAACTCTGGCTGTCTCTGCCAATGCTATATATTGTATAAAGTAAATAATATAATTATATAGCTCAATAGTGAAAAGTAGTAGACCCATCATATAATAGCTTTATAAACGCCACCTGCTTCCTTGCACAGGCAAATGCATCAGTAAGAATTGGGTATGTGACGGCGACCAGGACTGCGAGGATCGATCAGATGAGAAGGATTGTGGGGTGTCCATCTGCAAGCCCCCGAAGTACCCCTGTGCCAACGACACCTCCATTTGTCTTCCGCCGGAGCGTGTCTGCGATGGGGAGAACGACTGCACAGACAAGTCAGACGAGGGGCCTTCCTGCGGTAAGATGCATCATGGGTGGTGCTGGGCATGGCATGCACTGTATGCTGGAGTCTCTATCCATGGTTTGGTACCAGTCAAACAGATGGTATCTGCAGTGTTGACTAAAAGCATAGTCCATTTCCTGACCTTGTTGATTGGCTTGAAGATATTGTGTTAATAATTCGATCATGTTTCACCTGCTTGTTTCCTAACCTCTGTTTGTAAACAATGGGACCTCGTGGCTTATCGCTGCTAGCACCCCCCACCCCACAGGCCTTTAGTGGGAGTAGCGTTTCCTAGGTAACATAAAACGAATCAATGTCACGGCTCGGATGCCGAGGTATGACACCGGTCAGTTTTTTTAGGGAAGCAGGCTCTTATCCAGGTGCAGTCTGTGGAACGCTGTACCCATATCGTCTCAGTGATTATCAGTACCCTTCGTTTGGTGACACTGGAGAAGCGGTCTGTGATAGATTGTGTTTTCATTGGCCAGGAGGACAGGAGAGGAATCGTCTGTCTGTGCAAACGAGACGAATGGCAACATTTTAGCGTCAAGTGAGTTTCAGTTTACAGTATGTGTCAGTAATGCAGTAAGGACACGATAAATACTTAATTTATTGAGTTTTGCAGGCGGCTGTGTAATTGCTACTGACTTATGCTGTGTATTCATTTTCATGAACTTGAGTTTATTGAACAAGAAGATTAATGCACCCTGCTGATGATATAAAACATTTAGCTTTTTGTAGTAGTTCAGAATGAAATTCACTTGCAGTTAAGTAAAATCTTAAATAATACAGTTACTTACAGTTATATGAGCTAATGTTTGTTACCTTAAAATCTTCTGTAATGGAATACACATTGTTTTATTATTGTACTGTTATTTTTCTTTGGCACGCATTTAAGGGCTCATATCCTGCAGGCTGCAGTAACATATATTACTATGCCGGTGGGAATCATATCTACGTTTTATCCTGCAAAATTCTCCTTCTGGTTGAGCAAGTTGTATGGGATGGAACAGTGAGACTCCCAGCCGGACGGGTTTGTGTCCTGTTCTGCTTGACAATGTCGTCTCTCTCTATGAGGCAGTTGCCAAACCGCTTGGGCGTGTCCCCGGTCCATGAGACTTGTCATTGGTTCCCTGACGATTCCAAACTGGTGACAACAGCGGCGAGTAAACACGTCTGATCACAAAAATCATTTCTTGTGATAAACAAATACGAAATAGGGTCAGGAAGATAATGGAACACAGATTCACCAGCTTTCCCATTCCTTCAATCCTGGCTTGAAGGATAATGCCTTGAAAGTAATTATATGCAAATTCACACACATAGCAGAAACTCTCAGCGTGGAATTGTTCTGTTTGTGTGATCCCACACATGACTGAGGAGGAATATTATACAGTAGATGTGGGGAGTTTATATCTGGAGATCCCAGGCTATTGCATTTCCTACACCAGGTTTGTCCCACTAATATCAATAATCTTGGGGTTTTAGTGTCATGTTTGTAACCTGGCTGGCTGTCGGTTCAGATCTCAGCCAGTTGTCTCCAGAGAATGAGAATTTTCTGTAAGTTTGTAATGATAATGTATGTGCTTCATTACCTTTTGAGGCTCGGCTGGCAGTCGTACTGCGGTTACGTATGTGTGGGAACCTTTCAGATGAATTCAAAATCCCCTAGCTGGAGAAATCATCCGTAACAGTCCTACCTATTACCGGCTAACAGGAGAATCTGCTCCTAATAGTCTCTACAAATAAGTTAAAGCTAAAGCTTCAACCCTGAAGACGGGAACATATGAACATGTTCTGGGATCCGGTTATGCATGTGCATTTAAGGAAAGATTGGCCCTCGGGTCAAGCCCAGATCTCGCCTTCTAATGATCAGGGATACATTAGACAGCTTAGCGGAATCCTCATTCCTCTGCAAAATGCTGTGTCCCCAGTCTCGCTGTCATTGAACAGGCTTGTCTTTTAGTGTATGGCTTGCAACTAGTTTCATCTCATCACTGATCCCCCCCGAATTAAAAGACATTTTGTTTTGTGGAAAGCTGATACCATCTAGCAAGCTGTGCTCTGTAAGACGTTTGGAATAATTTCGTAAAAATGTCAGCAAAAAACCCTAATGTTTATTTATTATAGATCAAAAGGCTGGATTGGGCACATGCTTTAAAAGGCAGGCATTTCTGATGCTTTACTGCTTCTCTATTCCTGATGTGTCACAGCTCTATGTGAATAAAATGAGGGAAGGCAAAGAGCAGGGCTGAATGTGCTCAAACATCCCTGATTGTGCCGTTTTTTAACTCGTTCCGATTGCCTGGCTAATTGTGATTGATTAATTTGCACCATGCACAGAAATGGCAAGTTATCAGAAGAGCTAAAAATAATGAGCATTGTTCACAATGACATTGAAAATGTTTCTAAAATGTTTTTGGCCCTTTCACGGAGATGTGTTCATTAGTTGTCACATTTTGTACAACAGGAAGAACAACCATAGTTTGTTCTCGTTTAAGTTTCACATAACAAAATATAACTATTGGAAATAGCTTTTTTAAGATGTGCACATGAAAGCTTTTTCTTTCCATCATAATTAGTGGTTTAACACAGCTTAAAAATCATATTGTACCCTGAAAACAGTCAGTTTAATGTGATTTTTATTGTTTGATTACTTCAATGAACGTCTGTGCAGTCAGTATCTACACTTGTACAGAGCTGAGACTCTGGAATGTTCTGGTGCGACGCTGTTAGGCGGAGGGATTCATGGGGGACTGTGCAGGAAACACAGAAGTTAATCTTTGTCAGTATCAGGGGGAGCAGTCCTCAACAAGCCAGAGACTGTAAGCAAAATCCTCACCTGAAGCTGCCTTATAGCCAATTGGATCATATCCCTGATGCAGTTAATATTCCTCGATGATCCATAAACACACATTGCCGGGTAGGAGAGCCAGTCCAGGAGGAGAATTCAATTCTCTTTCTTTACTGCGACGAGAAATGTCTTAATAATGAGAAACCAAAGGATCTTGGTCCAGTCATTTTAACCGATTTACTTCTCATCTCACAGAGCTTGACTTTAATAAGCACAAGGTGCTATTGAGAAGAGTTTTCTATTAAAGTTAGTAGAGGCAAATGGAGAGGGGCCGAGGGGGGGGGGGGGCTTTTGCAAAACAGTCGTCTCAGGTTTATTAGACTTGCAGATTGTGTTTGGATGCCCTGACGATAAAAGTGGTGTCATTGCAGTCAAGGTCTGGATTGTCTTTAAATAAAAGCCGGGCCACTCTGGGGCCCTGCTGTTTTCCGCGTAATTGGGGCTGACCTAGAATGTTCTTACTGTTTGGGAGTATCTCTCATTATTATTACTTTTTTATTCCCTTTTTCCGTGCGACAGGATAAGTTCAGAGATGGTCCTGGGAGTGTAAAATGATGCACCCCTCCTGAGACCTCCTGGTGCACGACTGAATGTTCTCGCCTCATTATTAATAAGTAACCAGTGTATGTGATCTGTCTTGGAGTCGTGCTCTTTGTGATGCTATTCTTGAATTTGTGGCATAGATCTCATAGCCAGTGTGGCGTCTCTGAGGATTTTGGGGGTAGGAGGGATAGGCGTTCTGACCCATGAGTCACATGATTTTTTGTCACATGATCTCCCCCTACCCCCCACCCCCCCAAAGTGAGCGGGGGGTGAGGGGGTAGGGGCGGAGCTCTTCTAACAATTGAATGTGATTTTCCCAGAAGCTGAGTCATTCTACATCTTTGTAGAAATCTATTATGTGGTTTTTGTATAAATGATTCATGCTGGGTATCGGCGGTTAACATCAGTGACTTTTTGGAGTGATGCGACTGCCGTTTGGCTCCAGATTGGGGGCTACGCCCCAAAGGGCATACGAGTGTCTCTTGAAGGATTTGCGTATGTTTAACAAGCAGCCATGCAAGTCCCTGCAGTGCTTAATCAGTCGTGCACTTTATTCCAGATATCCCGCTTATGCTTTTTAATGCACGTCTTGATTGCGTTTTGTAAAATGATGCTGTTGCCGTGGAATAACGAAGCTGTCACTCTCAGGCCTGCACTAATAGGTCAGAGCTCATGTGAACAGATTTGATGTTTCTTACTGTTTCTGGGCTGCTTCTCCTTGAAATGGTGCTGTAACATGATGTGTTTCTGAGGCCCAATCCTGCTGTCTTGGTGTCCACGTTTTCTCACCAGTGAAAAGGGATCGCGAATTCTCGTCGTCACTCTAAGTAAAATCGGCCACTGAACAGAAAGAGGGATGATAAAAAGTGAGGAGGTGGAGGGCCCATGATGCACTGACTTGCCCTCCCGCCGCCTCTCCATGTAGAGTGGGACACCTCGCATTCATCCGTGCCTGTCCTGAAATGCCCCTTTTCTTCAGAAAGAACCCCGCCCATGATTGCCCATCTCTGCTAAAGTGCCTCGTTCCCTCGCTTCCCCCCAGATGAGTGTGCCCTCACTAATGGTGGCTGCAGCCACCAGTGCGTCGTGGTCCCTGGGAGGGGTCTGGCCTGCTCCTGTCCACTGGGCCTGCACCTGGGCCCGGACAACCGCACCTGTGAGCTGGTTGATTACTGCAGCCGGCACCTGCGTTGCAGCCAGGTGTGCGAGCAGTACAAGACCGCCGTCAAGTGTTCCTGCTACCCGGGCTGGCGCCTGGGACCCGACGGCGAGGACTGCCACAGCACAGGTACCCAGGTCCAGGGGTCGGGTGGAGCAGGGCAATGCGTATCACAGGCAGCTTTATCTTATGTTTAACAAGTTACTGATATGGTGAAAAGTAAACAATCAAAATTAACTTTTGAAAACTGGTTTAGAAGGGCGGTGTGTAACTCAGTGGGTTAGGATACTTTGCCATGTCATCAGAAGGTCACCAGTCAATTACCAGGGTTGGCAGAGTGATGTCACTGTTGGACCCCTGAGCAAGGCCCTTAGCCCCCAGTTGCTCCTGGGACTGGCTGACCCTGCTTTCTCAAAAATGTAGGTCGTTTTAGAAAAATACATCTGCTAAATAAATGTAGATGTCTTATTAACCAAAAGTTAGTAAATTAAAAATAGTCTTGATGTGGAATATTAGGTGGTTCACTCTGTCTTCAGTCTGGCTGGAATGAGAATTTGGCATTGTTTTTTTTCTTTTTAATTTTTGTAGAATTTTTTTCCCCGAGCCTGTCTGTATTAATTGTGCTTTTAGGCATTGTTATGCATTTATGCATTGTTTAGCTAAAAAAATGGCTGTAGTTGTCTAAGATGGTATGTTGCTGTTTGCAGCTACCCCAGGAAGCAATGCTAATTTTCACCCAGTGGGGCCAGACTGTATGTATAGTAGGGAAGGAAATAAAGGAAAGGAAAGGAAAAAGTGGTTTACATCACAAATGTAAAAAGGAGAGCGATTTCAGGTTATTGATTTGGACTCTGCACTCGGAAGGCAATGCTTTAAATCCTGCTTGTTTACATCTTAACTGATTTTTTTGTGCCAAAAGAAATATTTATCCTGAGGATAAACTTCATTCATTCATTCATTGAAAGTTTGTATTCCCCAGTTCCACCACATGATAGGCAATTCATAGCATTTTTTGTAGGTCTAACAGCTGCATTGCAAGCAGAGAGAGTCTTTAAATTGAATGTGTGATTTGGGTTCGTTCAGTGGTGCTATGGAGACCTATTTGAATATTAGAAACAGATTCTCACCCTAAGGCCACAGTCTTTGTTGTTCCGTTGCTTCCTTTTTGAGAGACAATTTCAAATCCTAATGTTTCAAGTATGCTAAAAAGAGTGTCCGTATACTGAGGGTTATTATGCTGATTCTTTTCAAAAACTCATCATTTGACTCCCATACGATGGATGGCCTCCTTTACAGTTAATTCTTATAAATCTCCCTTGAAGCCTCAGTAAAGTTGCGGAATTCTGTTCATTCGGAAATTTTCACTCTATGCAATAGCTGTTCTGCAGTGTGAATAATTAAAAAAAATTTTGCCTCATACTCCTTAAAGGCATTTCAAGATTTGGACACACTGCGCTCGCAAGTCCAAATTTTATTTTTTACTTTGCTCTTACTGTGTTTCCCCTTACCTTCTCACACTTCTTAAAGGCATTTTACCCCATTTTTTACTTTGCTCTTACTATGTCTTCCCTTACCTTCTCGCAGATCCCTTTGAGGCTTTCATCATCTTCTCCATCCGTCATGAGATCAGACGGATAGACCTTCGCAAGCGAGATTACAGCCTCCTTGTTCCTGGTTTAAGAAACACCATCGCCCTGGACTTCCACTTCAATCAGAGTTTGCTCTACTGGACTGATGTTGTGGAGGATAAAATTTACAGAGGGAAGCTTTCAGAGAGTGGAGGTATACAGCTGTAACATAAACGCTGCTATATTCTTGGAGATTAACTGGTATTTAATCTCTGTGAATCCTTGTTGGTATCAGTATTAAAATATATACCACCTGGTACACTATGGAAAGTGAGTCATTGTTCATTAATTTTAATCACTTAAAAATTATATTAAAGAAATCAGTACAGGGACTGAATGGCCTGTTACTATACTTTAGGCATCTGGGTGTGTGTATGAATATGCAGTTAAACTGGAGTTTGATTAATTTGTACTCATTGTTTCATTTTTTGGGAGTGTGTGATAGACCTTGCTTTTAGTTTCTGACAAGAGGATGCAGTGACTCACTTTGTCATGCTTTTAGTTCCCTGGTATAACTCTTGCGTTTTTTTGAATACTCTGGGTCTCCGTAAAAAGCCGGCAGCAAGTGTGGATAATTGCAAACAGCTGGAATCATGTTTAATTTAATATTTAATAGAACACTCTGGGAGGCTTTGCTTCAATTAGTCAATTTGTTCTCCTTGAGATTTTGACATTTCCTGGGAAAAAGGGCGGAGATTCACATGGGTAACCCTGGGAGCTGCTTCCTCGTCCTGGGATGCGGGCTGTGATTTAAAGCCGTTACGAGGTAGAGGGCAGATGTTCAGATCCCAGCTGACTTTGTTTATCTAAGAGACAGCCGGTGCACTCCACAGGCGTGACTGGCATCGAGGTGGTGGTGCAGCACGGCCTGGCCACACCGGAAGGACTGGCCATCGACTGGATCGCTGGGAACCTCTACTGGGTCGACAGCAACCTGGACCAGATTGAGGTGGCCAAGCTGGACGGCGCCATGCGGGCTACGCTGATTGCTGGCGGCATGGAGCACCCCCGTGCTGTCGCCCTGGACCCTGCACACGGGTACCTTTCCACTTGCATCAATTGCTGACGCTCATGTGCGGAACCCCCTGCTGGCTGGGGCTGCACTCACCTATCAATCCACTTGGCAGCGGTTGCCTCTGCTAGTGGGGTGGAATATTCTTCTGAATTAAATGAAGGCTGTGCTTTTGTCTGTACTTAATTATTGGGCAGGTTCCGTTTATAGCCCTTCCTGTAAAGCCCTGGCTGTCAGCTTCCTGACATTTCTGAATGGACATTAAAAACAATTTAAAGATGTCCCTCATGAATGCTGTGGGCTAGATTCTTCTTTTTGTTTTGATAAATAGGATTACAAATTTTATTACAGTTAGAGTAGGATGAGTTTGATATATAGACAGAAATTCTGGAATAGGTTTATAATGCTAGTACAATTATGAAATATAATTGAATTATGATTTAATTCTGAGGGTTTACAGTGGCTAAATTCTTCAGCTGCACGTTGTGTCTTTAATGGGATTGCTTCAAGGGAAAGCTCACATTATTGACCTGGGGGTCTGATCATATGAATGCCACTATCGATGTCCACCAGGGGCCTTTCTCACCAAGCTGTTTGGCTTTGGCCTGTTCAGAAGCTGACACATGCTTACTGCTTTCACTTGGTGTGCAACAGGACGTGGGGCAGGAGTTAGAATAACTCCGGTACTAGCTCGGCGTTACCCATGGTGAGCGAGGGAGGCCAGTGCCGCTAAAGCTTATTTATTCATCTCAATGTCCCCAGGATCCCCCACTAACAGAGTGCACCCCATCGAATTTGCTAAAATCAAGGGTTCATGTAGTACACTGTTAGCTCTCCAGATTAATAGTATTTGCAAAGTTATTTGAGGTCGTAGTTGTTTTTTGTTCCTCTGCTGGATGATGGTATGTCTTTTCTGCAGAGGCTGAATTTTGAGATTCATTGGCGTGGTTATTCCTTCGTTAAATCCTTAACAGATCTGTGGGCTTCAGGTTGGGTACATCTTGGTAAATGGGACAAGTTTCTGTCCCCTAAATGGGAAAACTGTCCTGGACGTTTGCTGGCCCATCGGCCTATTTTCGTTAATTCGCTGAATATAACATTATCATGCTGCTAAATCGCATTGAAATGCCATTGGCTAAACTCTCTGGTGACCTGCTCTACCTATCCTTGAGTAAGAAAAAAAAATGTGATTTTGCACAGTGTTTCGAAAGGTCATTCAATGAACAAGACACCACCATATATCCTACATTAGAGTTTAAGTTATTTTAACTTAATATAGGCCTGTGTACTTGAGGTTTGATCCAAAGGATGGTGATTTTTTTTTTTTTTGGTTGTTCATTTTTCATTTCTCTGTCAACAGTTAAATGGCCATTTTGACTTGACCTATGTAAACCGTGAAGCTGTTGCATTAATCCATAATATCCTTTTGTTTATAGCATCCTGTTTTGGACAGACTGGGATTCCTCTTTCCCTCGCATTGAAGCAGCCTCGATGAGTGGGGAGGGACGCCATGTTGTCTTTAAAGACATGGAAATAGGGGCGTGGCCTAATGGATTAACACTGGATCATCTAGAGAAGAGAATCGTGTGGACAGATGCACGGTAAAGTGAAGAGCCATCTTTTTGCCGAGATTTACCCTGCCTCTTGATTGCATGAAAAGATCATACATGAAAATCATCGTTAGAGCAAGTTAGACTCAGGATAAAATTCAAGTTTGTTTTGTTAAGGTATCCATTGTTTTAAAGGCAGTGCTGAGTCATGGTCACATTCCGTACCAAAGTCTTTACCATTATTTTAGTACAATCTGTACAGATGCACAATTTTATCTGATGAACAGTTCATGAATTAAGTTAATTTGGTGAACTGACTGAGCCAGATGCTGAATTTTGTTCCTTGTATACCATGATTGAAACATGCAAACTGAGTTGCTGATCAGTGGCAAAATACAACAGATAATCTTAGATATGTTTGGGGGAGACACTGTAACTCTCTGGGAACTTTGAGAACATACCTGTGTTATGTACCATTTTCAGGACTTCATGGTTATAAGTTGTATCTACCTACAGTATTCGTCTTCCCAGCAGGTAGATACTGAGCCTTGAAGGCTGTGGTTTATTGTCCTAACAGGTCTGATGCCATATACTCTGCCCTCTACGATGGCAGCGGAGTCATTGAGATCCTGAGGGGCCACGAGTACCTGTCACATCCCTTTGCCGTCTCCCTCTTCGGGGGCTACGTGTACTGGACGGACTGGAGGACCAACACACTGGCTAAGGCCAACAAGTGGACGGGCAGCAACGTGACGGTGATCCAGAAGACCAGCGCCCAGCCCTTCGACCTGCAGATCTACCACCCGAGCCGCCAGCCGCAAGGTGAGCACCATCGTTGATGTGGAGTGGAGGTTACTTTGGGAACAGGAAGGAGATCTCGGGCCTCATAAATGCAAAATACATTATTAGCAAAATGAGCACAAACTAGGCATCGGCCCCGTAAGGTTACCAGGGCGCTAAAAATGGAAACAGATGCTGAGCCGAAAGTGATATTTTCAGAATAAATAGACTTTTCACAGCAGCTAAATCTCCTTCTTGCACTCAAGTCTTGTCTCTCTATCCTCCACAAATGAATGTTCCTCCAGGACCAGAAGGCAACACGAGCTGAACATCTGTTCTGGCCCGCGCCTCATGTTAGCCATTCGCAGATATCCCTTTACCCACAGGAAGAGTCCATGTCAGGACTGGCCACCCACATAGTGTATGATGTACTTGTACTTTGGGCCCCTGAAATTGCATCCCTTATCTGGCTGAAGCCTAGAGCAATGGCACTTGGACCATGATGATATCCTGTTAGCAAAGAAACATGAAATTCTCGCACGAACTGCCAGATGCATGACAGTTGTGTCAGATTGGGGGAAAAGGAAAATTGAAATCATTGAATTGGTTGTGTTCTGGAACTTACTCAAAGCAGCACTAAGGTGTGAATTAGCAAATGGATGTGGTTCACGTAACAGTTTATGGTCCCATGAATGCAAGTAGGGTCCTGAGCCTTGGCTTTGCTCAGCACTGTGACATAAATAACGTTGATGATGGCTCTCTAATACTCAAAGTTGTCAAAAACCTATTAGTAGTACTTAGTGAGATTCTTCAGTGAATAACTGAAAAAGTGGTCATGCGGAGAGCAAGGTGTCCCTGATGGAAAGTCTGTTCCTCTCTTCTGTCTCCGAAATCCAACAGATTATTTCATCTTTATCCCATCAGGCCTTTTTCCTGGCTCATGCTAACAAGAATTAGCCTATAATCGGGGGCTGTAAAGTTGACATAGTCACAGCTTACCAATGAGCATAGACTGACAAGATTTAAGCCACCAATCAGCTATGAGGAAGAGTAGCATATCCTTACTTATTTGATAAGCCCATTGGTACGAATGTAAAATAAGAGAAGCTCTTGACAGGCTGATGCAATTTAGTTGACGTTTACAGCAACTATGGGGGCATCCAGTGGTTGAAGTTCCTCATTTATTTCGTCTTGATGGCTTCTCGTTCTTCATTAAAACAAACAGATCTACCTGTAGGCCTCCTGCTCACTAGCACAATGGCAGGCAACAATTAATGAAGAGAGCGGAAGCACTGGTGTAAGAGTGCTGAGTGACTGTGTTTGGACAGATGTGTGTTTGTTCACAATTTGCCTTGTTTGACAGATTAGTTCAATGCAAAGGTCATTAACGTCTGCAGAGCTGCATAATGCAACATATTTACATTGGAACACGGCTTTTAATTGGTGCAAAAGGCCGTTTTATCTGTTAATTTAAAACAGTGAATAATTTCATGTTACTAAAGAATAACATTCATGAGCTTCTAATTGCCTTTATTAGTTCAGTTTACCAGTTATTAATTGCTGGCTTGTATTTGCAATATTTAATGAATAAATACATTGTATCATTCTTTGATCGTGATCCAGTTAGGTATTCCCAGTGGATACCAGCTGTCAAAATTATGCAGTATTTATTACCTTGTTTTGTTTTACATTATTAAATTACTATCAGCTCTATAAGGTTATATAAAAGTGAGTTACTGCAGGTAAAAGTCCACAGTAGGACTAATAGTCTTGAAGGACTTCAAAGGCCTGCCATTTCTTGCCTTTACAATGCAATATAATGTCAGGAAATATGGCTTTTCCTGTCAAAGTACAATAAAAAAAGGACTGAAAATGCATAATGAAATACGGTGCCCTTTGCTGCATTGCGTTTACTTTGGCCTGCTCATATGGATCATGCTTATTTATTTATATTTATTATTTTTTCTTTGTCTTACTTTCAAAACATTTGCTCTGGTTTTCTGAGGTTTCCAGTTCAGGTAAATCAGTATAGCTGAGGAACAAAGCCGGAAAGTTCCATTTTTTTTTCTTCTTCTCGTATCCTGTTACATAGACAGCGGGCTTATAAATAGGCAGCAGGGTCCATGATATACGAGGATGTGGTGCTTAGCGGTATACTAACCGGATCCAGGTCTACTAAGCTCAGGCTACGCATCTCTGCGAACGGCGTGACAAATGCTCAAAATGCATTCACAAATCTCCTTTTAATATGTCGCTGCTGTATCGAACCTCTATCCCCCTTTCAGATGTTTCTGCCCATTCACACGCATTAGTGAGCTCATTTCCTTTATATCACTTCAGATACCCAGAAGATTGAGGCATGGAGAGCTTCCAATATTATAGCAGTTAATTAACAGCCGCCCCCTCCTTAAAGAGCTTTGAGACCACTGTGCACAGGATAAGTGCAGGGAAATTAAGCTGCCGCACTAAAGGATCCAATAAGTATGTCTAGTCCAGCCTAAAGACCCTTTTGGGGAAAAGACTAGCAACCAGAGTCCAAAATACCAACAACAGCCAGTCAAGGAGAATTAAGACATCTCTGAGACTTCTGGGTCCATTCTCTGACCTACTGCAGACATTAATTAGGCATAACTGATTGTTTATACAAAGTTTGTAGTCACTGCACTCTGAATTAACAATTAATATTCCTTATACCATGGCACTGTCAAATTGTCGAATCTGAAGGGTGCTGGTTAATTTTCTGTAACAGCACATGTAGTCCCAGCCAGGGGAATCACAGTAGTAAATCAATGCGTAATCGTAACCTTTAATTCTAAGTAACGTTACTTAACAGAAACTCTAAAAGCAAAGAAATTGCTACAGATCACTTAGTCTACAACGGTGCTTCTGGCTAAGGAGACCTGTGGTCAGTGATTAAATACCAAAATGATCTAATACACTTGAAGTCCAGTTATACTTTATATCTCAGTTTAACCTGCCTAAGCAAGATGGTACTCAAGTCCTGTTTTAATAATAGGCAAATAAGATGGGTTTTACCCATAATGCAGCTGAATACCAGGAAGTGCATGAAGCTGAATTAATATAACAATGGCTTGTTATTCGTAGCATGTTGAAAAACTTATAATGCATGACTTGGATTGAATTTCCCGCTTATATCACAGTTACTACACATTTGACTTACCCGTTTATAAAACTAGTTTTTGAGCTAAGCAGTACATGGTGGCTTGGGTGCTATATAATCAAAATGTTCAACAGCAGTAAACTTGGACGATATCCAGTTTTTCATACCGCCCAGACATAATTCTGCGGTATATGATATTTCGACTGTATTTTTTAAAAGAGCAGTGCTCTACTGGTATTCTGAAATCTTGCCAATAATATTCGCTGAGCCCCAAGGAAGAGTTTCGCTGAAAGGAAATATCGGTCAAGCCTAAATAGTAGTTCTACTACATTTTGATTTGTAAACGTGAAAGTGTCTTCAAGTACGCACACGTAAGCCAAATCTGTGGTTACCATGGTATAAGAGGGTTAAAACATTCCAAGCTGTGTATTATACGTTTTGTAGCACTCCACAGAGGCTACTGCAGAGGTTCTCCGCTTCCGCAGCCGTGCGTTTAGAAACGTAGCCTATAATAATCTTTCTGTACACTACATCATACTACGTACTCTGCATTTAAATAAAAGAAAATAATTAATTGTAATGGTTACCTGGGTAGTTATTGCGTGTATATATTTAAATAATGAGGTATTGGCAGTCTCCAGCTTATAAGCAAGATTCGTTCCCTAAGTCTGTCTTTAAGCTGAATGTGTCGGTAAGTCGGAAAAATAATTATGCAGTACATAATAATAGTAATTATACAATAATAATAAAAGTAACTTTATACGGTACTGTGCTATACCTCGGACCAACAAGCCGCTGAAGCCGCAGAATGTTTTCACGAGTGCCACAAAGTAGTGCCTGTGTTCATTATCACACACCATTGTATTTAACCGAGATGTTTAATATAATAGGCTTTATGGCAGTACATCAGTACGAGTTGTCCATAAGTCGGATGTTCTTAACCTGGGGACTGCCTGTACACGTGATGTGTTTATATACATGAATGTGCAATATGCAGGAACATGCATTTGTTATGAACTCCTGGTGTGCTTATCAGGTCTCTCTTGTAATTCTGACTGTGACCACTTAGGGGAGCATGTTTAAAGTGTGTGATTAGTTAGGGAAGCAGTATGAAAGAGAGAGAAAGTGTGGAAGACTGGCTTGTTTTCATAGAATGTTATTAGACGGGACAAACTGCTTTAAGTTTGTTCTTCTGTGTGTTGCATTAAAGGGCTTCCAGCTCCTTTGTCTGAAGGAGGGGGAGGTAATGGATTCACCCACTCAGTGTACCAGTAGCTTTCTGCTTCCAGCCAGTAAAGGAACACTTGTATATGGATCGGTGAACCCATCCCTTGTTCCCCGTCTTCTTGTGCCTCCTCAGACTTGTTTGGTGGATGTAATGATCCATATGGTGTTTCTTTTTGGCCTGTATTGAGTGTAAGTTTGGGGACTGAGCTTCATATTGTGTGGTCTGTATGTAGGACATAGGAGCCCACTCTTCTGTATGGATAGATTTGGGCTCAGTCTGACTTGGCTGTTTGTGTGCTGTTATTCTCTTCCTGTAAGGGCTTCATCATTTGACCATTGTTTTTTTTTTTTTTTCCTCCACTTATATGTGTTCAGTACCAATGTGCAGGGTTAGCAATTCATTCTCACCCTTTGAGCGTCAGTGGTGTTTGGTCTAAATAATTTGTTCGCGTGAATCCAGCACTTAGCACATCTCCTTTTGTTTTTCCTCTTGCTGCGCTCTAGGCCTTAGATCAGGCCTGGGTGTCATGCATTACTCTTATTTTTCCTTGTTCGTCCTTTTATCTTTTATTGGTAGTAGAACTGCGGTTAAAATAAACTTTCAGTGAGGTTTCGTGACTCACCCGGGCCTCTTGTGGGTATATAAAAGGTACCATTATGTGAGAAGAAAAGCTTTTCACGCTGCCAGGAGTCATGTGTGCCTGTCACAGACTGCTCATCTCCTACACTCTTTACTAAGATGCAAATAACACAGGCTGTTGCCATCTGAAAGCCCTTAACAAGCCCTAAAATACATGACTGCGATCGTACACTTATCGGGGAATAAGCATATCATTATCATAAACAGATTTATTGTGAAAGAATATATTTTTATTGCAGTATTTCCTTGTTTCTGTTTACATGACTTAATCAGCATGGTGACGTGGTCTTGCACTTGGAGAGGGCTGCACATTGTCACGTTGTGCTACGCTGTTGCTCACATAGATTTGTTTTCATTCCTCCAGCTGAGCCCAATTTTCCTTATGGGCCGACCTTGTAGATAATTAATTAATTGGGATTGGGATATCCCATAATATACCTAAATGAACACTAAAGGAAAAGAAAATTGCTAATGGCGAATAACCGCTAAGCTGTTTCTCTACCATATAAGGCAATAAAAAAGGACTGAAAAGTACAAAACTGCACAAAAAGAACAGCGACAGACTCGATCACCAGCCGTTTCTCTCATCGCCGAAGGGTTTCACTGTAACGTTGAACCTGCTTCTCTTGTGTTAGTCACCATGTTCATTTCGAGTTGAAAGCATTCTTCTTGGTAAGTTGTGGTACTCTCTGTGGTATTGGATGGCATGTGGCTATAAACTCGTTAACGAGCCCGATCCTAGCACACTCGTTAAGGCTAACAGGAGTGTCGCTTCATAAATGGCCAAACCGATGACCCTGCTTGGAATCGAAAGGTACACCTGTAAAACCTCGATCCTCACCCTTACAGTACATTTTCCTTTTATTCCTGCTCTCTCACATACGAGGAAGGCCTAGATGGGGATTTTCTTTGGTCCTGAACAGACTCCCTGTGACTTGTTCGACCTTGAGTTTAGCGAGCTACCTTTTTTATTTAGTTCAGGTATCACAGGAACAGCGGTGTATGATTATGCGTTTGATCTCCTGAAAATCTTGCCTGTTCCTTCCTAATTCTTGGCCAGTCCTCAGGGGATAGGGAGTCCCACAGGGTGGAACAGAATGTGGGAGTATAAATAAATCGGTAGGGCAGCCGGGGGGAGTGAATTTCGAGAACCTGGAAGCGTCGCAGGAACAGATCTCACTCTGCCAAAACTGACAACCCCTCTCAGGTGCATCAGGGCAATTTAAAACCACATCTTAGAACTGTGGTCGTGTGATTGATCTAATGAAAAACAAATACACCAGATTAAAAGAAAAAATATAGATATGTATATAGAAATCAAATCACAAGTGCATTGATATATGTATTTCGGGCTGCTCAAGTTACTCAAATGTGCCTTTTTCCTGTGCTTATGTTTTTATTACCCCTAAGACAAAGTAGTCTCTGACCTCAAAAAATGTGCCGTGGGGGATTCGAGTTGCTTACATGGCTGTAACAATATCCTTCTTCACAGTATCTGGGTAAGTCTATGCGGTGAGGACACAACGTCATCAGGTTTGCGAGCCCATAGCTCTCAGTGCCTGACGCTATTTTCCTTCCCTCACCCGCTTGGCCCTATTTATCTTTATAAAGCCTTGTGTTTCCTCCTTTCTTTTCCTTTCAAAAATAATAGGTAAATAGGTTCTTTCATTCCCTTCCTAGAAGAAGCAAAAGGCTTCGTCGTGGGAGGAAAATGATTTGCTGGACCCCTGGCATGCAGTCCGACTTTTTCCCTTTATACTGTCGCTACACATGCAGGACTCCTTAATGCAGTGAAACCACTTTTCACCTCCGATGAGCTCACACACCCTGCTTGCGCTTAACGGCTTAATAATCGAGGTGTGTTTGGTGTGACACCGTCGGGGGCTTCTGTCTCCTCCAGTGGCGAACCCGTGCAAGGCCAACAACGGGAGGGGCCCCTGCTCCCACATATGCCTCATTAGCTACGACCGCACAGTGGCCTGCGCCTGCCCCCACCTCATGAAGCTCTCGTCCAACAACCGCTCGTGCTTCGGTGAGTCCACCCCGAACTGTCCCCCCCCCCCATGTGCAGCCATGAAAGTGATTTGCTGCTCCAAATGACGAGGACACCTGACAGTCGACGGATTGGCAGGTAATACGACAGACGATGTACAAGTAGCAGTGGGAGATTTGGGAGAAAACAATTAAAGGCTATATGAAACGAACATTCAAGCAAAACAGCAAGCATTTATATTCATTTGAAAGTGCACAGCTATCTTAATGTTCCAAAGTGTGGTCATTTATATGAACTCTGAAAAGAGTGAGTCAGCATCTCCGATTCTGGGGAAGCTCATTCTCACAGCACTGGAGCGGGTGCTGAAAAGACTTGATTAAGGCAGTCTGGGGATAATGAGTCACTAGTGCCTTACATGTGTCTGTCGTCTGAAGGCAGAGTGTCAATCTGTCAGTGAATTTGAAATTGGCAGCAGTAATTATTGAGTTCACTCTGCAACATGGTCTGAATGCAGGGGTGGCCAGAGTCTGCTGGTGAAAGGATACAGGAAGAAGTTATTTTTTCCATTTTTTGTGAGAAGTTTCTGGTAGGAAAAATGGGAGTTTCTGCTTTTTAATCAGATGAGTCCAGCTTATAGACACAGTCCAGGTCCCCTCATTTCTGAGGAGAAGAAAGTTGACAGATGCCTTGATACAGTAGACTTAAATAGATTAGCCTTTTGCATTTGACCTTGTCTCTCTAATGGTGGTACTTTGAATTTAAATCGGCAATTCCTGTGTTGACACTGAGTGTCTAATATCATGCCTTCCCCTCTTCCTGAACTCCTGCATGCTCGCTGTAGCCCTTTCCTATGCTGTCAGTAACGAGGCTGATGGAGGCATCTCGTTTTTAACTTCCTAAACGTACATATTTCTCTTTTTGGCTAGGGGTGTGTTTGAAAAACGCTCCTGTATGAGCCGAAAGTAGCTGCTAGCACTCTACTGAATCCCAAACAGGCTGGGGCACCAAACTCTCATTTGCCATTGGCTTCGTGAAGGTTATGATCACTTCTCTAGTGCGCTCTACCAGCTGCTCATTCTTAACGAGTTGCGCGTAACGTGCTAATAAACCCAACCCTCCTACTGAGCAAACACAAACACTTTTGTTAAGCATTCTAGCCCTCAGAACCACTGTTTATGCCTTTAATTGGGATTTGAGATTTGGCGTCCTTTATTTGGACTTAGTGTAGCTTAGTCGTCTGTGTTTTTGCAGGGAGTCCCGTTCATAGTGCAGAGGATTTCCTTAGTGCTGCCCTAAACTCCTCCAACCTTAAAAGTCTTTAAGACTTTCTGTGATGTATTTTGGTTCCATGTCACCTAGAATTTGTCGTCTTTGTTCCCACCTGATCTTTTTTTTCAGTCACTCCTACCTTCTCCTCTATCACAATTGCCAGACATTCGTTATGTCCCTCGGATGATTCAGGCATTGCACTCTCTCTCTCTCTCTCTCTCTCTCTCTCTCCCCCTCCCCCTCCCTACAGCTCTGAAGAGGTTCCTCTTGTATGCCAGAAGGTCCGAAATCCGGGGTGTGGATGTGGATAATCCATACCTGAACATCATCACTGCCCTGACGGTGCCCGACATAGATGATGTCACAGCAGTGGATTACGACGCGACAGATGAGCGAATCTACTGGGCCGACGTGAAGACGCAGACCATAAAGCGTGCTTTCATTAACGGCACTGGTTTGGAGACGGTTGTGTCAGGAGGTATTGCACCAACACCGCTCCTATGCGTCTCACTCCTGCTTTTTACATGCCTCTGTGGGGCCGTGTCTCTGAGCCGTGAGGTGCCTGATCACATCTGCGGTCTTCCGGGCTGCCGGTATGCCTGCTGTACGTGTTTTCAGATTGTTCGAGAAACCGCTCCAAATGGAGTCCCTTTGCAGAGTTAGGGATTAAAGCCAGATCTCTTGGGGTATCCATCTTTAATCGGAAAGTTTCCAGTCCGGCTCCCAGCATCCCTGCGGGCGGCCCGGGAATTTATACCCCAGGCAACAGGATCCGACTTCTCCTCTAACGCAGATAGCCAAGAAGAGATTTTTATACATTTTTGAATAAGTCTCTGAACACCTGTTTGGGCTTATAGATTTAGGCTGGTTTGAAATATTGAAACATGCCCAAGGTGAATAATACAGAATATCTACAAAAATAATGTGATGCCCTTGTTGATAGCCTGCAGTGAGTAACCTTTTAACCTATCAGGAAAGACATGTGTGCCTAGCAAACAACTGACCTTGGCAGAACAGACAGCTTCTGAGTGCACTTGAGTGAACCTGATTGTGGATCTTTGACAACTTGGTTGACCTAGACTGTGAATGTAAAAAACTAAAAATGTCAAAAGTCTTGTATTTTATTTGGTTACTTCTGGTTAGGATTAGGGCTGGGTAGGGGTTAAGGTTGCTATTGTTGGGATTAGGGTTTTGCCCATAGTAATGAATGGCCGGTCACCACAGTGATATGAATACAAGTGTGTGTGTTCCTTTCTCCCATCGGTTAAACCTCCAGATATTGTAAATGTTCGTGGGCTGGCTTTGGATTGGCTGTCAAGAAACATGTACTGGATGAGCTCGGAGAATGACGAATCGCAAATTAACGTGGCCCGCTTCGACGGCTCACTAAAAACCTCCATCATCCACGGGATCGACAGGCCGAAGTGTCTCGTAGTTCACCCATCAAAGGGGTAAGATAACTAATCAACGCCTTTCAAGAAAATCTAACTGAGCAGTCGTATCCAAATGTACAATAGAATTGCATCCTTAGTTTTCTAATAGCAAACGAAGAAAATTAAGAGTTGCTTAATGCTCGTGTAAGGAAGTCACACAGTTTTCATGTAGAAATGGGCTTTTCCAAGTATAAAAACTTGCTTATATTCCTGTTGCGCAGTTCTAATAAGTAGCAGTGTATAGATTACGGTTTGTGTGCATTTCTGTTGGACTGCTGTTTCTCAGCAGAGCAGGAACTATCGAATGGTAGTGTTGGCTCTTTTCTGCTACCCCAGCATTTACTGCACTACTGTCCCCCAAGTGACCTATAGCGTGTGATTTATGTTTCCACCATAAAACAGAATGTCAGAGTCTAGATTTTATATACATTTCAGTGTGTTTCATTACATTTTCCCAGAAAAATCTACTGGACGGATGGCAACACAGTAAACCTGGCGAACATGGATGGCAGCAATAGCAAGATCCTTCACCAAAACCAGAGGGAGCCTGCTGGTGAGTTTCAACATTTGGTGTTCTTGGAGCCATTCTTGTCAGCAGCTTTTATCGGCCTGGGGTTAAGCCAGCTAAACCGGCCCTGCTCCTCGTATCCCAACCAGCATCCATGTGAACCCAATGTTTGGTACTAAGGGGCCCAAAGTGTGCCAAGAAAATTCCCCCAACACCATTATTACACCATCACCCTGAATTGTTGTTTCAAGGCAGGATGGATCCATGCTGCTTTGTTGTTTACACCACATTCCCTATAGTCTGAATGTTGCAGTAGAAATATAGACTCATCTGACCAGGCAATGTTTTTCCAGTCTTCCACTGTCCAGTTTTAGTGAACCTGTACCCACTGTTGCCTCAGTTTCCTGGTCTTAGCTGACAGGAGTGGCACCCGGTGTGGTCTTCTGCTTTTGTAGCCCACCTGATTATAGGTCCATCTTGTCCGTTCAGAGATACTCTTCTACACACCTTGGTTGTAACGAGTGATTATTTGACTTTCTATCAGCTTGAACCAGTCTGGCCATTATCTGACCTTTGCCTTCAACAAGGCATTTTCAATGAACCGCCTCTCACTGGATGTTTTTTCTGTTTTGGCCCATTCTCAGTAAATCCCAGTGATGGCTGTGTGTGAAAATCCCAGTAGATCAGCAGTTTCTGAAATACTCATACTAGCCCATCTGGCGCCAACAACCATGCCACCTTCAAATTCACTTAAATCACTTTTCTTCTCCATTCTGGTGTTTGATGTGAACATCAACTGAAGCTCCTGACCTGTTTCTGCGTGATTTTATACATTGTACTGCTCAAATATGATTGGCTGATGAGATATTTGCTTCAATGAGCAGTTGAAAAGGTGTACCTAAGAAAGTGGCCAGTCGGTGTATACACAGGTGAGAGTGAAGCTTGGGGTTTGAGCACCGGGCCAGCCATTCATCCAGTGCCCTTAGAGCATTTTTCAGGGGTTAGGGGCCTTGTTCAAGGGTTCAACGGAGATCTGGCTCCTCTGCCGATAATGGGATTTGAACCAGTGCCCTTCTGATCACAGGCACACATTGACCTGTTGCATTGAGAGGTACCATTACACAGACACGTGTGACTGTATTTCAAAGGTCATCAGCTATGTTAGACTACCGGACCTTCTTTCAGCGAGACACGCTTAAGAATCATTATCTATGTCTTTTCAAAAGGTTTCTGTTCAAATGTTCAAACAATATTTAATTTATTCCGACACTTTTATTTTTGGCCCAAAGTCAAACCTTCAGTTTCTCAGGTATATTGACCCTGGTATGTTCCCAGCCCTGTATTTATACCATAAATCATCTTGACGCGCCTTACAGAACCTTAAGAAAAAGTGCTTATAACACCTTCAATTATAAGAGCACGTAGCTTTGGGATGGGTCTACATGAATTGTTTGTTTTGAAGCCTCCACAGTCTGTTTTACGAATTGTATTCACTGGGGTGAGGGTAACCTGGTTCACTGCCACAGACCGCTATCCTTCCTGGGTTCAATAATGACAGACTTGACTAGAATGATTCTCTTTCTTACAAACTGCCCAGTGTAAGGTAGTGCTCACCACTAGGGTTGAGGGTTTGAGTCCCACCCCAGCTGTATGTGGGCTTTCGCCTGTCCAAGGTGTCCGCATGCTCTAACCTGCTTGGCTTAGGTACCAGACAGGGATGGATTTGCTGTTTCTGGGGCCCCACACCCCTGTCCCTGCTGCGGGCTTGGGGGCTTCCGTGGACCTGGACTGGGCAGATGGTGGAATGATGGATACATTTCCATTTAGTAATTTATTTTAAAATTTAACAAATACTAGCAGAGACCAGAATGCTTATGGAAACACCTAGTCAGATAAGTCAGTTATAACAAGGCTCCTTTATCTGAATGCAAAAATAGATTTTAAATTAAACTTTCATTATTATGTTTGCATCTTGATAAGTGTGCAAAGTCAATAATGTAGTCCAATAACAATTATAGTTATTAATGAGATTAAATGAATAATTAATGCTAAGATGCACTTCACTTTTTTATTTGTCTTTTAATTATCTCAAATAACAATAAATAAGTCATGCAATCAATAAAAAGAATATAGGTAAAGTATTACATTCCAGCTGCCGGAGTTGGACCAGAAAACTTTATACCACGTATCTGATTTCTTAACCGGTAAATTACTCATTATAAACAATACAATAAAACTGTATATCTTATGAGAGTAATGAGAGTAATAATCTAGCCAGTGATTTTGGAATTAGGGAGCTGAAATTTATTTAGGGTTGAATTGAAGGCGAGATAGACAAGGTGACCATGGGTAGAGATATGAAGATGTTTCCTTGTGGTTGTTTATAAGATCAGAGTGAAGACCGTCAGGCAGTCAGGATGGTGTTAACAAACTCATTACTAGCTTGTAGTCATTGGCTTTTGAGATAGGCTTCTAATAACCATCTAATCCGACCCTCTGCTTGACCAGGCTTGTCGATTGACTACGCTGCCAACAAACTCTACTGGATCAGCTCTGGCAACAACACCATCAACAGGTGCAACCTGGACGGCAGTAGCCTGGAGGTGCTGGAGCCAGTGAAGAAGCAGCTGGTGAAAGGCACTGCCCTTGCCATCATGGGTGAGTGGCCTGTCAGCTTGCATCACACGTTAGCCATCGATTATGAGCTCAGGGGAACATGGGCACGCATGAAGATGTTTGGCTAGCGCTCTGATGGTCACATTGACATTACCCCCGGCTACATGTGAAATGGTGCCGTCAGGGTGTAACACAATTAAGATCATTGGCGGCCCATTTGGCCCCATCATTAATATCAAACCATTCAGTTCATTAGAGGATTGTTGTCTTTAAAATGTTGTGGTTAGCATAATGACATGTTTTATCTTGGTGATGATGATAGACCTTCTCTCTCTGGATATGAAAAACCGGCTGTTATACTTTTACTCATTTCCCGCATGGGGAATATTTGTGGTTTTGGTACCTGTCTATAGTCACAGACACTAATTTCATCAATGCGTTAACTCAAGAAGTATTCTATGGATCATTTTCAAACTACACAGACACATTATATGGGTGAACTGGATCAGATTTTGAGACAGATTTCACCAAAATTCAAGGAGCACTGCACAGTGGCAGCAAAGGCAAGGGTGACGGCAAAAGACCTTGACCTTGTAAACATGTGAACTCAGAAAGTGTTTGATGGATCTTAGCACTTCATAAAAATATTATATGGATAAATATCTATTCCTGATTTATTCATGAGACTCATGAGCTTGTGAATACAGTAGCTCTAAATGTGTTTAATGGATCTATTGTATAGGTGGTGATGTGGGACCTATTTCATTTTGAGACGAATCGCACAAAATTTGAAGCAGTGTCACTTAGTGGTGGCACATGAATGCACAGCCATAGATTCAGATCAGTTGAACTTGATTACATTGTAACAAGTCACACAAATTTGGGATTTTAATAAGTATTTAAATAAAGAGTGTGCTTCCTGGTACTATGTGGAGTGTAATGCTTACAGGTTGCTAGTAATACTAAGGCCATTTCTAGTGTTGTTGGCCATCCACCTGGTGCTTCCTTTTACTGTAAGGAGTGTATCTCTTATGATTCGCCAGTGCTTGCTGGGGCCATTTGTAATGCTGATGAGATCGTCCACAAGGTGCTTCCTGGGACTTTGAGGAGTGTAAGGCTTATTCTGTAATTGTGTACAGTTGTGCCCAGTGGTTCTCCATGGGCTGATTCAGGCAATTTGTCAGTTCCTGTCTCTCACCATACATTCCCATTCAGAATTATGGGCACCCCTCAATTATAAGTGCAGAATGTAGAATATCTTCAGAAGTAAATGCAATTGAACCAATTTTATATAATCAAAATATTTAATAAAGTGACGAAAGTTGATCAACAACAAAAAAGCTGTCATATAGTGAAACAAAAAGCAGACATGTAATGTATTTGGACACTATTATTGGCACCCTTCACTAATATTTGGTTGTAGAACCTTTGGCAACAATGACCTCTAAACATTTCTTGTAGCCATCTATAAGCTTCTTACATCTATCTGCTAGTAGTTTCTGTTACTCTTCCTATATATTCAAGCTCTTTTAATTTTGCATGAGACCTTTTTGCAGTGGCAGATTTCAGCTTTCTGCAGTGGTTTTCATTGGGAATTAGGTCAGGACTCATCACTGGCCAGTTTAAACCAGTCGATCTTTTCATTTTCCACCATTTTCACTGTTGGATGTGTGCCTTGGGTCGTTGTCCTGCTGAAAGACCCAAGACTTTAGCCTCAAACCTAGTTTTGGACACTGGATAATACATTTTACTCTAAAATGCTTTGGTAATCTTCTGATTTCATTGTTCCTTTGGTACATTCAGTGCCTCCAGTTCCAGAGGCAGCAAAGCAGCCCCACAACATGATAGAACCCCCACCACATTTTACTCTTGATATGGCGTTCTTTCCCTTATGGCCTTCATTCCTCTGCCTATAAACAAACTACTGCAAAGGGCTCTACTTTGGTTTCATCTGTAAATAGAACATTATCCCACAAAGGATATAGCTTATCTAAGAACATTTTTGCAAAGATGAGTCTTGGCTTTTTGTGCTGTTTTTATATAGTGGTGTCCTCCTTAGCCTTCGCCCATGGAGTCCTTCTTGGTTTAGTGTGTGACATATGGTACAGGCATTAACCACCACTCCAGATTGCTCCAGGTCAGCTTGAAGCTTTTTAGATGTCTTGTGTGGTGTTTTTTGTTCCACAATCCACACCAACATTCTCAGACATCTCTCGTTGAGTTTTTTCTTAGCTCCACATCCTGAAAGTCTCTTAATAGTTTTATAAAAGTGAAACTTCTTGATGATGTTACAAACTACTAAAACAGGGATTTCAAGTTCTTTGAAGCCATGCAGTGTTTTCACGAGCGCCACAAAGTAGTGTGCGCGTTAATTATTACGAATCATTGTATTTAACTCAAATGTTTAATATAATAGGCTTTATTGTAGTATGTTCGTAAGTATGAGCTGCCCGTAGGTTCTTAACCCATGGACTGCCTGTAATGGGGAAGTTGGAGTAAATTGGGAGAGTAATGGGGATCGGTGCTTCAGACCTGGTTGAATATATTCACAAGTCAGAAGCAGTTTTCGTGATTTTTCACCCACCCTACCTTTCCTCTCTGAACTGTTCATATAACTTGATTTTAATCTGAAATGATTTGTCAGTCAACAAATTCATTTTGAACCATTAACCTGGAGACTTAATTTTTCTGCTTGGCAAAAATCATGCATATCAACAGGCCTGTAGGCCATACTGGTAGAAATTGGGGAGCTTTTCTAAAAACACATTAAAGGTGGGGGCGCCGTTGTGATGGTACTTGAGACAGCCAGCTTCACTTCTTGGTGTTTGATAACACAAAGTGGAGAGAGATTACGTATGGAGAGAAGAAAGAAGATGACAAAAAGGATATATAGATCAGAGAAGCATATGGAGGCTGATAACGAGGCCTGTCATATCTGAAAGATCTCCATTGTGACACCCACCGTATGGTTTTACAATTACTTTTGATGTCCGATGTTTCTAATATAATATTCAGTTGTGAATTTGCATAGCTAAAGTGACAGCATGAGGCACCTGATGGTGCTGTAGGAGTGAGACTGCTGCAGTGGGGACCTACCATATGTGAAGATTCCTCCTTTACAACATCAATGCTAACTGTCCATCCATTTTTGGTCACCGTGTGTCCTTTTCAGGGCCGCGGGGGGTCCAGAGCCTATCCTGGAGGCAGAACTCAATGGCATCTGGAATATTTTCCACAAATGTTATTTTCTATGTACAGCGGATCAGCAAGTTCTGGGTGACTGTGAGAAAATATGTTTTACACATCTTCATATGTTATGATAAAGTGCATTTTATTTTGTACAAAACACAATAGCGTGATTGTAACTTTCAAATTTGTCACCTGTGTCTGAATGCTTGAATGGTTTTAGTTCTGTGTGGTGTTTGCTGTCACAGCAGTCTGTTAAAAAAAAAATATAGAAAATGCTGCCTGACTTAATATCACAATAAAATAAATTTCCAGTGCAGATGCAACAACTGGTAGAAACATTTGATCATTAAAAACTACTGGTAGGATGTAATGTGTTTATTCTGAATTTGTATGAGCAGTGACATGCCGCCTTATTACACTGCTCAAAAAAATTAAAGGAACACTTTTTAATCAGAGTATAGCATCAAGTCAGTTAAACTTCTGGGATATTG
>JAAGVU020000035.1:2979028-2998899 GCA_011763525.2 Mormyrus iriodes
CAGGGGCCCCCAGCTTACGGCTAGCAGCATTGGGCTGCTATAGAGGCCGTCACAGGGGCCCCCAGCTTACGGCTAGCAGCATTGGGCTGCTATAGAGGCCGTCACAGGGGCCCCCAGCTTACGGCTAGCAGCATTGGGCTGCTATAGAGGCCGTCACAGGGGCCCCCAGCTTACGGCTAGCTTTGGAGTCTGCTGTAGAGGCCGTCACAGGGCTACCCATTCTCAAAGCTGCTTCCTCTCTGTTCTCCTGCCATGCATATATGCAGCAGGAAAGCATTCCATGCCCCCCACCCCCCCCCCACCAATACCATGGGACCCAGAACCCTAAGATGCAGGTGCCTCCTGGTATCTTCTGGTTCATGAATGAAAAATCGTAAAAAAGCCAGGATCGTTGTGATGTATGAGGAGGACTCTCTCTGTCTGTAATTAATCTAGCTATTAATCATCTGATGGATACACTTAATTTTAGGATAATCACTAATGTGGCTGTTATCATTCGTTCATCCTTTCAATAAAATAGCCCTTTGCTCTACTACACAGTAAAACTGATGCGGCGTGCATAAAATAAGCTTAGTTGGCTCGCTGAGTTTACATATTTTCTGGGAGTAAATTTGAGGTGTGTTATTGTCAGTGCTCATTATTTATCAAACAACTGGCAAGTTGAATGATTAAACTTTATCCAGGTGGCCCATCATTCATTTGTTTTTACATTTAATTCATCATCTTCACTCTTGTTCTCTTTAACAAGAACTGCTCTCCCCACAGCTCTTAAAAGTTCTGTTTATGCGTGACGATTGTGGGGTGATGAATCCCTGATATTGCTATTCCAGTTTTGGTGAAATTATGGAACAATGCTTCTCTCTTTCAGGTGGGAAGCTGTGGTGGGCAGATGACGGTCTGGCCCAGCTGGGCATCGTCACCAAGAGGGATGGCCGGAACATGCTGGTGCTGCGGAACAAGACCAATGGTGTGGTGCACATGAAGGTCTACGACAGGGAGGGCCAGAGAGGTACATCTGGAGGAGCCGCAATGCTGGTCAACCCATTAGGCATCATAGGCGGCCATCTAAGGCGCCATCTACTGACGGGGTGCTGATTGAGTCAGCCTATTTCGCTTTGTCTCGGAGTAGGGGTTCTGGCGGTGAAGCTTTCCTGGGGCCCCACATGGGCTTACACCGTCACTAACTGGCAGGCTACTGTAATCCTGAGATCGATTGGGCGTTTTGTCATTGGGAACACGGTTAGCTCACAGGTGTCAGTTTAGATATTTATATGTCGAGTGATGCTGTACTGGTTATGGGACAATGCCAGAGGTCAGAGCTTAACTGTATGTCTGACTAATTTAACAATTTGGAGTTTGACAGGCAAGAGAAATTTGTACTCTGGAACCTGGACCCAACCATGTTTTAATCCTTAAAATACCATATTGAGGTTTAAACTAGGCACAGAGTCCATTGTGTGAGTTATTGTCAGAACCATCTGTATTAATGGCAGGTCCATTAACAGTGTTACTGCAGATCACCTGAGCATTCCATTAGTATAAAAAATGGCAATTAAGGAGTCCTTAAGGTAAATCTTTTCAGTAGACGCTCGAAATTCCTTGCACCAATTAGATTTTCCATTTGTCTCTTTGACACAAATCGCATGGGAGTGTGGTCTTATAACTTCTCTCTGAAGGTGTAGGTGATATGGTGCACAAGAAATAAAGGTTTGCACCCCCTCCCCTCCCAGCCAGACTCATCTGCAAGTGGACAAGTGCATCCTGGGAAATAACAGAACTAATTACTAATTAAGTCATGTTATGGTATCGGGTAACTGGCAGGTTTGGGATATAATTGGTCATCCTGAAGGCATGTAGCATGATGGTATTCTGGCATGTAATATCGCCACAGCTTGGGTGTGATGTCATAACGGATCTTGTGATGAGTGTCAGCTCTTTCCTTCTATTTATGTGATGAATTATGCTCAGGCAATATAAAGAATTCTTATTATACATTTTCCGTGTTTTTAATGAACTGTTTTTTTTTCTCTCTCATTCATTTTCCTTAAATCTGTACTTAATTAGGAGATTGTGTTTTTAGAATTCACCAGTATTATCAGTCTTTCATATTGTATTGTTTAGGCGTAATTAAAAGGAAATTAAAAGAAAATCAAATCTATTGCTGAAAAATGTGGAGTATTCACTAGAACACAAATTAATAATAAGCCCTATTTATGGAAAAAATCATACTGACAGGACACGGGCTTAATCAATTTAGATTTAATTCGAAATACATGTGTTATACAAATTTTGAACTGTCGGAACTTGTAGGTGTTCGATTGCTTTTGCCTTGCTGAACCTCATATGTGAATAACAGAGAACGTGGTGCCGGGAAATGCCGCTCACCTGTGTCGGTGCTGATATGCCTGTCGAGCAGGGAGGAACCCCTGCCAGGTCAGCAACGGTGGCTGTTCCCAGCTCTGCTTCCCCACCTCAGAGATGAGCCGCACCTGCTCCTGCACGGTGGGCTACAGCCTGCGCATCGACCGTCACTCCTGCGAAGGTGAGATGCTCTAGGCCCGGCGACTTTGCCTCATAGTAACACCATCACAACAGCAGCTCTTCAGGGCAGCCGCATGCGCTGCCATCTTCAGGCTCCTGTTTTCTATCATATTTAGTGTGATTATCGTAGCCTTGGATGCTGTCATTATTTTTATGTATTAAATTGTTTTGACTGCACTGGCACACCATGCTAAATTCCTCGTGCACACGTATGTATCTGGTGATAATAAAACTGATTGTAAAAGAGCAGCTTTGTCTCAGTTGTGGAGATGCAAACAAATGTCAGTTTAAATTCCTGTTTGTCTGTGTGTGTGAGACAGGTATCGGGTCTTTCCTCATGTATTCCATCCATGAGGGGATCCGAGGAATCTCGCTCGACCCCAGCGACAGCAGCGAGGCCCTGATGCCGGTCACCGGCACGCTGTTCGCCGTCGGCCTGGACTTTCACGCAGGTGACTATTAGAGCGCTCCAAAATGATTTAGAGCAATGTCTGAGTCTCATTTGTGGATTGGACATCGCGAGAAGTATGATGAAATGGCATACCTCTTTCACATCAGTGTGCAAAATGATATGGGGATACAGTCACAATTCATTTTGCTTTTGGCACCATTACAAGTCTTGTCTCATGCTTCTTTGTATATTGTGTATTTCAATTTAGCTAATTTCTGTTTTAGTCCCTTTGTATCTTTACATTGCCCCTGTCTAGGCATATAGTAAATGCTGTACTGCTGGCTGCAGATTGGTTAAAGGACACTTCACTGCTCCGTGGATCGGGTTAATGAAGATGCTTATCTTATCCTGTCTTATCTATGTCAAATCCTAAAGGACAGAAAGCATAGCTATTAGCCATGTGCTACTTGAATGAGTAAAACTCAAGTGCCCCATGTCATCACACGTCACCTGTCTACCACCTTTGCCTTGTGGACAGTGAACACTCAGTGTGTGACTTTATGGGGATTAAGTCAGAGTCCAATAAAAGATGCATTAAAAACACACACATCCTGATATGATGAAGTGCAATCATTTATCGATTGTATTTATATTTTTATTTTAATGAAAACAAAAAACAGAATACAGGTGAAATATCTGAGTTTGATTATTTTGGTACCAACAAAGCGGCTAGTTGGCCTTGTGTAACTTGAAGACTTGAGAATCTGGTCAGTGTGGGAAGCTCGTATTGAGGTCATGCTGCCAGAGGAACGTCCTGGGCTCGGCAGAGCGAAACGCACGGCACACAATGTTTTATCGATATCGTGAAGTCTGGCTGGCAGGGTGCCTTCCCCGCTTGGGCCGCACATAAACAGAGAACCGCGTGAGCCTTTCGGTGTGCCGCGGCTCGATTTATGGCTGTGGGTTCGCCTGGCAGAGATCCTGCACGTGTGCATAACGATGCCTGCAGACGGAGCCACATGCACATCTGCTCACGCGAGGTTCATCTACACTTTTTAACTCATCAGTATTCTTGTTTATCTACCAAAGAATGAGCATCTCATAAGCAAGAGAACCTTTACATTATTTGTGTATTGCTGATTTTTAGCGGATATACTTGTTTTGGCATATTGTCCCTGCTCTCCGCAAGAGTGTCCTTTATTTAGCAGTGGCCCACCCTGGTTTGTAGCCGGTATCGATCACAGGTGCTTGTGGGAAACGCCATTCCTACACTTTTTTGGCCTTGCCGTTGTTCGGTGAGCCATTAAAGCCCGCCACCCCCACAAAGAGCTTTAAACGCCTTGTGAAATATGCAGAGGCTGCTTAACGCATGCGTTTTCTGAAATGCCGTGGGAGCCCTCAGAGTGACACTGGGGAGTGTCTCTGGTGAGCTTTACCCAAGCTTTCAAAGGAAAAACAGAGGGACCACAGTGGATGGAGATCGCTTACAGCCGTCATCCACTGGCAGACTTAAAGCAGGGAAGCCAATAATTAAGTGAATGGAGATAACGGCAGCAGTGGCTGTTTTGTTTAATCCACAGATGAAGTAGACTTTTATAAAGTCATCTTAGAAGGTTTATGGCTGTAAGCCTTTGTTCTGTAGCAATGCTTCTATTGATACTTTGTATGTGTGTATTAGGTGTGAGAGCCTCTTAATTATTTCTTCATTAATTAGTCGAAGTTGTGCTGTGAGTCTATGGGAGTCCACAAATGAGCTGTGAAAGGGAGAGTGTAGCGAGAGCCAAGATGTAAGGTGGTTTCGGTCTTGGTAAGCGGGGCGGTCGAAATACAGGCCAGGAGTCCCATGTAAAATAGTAATCATAGAGAAATGATCTGAGGAATAGGATGGCAGCCCTCCTCTTCCATGGCTCGTCACGCTCACAGGCTTTGATGTTCCTTTGAATGGCAATGAAGATGAACTTCCCGCTAAGCGAGCCTCACGCTCCCCAAATATATGCGAACAGCATTTGCATTTCATCACGGTGCCGATCACTCTGCTGTGAAACCGGCAGCCTCCCGGCTGGATCCGGCTACATGTAAGAAACGATAGATTGCGTGAAGACGGAAGTACCTGATAACCGGCCGAGCCATGGCCCTACAATGCCTCCACACAGAGGCCAGGTCAGTGTATAACATGGGCCTCTCGACACCGCTCCCTAGGAATACCAGCGTATCATGTTGCATATTTCTCTGCTCTAGTCTGGTGCAGATGTTGCCCACAGTTACATCTTATCTTTCAGCAAAGACTTTCACGTTTGGGTTGAGGCTACAGTTGCCACCCGTCCCATATTTTATGGGATTGTTATGTATTGTAAAATAATTTTGTCTCTCATTTTTGGACCATGCGATCTATTCCCTTGTCAGATTTTTCGGTTTCTCGTTGGGGACCCTTCTCCACAAATTTCATCATCAGGGGCCTGGGGGGGCAGGTGGCGCCCCCTGTTTCTTCATATTGAAAGTGGCAACCCTAGTTGAGACATCATGGCAGCTGCTGGATCATGTGACTTGCATCGCCCATCTTGGGCCTACCCTTTGGCTGTGATGGTTTTTTGTGTCTGTCATCAGTACCAAACTGAAACCCTCCACACCAATAGTATCATTAGGTTACCGTTTCTCCTGTGAAGAATAATTTTGATACTTGTGATGGGTAATAAAAGAGGTCATAAAACTCATTTGGATCTCATTATTTACCATTCCTTTTACAGTATTCTGCCAGGGCTTCAGGCCGGCATGAAATGCATTGCTGACTCCTGATTAAATCTTTACTACCCTTTTTATTGACTGTCAAGAATTCATTTCTTGGAGGTAAAGTGTGGGACCCTTTATTAAATTCCCCATGTAGGAAACGACACCATTTACTGGACGGACATGGGCTTAAACCGCATCTCCCGAGCAAAGAGAGACCAAACCTGGAAGGAAGACATCATCACAAATGGCATCGGCAGAGTGGAAGGCATTGCGGTGGACTGGATTGCCGGTCTGTATGCCCTGTGCTCCAGTCCCATGCCAGCGGCTAGCTTTCGCCTTTGCGTTACGTCTGTTGTTGTGCTCCTGGGGTTTACTGATTGGTTTGTTTCCCAAGGGAACATTTACTGGACGGACCATGGTTTCAACCTCATTGAGATGGCCCGCCTCAATGGGTGGTATCGCTCTGTGGTTATCTCCCAGGGGCTCGATCAGCCAAGAGCCATCGCCGTGCACCCAGTCCGAGGGTATGTGCCTTCCTCTAAGCTGCTCTGCCTCGGCTTCTCCAGGAGATCTAACCCACATGTTAACATGGAGAGTCCAAAAGCTCTTCCAACCTCAACACCTTCAAAGTTCTGTAAAGAAGGAGCGTTGCCCTTGATAATCAGGGGTGGTACATGTGAATCGGGCCTAGATTCCTTGATAGTTAAGCTGGTTGGCCATAGTATTAATGAACTGGCTTCCTGAATTGGTGCCGCTCTCACAGGCCAAATGTCTGAGTTAATGGGTTGGATCTTGTCTACGTCATGTGATGGCTGTTAAACCAGTGAATTTGGAGAAGCTCAGGGAGGCAAGCATGCACGTTTCCGGCTGCTGGGAGTGACCCCGGCTATTAGCTCAGTGTCTTTGTTCCAGCTGCCCTGCCATTTATATGGCTCTGAGATTCCCTGTCATAAACACCAAATGTGGGGTTACAGCATAGGGTTGGGGGTCAAGGGGAGGGGTGGCAGGCGGCAGTGTAACAGCCCCTCCTCTAAACACTGAGGTCTGCCCTTGTCTTAGAAATTAAAACCATAGACACCATTAATTGTACCTGGGCCTGAAAAGTTCTGAAAATTCTGACTTACAGTATGAACTGAATCCAGAATGCATGTTTCATGACCATTCTTCTTTACGGGGAGAATGAAGATTGCTGCCTGAATATCTGTGGGCAAAGTGGGAGTGCGAGATGAGTGAGCCATAGTATGTGTCCCTACAGCGTGTCGTGTTTGATGCGCCTCCTCATGCAGCTGCTGCAGGCTCTGGGGGATGTTTGCGTTCGTCAGTTGTGCCTGTATGAATCAACCGCTTGATCCCCTGTGTTTGCCTTTGCTTCTCATAAAGCTAGTTCACTTAAGCTAATTATGCACGTTTTGAGGATGGCGGCCATGTTGTCTGTGAGGAAAGGTGGCTAGGAAGGCACTGGTCTTCCCTAAGAAAGCCCTAAGGTGCTCCCAGGCCACTGTAGAGGGGCACATTCCTGCAGTGTGCTGGTCAGAAGCCATCTCCAATCCCTCTGAATTTCAGGTACATGTTCTGGACGGAGTGGGGTCAGACACCAGGGATCAGCAGGGCGCGCCTGGATGGCTCCCAGCGAGTGGTGCTGGTCAGCTCCAATATTGCTTGGCCCAACGGCATCTCCGTCGACTATGAGGTGCGGACCATCCGCCAGCCATTTTAAATTTTTTCTTTTTCCGATTAATAAATGATTGCGATATGAGGGACGGCATGGGGCTCAGTGGGTTAGAATGCTGTGCCTATGATCACAAGGCCTCTGTTTCACAGTGATGTCACCATTGGGCGAGGTCCTTAACCCCCTCTTGCTCCAGGGACTGGCTGATCCCATTTTCTCAAAAATGTATGTTGTTTTGGAAAAAAAAAAGCGTCTAATAAATAAATTACAAAATGTAAAAATGAGAGCTGAGAGTTTATTTTCTGATTGAATCACAGGAAAACAAGCTGTATTGGTGTGATGCTCGTACCGACAAGATAGAGAGGCTCGACCTGGAGAGCGGGGAGGGCCGTGAGATCGTGCTGTCTGCCAGCGGCGTGGACATGTTCTCCGTGGCCGTCTTTGGCCCTTACATCTACTGGTCTGACAGGTAGTTATTATTTTTTTCCCCACAAATGCTACAGTCTCCCAAACATGCCACAAAGCCAGCTGCTCTTTCCTTGTAGGACTGTCCGCTTCCTCCTGCTTGTATTGCCTCATGTTGGGGGTGGGGTTTTATTTAGATCTAACCCACCTCAGTGGCAGAGCCTCGCCTTCTGTCAGGCCAGTTGTCTGCTGCTTTTAGTGACATGCCCCATTTTAATTGGTCAAAGGCCATCGATTACCCGGTGTCACACTTCCTGTTTCCTCTCTCTCCGCGGCCTCCTTACCGCTAGGGCTCATGCTAACGGTTCCATCCGGAGGGGCTTAAAGAGCGACGCTGCCGAGGCCCAGACCTTGAGGAGCGGCCTGGGTGTCAACCTGAAGGATGTGAAGGTCTTCAGCCGAGGCCGGGAGAAAGGTTGAGGTTTCACTTCCTGCTGATACTAAAGGCCGTCATATCTGGGTGTGGCGGGCGAGCAGGCAGGGTGGATGAAACTGCATGTGCACTCCTCGCGCCACCTGAGGTCTTGTTTTTTTTTTTTTTTCTTCCCTCCCCCGCTCTATCTAAGCTCATGCGCTTTCTGGCTATCAAGTTTTATTCATTTCACATGCCAAAATTGTGTCACATTAGCCATTTTTTGGGGTACATCCAAATAAGCTTAGAAGTGCTTGCTAAAAATGTCACAGTATGTTAACCTGACACCACATTGGATAATCTAGATGGACACATACATGGCAGATGGACTATTACTGTACATGGTTTCAGCTGAAATGGCTCTGAGTGATTGTGCATGATAGAGATTGAGATTATTTGTGAATACAGGCCGCTTTCAACTAGCATAAAATCGGCTTAAGTAAATCCGGATTTAGGCAAAAAAAATATATACAATACATAGATTTTACAGGAGTGCTAACGCAAAGAAGGTAGCATACAGCCATAAATAAATTCATTTTATCCTTTTGTTTATTTCATATGTGTTCTATATGAAGTATTGCTACTATATTTTTGGCTATAAGGTGTTTTGAATGGTATGGGAAGGCAAATCCATAAATGTGACTTATAAATGAGACTCATAAGGGTTTGTGTAACAGATTACTTGCATCAGTGAAGAACTGCCTGTATGTATCATGTTTGTGCAATCTCTGGGTGAGAGAGGCCCATAAAAACTGGGCTTGGCAAATGCCCATAGGCATGTAAGGCTTTTCTGTCCTGCAGGCACTAACCCATGTGCCCGGAATAATGGTGACTGCCAGCAGCTGTGTTTCTACCTGGGGGGCGGGCGGAGGACCTGTTCCTGTGCTCACGGATATCTTGCTGAGGACGGCTTGTCCTGCCAGAGGTACGACGGCTACCTACTCTACTCAGAGCGCACCATCCTGAAGAGCATCCACCTGTCGGATGAGAGCGACCTCAACTCGCCCATCAGGCCGTATGAGAATCCGGCCTACTTCAAGAATGTCATCGCGCTGGCCGTCGACCAGCGGCAGGCCACTGCCGGAACCAACCGCATCTTCTTCAGCGACGTCCATTATGGGAACATCCAGGCCATCAACGACGACTGGACCGCACGGAGGATCCTCGTGGAAAGCAAGTGCCTCTCTCTTTTTTTTTTCCATCGCTCTTCTGCTTATCCACCATCTACCCTTCACTTCCACAGGTCAACAAAGAATGATACAGTTTTGGTTTCAAGTGGTGGGGTTTGAAACAGTTTAACCTCTTGCCTTGTGTGCCGAGCAGTGAATTGCTGTTGACTTACTGCTTGATGCTCAGTCCCATCTAGTACAGAAATGTAAAATTTTATTACCTTTTCTGTGGCGGCAGTCCTGGCAGGTATAATTCCCCCAACTGCAATATTTTCTTTCCCTCCTTTGATCAGGGAAAGTAGTATTTATTCCCACATCTTTCCAAAAGCCGTTTCCAGATAAGAGAACAATCTGAAAGTATCTGCTTTAATAGATAGTCTGCTTTTGAAGACTGTCTGACTTGATTAATTTCTATTTTTTTCGCCATGTATTCAGAGTTCTTTTTCTTTAACACATTCAGAAAGGCCAGTGGGATGCCCCCCCCCCCCCCATTATCTCATATAATATATCTGTGTGTGCGTGTCAGAGACAGGGTGAGAAGGTGTCTGTCCAGACGAGTGAGTAGCTAGATATTTCAAGCAATTAATAACATTGCGCTTGTTCAGTGGGGACATTGGGATAGAAATGAATTATCTTGTTTAATTGTTTCATTAAAATAGCAACGTACTCCATCTCTGCTGTCCTTGACAATGGCGCAGAACAGTTATCGAGGGTGTGGTTTAATGCTGCAACGACAGCCTATTGTGTAAGGCAGCACAGTAACCTTCCTTTAGGTGAGCATTCAAGATTTGCGGGTCGGGCGCAGTATTCTAAACATTATAAAACATATCTCCTTAGAAGCTGCCAACACATGTGGTATTTATCATGCTTACACAGCAGTAAATCTGGTTAAGTACACAGCTCGTCCTCATTTGAACCAGCGACCCTCCCCCCATACCATGCTGTGGAGAAGGTTAATTTGCTCCTGCTCCTTCGGGTTTGAGGCAGGGGTCGTGCTGCTCCATCTCCACCCCCTAGCTGCTGTTGGCTGCTATCTGTGTTACGGAGGCTCAGTAGTGCATCCTGGATGTCAACAGAGCTCATGCCGTGCACTGAGCTCTGCGATGCGCAGCCGGCTCAAACCTGCAGCTCGTAGCCGTGGCTCAGCGGTGCCCTGTCACCTTGTCCCCGGTTAGCCTTCAGATGATGCTCTCGCTCACTCCTGATAATCAAGCCTTGTACGTCTGCCGCTGCTAATTGTCATTTTGAAAGTGCTTGGGGGATGATTCATCGATTGCTCTGGAACAGTGGTTCCTGCTCATCCCGGAAGTGTGCCGACGGAGCTGCGGTGTCGGCTGGGTGAGAGCCCTGAAGGCGCGTGTCACACCCGACCCACCTGTGGCATTAGGCGGGAACTCGAGTGGCATGCTGTGTTGTTAGCTGTTACCACGGAAAGGTCCAGTCTGTTTGCTGCCATTCCCAGCTCTGCGGGAAATGGGAGATAAGAAAAAATGTAGCTGAGGGAAAATGGACAAGGCTTTGATGCACTGTGCTTCTGTATACTCACTACATCTATTAAGAGCTTTGTAATGGCCTCTGGTATTTATTCTGGCTTAATAGGGCCAATTTAACTGTCAAAAACTGTGATTAACATATTGTATATCTTGTATTGCTTAATGGTTGGTGGGTTAAATTACCCACTTTCCAGCATCCTCAGACCAGGACCAGAGGAGAGATTAAGTGAACAGAAAAATGTCCTATTTTCTTGTTCCTTCATTCTTTTATGGGTAGTTTTGTTTCTTGTAGCATATCCTAATTTTTCGTCTTTTCTTCAGTGTTTTGCACAGACTGCGTAACTCGTATTTTTTATTAGTAGACATCGGTACAACATACCAAAGTAACCATTGGTTGAAAGTTTAAAAAACTGTTTGATGAATGTTACTTTGGTGCAGCTGCTGGGGCAATAGACATATCCTGTTCTCCAGGACTCAGTTTGAAGCAAGCCTCTCTTGTAGTGAAACGCCATTTTCTATGAACGTGTCATTTATATCATCTCTCCGTGTTCCACCTTTCCTCCCAAATCCCAGCAGCTGCGTTGAATTGATCTCTGCATTTACGGTGCCTGTTGAGTCCAAACATGGTGGAATTACGGTAATCATTTGTGTCTGTAAAAATCTGGTTTCCTGATACATGTGTGTGTGATGTGTCTGCCCATATTTGGCTCAGTGCTCCTGGTCCTTCATCAGCATAAGGGTCTCTTTAGCTGTCGTTTTTACCTCTGCGGTCGATGGCGTGTTTTTAGCATGATGCTTGTCTCTGTGGCAGTGTGGTCGGGGTCCAGGTGACAGTCCAGCCCAGACTTCTCTTTTACCATGATATAGTCAAGAAGAGGACAGAGGTGTGGTAAAGCTAGTGCCTCGGAAAGGTGGCGTTTTGTGTTGTGTGTTGTGTTTTGCTGTGTAGTGTGTTGTGTGTTAATAATGTGTGGAGTGCTTTTTGCAGACAGACTCATTAGATCTATTACTCTCTCCTCACCTTTAAAGTAGCTTGAATTTCATTTAACGGTAGAAATACTGTTCAGCTCTGCCACATAGAAATAAACTGCACGTTTTCAGCGTATGACTTCAGATATAAGCTTTTAATATAAAAGAGTAAATACCCCCACCCTAAATACACTAACCTCTATCTTTTGTCTACTTAATCTTTGCCATATTTATTACCTGCCACTGCTGTTTTTACTGTTTTCTACAAGTCCACAGTGTTTGCAAGAATGCGTTACTGTTTTTTTCGTTCGTGCAGTAAATTATTCTGACTTTATTGGCTAGATTTTCTAATGCAGCATTCCTGAATGATTTCATCTGGTAAAGTTTTTTTTCTGTCAAAACCTAGGTGAGTGTCTCAGGTCATAATTTATTAACTTGTCTCAATGTGGCCATGAAGCTGAAATGGAAAGTAACCGGCTGGCTTGAACCATAAATAAACACAGAGAGCTGCCAGAAGTGTGCGGCAAACATGAGTGACGCCTCATACCCATCCGAAATCCTGAAGTGTGATGACTGAGCTGTCACAGCATCTGAATGGAACGCTACGGTACTGCCTACCGGATCCGTGTTTACCATTCAAGGCGCAGGGCAGGCAAGGAAACCGGAAGCGGTCCTTTAGCTATGAAATCTCGAGTGGACATAATGGACCGGATTCTTTTTTCACAGCGGGAATTTCTCCAGCACCTGTCAGACGAGCCCTGCCAGGGAATTTTACAGTGAAGAACGTTAGCTCAAGGTCCAGGAACAAGTGGAGAAAAATGCCAGGTTGTCAAAAGCAACGGCAATGAAGCGTTGGACGTATGTGCAAAGCGTGACAGGTGTATGTTTGACAGATGTGGGGCTTGGCTGTAGGAATCTATGGGAGGGAGGTGCTGTAAGGGCCCGCAGTGCTCTGCGGTAGACAGAGGAAGAAGGCAGGGTGAAGAGGATTAAATACGATGGAGACTACTTTCCATTTCAAATCCTGTTATGCCATTCAGCAGTGACAAAGCATTAACTTGGCATCTGTTGTAAAGCAGTGACCTTTGTAAAGTTATTTTAAACATTCTCTAGCCATTTTCCATTTAATATTTAGCAAGCCTATATGTCAATTTCATATACACACACACACACACACACACATATATGTGTGTGTATATACCGATGTCCATGCCATTTCAGTGTCAAACTGGAAAGAACAGCAGCCTTTTTTAAAGTTTGCCTGACAGTCTTCCATGAAATTTCTGTATCCATGTATCAATTTTTCTACCGAGACTGCATTGTTGTGTGTCTGATTCACCTCATCACCAGCTACCATTAATAACACTAATTTAGTCCATAATACATGATGATTTCCCTCTATTTGTTAAATTAAAGCAATTAAGACATGACTGTAATTTAAGAGAATTATTTGGACGTGTTTCATCATATGTGTTTAACTGCATGTCAACTCAAGCTGTAGCCACAGTTCTTCCAGAGTTACTCATATTTACTGAGAATTACTCAGCTGAGAGGTCACTGGGGGTGGAGTTAAAGGAAGCCGATTACAAAACAACTCCTAAGGGTCTCTCTGAAAACTTTGTGTTATGAAGTAAGAAAGAAAAGAAAAAAACTGAAAAAAAAATGTAATGGATGATGTTGACACTTGATCGTTAAGAAGGGCAACGATGATAATTAGCCATATTTTCTTAATTAAGCAGTGCGGTCTGTATAAATTCCTGCTTGACGTCTCAAGTGATTTTCAACGCACAAAGCTGTCAGAGGATTCTTATTGGAATTAATTAATTAGAGATGAGCTCACGCAGTTCAGCTAAACGTATTCCTACAGATGTTTGTGATGTTCTACATTCAATGGATTCATTCCATACGGTATCATAGCCACTGGCCACCTGCATGCTACCACAAAACAATAACACACATAATTGGCAGACGGCTCCCACAGGTTTTTGTAACTGAATGGTGGGGCCATGACCTACCATCAGAAGAGTCTGGGTCCAACAGACAGGTGCTTAATGGTAACCATATTACTGCAGGTTACCCATGACTCAGCTGGCAAGGGCACTTTGAGTCCATCCAGTCCTTTTAACAAGAAACGAATAGTTCAGATGAAACGTTTCATCATTAAATGTGTTTTACGTCTTTCAAATTGGGAAATGTATGGGCTTCCATTTAAAATGCGATCATTCCCGATTTGTTTGCGCTCAGACTGTAATGGTACACATATTCGTCGTATACCATTTGATACATAATTGTTTGGTTTCAAATTCAATTAATAATTTATTGACGCAGGCAGAACCTAAATTCACAAGTAGACTTTCAACATGCAAATCGATGTGCCAGTAGTGGCTGTGAGCTGGTTACAGTCAATAATCAGCTGTTTGGGAACATTTTGGTTTCCCAATGAATTACACCGCCACTGGAGAGAAAGTAATTGATTAGACCAAGACTTCCATTGGCATTTTACCAAATTTGAATTGTTTCTGAAAACTCATCCATCATACTAACTTATTTGCAATGATCATCCATGTGTGTGTATGACTGCAGCTAGGCAGAAACAGCCTCTGCAAGTTAGTCTGCCCTTGGCATTTAAGGTGCTTGTGTCAGGAAATTCAGACCGGGATAAAAAAATTATTATAGGGGTGTTTATTGCTAGAGATATGCGACCATATGTTTGGTAGAAGAGGGCACGGGTTTTAGTTTATTATGACTGTTGTGATGTCATATTTTTCATTTTTTTTATTGTACATATTACTTCTACAATGTGCAAATAAACGTATCTTAGGTTTTGTTATTCAGACACACTGACAGATGCATTGCCTTTGTTTTACAACTGTTCCTAAGTCTAAAGCGTAAAAGTAAAATCCAGTACTTGGTTTAGTTATTATTTTGATTGGGAGGTTGTTAAAAGAATAGAGCAGTCAATGGGATCATTTCAGCAGCGGAAAAGCACAAAGTCATCGTTTCTGCTTTCAGATCTAATGCTTGGGTATGGAAATGCAGGGTCGAGGGGTTCTGGAGCCTATCTTACACGATCTGAGGGCAAAGCCAAGGAACAGCACATGAAATCTCAGCTAATTGGAAGCTTCCTGAATTGCTATATGTTTTACTGTTAATTTCCCTTTACCCTTGTCTTGATGAGCACAGCGCTCATACAGATTCATCTATACCACTGGGGGAACAGGCAGGCTTTGTGATTATTTATGAAACTTCAGCTGTTTAGAGCAATATTCATCCTCTTTAATAGTAGTTACTGTGATGCCAAGTCAACAGAATAGTCTTATCAGGCAACTTGTCTTCCTGTACACCACACCTCGCTCCTCATGTGGATGTTTAATCTGTTCTGTGCCTCTTTGCTGATCTCATCATATATTCAAAGACATGTCATTTGTGTTATCCTGTCTGAGCTGACGCTCTGGGGCACAGAGCCCTTTCATTGGAGAAAAAGAAAAAAGAAAAAAAAACACATAGCTTTTATTTAGTTGCAATGGAAAGAAAAAAAGTGATAGGCAAAACCTATATCTTTCTCTGTAATATAAAGGGAAATTTTTAGAATGTCTTGTGTGTTGTGTGACTGTCAAGAAATGTAGTGATTAAATAAAGCACAAGTTTAGCCTGATGTCAGCTATAGACCAATTCATTCTGAAGTCTCTCAGGTCATCAGCGTGTTTCTTTAAGATTTAGCCTTCTGAATCCCTCTCTGTTTTAAATGGAACTGTTCATACAACTTGGTGTCAGTGTCTGCTGAGCACTTTATAGCCAGTCCCAAAAGATGTGATGAATATTTCACATGAGATATTTCTTTCTCCTTGCAAATAATCGGTCATTATTTGTAGGGAAACCAGGGCTGGTGTGGAGAGTTTATTCAGAGATGCCCCCAAATCCTTTTGCCACTCTGTAGCGGCTGCTAAGTGAGCTGCAGGATGATTTGAACTTGACCCACCTGTCTGACAAGACTTTGAAAGATCTATCAAACCCTAGAGGTGACCAGTTGGGGAAGGAGAAGATTAATGGATCAGCAATTCAACAACAAACTCCTGCAGCATATATAACACTCCTACAACACATAATGCTCTTACATTATATAACACTCCTGAAAGCTGTTACTGTATATAACGTTACTGTAATGCTCTCACAGTATATAATGCACCTTTAATGCTCCGACAGTATATAACGTCCTTGCTGTGATGATACACAGAACAGAGGACTCAATAGTAGATAACAAATGATGTCCAGAGGCTTTATTACAGCAGGCAAAAATCAATGTCAACAGTCTAAATCCAAAACCAGAGAGAGCAAACAGAACCCAAGACAGCAGACTGAGGCGATGGTCAGTACACAGGCAAAGGTCGGCCTATCAGCGAACAGATGAACAGAGGGCAAGGCAAACTCAGAATCTTGGGATGGAAATAGGATCAGAAGAAAATCGGGAAGACAGATAAACAACCACCAAGAAAAAGCGCTCAAACTTTCAATAAATCAAGAATCTGTCAGGAGTGTCTGAGGCACTAAAATAGAGGGATCAATCAGAAAACCCCAACAACAGCCAGTATGGAGTGTAGCCATAAATATGAATCACCAGGGATCTTAAGGCATGGGGTGAGGAGGACTCCACTGACTGGGCAAGCTGGTGCAGCCAGAGATCCCTCGGGGGGGTGTGGTTGTCGTGGTGCGGAAACTGTACATAATGTAGATGAAGTTCCACCGGCCTGGTCTATGGCACCTTGGATATATAAAACACATACAATTTATAATGCTTCTACAGTACATGATGCTCCTACAGTACATAACACTCCCATAATGCTCCTACAGTATGCTCCTATACTACATAATGTTCCCATAGTGTTCCCGTAGTATATAACACTCTTATAATGCTCCTACAGTACGTGATGCTCCTACAGTACATAACACTCCTACAATAACACTCCTATAATGCTCCTACATTATGTAACTCTCTTATAACACTCCTGTAGTGAACAACTCTCCTGCAGCATGTAATGTTCATACAATATGTAACACCCCTATAATGCTCCTACGGTATGTAAAACTTATGTAACACCCCTACAGTATATAACGCTCATTCAGTTCATAATGGTCCTACAGTATATAACACTCCTATAATGCTCCTATGCTATATAACACTCATACGATTTATAGGCACTTTTACACCAAAGTTACGGAACCTGGTCCCTGTTTACAAATTCTTAGGCTGTCTCAACCGGGATTTTTTTTTTTATAGCTCCTGGCCACTTTTGTGCGTTGCTTTCACACCGCACAACAGAACTGGGACCTTTATGCTAAATAAATATACTTTCATATGAAATTACACTGCCACCCCAAAACACTGGAGGGAGTGCAAGTAATTTTGTTAGTTATTGGGGGATTCAATTGCGATCAAAATGGGACACAGCCTTTTATTTGTATTTTATATATACAGCTGGTTCTGGAACTGCCTCCGAGGAACTACAGTCAGGCTTAGTTCATACAAATGTTCCACAAAAAGGTTCTGAACCTGTAAAAAGTTTCTGCAGTAGATAACACTCCTTCAGTACATAGTGCTCCTGCAGTATATGATGCTCTTTCCAGCTCTAGCACAGTGTCTTTAATATGCTACATCTGCAGGAATTGTTGGGTGGAGAGGAAACTCTATGTATTGGCTTTAGGTAAATAGCCAGCAGCATATGATGATGCTTTTTCTGTCTCACCTAGCCTCTGGATGTTTCATCGAGGCAAACACCTCACGATAGTTTATGACCCGTGTGAAAATACAACTCCTTCCCCAAGGCACGTGGAATTAGCTGCTTGTGAGTCGTGTGCGTGGGGAAATAAATAGTGCCATTGTCCTTGTTAAACGCAACAGTGGGAGCTCTGCCAGCTCCAGAAACTTACTGCTCTGCCATTAATCTCCCTGCACAGTTTGACTCCTTCATATCTGTCTGGCCTTGTTACCTTCTTTAGCTGTTCAACTGGCTTCAATTCTGGATGTTTTCAAGACCTCCCCCCCAGCTTTCATTTTAAAATCTCCTGTCTGACGTGCTGCATATTTTACTTGAATGGCAAAAATATGCATGACCTAGAGGTTATTTTTATGATGGGGAATAAGACATGTATGAATACTAATAAACATCAGATCAAGTGGATTGATATTGCATTATCTAAAAAAGCAAGGTTGTCTATCTGCAGTGAGGACTTGAAAAGCACAGTCAGTTTCAGCGTGCCTGCAGTAGTTCTGTGAATTGCTTGAATTGTGAATTGAAGTGTAATCTGTCTTATTTTCACACCCTAAAAGCTTCCAACAAAGAAATCTACACCTTCATCAGTCACCTCACTGTGGCAGGGTCATACTGATTAAAAGCAGAGATATTCCGGCCCCTTCTCAAATTGAACTAATCCCTCATTAAGTATGCATACCCCTGTAATCACTTGCACTCATGTGGGTCACGCAGCTGTTCCCTCTTGCTCCTCCCAGATGTGGGCTCAGTCGAGGGTCTGGCCTACCACCGAGGATGGGATACTCTGTACTGGACCAGTTCTAGCAGCTCGACCATCACCCGCCACACCATCGACCAGAGCCGCCGAGGGGCCTTTAACAGGGAGGCGGTGGTCCGCATGTCAGAGGAGGACCACCCACACGTTGTCGTCCTTGATGAGTGTCAGAAGTAAGAGCCCCCCCGCTTCCTGTGCCCATCCCCATGATCAAGTCAGCTTGGTGCGTAAGCACTGCCAAGGATGTGCCAGCGCACAGATGGTGACTAAATCTGGTTTCTTTGTGAAAATGCTGGTTTGTAAAGATGCTGCATTGAAGAATTGCACTGAATTCAAGCTTTTGGTCTGAATGGGCGTGAGGTAAAGTTCATCGTGTAATTATGCAGTAAATCATTGCCATTTGGAAGCGCTGAGGTATTACAGAATTTTCACTAGACATTAATTAGCTTCCCTTTTGCGTCACAGAGCTCTAATATCTTTAGGGTAAAAGGGGAAAGTCAAAAAAAACAGGACACATGTATTTAACTATATTTTACATGTGTGCCGTAAAAACATCATCCTTTCATACAGCTTACACAAATTCTGCCTTTGGGGTCAGTTTTCCAGGTCTGTGGTGGTAGGTTTTGAACCGCAGAAAACTGTAGAACTACATGAAAAGAATTGCATCCTCTCTTTTGCAGAAAATAAAGTAAGGCCCCAAAAACAACAGTACTCATCTCTGCCCCTCTTGAGCTGAGAGCCTTTAGAAAATGCCAGCCCGTAGTGCAGCGGAGACGAAAGATCACCTAATTGGTTTGACCGCTTCTATCAGGGCAATGAAAACATGAAATTACATATGGCGCTATAATTCCTCAACAGCCCAGCTTTAATGATCTGGCCCGGCGACATCCATTTTAAATGGTACGTTTGGACCTCACCAGATACAGTTAATATTTTGAGATTTTGGTGACCCCTGACTACAGTAAAAACGGAGTCACTGGACCACATTAAACTCACAACCTTAAGTGCATATCCCAAGTTAGCAGTTTGGCTGATTTTCAAATAGACTCCAAGAGGTGTCGGTTAATTAGAAATTAAAGTGAAATGATTAATCGGCGTGTTTTAGCAAAGGATTCCTGTTGAGTCCCTTTGCATGCCCTTAATTCTCTGAGCCAACGAAAGGAGGGTGAGATGACTGGGCCTGTTAACACTTGCAGATGTGACTTACGGGTTCCTGCATAAGGGGCTCATTTCACTTCAGTTGAGACAATGTTAAGATATACTTACATGCTGTCTGTGAATGTTCTACAAATTGATTATAAATGTATTATGTAGGTGTACCGAATCTGTTCTGTGAATGCATAATGTATGCATTATGAAGGTGCAATTAATGTACAGCATTTCCTATGATGATGATGATGACAACAACAACAATAATAATAATAATAATAACAATAACACTATGTAACAAATTTTTATTTTTATTTTGTTCCTGGGTGCAAAGTGTGTTTTCCTAACCCGTTATGCCTAAAAC
>JAAGVU020000035.1:2999667-3012171 GCA_011763525.2 Mormyrus iriodes
TCGAATTATACTCTAATGGTTGATGACTTGAAAATTATGCTGACTGTCATTTGCATCGACTATTTAGGAAAATCAGAAAAAAATATCATTTGCATAATAATTTGGAACAGGGTGTATGTCTCCTTCCTTGATGGACTGGCATCCTGTCCAGGGTGTCCCCTGCCCTGTGTCCTGATGAACTGAGATTCCATCCAGTTCTGTGCCATGTGATGGACTGCCATCTGATCCAGGGTGTCCCTGAGATGGACTGGCATTCTGACCAGGGTGTCCCGTGCTTCCTGAAATAGGCTGTTTAATCCCTGCAGATCAAATAAGGTGAATGGATGGTGCGGTAGAGTATGTGCAGTACTTAATGCAGTGCTCTCCAGATATCAGATATTTGACAGATTTTTCTTGCTGAACTTTTCTTGACCCTGAATAGAATAATTATATCGGTATAATCATAAATTAGGCAACTTCGGTGAATATATATGTAATTAGTATTTATGAAACAGTGCAATGATGCATATATAATGAGTGTTTGGAAACTACTTTATTTATATAGTAGCAATTAATAAACAGACATTTTTAGCTAGAAATCTTTCCTTTCTAAAGATTTGGCAATATTTAGGCTATTTCTAGCTTTTTTGATGCTGTTTATTTTGCACCATTGATTTTGAATGTTGTTTCCCAGTTTAACATATACTTTTTCTTTTCTTATGGTCACTAAAGGTATCATTTTTATCTCCTTTTAAAGCAATAATTTTCATAAATCTGCCTTTTCTCAATTTTAGTCAATATTTGAATGAGTATGTCTTGTCTGACTTTCAGTAGCACGTTCTCTTGTAAATATACCTTTGTCTGTTAACTCTGTGCTTGAGATACTAACAAAACAGATCCCAGAGAGCACAGTTATTTGTGAGACACTCTGACAGACTTTTTGAAAACGTTGAGGGCCGTTTATTACCTTACTTTGCTGTTTCCTGCCTCCTGAAATGATTTCTGTCTGTATCGATGTACACCTTGAAAAGCGTATTCTTCCAAAAGAGCTGTGAGAAGGCTATAGAAGATCACCTGTGAAGATTTGTGCTGGATACCTCTCAGCGAGGAGTTCTGAGGTGTAGGGCCTCTCGTTAGTCTGCTGGCAAGGTGCACTTAGCTTCACAGTTCGTTATCAGCTTGTGCTTGTGCTTAGGGATTGTGGTAATACATGAGGTTCATAAGGAGGAGGAAATCCAGCCATGCAGCCATGTTCTATGTGGTGTGCTTCATTCTTCATTGGGACAGGGGTCTGTGTCTGTCTCTGGAGGCTTGCACAGAGCAAGCCTCTTATGCCCTGCTATCCCCCAGGCTCTCTGAACCCGAGCTCTCCTCACTCCTACGTCGCTTTGGACAAAAGCGTCTGCTGGTAAATAAATGTACATGCGTTTGTAGAAGGCCTCCGGGAGGGTCTGTATCAGTCCGGCAGAGTGTCTGTGACCTTAACAGAATGATCTTAACAGTATTGAGGTGCCCTTGATTGAATGATGCGTGTCTGAAGCCCAGGGAGGTGTGGATGTTTTGGAGGCAGGGGACAGACTGTCCCGATTCCTCTGTAACTGCCTTGTCACTATATTCACTTAAATGTAGTCATTATTTATTCGTTACCTGAGGAAAGGTAAAACACAGCTTTTTGAGAGTGAATACAAATAGCGAATGTGTTTCTGCATTAAAGGCCAGTGTGTTGCTGCCACTCCAAGCTCATTGTATCTGCAGTGCTGTCGTGGTGCTAATGGTGTCATCTTCTCCCCTTTCCTTCTCGTCCTTCTCTCTCTCAACATGACAGCCTCATGTTCTGGACTAATTGGAACGAGCAACACCCGAGCATCATGAGATCGACCCTGGCTGGAAAGAGCATGCAGATTATTGTTAGCACAGACATCATTACCCCTAATGGACTCACCATTGATCACAAGGCAGAGAAGATGTACTTTTCTGATGGGAGTCTTGGCAAAATCGAGAGGTGTGAATACGACGGGACGCACAGATATGTGAGTATGGCCTCCTTTTGGTTCCCATTCAGTGCCATCAAGCATCGATGAGTGCGTTAATGGTACCTGGAAATGTTTTGGAGATCCAGACAATACTATGTGTTACAGGCGACTGCCTAGGACGCCATCTTCTGACGGGACACTGATTTAGCAACCCCCCCCCATTTTAACTTTATCTTGGACTGTGTTGGGGTGGGGGCAGCTGGGCTTCGACCAGCCTATGTTACTCTTTCATTTTAGTGAAAATATGAAATTCTTCTCACTGTTTTTAATTAGAATTAAATTTTGATTGCACACATTTTGGTCAAACCACTTATTGCTTTTGGGTTGCATGCTGAATAGATGTTGGATGAATTTAAATTGAAAACACTTCTTCCGTAAGTCCGTCTTATTCTAACATTGGCAAAAATGACAGGCGCGAGACTGATGGAATTATTCTGGAATATATCCTCTTTTTTGTAATCCATGTTCTCCAGTTCCTGCCAGCCTAATAGTTTCCCATCATCTGCGTATATCAGATCCATCCTCATGCACATCCCCATCCTGTACAGAAAGTAATATTTCGGATCAAGACACCTCAGTGTTTCCTTAAACCGCACGTGCTCTGCGTTTTTATGACTCGCTGTTTATGCCAAATCTCCTGTGGTCGTGTTAAGACTGAGGAACATGCCGACATACATTTGTATGTATGTATTGTATAAGTTTAATCCCATCACACATGCCCTTCTCTGCTGTTCTGCAGAGATGGCTTGCCATGCAAAAAAAAAATGCACATTTAACTTCTCACCTCATTTGGGTGCCCATACACACAGTTGCCCCGACCTGCCCCTGTGGCTGGCGGCTACACCCATCCCAATTAGGCCAGAGGCGGTGGAGCGGCTCCTCCCGGGCAGGGCTGTCATCGGCACTTCGCTCTAAGTGAGCTCATAAAAAGTCAGCTGCTTGACCGCCGCCTGGCTGGCGGCCCCCCAATTAAAATATGAGAAGTGAGCAGGGCTACTGATGATCAACAAAGTGATGGCAGTCAGGGAGCATCAGAGTACCGGGAGCAGGCTGGGCCAGGCATTACTGTGGCGACGGGACTTTAAGGTGACCAGCATGCCGTGTCAGTCCGGGATTGCCGTGGACCACTGCATGATTAATGAACCTGTCTCACACTACCCTTGATAAAGTGGACCCCTTTAAGTGGAGACTGTTGGTCATAATGAAGAGCAGGGTCTTCACGAGAGTCTGAAAAGGTGCAGGAGGCAAAACAAGGTGTCCCCCCTGCCCTGTGCTCTGTGATGGACTGGCATCCGGTTTAGGGTGTCCCCGCCCTGTACCCTGTGATGGACTGGAATCCCGTCCAGGGTGTCCATGCCTTGTGATGGACTGGCATCCCGCCCAGGGTGTCCCTGCCCTGTACCCTGTGATGGACTGGCATCCTGCCCAGGGTGTCCCTGCCCTGTGCCCTATGATGGACTGGCATCCCATTCAGGGTGTCCCTGCCCTGTGATGGACTGGCATCCTGCCCAGGGTGTCCCCTGCCTTGTACCCTGAGATGGACTGGCATCCCATTCAGGGTGTCCCTGCCCTGTGATGGACTGGCATCCTGCCCAGGGTGTCCCCTGCCTTGTACCCTGAGATGGACTGGCATCCCATCCAGGGTGTCCCTGCCCTGTGCCCTGTGATGGACTGGCATCCTGTCCAGGGTGTCCCTGCCCTGTGCCCTGTGACGGACTGGCATCCTTCCCAGAGTGTCCACTGCTCTGTACCCTGTGATGGACTGGCATCCTGTCCAGGGTGTCACCTGCTCTGTGCCGGGCGTCTTGTGACCACACCTGTAACAGGGGGGCAGGGAGGGATTCAGGGAAGCGCTTCTAACATACTGCCAAGAGATGAACTCGTGTGACACTGCCTCACATCTGTTTAAACACAGCACTCTATACCATGTGACATTCTGCACCAGAGTGCATAAACACGGTGTTTTTAGAAGTGATGTATAATCTTATAGCAGACAGCAGAAAACAAAAAGCAGGGGATCGGCATGCGGGAAGGCGGCGAGGATACGGTGGGCACAGAAAAACGCAGCGGGGGCTCCCTGTCCCCCCCCCCCCCCGGCTCAAACACAGATTCATAAGCACCGACAAAAGGCTTTTCCTTGATTTAGTCTTGTAAATACAAAAAAATATCTATTAGTCAGAAATATGAAAGGTACACCACAAGTCTTTGTGGATCAAACTCACTGTTTTCCATGAGTCCCCCACCCCACCTTACATATTCCAATAACTAAATAAGTAGCTAGTGAATAGAGTTCGATCATAGCTAGCGAATTGGTTAGCAGAACATGCAGGTGCAGCAGCTTCTAAATAAGGAATGCATTTGCTATTTAGTATAGTCCCTGTCTGTGGCTAACATCCATGCATCCCTGCAAATGTGTAACTTGAATGGTGTGAAACAGCGCCCCCTGGGTAGAAGGTGTTCAGGTTTATAGCTCACCTGATGAACACTGTTCAGTGGCCATCAGAACTGTAATGATGCATAAAGGTGGATGGGTAAAACTTTTTTTTCTGAAATGCAAGCCCAGCTCCCTGTAGCTAAAGAAATGAAACCCCAAAGAAAAACAGGACAGTGTCTCTTGCGAGCTGGGGCCACCTGCCTGTCTGTTCCTTCTTTGTATAGCGGCTGCAGAAGCGCATCGCTGTTGTTCGTTTGCCGTTTGTCTTCCGACCTGGCTTTGAACAGGAAGCCATAATTTGCAAAAGCTGATTGCAAGAATTTAAAGAAGCCACACCATGATAATTGGGTAAAGGCAGGCTGCTCTCTGAGACATGGTTTTAAAAATCCGAGTGCATTACTAGACTTAAATCAAACTAAAACAGTTTTTATCAAGGTTAGCCCTGCAGGCAGTATGCATATCATGTAAAGTAAAATTTGACAGAATGTGTCTGTTGATGCATTTTTCTTTAATATGTCTTTAAGTCATGAAATCTAATAAAGGCAGCTTTTCCTCCCCCACGATGAAGAAAAACAGTTATCCTCATGTTTATCAGTGGCTTTTAAATTGTAACCTGTCTCATTGTGTTTTGCTAATACTCTTTAGGTGACTATGCTGTTACTATAGTTCATTGCAGATGCTTCATGTCGGGAGACCCCCCCCCCCCCATACAAAACTCAACAACTCACAAAACACAACATGATTTACATTTCTGCACTAGTGACATAATCATCCGTGAACACTGACATTAGATTTATGGTTTGGAATATGGAACATAACAAACTGATTCCATCTTTTGCTTCTTCTTAATTTTCCTTTACAGATCTGCATATTCACAATGAATGTCTGTAATTGTGCTTTGCTGGGATTTTTATGACTAAGCTTGTTAATGTTACTGGAAGACAAAATGAGAAATTAGCTGCACCTCCTATGTAATACCTCTGTTCATTTTCAGTGCTGAGTAAATATGTGTGTATTTGGGCTGTAAAGAATGCCAGCACCTCAGACTTCTGCTAGATATTCGTTTTATTTCATTATTATTATCTTTTTTATTTTAATTTAATTTAATTTTTCTTGTGCAGGTGTGTCTGGACTGAATGATGTTTCAGCTTCCTTCCACAGTCATCATTTTAACCGATTTTTTACTCCATTCAAATCATAGGTCATTGTGAAGTCAGGGCCGGGAACATTTTTCGGCCTGGCTATTTATGGCGACTTCATCTTTTGGTCAGATTGGGTGCGAAGATCCGTGCTCCGCTCCAATAAGTATACAGGTGATGAAATGAAAGTGCTTCGAGCCGACATTCCGCACCAGCCAATGGGAATAGTTGCCGTTGCCCCGGATACCAACAACTGTGAGTACCCATGAACCCAGCCTCATAAATTCACCTGTGTGCAGCCTCTTAAAATGCCACTCTGTATGTATATCACAGTGAGTTTGTATGTGTGTGTGTGTGTGTGTGTGTGTTTGTGTGTGCGTGCACCTCTGTTTACAAGTGTTGTGTTTTCTAAATGCAAATGGTAATTGTTTTCATTTCCTTTCATATTACGGTAACGTTTTGGCCTTCTTTATAAATCGACATCACTGATAAATCCCTCATGCATTATTTATTACTCAGAATAGTTATAACACCGTGTCTGCGTGGTTTAGTTATTTGCACATTCTGGGAGCGGAATGGATAACTCTGGAGTGGCTGATTCATTTAGCAAGATTTTTTTTTTTGTAATTGTTTTGTAATTAAGAAAAAAAGCTCTCATTAGAGAAGGCGGTGGAGAAGTAGGACAGCGAACCTGCTACGTTTAAACACCTTGTGCCCATTCCTTGTTGGTATGTCTGTCCTCGCTGGATTTGTTCCACATAACTCAAGGAGATCAGCTCATGTGCTGTGTGTCTCTGGGGTGTTTCTCAATACCGGATTGTTCTTGACCAAATTTATCCATATCGGGTTAAACTGTGATGCTTTTTGAGCCATGTGAAATAAGAGAAGGCCTGTCATTATTGTCACATATCTCGTCTTTTGGCTGGCATGCCTGATTTTGAAAGGTCCTCAAACTCCTTAGTGAAGCAAGATGCCCCCAGAGGCCCTCACCCTGCCACTTTGGGAAGTGGGAGGCGGGGTTAACACAGCTGAGCCACTGTGGCTTTTACGGCTAGTGGAGTAGCAATAATGGCTTGTCAGGGCCTCATGTGACGCTGAACCACCAATCACCTCTTGTCGCCGGTGATGGGTAGGTACATAGGTCAGCGGGCAGACAGAACAGGCAGTGTGAAATGCATCTAAAAGGGAGTTTGGTCTTCTCCTTGTATTCAGTGTAATTTGGACATCTTTGCTCTTGTATGAAGGCGTAGATGGGCAGCACACCAAGAACAAGCTGTGAATAAATACAAATGGAATGCAATCGTTAGTCTAGTATTTTTTGTTACTTAAACAGTTTCATATTCAATTCAGTGCTGTTTTTGAAAATATGAGAATTTTTGTCATTTTGGTCTGTTCACTTCACTATTTCCTTACATAGCAGCTTCAATCTTATATTTATCATCAGGAGTCGCTTATTAACTGTGTCTCCTGCTGCAACTCCATGGCTACACTAAAAGAGAAAGCAGTTAGGCAACAACAGATTAGAAAGATGTTAAACTTTATCTCAAGCTGTGCTTTCATTGTCCGGGAGGCTGTAGCCACATTCGCAAATGCTCAAAGCAGCGCAAAGCAGCACAAAGCACTAGGATGCCACACTCAAAATGCAGGGAAACACTGATTTTTACATCAGGAGCCTGATTAGGCCATGAGGTCTGTGTGTTTGTGTGTTTGTGTTTGTGTGTGTGTGTGTGTGTGTGTGTGTGTGTGTGTGTGTGTTTTTGCATGTCTGTTGCCCTAATGCAAGCATGGCCATGCATGTGCCTATGTGTGTGTGTGTGTGTGACTGGGCGTGTGTCAGAGTGTGTTTATACAGACTGTGCAGAGCTCATTTTTCAAAGCCCTGACGTGGAGTCTGCCCCTTAGAGAAATTAGTGCTTTGTCAGTTCCTTCCGGCAAAAACGTGTAATTCTGGGCTTGTGCAGAAACATCACAGTGGGTGGTGTGGCCGTGTCCTTCACATGGCTTAAAACTCTGCGGCGTTGCTGGAACTTTCCATGATCGAGAAAATAGTTTCTGGGAAAAAATCAAAAATGTAATTCTATGTGTCTGTGCTTTTTTTGTCATGAGGAATGTTGACTTTGTGCTGCATTTCAGTTGCACTGTGTGTTCTCCATTTTGCAGGTGAAATGTCCCCGTGTAGAGTGGCGAACGCAGGATGCGGTGACCTTTGCCTTTTGACGGCAGGCGGCTCGGTAAATTGCAGCTGCAGGGGAGAGCGCATTTTATTGGAAGACAACCGATGCGTGTGTAAGTCGGTCGTCGCCTCTGCCATGCCGCGATGGCGATCTGGGCATCGCCTGGAGTGCGCGGTCGTTCTGGCCATGTGACGATCTTCTGTGAGGTGACTTGGACCTCAGAGGTGTTTGTTGTTGATCTTCTCTTTTTCTCCATATGACACATTGACATGTTTTCCACAAGCCCCCCCACCCACAATGTGTGACATCACTGCCTTTACCAGGATGGGAGGGCGCAGCAAGGCGTTGGCTGATAATTTTCTTCTTCGCACCGGGTTTAGCAGCACCTTGCACTCTTCTCCTGGCACAGGGGGTGGGGGGGGGGCAGATTTTGGTTTGTTGTCAGGGATGCGATGGGGAATAGAGTAAACTTTAGGCCGGGGGGGTAGGGAATGCACACGGCAGAACTGGCCAAGGGAGCATCAGTGGAAATGAACAGAGCTATCTGAGGGGGCACCGGTAATGCTGTCTAATCTGCTTCTCCATCTTGCAGCCGAGAACTCATCCTGCAACATCCACACTGAGTTTGAGTGCGGGAACGGTGAGTGTGTCGACTACCAATTAACGTGCGACGGAGTGGCTCACTGCAAAGACAAGTCGGATGAAAAGATGCAGTACTGCGGTGAGGGCGCCGTCCACATGAGGTTTCACTGATTAGTGGCCTACAGCGGCTTGCTGTAACATAATGGCTACACTGTGTTATGTTTCTCTGTGTGTTTGTAAGACTGTCATACACTTCCTCTGGTAGATAACAGGAGCTGCCGGAAGGGCTTTCGGTCCTGCTACAGCCAGCGATGCATTGCCAATAGCCACTTCTGTGATGGCACGGATGACTGCGGTGATAATTCCGATGAGGCTTACTGCAGCAGTAAGTTCCCTGGTGTGGTTCGGCAAGGCTGTCGGTGCTCTTTTCTGGACCTCCATGTCTGGGGTCCAGCCATTTTGAAAGCCACTGCCCTAGAAAACCCAAGCCAGTAAGTTTGGCCAGCAGATGACATGATAGTTAAAGAACCACACTTGTTTCAGATCACAGCAGACGAAGGACCAGTAAACTTAGCACCTCTATGTAGCTAAGTAGGTAAAAACCAATGTTGTGGCTAAAGCCTTAGGGCATGGAGGGGGGCCAGAAACAAGAACGAACATGTCAGTGCTATTATCACCATTTCTTTGTTGGCACCCAAGTATGGCAACCTTTTTGTCTACATATGGAAGAATAAATCACATGATGACAAGCTCACATTAATCTCCCTTGCCAGGGTTACTATGGGTTGTTAACAAATAGTCGTGTTTTAGATGTTTGGCGTCCAGCAGGGCGCCTGCTTATGCTGCACGTACGCCTCTCATTCTGTACTGTGGAACTGAAGGTGGGCGGCCCTGGTCAGTGCTGCTGACTGCTGCCTGTATCCCCAGGCTGTTTAACGCCATGTAATAGTTCATGGATATATAGTCTATTACACCAAATGATAGTAATGGGCTGTATACTAAGTATATCCATTTGTATGCATTTACACGTAAGGAATACATTTTATATGCATTAAATGAGTTTATTTTTTTATAGATTTTTTTTCAGTCATATGCAGCTGTTATGTAGTGTCGTCCATTAATTTAATCTTTTTTTGGTCTCTTCCCGGCTGTCAAAGACTGACACAAAATTTCAACACCAGACGGAGCTTAATCTGCAAAGTGAAACTGTTAGAAATAGGATTCTCTGATCAAAAATGTAAAAAAAAAAACAAAAAAAAACCTTCATGAAATATCAGGGTTAGAATTTCTACAAGAGAAATTGCAGTGTGTTCAACTTCCTGCAGTTTTTTCTTGCATTCATTTTTCATTGCCCATTACATATTTTCTTTATTTGTTCATTATTTTTTTAAATGGTACTATGGTACTATATTGACTGCTTTTAAGACTCTCAATTATATGCATTTAAATGGAAAGATTAAGAGCCATGACAGATGAATCAGCCAGCAAGGCAAGACCATCACTTCCCTGGCCTCATCTCATGGCCGCTAGTGATGGGTTGGCCTTGTCCACAATGTTCCTGTTCGCCTCCCCAGACTCGACGTGCTCGTCCTCGGAAATCCGCTGCTGGGACGGAACGTGTGTCCCGTATGCCGCCTGGTGCAACCAGATGATCGACTGCCCTGATGCCTCCGACGAGAAGAACTGCAGTAAGACGACCCCCAGCTCTCTGTCGGTGGGCCACTTCCTATGGGGGCCACTTGTGTCATTAACCCCCACATCCTGTCTCCCCAGGTAACACGGACTGTGCGGATTACTACCAGCTTGGGGTGAAAGAGAGAGGATTCATCCGCTGCAACTCCACCTCCCTCTGCATCCACCCGTCCTGGATTTGCGACGGGGCCAATGACTGTGGAGACTACGCAGACGAGACAAGCTGCCAGGGTGATCCTTCTGCCGTCGTTTTTCCCCTCCCAGCAAGAGCACGTTGGCATTAAAAAGAGTAGTGCATGGGGGGCAGGAGGGATTTAAAGAGCCTTGAATACACTTCTGTGGCCGCTGGATGAGTCCCAGTGCGTCTGAGATCATGATGACCTTCATGCTATTACAGGGCTCCTGCCCTCATTGCATTGGCTAAGGCCTAGAGGAGAGACTCATAGCCTAGTGTCCCAATCCAATGGAACTATACTAAGTGCTTAAACCCAGTGGAACTTTGCTCAGTGCCAAAATCCAAGTCCCAATCCAAGGGAGGTTTGTTGAGTGCCCCATTCTACAGGAACTTTGTTAAGTGTCCCAGTTCAAGGGAGGTTTGTTGAGTGTCCCAATGTAAGGGAACTTTGCTAAGTGTTGCAATCCAAGGGAGGTTTGTTGTGGGCCCCAATCTAAGGGAACTTTGCTTAGTGTCCCGATCCAAGGGAACTTTAGATGTACTGTCTGACTCCCAAGCAATGCAAATGCTGGTCCAGCAGAGTATTTATGTCCCAGAGAGGGGATTGACAGATCAGCTGAAAGGCTGAGTCCCGCTAATTCCCCGTCTGTGGTGGCAGATGTGTCCACTTGACTGAGCTTCTGTTCCTTGCTGAGAGGAGGCCACCGTGGGGGCTGTGATGGCTCGAGTGTGTCGAGATGTTGGTATTAAGACCCCATGTGCTAGCGGGTTGTTCAAGAGGAGGGGAGCTGGCTCCGTTTGATCACCAAAGCAGTGTGCACCCGAGGTGTCCGGCTCTTCTCAGCCTTTCTGCTGAGGGTCTCCTGTTTCCAAAGACAAGTCCCGTTCAGGGTAGCCGCCCAAATCTCAGTGTGCTTCCCTTGTGTCTCCTCGCAGTTGCCCAGGAACGGCAGTGTGACGATGGCCACTTCGCGTGTCCCAGCGGGAACTGCATCTCCAGTGTGTGGCTGTGTGACGGGCAGAAGGACTGTGAGGATGGAGCCGATGAGTTCCAGTGTGGTAAGAAGCACCCGGGGGAGGGGGGTGGGGGGTGAGGGGGCAGTGCTATTAATTTCCCTCAGAGCTCCTGGAATCGACCAGCATCTTCTAAAGTGTTTAACTCCTAATTTCTCTTGTGGGGACAAAAATGAGGATGGATGGCCTGGCCTGTCACTGTTACCACAGAGTTTTCTCGACTCAAAACTAGTCATGAGTAGTCGTCTAGAAGATTCTCAGTATAGTGTGGCATGGTATATAGGCTATGCTTTTAAATACAAGAGAACATAACATAAACACAAACACAGATTCTCATGGTCCTTTTTCCAGAGACATTTTCCATTTGAGTTTCTCATTCGACTGCTGTTCCTACAGTCCAGCTGTACCTACAGTCTGTCTGTACCTACTATTGAATTAAAGTTATATGTTTTTAAATAACTTTTCTTATACAAAATACCCTCCAAACTAGGTCAACACTTAAAACACTTATTCTTGAGAATAAGGACAAAATCTTATTTTAGGGGGATTTTTATTTTCACTCTTCAATCTTGCTGGGAAAATATATTTTAATGGTCTTGGCTATTAAAATTTGTAATGGGCCAACCCCCAGTGACTTCATTTTATCTTAAACAGCGTTTTTTGGCAAGTGAGGACTTGAATTGTCAACTCAGTCAGTCACACAAAAAATCATCATAATATAATGTAAAACCCATTTAAAACACAACACACAGTAGGTGTACAATAGAAAATTTTATTGACATTTTTTAAATCATTCTGAAATTGGTGTATAACAACAATAATTCAATAATAATTACATGAAACAAGTAACAATGTGATGTTTTCTATCGACACCTGTTCGTTACATTAAACCTTTCATCAGCGTTGCACTTTTCCACAAGCGCTACTCCTCTCCTCGCTGTCTCTGATTGTGCTCATTAGCATTAGCATCCACAAGCGCTGCTCCTCTCCTCGCTGTCTCTGCTTGTGCTCATTAGCATTAGCATCCACAAGCGCTACTCCTCTCCTCGCTGTCTCTGCTTGTGCTCATTAGCATTAGCATCCACAAGCGTTGCTCCTCTCCTAGCAGTCTCTGCTTGTGCTCATTAGCATCCACAAGCGCTGCTCCTCTCCTCGCTGTCTCTGCTTGTGCTCATTAGCATTAGCATCCACAAGTGCTGCTCCTCTCCTCGCTGTCTCTGCTTGTGCTCATTAGCATTAGCATCCACAAGCGCTACTCCTCTCCTCGCTGTCTCTGCTTGTG
>JAAGVU020000035.1:3012271-3025585 GCA_011763525.2 Mormyrus iriodes
CTCATTAGCATTAGCATCCACAAGCACTGCTCCTCTCCTCGCTGTCTCTGTTTGTGCTCATTAGCATTAGCATCCACAAGCACTGCTCCTCTCCTCGCTGTCTCTGTTTGTGCTCATTAGCATTAGCATCCACTAGCGTTACTCCTCTCCTAGCAGTCTCTGCTTGTGCTCATTAGCATCCACAAGCGTTGCTCCTCTTCTCACTGTCTCTGCTTATGCTCATTAGCATTAGCATCCACAAGCGCTGCTCCTCTCCTCGCTGTCTCTGTTTGTGCTCATTAGCATTAGCATTAGCATCTACTAGCGTTGCTCCTCTCCTAGCAGTCTCTGCTTGTGCTCATTAGCATTAGCATCTACTAGCGTTGCTCCTCTCCTAGCAGTCTCTGCTTGTGCTCATTAGCATCCACAAGCGTTGCTCCTCTTCTCACTGTCTCTGCTTATGCTCATTAGAATTAGCATCCACAAGCGTTGCTCCTCTTCTCACTGTCTCTGCTTATGCTCATTAGCATTAGCATCCACAAACGCTGCTCCTCTTCTCGCTGTCTCTGCTTTATCTCATTAGCATTACCATCCACAAACACTCCTCCTCTCCTCACTGTCTCTGCTTTATCTCATTAGCATTAGCATCCACAAACGCTGCTCCTCTCCTCGCTGTCTCTGCTTGTGCTCATTAGCATTAGCATCCACTAGCGCTGCTCCTGTCCTCACTGTCTCTGCTTGTGCTCATTAGCATTACCATCCACAAACACTCCTCCTCTCTTCGCTGTCTCTGCTTTATCGCATTAGCATTAGCATCCACAAGCGCTGCTCCTCTCCTCGCTGTCTCTGCTCGTGCTCATTAGCATTAGCATCCACAAGCACTGCTCCTCTCCTCGCTATCTCTGCTCGTGCTCATTAACATTAGCATCCACAAGCGCTGCTCCTCACTTCGCTGTCTCTGCTTTATCTTATTAGCATTAGTATCCACAAACACTCCTCCTCACCTCGCTGTCTCTGCTTGTTTTCATTAGCATTAGCATCCACAAACATTCCTCCTCTCCTCACTGTCTCTGCATTTTCTCATTAGCATTAGCATCCTCAAGCGCTGCTCCTTTCCTCGCTGTCTCTGCTTGTTCCAAGCCCGGTTTTACGGTTTATTTCTGCTCTGCTTGCAGTCCGATTGTTGTGTTGCTTTGCCAAAAAGAAAACATCAAAATTATACTTTCTCTTTGTTTAGTGGCCAAAAAGTTGATTTTTTTGCACTTGAGTGCTGTGGTTTTTCCTTTCAAATCAGACAAGCGACACATGCTAGCGGCACATACTAATTTAGGTGGTTGTCAAAAAAATCATAAAACACAAACGATTTTATAAATATACATTTCTTTAGTTCAATTTTCATTTATTCCAAAGTTTAACTCAAATTAATTTTAAATTAAATTATATCAGGTGTAGCATTTGATGAGGTGGAGCATACCTGAGAGGTGCCGGAGCACAGACCGCTCTATGCCAGAGGTCCCGGGGCTGAGCTCCGGCACAAATTACACACCGGTTGTATGTTGTTCTCGATCCAACAATTTTTTGTGTTTTTCTCAGAATGCTACAAAGCCAGGGCTGTGGGCAGCCTCTTTTTTCCCGAAACAACTTGGTTCAACATTAATATTTGCAAGTGGGAATTTTACTGAATCAATTTTGGTTTCGGTGGTGTCATGACCCCTGAGATTATAGCTAGTTACCATCAGGGTTAGCATTAGCATTTAGCATTTTAACATTATAAAATACAAGGAGAATGACTTGGCTTTAATAAAAGCAGGGTGTAAACTGTGGTCATGTGCAGTATTTTGTCATTATTAAGCTAAAACATTTATGGAAATAAAGGTATTCCTCTATGTTTCAGACCTGTTTCAAAGCACTACAACACGAATGTGTGAGGGCGCCTGTATCCCCACTCAGACCATGTCCATAAGGCTGAGCATTTCTGTATGTTTATTTCAGAGTATGGTATCAGAGTATGACGTATACTATCAGAGTGTGACAGAGCATTCCCCTCACTCGGGTGCTGTTAGGAGTTTTGTTATGCGTTAACTTTCTGTGAATAGCAGAATGATAGTCATAATCACAATTGTGATATAAATGGGAAGACAAAAGCGAAGAGACAAACCTAGAACTGATTTAAGGAGAGTGAGACGTCGAATAATAAAAGCGACACTTGAATATTCATTTCAGTATAGACTGTGTTATTCATCAGAAGCTAATGACTACATCAGGCCCTCCCTTGCTGCCATTATGCATCAGCAACAATGGCCAGATACAGAGGCTTATGAATGTGGCCATTCAGAGCCTGAATGGAATACCTTTACCATTTTCAAGCAGGATCATCCAGTTTCATTAGATTTTCAGAACGCATTTTTTCCAAAGGACAAATTTGTATGAGGTCTTCAATACCTCAGAGTTAATTATCATATAAAAAAGTCTCTTGTTATTAGGAAATAACTGGCAATGAATAAAAATGTGAAAAAGATTCCGTGTGGAAATGTCATGCACTCCTTTACACCCGGAAGAAAATGTCAAAACTGATTGTGTGATATAGGATCCCCTATTCCGGATACCCGTGCCCGTAATTCCTCCCTCAATTTGAAATGCATACCGCAGAAGAAGAGCATTCCAGGGGAGGTATTGTTAAATCATCTGCTTGGCAAATTAGACTTGGCTGTCAGGCGGGTTTGATTTGAATGACTGAGAAAAACAGCTTTCCTGGAATCATTTACAAAAGAAATTTGACAGAAAATAGCAGTTTGTGTGCCACAGAAAATAAGCCATTTTCATACTAATTGGTTCCCTTGCATTATATAGCTGGTATGCGGTTTCTGTGAGGATAGGCTGAGTGGCGTGCCTCTTCCCCTCTTCCCTCTCTTCCTTCCTCTTCCTCCTCCTTTCTCCCTATTCCTCTCTTCCACCCTCTCGCTCTCTGCTTTTCTTTCTTCCTCTCTCCTCCTCCCTCTTCCCCCTCTTCTTCTCTCTTCGTCTCTCTTCCTCCCTCTTCCCACTTCTTCCACTCCTCTTTTCATCCTCCTTCCTCTTCTCCTCTTCCACCTCTTCCTTTCTGCTTTTTCTCCCTCCTTTTTTCTTTCTTCTTATCCCTCTTCCCCTTTCTTCTCTTCTTCTCTCCTTCTCCCACTTACCCCTCTTTCGCTTCCTCTCTCCTCCTCCCTCTTCCTCTCCCTTTTGCCTTCTTTCTCTTCTTCCTTCCCTCTCTTCCTTCCCTCTCTCCTCCTTCCTCTCTCCTGATTATGATTATGATTATCCCTTTTCCTCTCTTTTCCTCTTTTCCTCTCTACCTTCCATCTCTTCCTCCTTCTTCCTCTTTTTTCCTCTCATAACTCTTCCTTTGTTCCTCCCACTTTCTCCTCCTCCTGCCTTGTCCTCCCTCTTCCTCCTGCTGTTTTCCGATGTGTTAAAGGTTCCTTCCTTCAGATCAGAAGCCTTATAAAACAGGAAATAGCTTCATAGATTGTCATTGTCGGCTCAGCAACCAGGGAGCAAAGAGATTTGAAATTAATGGGGAACGGTTTCAGGTTTTGGGGTATTGAAGTTGCTTTTGTGAAGTTTTAGCGAGTAATAAAGATTAGTGAGGCTATGTGGGGAGGGGGCAGAAGTCCCACCTGTTTTTTTTTTTTTACTGGAACCTGGGAAAGTCTGCAGATTTATGCATGAGCCGACATAGCAGAGAGGGAGGGCCCAGCCTAATTGATCCCCTTCTGGGGGAAATTTGTTTAGTCCAGCAACAGGTATACAGATATAAAGAGGATAAACAAAATAATTATTGGAAAGAAAGAACATGAAATAATATAAATTGATAATAAAGAGAATATTAACAGTTTAGAGAATATATATGCAATTGCTTTCAATATTGTGCAACGTTATTTGTAGTGCAAAAAAAGTGTTCTAAAGTGTAGTACAGTGTAAATGTACATCCAATTTTATAGATTGGTCATTATGAATATTATGAAGTTGATCAGATTTTATATTACATATTGCAGGAGTGCAACAGAATCTGGGCAAAAAGGCATGTGCAGGCAGTGTGTTGTACTGACCTTGCTGTGCCCTGCTTCGTGAACCCCTGCTTGGCTTTGCTGATGTGTCGTTCTGAGATTCACTTGGTCTCGTCCTTGGCCATAGGGGTGGTTAACGGGCCATTGTGGTCGGATCCGGGAACAAAAGTGATGTGGTGTCATCGCGAGTATCGATGAGAAATGCAAAGAAAAAAAAATGCCTGCAGGCAGCATTTTCCCCTGTGGTTGGAAGGCTGCTGGTTCAAATCCTGTCTTCTGCAGAATATCCACATCTCCACTCTTCAACAAGATCCATCACCACCTGAAAGATGCTCCTGGGGTGCCGGATATATGGCTCTCCTTTTGCTCTGACCTTAAGCTTATCTGTCACCTGTATGCACCAATGTATGGCCCACCCCCATGTGAGGGGAATAATGTTTACTCTCTTGTAAAAATGGTGCATGTTAAGGTCTGGGATATATTAGACGGTAAGTTAACATTCAGTACTTGTAGTAAACATGTTCAATGCCGAAGAAATCTACTGGATTAAAGATCTAATTGAGGTACCTCCATTTGGTATAAACCGAAAGAAGGGCTACTGTGGTACAAATAGCAGATTATTTTGATGATTGCTAGCTGTAGTCTCAGGGGTCATGACACCACCGAAACCAAAATTGATTCAGTAAAATTCCCACTCGCAAATATTAATGTTAAGGGCATTGAGCCCTGTTGCGTGTGTGGCTGCGTAGCCAGAGGCCAGTCAGATGTCCATGCTAACTGATGGAAACTCGACCTCGGAGCAGTGTAAGAAAGTCACCTGGCCCGATGAATCCCATGTTCTGTTTCTGTCATCTGGATGGCCGGGTACATATCACCTGTGGGATATGTTGGACCCACAAGTGCTTGTAAGCAAGGCTTAATTCCTAGTGTCATGGCACAGTAGTCCTGCGACCATCATTAAAACCTTCTGCAATTTATGACACCGTAGCACTTCTGTTGATTTGTCACACAGGATAGCCTTCATTCATATCCCACAATTGACAAGGCTTGGCCACTCAGCACTCTGTCGGTGGATAGTGGTTTTTCCCTCCTCAGGCCCCTTTCAGTAGGTGCTCACCACGGTTGACTGTGAGCACCCCACACGCCTTGCAGGAGATGCTCTGACCCAGTCATCTGGCCATAATGATTTGACCCTTGTCAAAGTCATTCAGATCATTACCCCTGCCCATTTCTTCTGCATTCATCTTGTCAACTACGAGTACCGAATGTTAGCTTACTTTCTCACACATCCCAGACCTTGACACACAGTTTTTACAAGATGGTCAACATTACTCACCTCACTTGGGGGTCCTGATAATATTTTGGCTTATCGGGGTATATGTGTGTATTCCTGTGCCTTAATGATAGACAGCGTGATGGAATATGCGAAAATGAACACATTCCAGTGTAGCTATACTCATACAAATGGCAATTAAAGCTTCTTTTTATTTCATTTATTTGGTCTTGGATTGTCAGTAGAGTGTCAGTCGGAGTGGGAAAGACTGCGCTCATTTGTCTATGGATTGTTTGTTTTTTTTATTTTTAAAATGAATAGGAATAAATATATAGAATAAAATTCCAGACTGAATTGCTAATGGCTCACTATGTATGAATACATTTTCAGACAATCAGCATTGATTTGCCCATTATGTTTTATGACAAATAAGGCTTCATTTTATTTCATTAGTTTGTTCTTGGTTTGTCAGTGGTAGTCAGAAAGACTTTGCACGAAAGGGGTTTATGGTCTCTCCTTTCGTTAAGGCTCTGTTCTTCCACAGATTCCTCCTGCTCATGGAATCAGTTCGCCTGCTCCAAAGACAAGTGCATTGCCAGGCAGTGGCTGTGTGATGGCGACGACGACTGCGGCAATGGCCTGGACGAAAGCGTGGACATCTGCGGTGAGGACGACTGCCTATCCGACGGCATCAGTCACGTTCTTCACACGCTAGTGCTTTTGGGGATGGAGCGTCTTTGTGTTTATGACAGCACAGCTATTTATGCTCCCACATTGGCTATTGCAATGAAACACATCAGAAAGAATAATTCATTAAATGGCTTCCCAATGAATGGGGACATTGCACAGGAAGATTTATTGCTGGTCGTTTGCTGGTGACAAATTGACGGGAACGTTTCCTGCTTTAAAGGTTGGGCTCTAGTGGATCATTAACGGAGGTATTGTCTGGTCATGTAGGAACAAACACATTAAGGTTTGAGACAGTCCAGCTTGCTCTAAAAATGATGTGCAGTAATTTGCCTAATTGCGAGAAGCGTTTTTTATGCTGCCTGCTGTGGGTGCAGTATTTTAGCTGTTTGTTTTTGCATGTTGTAAAAAAAAAAGAATAGGAATAAATATATAGAATAAAACTCTACACTGACAGGCCAGTGGCTCACTATGTATGAATACATTTTCACACAATCAGCATGGATTTGTCCACACTAATGGAAGATTTCCATTATGTTTTATGACGATTTTAGAATTGTGCTGATTTATACAGAATGCAAACATTCCCGCACAGTCAGGCAGCTTTTAACTTCTCACGCTGTCATTCGAGGAAGCTCCCACCTTCTGTCTCTGTTTACACACCAGACTTCTGAAAAAGATGATGTGTATTTATATTTTGAGGCCCAATTTGCAGATCTGGCTCTGAAGCGAAGCCACGTCCCCAGGTGCTGCTATGAATGACTCCCACACATCCCTGTTGCTGTTAGCATTGTGCTTTTTTGTTCTCCTGAGATTCTGTGAATGACTCTCATGCGTCCCTCATGCATGAGAGTTATTCATTTTTGGTCCTCGTTAGCCCAAGTCAATGACTTCCACATGTCCATCGACGTGGTTTTTGGTCCCTATGAGCCATCGTGAATGATCCCCGTTGTACTTTTTTGTCCTCTTGAGCCACTGTCAATTACTCCCATTCGTCCCTCATCGTGATTTTTGGCCCTCATGAGCAACCGTGAATGATCCCACACATCCATCATTGTGCTTTTTGTTATCTCAGCATGTTTCTGTGTTTTCCAGGTTCTGCCACCTGTGGCCCTGGGTTGTTCAGCTGCCCCGGGTCTTATGCCTGTGTGCCGCAGCGCTGGCTCTGCGACGGGGAGCGGGATTGCCCGGATGGCAGCGATGAGCTTGCACCAGCCAGCTGTGGTAACGTACTCACCCTCACCCCCACTACTCACGCCAGGCTGTGCTGTCAGGCTCCTGTTGTCAGAGCCAAAGTGAATTCTGGCTCAACAAACATAAGTATGCTGAGCATCCCGTTTTTCACAGCAAATGCACAAAAGGAAATTCTTGGCGATCCATCTTTCATCCACTTATTGTGATCCAGGCCATGGAGGTGGGGAGGGAAGAGAAGGGGGTGTGGCTGGAGCCTATTCAAGGCAGTATATGGCACTGGGCTGGGGCACACCCTGGTCAGGGCACATATAACATTTACAGTTATATACTATGGGCACTTTAGGGACCACTAACGGCATGTACCTGGGGAAACCTATACAGCACAGGGAGAATATCAGGACACAGAGCCAGGGCTGCGCAATCTTACATCGCGATGATATGACACAGGCGCGATAATCACCAGGGCTTCAGATGACGGGTGAAACATTTGTCCAAGCACTGGCTGTTTGGTACTATATGCACGTTTACTTACGTCCACAATTTGGTAAGATGAATAGTATTACACCTAAAATATTTATAAGAAGCATATTGTGAAGGCCCAAAAGTTAGTAATCTGTATAAATTCGGCGTATGTTGATTCAATTCGGTTACTGGAGAACGCCACATGCTGCTGTTTTGGTGTATCATGAAAACAAAAAGCACTGAAGTGGTGGTGAAGAAAGGGACAGCTCAGCAGTCACAAAATCTATTGAAAGAAAATATATTGTAGATAAGGTGTAAAAAAAAAAGTAATCGGTGGTGTGGCGGTATTTTTTGCAGTTAAAAGTCCCACACATTTATTAAACATATGGATATGCTGAATTTATGCAGATAACTAACTTTTGGGTGTTGCAATACTCTCATTAATATGTATAGCTGATTCCTGTTGTATATATGTGTTGTGAGCTGTCTGCTGTAGTTGATTTCTGTAGTTTGTGTCTGCGAAGCAGTGTTCTGTAGCTGATTCCTTTAATACGTCTGCGAAGCTGTGTCCTGTAGCTGATTCCTGTAGCACGTGTCTGTGAATTTCTGTCTTGTAGCTGATTCCTGTAGCACATGTCTGTGAATTTATTCTGTACCTGATTCCTGTAGCATATGTGTGTGAATTTGTGTCCTGTAGCTGATTCCTGTAGCATATGTGTCTATGAATTTGTGTCCTGTAGCTGATTCCTGTAGTATATGTGTCTGTGAATTTGTGTCCTGTAGCTGACACAATATAATGACTCACTGGAAGCAGCATGGCCAAGGTGCCAGAAAGTTTATGTGCCAAATGGTGTTTCCGCACCTCGCCCGCAGCTCCCAACAACACGTGCGACGAGAACACCTTCCTGTGCCAAAACAAGGCTTGCATCCCTAAGCGCTTTGTGTGTGACCGTGATGACGACTGTGGTGATGGCTCCGACGAGTCCCCCGAATGCGGCAAGTGGCTCTCTCTCCTCCATGTGGCCTCAGTCCTACGCTACTTACTCACCAGCAGTGGTGCTGTTTACCACCATTCAAACCAAGCGTTTGCATGGGGCCCCCTGTTGGCCTCAGATGGTTTCTACCCTAAATATTAAATAAATGCATTCCTTATTTAAGAGATTCTGAAGGAGCATGTTCTGTATGTTCAGCTCAAATCTTCTTGTCAGCATAACTCACTAGCTACTTATTTAGTTTTTGAAACATCTGGCTCAAAAAGATCAAACCGGCCCATGCTCACCAGAAGTACCATTCTGCATTTCCCCCTTCTGGTACCTTCCAAAGATCAGTACTGCACTATACCTTAAGCACTGCTTCCTTCAAAGATTCAGTGCCCCACACCACCTTGACTACCTACACCTACCAATCACTGAGATCTCACTTATTAAGAGGCCTAAGGCATTCTGAGGGAATACACTTGAACATTAGAATTTGGCTCTAAAACGTGATTCATGTTTTATCTCTGCGAGGGGCCTCAATATTAATTTCATGCTTCAACTGGACGTAAAACTTTAGCAGAATAGCGGAGCGCTAGGTAGTGGCCTGCTAATGCCGCACACCCTTTTAAATCCCCATCAGGGGGCTGCCTGTTCTTCATAAGCACAGATGAATTGACACATTGTTGCATTAGCAGAGCTTCATAGGGCTCCAGCTGATCCCACTGGCTTTCCAGCCAGAGCTTGAGGCGAGTCAATGCTACAGGGTAGCTCTGTGCTTAAGAAACCAAAGAGTTTACAGATTACAGCCCGTAGAAGAGGCTGGGTGTGTATTTACACATTTCAACAAGGTTGTTAATCTGATTTACCTCAGTAAACAACAAACTTGTAACTGTGGAAAAGAGTCGAATGTTCAGCGGTAAGCTATCAAATCATCTGCTGAACACCTATGGTTGGTGCTTGGTCCCTCTACAGCCACCGTAATGGTATGTCTGCCCACCTTGTGCCCCATGCAGCTTACCGCACCTGTGGGGGGGAGGAATTTCGCTGTGCTGATGGGCGTTGCCTCCTCAGCGCGCAGTGGGAGTGTGACGGCCAGCCCGACTGTACGGATGGCTCCGACGAGCTGCCCCGTAACCCCAAGTGTTCTGCAGCGGGTAAGGCTCTACCCACGGCATTGCCACGGCGACTGACAGTGGTCCACCTCCTTACATGCCTGCTGGGAAGTTTAGAGTGAGGATGATGCGACAGGTTGTGCTTCTGGCACCCTCTTACTGCCTGCCTGTTCTCTCTGTCCCCCCTCACTCGCTATCTTTCTTTCACTATTTCCTTTGCTATATCTCTCTCTCCCCCTCTCCCTTTTTCACTATTTCCTTTGCTCTCTCTATTCCCCTCTCTGTTTTTCACTGTTTCCTTTGTTCTCTCTGTTCCCCTCTCTTTTTCACTTTCCTTTGCTCTCTCTATTCCCCTCTTTCTTTCACTATTTCCTTTGCTCTCTCTATTCTCCTCTCTCTTTCATTATTTCCTTTGATCACTCTCTGTCCCCTCTATTTATCTCTTCCCCTGTTTCCTTTTCTATATTTTTCACCTTAAAACATAAACTATTTTTTTCTCTGGTTTTGTAGATTCTGGCTTGTTTCTAGAAAGGTTACCAGAAAATGAGCATATATTGCAAAGGAAATTGATTTTAAACATGAATTGAACTGAATTTACACAGTGAATTAGTCTCGGCAGTAACAGAAATTCATCGTGTGGATGTGCTCCTCCTCAGATTCCACACTGAGCCCCCCCCCCCCCCCATCTTGTCCCTATGTCTGCATGGCCGTGCCGCTGCCCCTTATCCTTAATGTCTGAATAAACCCCCCCACCCACCTGGGCTCCATGTGTCCCCAGAGAGCCTCTGCAACAGCTCGTTCTTCATGTGCGCCAACGGTCGCTGCGTTACTGCGACGAGCCTCTGTGACGGGAGGGACGACTGCGGTGACCGCTCGGACGAGCACGACTGCCGTGTCAACGAGTGCCTGAACCGGCGCATCAGTGGCTGTTCCCAGGACTGCCAGGACCTCCCGGTCGGATACAAGGTTTGAGCCAAGGTCCTTCCGGCAGATCGCTGACTAGCCCGACTTCACGCGAGCTTTCGGAAGTGAGCTCCAGGGGTTTTCCACAAAACCATAGATGATCTCTGGGATGGTCTCTGTTCATACTATGTTGTTTCCAGGGTTCCCAACCTCAATGATATTATGCCTTAACTTTAATTAATTGAAATTGGGTTATAAAGGTTTACATTAGGAAAAGTGTACTTAAATGTATTTAAAGTCAAGCAGGCTTTTACAGACTGATTTGTAAGGAGTTTCTGGTAGATCAATATTACTAGGGACTAGTGGTTGAGGCCATATTTCCTTGTCAGTGAAGAGCAAGGTAATGAGCAAGTGTGAGAGAGGGGATTTCAGAGCACCTCAGCCTTCTAAAGGGCTGAATATACAGTGATATGCAGCCTAAAATTAGGAGACAGTATAGATACGAAGGGTGGGGGTGTGAACAAAGTGTCGGGTGTAAGGCAGCTACCCAGGGCGGCAGCATTAGTGGCCTTAGAGTTAGTAGGGTAATGTTATGAAGCTAGTCTGGTGAAAAGCTGAGAACTGCTCTGGTACAGTCTGTCGTTTGTAACGAGCGGTCGGCCTTTAGGCCAGACGAGTCATGTATCAGTGACCTTCTGAGAGAAGCTTCTAATTCCAGCTAAAGTGAACTGCATAAATGTCAGGCCTATACCACCGCATGTGTCATTACAGTCAATACATGTTCACAGAAATTATAATCCTTGGCTTGGACTAAAAAGTCAAATGGGTTGGGCTCAGTACCGCTTTGTTTGAATAAATGATAACCATCGCTCCTTAGAATACAGGGTGAACCTACAGAAGCTGCTAGAACATAGGCAGGGGAATTATTTAGAATAAAAAGGAACAAGAATTGCTCACAAGATGAATTATATTAATGTATATATTTCATGTTTCAATTTTTATTCTACTGACTCACTGCTCCGATATCCTTATAGAAAAGAACAATGACACCAGAACAGCGTCCTTTTCACCGTAAATCGACACTCTGCATCATGAGGAATATGTATGATTTTAGCTCCGGTCTGCCTCCCCTGCAGACACCTACTGTGTATGGCGAAAACTCCAAAATCGTTTGACACATCTTTTTCAAACTTTGCACAGGCATTGTATGGCCCTAAAACTGATTACGTGGCACTAAAACTAATTACATTTTAAGAACGATAGCACTAAAATTGAAGCAGTCTCATAGTGATAGTTAAAAAAAAGGCAGATTTGACACTTGATCCCGTTAGGACGATAGCTCAAAGAGCATTTTATGGATCTTTTTCAGACTTCAGAGGAGTTGTATGGATTCTGAACTGGAAATGTCTAAAATTTGAGACTGATCTCACCAAAATTGAAGCAACACTGCTTAGTGGCAGCAAAGGGAAGGGTGGAAAGAGACAACATTTGACATTGTGAATGTAATAAATCAAAAAGTATAAGCATTATATGGATGAAGATGGACTCCTGCTTAACTTTTCAGACAAATTGCCCCAAAAATGAAGCAGCAGCAAAGGAGGGACACGGCAGCTACAAAAGATACTTGGTTTTGTGAACACAGTACCTTTAAAAGTATTGTACTGATCTTTTTCAAACTTTCCAGGCACATTGTAAGAGTGACAAACTATAAGTCATCAAATTTTGAGACAGATCACCCAAAAACTATGATACTGACAAATATGTAAATTTGACTATGCATAGTGATAACAAAAAAGGGGTAGATTCAGTCATTTAATCCTGATACTGTGATAATTGTTAAAAAGTTTTTGGCAGCCATTTTCTGTTGCTTATCTGGGGTCAGGTCGCGGGGAGAGCAATCTAAGCAGAAATGCCCAGACCTCCCTCTAACCAGCCACCTCCTCCAGCTCCTCTGGGGGAATACCAAGCCATTCCCAGGCTAGCTGAGAGATATTATCTCTCCAGCAAGTCCTAGGTTTGCCTCGGGGCCTCCTCCCAGTTGGACATGCCCGAGACGCCTCCCCAGGGAGCTATCCAGGAGGCATCCTAGCTAGGTGCCCGAACCACCTCAACTGGCTGATTTCAATGCGGAAGAGCTAGTGGCTCTAGTTTGAGCTCCTCTGTAATGTCTGAGCTCCTCACCCTATCTATAAGGCTGAGCCCAGACACCCTGGGAAGGAAACTCATCTCTGCTATTTGTATCCACAATCTCATTGCTTCGGTCACTACACAGAGCTTATGACCATAGGTGAGGGTAGGAACGTAGATCGACTGGCAGAATGATAGCTGTGCCTTCCAGCTTAGCTATCACTTAATCGCGACGGAACAGTATAGCGTATGTATAACTGCTGATGCTGCACCAATCCACTTGTCTTCTGTTCCCTTTTTCCCTTACTCTCGAGCAAGACCCTGAGATATTTAAATTCCTCTTCTTGAAGCAGTAATTTGTCCCCCACCAGGAGAGGGCAATCCACCCTTTTCCGCTCAAGAACTATGACCTCAGACTTGGACCTATGTTATCCTTCGGGCTATGCCCTGCCAGGCCCCATGGGTAGAGGCCCAGTTACTTTTTATGGGTGTCTTTCCACTGCATCAGGTACCATCCTGGCCGCTTCGCACTGCCCCACTGCATGCTGCAC
>JAAGVU020000035.1:3038960-3060956 GCA_011763525.2 Mormyrus iriodes
TGCATTGGCTGCTTTTCCATCACTCTCTGGTCAAACTCTTCCAAAACTATTTCTGTTGTCTTTAGGTCAGGTGGCCAAGACGTGCGATGCAACACTATCACTAACCTTTGTAGGTGGCCTGGTGTGTCCAAACTTTTGACTGGTAGTGTATGTTAGAGCAGTGTTTCCCAACCCAGTCCTCTGGGGCATTTTGCTCCCTTCCACACAGTCCACATTTTTGCAGTATGGAACTGGGAGGGAGCAAAAACTTGGACTGTCTGGGGGTCCCTGAGAACCGGATTTGGAAACACTGTGTTAGAGGATTATGTTACTTAGTAAGAATGGCCATTATGCATGTTTTGTTCGCCTTGTTTCCCTTTTAATGTCCCCTTCGCTTTGCCTTCACTGAGAGCCGCCCATGGGCTATGAGATGTGGTGGGACTGCTGGAGCTTGCTCGCTTTTTTGTTATAGAGCAGATAACAAGTTTTTTGTTTGCTTTTGCAGTATATGCTTTTGATTATTTTCCTTTGTTTTTTTTTTGCACTTTGGCTTATCCAATTAATTAAAAAGTCAAAGTAACAAGCTGTTTTTCCCAGAAATGCATGTCAGTGTACTTCATGTTTTTGAAGGCTTCGGCAATCTTCCACTTTTCAAACAGTGCCCCACCTGTTTACCAGCCAAGATGCATTTCAGTTGCTTCACAGAATGCAATGTCTTTGAGGTTGGAACCAATCAGTCGTGACCGGCATTGTGATGTAATGCCCCCATTAAGAGTTCATGATGTTTCGGCTGTAGGTGAGCGTGTTGTGGCTGTGATAACCACGTCTGCTGGCACTGCCTGCTCTCGCCCTTCGAAAATTCAATAATTGAAGCCTTAACTGCATTACATCATTCATAAATCAAAACTGCTACAGTTAAACAAAGGACTAACTCAGTATTCAATCAATTGGGATAATGCAGTATGCATTTTAAACATGCCTTAAAATGACACAGCTACAATATGACATTATCTAAACTGAGTTTATTATAACAGAAAGCAATTTCCTGGGAACAAGAAGCTACACTATAGTCCCAGACTACTTTCTTAATGTCAAAACATTCAGATTGTGACGGTTTAATTGCTGTGCGCGGGCGCCATGCAGGATGCCTGTGCTTTTATTTAGAGATGACAGTATGGATGCCGTTGGCAGAGAAGCCCCTAGCAAGAGCATCCTGCCAGAACGTCCCCTTTTTGTTGGTGGCTTTGCATGGCACGTCGCTCCCCGTGTTCCAAGCCGCTTGCTGAATGAAAGCCCTTTTAGTGAAGCCAGTGGCACGGCTGTCACCTGGCACTTGATCTCTGCTTGGTTTGTATAAGGACAGGGCCTTTTTTGTAGGATCTGATGCTGCTGGTAGGGTGCCCCACACTTCAGGCCCACCATCTCGGTGGGACATCTGGGGACGTTGTCCCAGGCCCGGTGGGAAGAGTTGCCAGAACTCTGTGCCAGCGGGCGTGTCCCGCTTCCCGGTCTTAACAAATACTGAATTGAACTGATGTTGTGCCCCCGGTCTGATCAGCCTGGAAATTTAGTTGCTCCTCTGACTTGCCTCCTTTCCCATTTGGGACTTGTACTGGAATTTCGCCAGATCAGGGACTTTACATGTGACCTTTGTCTTAACGCCGCACAGTTGCCATCAAAGTAGCATAAATTAGCCAGTGTCCATGCCTGTACTATAATCACTAACATGAGAAAGCAGCTTCCCCGTGTCTGTGCCTGTATGATAATTACTAACGAATGATAAACCGGCTTCCTCCTGTATCCATGCCTGTGCGATAATTATTAACCAATGAGAAAGCAGCTTCCCCCTGCATCCATGCCTGTGTGATAATTACTAACCAGTGAGAAGATGGCTTCCCCCTGTGTCCGTGCCTGTACGATAATTACTAATGAATGCAAAAGTGGCTTTCCCCTGTGTCCGTACCTGTACGATAATCACTAACATGAGAAAGCAGCTTCTCCCTGTATCCATGCCTGTGCAATAATTATTAACCAATGATAAAGCGGCTTTCCCCTGTGTCCGTGCCTGTACAATAATCACTAATCAGTGAGAAGGTGGTGCCTATACGATAATCACTAACCAATGAGGAGGTGGCTTTCCCCTGTGTCTGTGCTTGTACTATAATCTTTAACCAATGAAATGGCTGGTTTATCTCCAAGTGTCCGTGCCTGTACTATGATTGCTGACCAATGAGAAGGCGGCTTTCCCCTGTATCCACCAGCTGGGCCCCAGCATCAGTCCTCTCTGTTTCCTCTCTGTTGCAATAAGTACTAACCAATGAGAAAGCAGCTTTCCCCTGTATCCATGCCTGTCCGATAATTACTAACCAATGAGAAAGCAGCTTCCCCCTGCATTCATGCCTGTGCGATAATTATTAACCAATGAGAAAGCAGCTTCCCCCTGTACCCATGCCTGTGCGATAATTACTAACCAATGAGAAAGTAGCTTCCCCCTGCATCCATGCCTGTGTGATAATTACTAACCAATGAGAAAGCAGCTTCCCCCTGCATTCATGCCTGTGCGATAATTATTAACCAATGAGAAAGCAGCTTCCCCCTGTACCCATGCCTGTGCGATAATTACTAACCAATGAGAAAGTAGCTTCCCCCTGCATCCATGCCTGTGTGATAATTACTAACCAATGAGAAAGCAGCTTCCCCCTGCATCCATGCCTGTGCGATAATTACTAACCAATGAGAAAGCAGCTTCCCCCTGTATCCATGCCTGTACGATAATTACTGACCAATAAGAAAGCGGCTTCCCCCTGTATCCATGCCTGTGCAATAATTACTAACCAATGAGAGAGCAGCTTCCCCCTGTATCCAGGCCTGTGCGATAATTACTAACCAATGAGAAGACAGCTTCCCCCTGAATCCGTGTCTGTACAATAATTACTAACCAATGAGAAGGCAGCTTCCCCTCATGTCAGTCCCAGTACAATAATCACTAACCAGTGAGAAGGTGGTTCCTATATGATATTCACTAACCAATGAGAAGGCGGCTTTCCCCTTTGTCTGTGATTGCACTATAATCCTTAACCAATGAAATGGCTGGCTTATCTCCAAGTGTCCATGCCTGTACGATGCTCGCTGACCAATGAGAAGGTGGCTTTCCCCTGTATCCACCAGCTGTACCCCAGCATCAATCCTCTCTGTTTCATTCGATGACTGTCAGACTGGGAGAGCGAAGAATAAATTGGCTTTCTGCCAACGCAGAATAGGTGGATATGGGCTGGGATTCGTCCCTCGGCTTTCCGCGGCTCTCTGCATCATCTGACCTGTCCGCCGCTGTTGAGTTAACGGTCGCTAGTGGTTACGGCCATGTCACTCCTGTCGACACTTAGGCCTCCTGTTATTAGGCCTTCAGTGTGAAAAGGTGGTTCAGTAGGGAGAGTCTATGGCGTGGAGGAACATTCACCACCAATACATGCAGCCAAGCACCGGTACTGAATGTGAGAGACCCAAAAATGTGAAAAAATAAAATATTGTAGCATTTTGCTACTAATTGAGACGAACGTCATTAAACATTTTAATAATGGCTGTTATCAACTGTAGCCACGCCTTACAAATCTGTTCACTGTTAACTCAAACTGAATAACCCACTGAGAAACAGGAAGCCTGCCAAACAGCCTCTTAAATAGCCTCCCTCAGTGGTGCCAAACCCCAGGTTCAGAGTCCATCCATCAATCATTCTGCCCCCTAGAGAGACCTCCAAGAACAGCAACATCATCACAAAACGCTTTACAATAAACCTACGCCCCCTTTCTGAGAGCGGTACACTACAATATGTATAATAGCAGCAATAATGCTGAAGCTAAATTTTATATGTTGGGATTCTGATTCAGCTCTTTGTGAAACAATTTCATTGCAATTATCTTTGCTGAGTGGCATTCAGTCAGCAGTGGTTCACTTTAATCTCCCTGCTAATTAATGGACATGTAATGAGGAACCTGCTTACAGTTACAGTCTAAATGATCCACTTTGATCTGTGCCTTGTATTGCGTTTACTTTGGATACAGAAATTACACTGGAGCGCGTTTGAAGTGGATGGTTGGTAATTAAGTTAATCAATTAGGTTGTGAACAATATCACATAATTGTGAATTTCTGTGGAGTATCAGTAATAGGAGAGTACTGTCATGCAAGAATATTGCCTTTGACCTTAGTTTGTGTCAGTGATGCATGTAAAATATATATGGGTGCTGACAGTCCATCCAGACTAACATTCTGTTTGATTATATTCTACATCTTAATTAGTAGCTGCAATTTATTTTCACGGTGCTGTAACTGCTTTAACATTCTCTTCCAGATGTAAATCACTCGCTCTTGGATGAACCATGTTCTTTATAGGTGAACCTTCTGGGTGTAATTTTCTGCCTTAGTAGCAGGCAGTGGTTCTCTCCAGCAGGAGGGCAGACATGTGCAAAGACAAAGGCCCGCATATTTGGCCTTTCCAGGAGCGACGGCTCCAAAGGGACCTTCTCCATTTGGATTGTCAGACTGATGGAGATGTCAGGCCGTGTTTCTTCCATCATTTTATTTTTCGGCCACGTCCAAGGGCCTATCCGGAGTCTGAGTCCCACACCTGTCTACATTCAGGCGGCTGGAAGGAGGACTGATATGTCTACTTTACCCTATTCTGCTCTGCCTGAGTGCCTGTTCTGCTGTGTCCATGAGCATTTCTGCCAATGGCCACCACGGGCCATTTTATTGAGTCTGCTCCAGCAGTAGTACTTAGCTATTTCTGAGCATCTAAAAATATCCCCATTTCACTCTCAATGAATGAGAAGTTGGCCTTCAGTCTAGAGATGCTCTTGGTCCCATGGTCATTTTATGCATCTTGTGCCTCCTTTCTGCTGAGTATTTCAAATATAACTGTGACTGATTCGTCAATAACAGTGGCAGCCCCGCTAACGCCCCCATCTGCCCTCCCCTCCACAGGGCCTCAATAACATCATTGCTCTCGACTTCGACTACAGAAAGGAGTTCATATACTGGGTGGACTCCAGCCGGCCCAGCGGACGCAGGATAAACAGAATGCGGCTGAACGGGAGCGACCTTAAGGTAGAGAAGCTGTCTCATTGCAGACGGATGGTTGGGAGCAACAAGATGGATTGCAGTGGTGTTAACTTTGGACACAGTGAAGCAGTGTCTTACTCCCCAGCTATTTCCTTTGGTGGTAAAGCCTGGCCCCAGGTCAGGCGTTAACTTGGGTCATAGTGAAGCAGTGCCTTACTCCCCAGCTATTTCCTTTGGTGGTAAAGCCTGGCCCTAGGTCAATCATTAACTCAGGTCATAGTGAAGCAGTGCTTTACTCCCCAGCTATTTCCTTTGGTGGTAAAGCCTGGCCCCAGGTTAGGCGTTGACTCAGGACACAATGAAGCAGTGCCTTACTCCCCAGCTCTCTCCTTTAGTGGTAAAGCCCGACCCCAGGTCAGGTGTTAACGCAGGGCACAGTGAAGCAGTGCCTTACTCTCCAGCTCTCTCCTTTTTACAATGGGCAATATTATACCGTGTAAAACCAAGGGAATGGGCTTCCTGTAATTAAGCACTTACCTGCCCATTGAGTCTGAATGCCCCAAATCCCAGGCTCCTTAAAGGCTGACGGTTGTGGTCTGACTTCAGGAATGGTTTTCCGTCAGGAGCCATCATAATGCCTTTCTTCATTACCTTCTGACAATGAAATTCTCCCACATGGCAGGGCCTGAGACAGTCGTTCAGCTGGGTGTAAATGGGGTGTGTATCACTTAAAAAGTAAAAGGCTCTTTGAGGAAGTATGCACTCAGCATGATCACAATATCAATTTGTGAGTGGAAAGTTTAAGAGGATTGGCAGGTAAGTTCGGATCTGAAATCAGAAAGACTTGGACTAGGAATTGTACTGGGAAGCTCTCGCTAGCTAGTGAATCACAGCCAGACTTTCCCATCTAGAAGTCAGGGACTTTGTCTGCTGCTGACACCATGCATGGGCATCATCATGCAATCTAAACTGCCTAGACCTCAAATTATTATCAGCCCATGTCCTCCCACCCTCATCCGTCATGAGGAAGATCTCTTCAGTGAGTGTCGGTTGAAAGTGCATCAGTCAGCAGATGACATGTATCAAGCTCCATCGGTCTTGCCAGGCCAGCGGGCACCAATGAAACATTGCAAAGCTATTTGTAGGCCATACGGTTTCAACGTTCCAAAGCACCAGATAACTGTAAATTTAGAAATAAATGAATAATAATCCATTTATAATATCGTAAATGAAAATGTCTCAACCTTGGAATCAGACCCTTCTGATCCACATGCTGTATACAGCAGCTGCTGTATTAAACTGCACAAAATATAATTTAATATATAAGGTGTTGGCACGGTGACAGACAATGGTAAATAATATAAATGGCAAGCCTGTTATGCTTTTGGAACAAGATTAGCGGTAGCCATTAGCAGCAGTGGTATATTGTGATTGCCAGCTCCAGCCACCCTGAGGTGAACTGCGCCCCCCGCCTGGCCTCATGCAAAGCTAGTGGGCCGCCAGAGGCCGTGTGGTGACCTCTGGGTCTTAGCCCGGCTGCCCTGGGAGTGTGTAGTCCGTACTGTCCTGTTAATCTGTCAGCTGTTAATCTACCCCTGCATTGTGTTCACACGTCACAATGGGGCTCTCAGCTGCTAGTATGTTTAATATAACATCTCTCTATTAACGTCACTTTGTAAGTACATATGATTCCCGTTAAACAGTGCTGTGCAAAACCTCAAACCATATTAGGCCATACTGAAGCAGATTGCACTTGATATTGTTTGGATGAAAATCTGTTTTGAATAACCAGTTTTATCTCCCAGCTGGTATGTGCTATTGTATGTTTATGCCAATTTAGTTATTGCCTAGTGAAAAGTGTTCGGCGCGTGATGATTTCCTTTGCTTTTTTGGTTTTGTATTATTATTTCTTCATTTTTCGTTTTGTGGAAAAAAGATGGTATTATCACACCGTCTTCATTAAATTCTCACTTGGCTAAAGGCATCGATTTTAATGATATGCAGTTTACAAATGCATTTCAGATTTGCTGCCAATGTTCCGACAGTTCGGTTTTATCATTAACCTGGAGCATATTGTTCATTTAACATCACATTTCCATCTGTATGAATTTATTTATTCATTTTTTTTTTTTTTGCATTTTTGTTCCAGTCACTTGAGTTCTGCCTGTCACTTGTGCCGATTAGTGTCTGTTTGAAGTCTGGTGACCTTTTCTGTGCACATATGGCTACAGCATTTGGTTTCTTGTGATTCTAGTTGCCCATGGGTATTCACAGCAAGTCATCTGACACCATGTCCACTGATATGTGCTATGGATGACACACAAATGTGTGGAGCTATGAGTTCAGTATGTGGCTCAGCAGGTTAGGTCTATGTGTCTGTTATCGGAAGGTCATCATGCCAAATCCCATTTTCTGTGGGTTAGCTAAACCTCCATTCATGTACTTCAGGGGTGTATGATGAATGACTGACCCTGCTCTCAGACCCCAAACATCACTCTCACCTCAAAAAAAAAGAGCGTGAGGTTTTCATACTTGTACAAATTTCAAATCGTTTTATCTGTTATGCTGTTATGTGATGAATAAATCCATCCATGAAAAAATAAGCCGTATGCATTAAAACTTGATGATGGCCTGGTCTCTTCCTCTGCAGGTGGTCCACCGGTCTGCGGTGCCGAGCGCCCTGGCCGTGGACTGGATCGGAAAGAACCTGTACTGGTGTGACACAGAGAGCCGGACCCTGGAGGTGTCCAAGGCAAACGGCTTGTACCCTACCGTGCTCCTGGGCTCGGGCCTGAGGAAGCCGCGAGATCTAGCTCTGGATGCACAGATGGGGTAGGTTCTGCACTCTACCCTTCACCGTGTAGCTGAGGGTTCAGTGCATGCTTTTCCTTTTGACATTCTGAAACTAAACGCTAACACGGACACATGGCTGACTTGAGTAAGTTCTAGGTCCATGCGTGTTTAGCGCATGACCCACCTTGACTAAAAACAAGCAGTTAGATTTAATGCACTTCTTACTACGGTTCTGCTAGCAGTGAATTTCACTTCTTAATGCATGTTGTTAGAATGAGAAAATACTGGATATTGTGATCCAACTTAGCAAGGGGCACTGGCTGTACCTTTGTGGAAATCCTTGGATTCCCGGCAGTGAAATCCTTCTTCTCTACCTGATTAGGTACATCTTTTGGGTAGACTGCTGTGAGGAGCCTCACATTGGGCGGATCGGCATGGATGGCAGCGACCACGCTGTGATTATCGACACCGAAGTCTATAATCCTGTGGCTTTAACCATCGACTATACAAACAAGAGGATCTACTGGGGTGATGGGAACCACATCATGATTGCCAACATGGACGGTTCGCAGAGACACAAAAGTAAGTAATGACCAGCTCTAATTGCTCATCGCTTAGATCCACGGCGATAAGTGCATTTTCCTGGTGTGGTGGTTTGCAGGATCCCTGGATGGGCCCTTATCTGAGATTGGATGAATTGATGAAATTTAAACAAACAAAAAAATGTGACAGTTAAGGTCAACCACCTTCACTTTCGGCCTGTTTCATAATGGGGACATGCAGAGGGTTTGTCTTGATCTTTTATTTATCAAGAATCCATATTTATCAGATGAATTTTCCGTCCAAAGTGTTTCCTGTCGTTTCATCATGGTTTCTCGATATTTAATGGCCCGAGTGGGGTGAGTTGAGGCTTCTGCTATGCGGCGCATGTGTCTGCAGCATGCTTGTGGGTCGTATAGAGATTCTACCGGCTTTGTGGGGTAGTTCACGATGACATTCTGCTGATGTTTCTAATGTGGTGCCTCGAGTTTAAGAATCGGGGCCTTTTCAAGCTTGGCATTTGGAGATTCACACTTTACTCATAGATTTAAGCAAGTATATAAAAGCCATTACAAATATGTAAAATGTCTTGTTTGCTTTGTACAAAATGGCTGGTTCAAAATGCACTGTTAAATCTAAACGGGGCTGTTTTTAGTGACTGAGAAGGTCGTCCAGGTACTTGAAGCCAGGTTATGACAATGTGATTACCAGAGAAATAGCATTAAAATTAAAGGTAATGCTAATTGACCTCTTCCCTAATTCCATCATTTTCTGTGAATTTGTTTATTTTGAATCACTTTCACTTTATTAATATCGCTGCCATTTAAAATGTTTTGAATCTAACAAAATCATAAAACACTAATTAAGTCCAAAGACGGCCTACAGTTTTTCAGTTTTAATTTATCCTATCACTAATTATAACGTATGTGACATTTTCTCTTTAATTTATTCCACATTGATAGCGAGTGGCTTATTAACCGTCATTCAAAAAATACACATTAACAAGTGACGTGTAATTCTTATTAGAAAAGTGCCTTTCACTTCAGTCTTCTCCATAATAGCTACCTAAAAGTAAAATAAAGTAGGAGCAAACCTATGGGTATGGCAGATTGCAGTGACGATTCTTTAGCCAACGTTGTGTGGCCATATCCATCAGCCTATGCCACTCTGGATTCTCCATCTTCTTCCCTTATAAAGCCCATGATTAAAGTCTTGGCGGTTCTGTTCTAGTGCTGATCCCAGACGTCCACAGCGTAATGAGTCTCACATTGTTTGAGGACTACGTCTACTGGACTGACGGGAAGACCAAGTCCCTGAACCGTGGCCACAAATCCTTGGGGGGCCAGAGAGTGGAATTGCTCAGTTCCTGGCACATCTTAACAGGCGTGAAGGTGTACCACCTTCTCCGTCAGCCTGACGGTAATTATCATCCCAGTCTGATTAATAAAAAATTAAAAATCTCGTGGAACAATGGGGATCGGAACCCTGAATTAATAAGCCGTGTAAGAAAAGTGTGTCTTTGGCTGTCAGTGATTCTTTGTACTGTGCTTGATTTTTGTGCCACCCCACTCCCCCAGTGCCAAAACATCAGTGTCAGATGACAAACGGAGGCTGTAGCCACCTGTGCCTCATCTCCCCCGGGGGTGGTTACAGGTGCGCCTGCCCAACCAACTTCTACCTCGCAGCTGACAACAAGACGTGTCTCTCCAACTGCACGGCCAGCCAGGTGAGACGGCGCGGTCCCACCAGTAAGACTTGGGAGCACCCTGGCGAGAGAGAGGCTAGCAAGATTCTTTTTGTCCACCATATAAACTAAGGCTTCTTAACCTCTTGATTGCAGACCAGCTTGTGTTGCAAAAATTGACATTTCACTCTGCTGGTGCTAACAGTAAAAGTTGTCATCAAGACATGAGAATGTCAGAGGTCATAAAAACAAAGCGTGGGCAGGAAATGTAAAGTTTATTTGGTGCCATTTTAGAATAAGGCTCCCTTTTGCCACTTATAATAGCAGTAACTCATATACATATATAAAATAAAAACATAGCTTCATAAAACTTTATAATTGTCTGTTAATGGTTTTTAAAGTGTTACAACCTAATTAATAAACTGATTATAGACCATTCATAAACCATTTATAAGGGTAGTCCTATTGTAAAGTGGTACTGATTATTTTTTGGAAATTAACCATGCTGCGGCTGGTTGGAAATCCATGATACAAGCAATGAGTGGGTCTGAACTTGGAAGGTTATGTTCCTTTCACCACGGGTGTAGCACAGACACCAGTGGTGTAAACAGCTGTTTATTAAGGAAAACCAGTTGTACTACCTGAATAACTTATCTACTGGTGTTCACTAATTATGTTAACTGTATTTGTTTGTCTTAATAAACAGCTGTTCACACTGCTGGTGTCTGTGCTGCACCCAAGAAGGATCACTGATATAGAGTGTACCCATCATGTAGTGTTCAGATCGCATTATTGTTTATATGACTATGTGGTAGGGTCAACAATCTGTCGGTATTAATCGTCTGAAAAGGTAAAACTAGCCGCTACAGAAGGCTTTTTCTGGACGTTGTTTTCTCCGGTGACATTAGACTGAGGATTATGCAACATTCAGTGCATTTGCGAAATGTGCAAGTGGGATACATATGCATGCTCTAGCTGTCTGATCATGCTGCAAGATTGCCATTAGTGTTAATTCTGTGCTGAGAGTTTTACAGCAATGTTTGTCGTCTAACGAATGTCCTGGTTTGGTTGCCGGTATCAGACTTTCCGTTGCTGGTGCTCTCACCCCTTGTGCAGTTTCGCTGCGGGACCGACGAGTGCATCCCCTTTTGGTGGAAGTGCGATACTGTGGACGACTGTGGCGATGGATCTGATGAGCCCGCAGACTGCCGTGAGTAAAGCCCTGTTCTGTTAGGCCACATAAAATATGATACATGTTCGTTATAATTATAATAAAAAGGAAATGTAGGTGTGTGTAGGATGAAGGTGAGCTTAGGTGATTTGTTTTTATTGCTATGGTGCCTGATTAGCAATCCTGAGTAAAGATTCAAGATGTTTTATTGGCCATGCGTGGGGGTATTGGAATGCTAACTCATTTAGCCACAACCAGTCCAATAGTATGCAATAAATAAAGAATAATTAGACAGCAGACAATTAGACGTTAGCATTCGCACGTCGATGATGAGTGACACAGACACATTATTTTTCACATCCAGTGTAGTAATGACAGTGAAACCCTGATGAGACTAATTCCCTTGTTAATGTCCTAAGAGGTTCCTCCTGTTTTGGAAGCCTGAGGCCTTCTCCTGGGAGGTTCAGCCTGGTGTGCTCTTCATTGAGAGAACTGGTTTATTTTTGTTTTTTTATCTTTCCGTCATTTGTGGTTCTCTGTCTATGCTCCCTTTAGTTTCCGCTTCCTCCAGCTCTTATGCTTCAAGCATCTTTCAGCTATTCACTGCATGAAAATGAAGATGGCTGTTCACACTCCTACTGTATTGGTCTAGCCTAAGACAAAATATTGAATTGAGAAGCTGAATCATCGTTAACACATAATAAAGGATGTGTCTCTTTTCTTGGAAGTCAACATGATCTGTAGATGGATCGATCTTTAGATAGATTTCCGACCCGGCATTAAAATCGCTCAGATAGGACTGTTTGGGAATAAAGAATTTTATCGTTTCCATTATCAGCATAATCAGCACAGATGAAGCATGCTGGGCGTTTCTCATTTAGTTGTGCCAGTATCTGGAGAGAGCAGAGGCGTAGCCCAAGGATCAGGGTAATGACTGTGAGTTAACTGACGAAAAGGTGCCTCTGCCCAGAAATACTTCACACTTCACATTATAATGATCCATTTTATGCAAGCCAGGAAAATCTGTTACACTCACTGGAAGCAGTGGGCTGTGATGGACCACTGCTCATCCCTTTAACTGCCCTGAAAAGTAATGACTGACCAAGTCTCTCTTAGCAAAAGAAAACTGTTCATGATTCAAGGCAGGTGCATTGTGGTTCAGCCACACAGGGTTGAAAGCAACTAAAGAGAGAGCTAAACAATACAGACGGAAAACAATACAAGACAGTGAAAAACAATACTGACAGTGCTAATCAGTACAGAAGACAGTACAGTGCAAAACCATACAGATGGGGAAAATCATTCAGACAGTGCAAAATAATTAACAGTGTAGAACAATACAAGACAATGCAAGACAATACAGACAGTGCAAAACAATAAAAAAAAAAACTGCAAAATGATACAGATGGGGAAAACTACAAGACAGTGCAAGACAATACTGACAGTGCTAATCAGTACAGAATGGGGAAGACAATACAGTGCATAACAAAATCAGACAGGGAAAACAATGCAAGACAGTGCAAGGCAATACAGACAGTGCAAAACAATTGCCAGTTCAAAACGATATAAGACAATGTAAGACACTACAGGCAGTGCAAAATAGTACAGATGGGGAAAACAATACAAGACTGTGTAAAACAATAAAAACAGTGCGAGACAATACCAAGGATGCAAAAACTAGACAATATGCTTATGGTGTGATAGTGACAGGGGTCACTGATAGATCTGAATGCCGGATGTCAGATAGGTTATGCGTCACATTATGTTTTAATCTTTAACAGCGGAGTTCAAGTGCCAGCCGGGACGATTCCAGTGCGGGACAGGCCTCTGCGCCCTTCCCCCTTTCATCTGCGATGGTGAAAACGACTGTGGAGATAATTCTGACGAAGCCAACTGCGGTGAGGCGTCCTACTGTTTCTTTATAGCTCAAAATTAATTTGCTCGGTCTCTATTTTTTTTCCTCACAGCCTCTAAGGACAAGAAGTTATTTTAAAACCCAAAAATAAACCAACAAAAGTCAGAATGACAAAAGGGTTTTGAGCCCTTGGGATCTGGGTTGTCATTGAAAGCCTGCACAAAGTGTGAAATGTCAAAGTAGGAATCTGTCTGCTTTTATTAATGTTACCGAATCCTTTTTGCTTTGAGATTGAAGCATCTTCTCTTTGTTGAACCGTTACTCTCTTTTTGTCTTCTTTTTTCTACACCTCTAGTCTGAACTATTAGGTTTCACATCCTGTAATGTGTTCATATTATTTTGAGGCATGATCATCATCAAACAGGCCTTGTAATTCCCATGGAACCAGAATCCCTATTAATGACGCAGTGTCTTAGCATTTCTGTTGCATTTCCTGTGATTGGGCTCACTATTTTGAACACAAAATATATGTTTCTTTCTTTGTTTCCAGACTCATATGTCTGCCTGTCTGGTCAGTTCAAGTGCACGCAGAAGCAGAAATGCATCCCCCTGAATCTGCGCTGCAACGGGCAGGACGACTGTGGCGATGCCGAGGACGAGACGGACTGCCGTAAGATGCTCGCTGGCCTCTCGTGTTGACACCACCTCGTCATGAAGCGTGTCTGCGCTCAGCGGCTGATAGAGTCGTGAGACCACGCGCAAAGAGCCCGGCCGTGACATGCACAGTCATTTCCTGTCTGAGGAGTGGGTACGGCTCCTCTGATACGCAAGAGAGGAGCAGAATAGCAACTTTATCTGCCTTTGCTGAAGGCAGCCCTCCGATTACAGCTTTGACAAATGTCTCCGAGTCGTTAAATTCAATGGCAGGATATCTCCAGCTGAAGTACGCGACTGTGAGAACCCCTGATTAATCTCATGGGCTGTAATTATTTCACAGCTTCACAGACAAATCTGCTTTTTCATTTTAATACCGGGCCGTGATTAAAAAAGTCGTCTTCTGAAAAAGACGAGAAAAGATTTACAAGTTCTTCGCAGAATGAACACTTTTTGCATGATTTTGATTTGGAGTGACTCAGTGGGGGTGTTCATAATAGTGTAAAGACTGTTAATTCCAGAATCGTTACATCCGGTGTCTTCTCTGGTGCGTATGAAGTGCAGGTCTGGAGTTTAGTGCAGCCTTTGGACAGATGTACTTTAATGTATTGAGATTCTTGCAAGACAAGGATCCAAGGTGGACCTCATCTAATTTTCATGAAGCAGGGTTCTCAAGTAGACAGACCAGTTCAGCTCTATAGAAAGACCCCAAAACCCAAGATGTTGATTAAGGGCATTTCCGCTGAAGCCTAATCTTTCCCCATTTCCACAGGCTTGCTAACTTCATAGCCTGCTGAGAGGCTTCTGGCTTAAGTGTGGCGTGCTTTGGCCAGTTGTGAATGTCTCCACACGTCTCCAAATGCAACAATACGGATGCTTTCAGGGGTCCCATCAACAGCACTGAGCCTGGAAACGGGTCCATTTAGCACAGCGAGATCTGAGTTCAGGAATTAACTGGCTTTTATGTTCTCAATTATGGCTTCGTTAGGACCTGCATTACTTGGTGGCACTGGACAGTTAAAAATATAAATAATTAAATCATGTTTGCCAGGACTGCAGTATAGCACCCTCCATTAAAGATCTAATGAACCTCCACAATGTTATCAATTTTTTTGTTCAATAATGAAAGAACAGTAAAGGTTCCATTGTCTTTTATCTTAATTTTATGTATATATCTTCGTTTTATGTGGTAATCCACAGGTGTATTGTCTGTGCAGTCCAGCGTTTCACCTTACATCTCTCTTGTACACCCATGTTTATTTTTATTCTCTCTTTCTTTGTGTGTGTGTATGTGTGTGTGTGTGTGTGTGTGTGTGTGTGTGTGTGTGTGATACCTGGGTCCCTCTCCAGCGGAGAGCACATGCTTGCCGGACCAGTTTCAGTGCAAGACAACCATGCACTGCATCTCCAAGCTATGGGTCTGCGATGAGGATCCCGACTGCGCAGACGGCTCTGACGAGGCCAACTGCGGTAGGTGGACTGTCACTGCCAATCATCTCTGAGCTCGAAGCTTGGAAAATTGTTACTGTCAAGCCAGGTGGGTTTGTTCTTTTTGGGGCCCCACTGAAAAAGTGACTTTGGGGCCCCTGGCCCTTCCTTCAGCTGTTTCAAAAAGTAAACACTAAGTTAGCTAAATAAGTAGCGAAGTAGAATCAGAAGATGATAGCTGTCTGGCTGGTTAGTAGATCGTGCTGCTTCTGCATCTCCTGAACAAAGATCACACTTATTTAATATTTGGTGTAGTGACTGTTCAGCAGACCTACGCACATCGCTCTCAGGGAGGAGGTGGATTGGGGATTAAACTGACGTCGATGTTCTTTATTTATTCAGCAAGGTGCCATCACACATGGGCACATGGGCCTGTGAGGCACTTGGACATCAGAGTGCTGAGACAGGGAGGTTAACTCAATTCCACCCCTAGCAGGGGTGTGAATCAGACAAGTGTGAACAGGATCCAGCTGCCCCTGCATTCTAAAGTGCAACAGGGGCTAATAAGCATTTGGAAGTCATTAAGTTGGACTTACGTGGGTCATAAATATGTCGTCTCATGGACAGCATGATGGGATATGCGAAAATATGGGCATAAATAAAGTAGTGCTGTTCAATTATTGTTAGTGCTATAATTAAAATTCATATGTTGTTAATGTCCAGACTGTACTATAACTCCAAATATTGTTTTTCTCCATCATGAATCCCTGGTTACATTATTCTTTGGCTTTCGGGGGTGGGGCTCCAGAGTGGTCTCTCTACACACACTATGCCTACGGACCCTATGCCTCCCCCCACCCCCTCCGTGGGCTGCTCGTTGGCACAAGCAACAGACATGCCATGTGACTCAACGGGTGCCAGCAGGGGTGTGAGGAGGAGGGGGATGTAACCAGCTGTCCTCTGCTTTCCGGAAAGCACACAGGGAGGCTTCATCTGACAGAGGATCAGAGACAACTAAACCAGGGTGAAAATTGGGAGGAGAGTCAGCTTATTTCCCCCGTGGCATCGGCAATTCCCCTGGGGCACTGCGGCATCTCCTCCGCCTGTCCTGTTGCTGGGTCACACTGCCACCCAAGGTCAGAGAGATGTGCCGCTCTTCAGCTCACGAAAGGGGGGGGTCACTTTCAGTCACCCCCCATTCCAGAGACCAGTAATCAGTCTACCGCCACTTAAACCATGCATTTGTGTGGAGCCCCTGAGGTTTGTCGGCCCCCTGTTGGCCTCAGACAGTCACTGCACTACATATTAAAGAAACATGTTCCTTATTTAGGAGCAGCATGTTCTGTTGACCAGCTAGGCATCTACAATTGCTGTCTACTTAGTTAGTTATTGAAACGCCTAGGGCCCCAAAATGACTTTCTGAATGGGGCCCCAGAAAAAAGCAACCTGGCAGTAGTGAATATTCCCTGCCCTCGTAGCAGTCTGCTCACCAGAGCTGTGCCCACAATAAGTCACCCTGTTCATCCCCAGAAATTGGCGGGCACAGGCCCGGAGGGCGGCAGTGCGGGCAGCTGAACACTAGACACAGTCTTCTGAGGCCCCCGTGCTCCTGACGGCTCCAGGTGTCCTTGTTTATGCCTGTTGCGGTTTGTTTGCCTGGCTTTGACATACAGATTATTATTTAAGCAAAGAGAGAGGCTGAAATGTCATATGTTCTGAAGTACTGTCAAAGAACTTGGTTGTCGTTTCATATTTTATCTTCTAACACTTAGTATTGTCTGCGGGCTTAAAAACACTAGTACCAGAGTGTGCTCACGGCTGCTTTCCTTTGGGAATATCGGCTCCCTTGCGTGGGAATCCTCATCATGTGGAAGCAAAGCTCTCTCTGTCAACCATCATGTGGTGAAATGAAAAAAAAGAACAGAACTAGTTTTCCAGTCAGTGTTAGTTTTACAGACAGGGAGTTTTGTGAGTTCAGATTTAATAGCTTTGGCTGCTTGAGGAGGGATTGTTTTGAAAGGTCACACACCAGCATTGCATCACCTGCAGTAAACAGTGGCGAATGCGGGCACAAGAATTCTTATCGCTGCGTGGACAGAGAAGCTCAGGTGGGCTTTGGTGTTAAGCTGATAGCAGAGACCCCGAGTCTGATAGTGATTGGCAGTCTTTAAACTTGAAATGATTGGTTAGACTGAGTGTTGGGCCGCTGTAAGCAATCCTGCATATAGAATGAAAACCTGTGTGAACTGGGTTAGAAAGACACATTTCGCATGTCTTTGATATTGTTTTAAAATATGGCAATTCAGTTACTGGGGGGGGCAGAGAGCAGCCCTGTGACAGCCTGGCACCCCATGCAGCCTTGTGCCCTGTGACAGCCCAGCACCCCATCCAGCCAGTACCGGTGCTGCCTTATGCCCTCTGACAGCCTGGCACCATATGCAGCCTGTACCCGTGTTGCCTTATGCCCTCTGGCATCCTAGCACCCCATTCAGCCTGTACCCGTGCTGCCTTATGCCCTTGGTCAGCCTGACACCCCATCCAGCTTGTACCCTGTGCTGCCTTTACCCTCTAACAGCCTGACATCCCATCCAGCCTGTACCTATGCTGCCTTATGCCCTCTGACAGCCTGGCACCCCGTCCAGCCTGTACCCATGCTGCCTTATGCCCTCTGACAGCCTGATATCTCAACCAGCCTGTACCCGTGCTGCCTTATGCCCTCTGACAGCCTGACATCTCAACCAGACTGTACCCGTGCTACATTGTGCCCTGTGATAGACTGGCACCCCATCCAGCCTGTACCTGAGCTGCCTTGTGCCCTGTGACATCCCAGCACCCCATCCAGCCTGTACCTGTGCTGCCTTTACCCTCTAAGAGCCTGACATCCCATATAGCCTGTAGCTGTGTTGCCTTCGCCCTCTAACAGCCTGACATCCCATCCAGCTTGTACTCATGCTGCCTTATACCCTATGACAACCTGACATCCCATCCAGCCTGTACCTGTGCTGCCGTGTGCCCTCTGACAGCCTGGCACCCCATCCAGCCTGTACCCGTGTTGCCTTATGCCCTCTGATAGCCTGACATCTCAACCAGCTTGTACCCGTGCTGCCTTATGCCCTTTGACAGCCTGACACCCCATCCAGCCTGTACCCCTGCTGCCTTATGCCCTCTGACAGCCTGGCACCCCATCCAGCCTGTACCCATGCTGCCTTATGCCCTCTGACAGCCTGGCACCCCATCCAGCCTGTACCCGTGCTACCTTATGCCCTCTGACAGCCTGGCATCCTATCCAGCCTGTACCCGTGCTGTCTTTGTCCTCTAACAGCCTGACATCCCATCCAGCCTGTACCCATGCTGCCTTATGCCCTCTGATAGACTGGCACCACATCGAGCCTGTACCCATGCTGCCTTCACCCTCTGGAAGCCTGGCACCCCGGCACCCCAACCAGCCTGTACCCGTGCTGCCTTATGCTTTTTGATTGCCTGGCACCCCATCCAGCCTGTACCCATGCTGCCTTATGCCCTCTGATAGCCTGGCACCCTATCCAGCCTCTACCGGTACTGCCTTATGCCCTTTGATAGCCTGGTGCCCCATCCAGCCTGTACCCGTGCTGTCTTATGCCCTCTGATAGCCTGTCCCCCCACCCAGCAGAACCAGGATTAGACCAGGGTTTTTAAACGAATTTTTTTTTTTTTTTAAATATAGCATTATCTCTACACTTTTACCAGAGCCGTATTTCCTTATTTTTAGTTTACATTATATTTGAATTTTCTTAGTGGCATCTCCCTCAAGCTGATTAAATTAAATAGCATTTTTAAGTAGTAGTAATCACGAACAGTATTACTAGAGTTACCAAGTAACTCGTTGTGTTATTGAGTGATATCTGAGAAGATAACCAGGGTGTCATCAGAGGGGGCCCAGCGTGTGTTGTGTTTATGTCTGGATCGATTCAGCCGTCATATCCTGTGGATACACACGTTTGTTCTGGCCTGACACTTCATTTCGCTAATCTGGATGTATGCTTTCTCAGCGTGTTTACAGTCACCCGCCGCCTTTACATTAAACGAGCATGTTGACTCCCCTGTCACTCTCGACGTCCCTAGTCAATACAGGATGTCTGATTAATGTCTTGCGGTTTCACCCGCGTCCGTGGCTAATTGACTGTAGCGACGGGCTTAGCTGTGGTCTTCACTGTGGAAGATCGAGCCTGTTATTTACCAGCTATTGCTTGTCTTGATCTTTACCGTGTTTTACTGTTACTCCAGGGTGTTACCAGCACTTATTTTTGTTCTGTTTACATGTTTTATTCACCGTATCCTTTTTCTCATATCAGCAGCATCATCATTTTTATTAGGAGGTTCACCTTCTAAATGAATGTTAGATCAGCACAATGTGTGATGTTCATCAGTGTTGGGGCCATTCCAGAATGCATTCACCAGTTCCAGTTCAAACCAGGAAATGGAACTGGAGTTGGAATTTAAATCACCCTGAAATTCAAATTCAATTCCAATTCTGTTCCCCATAGGGGATTCAGTTTTTTTTCCAATCCCAACTCCAGGTCCATTTCCTGATTTGGATTGGAATTGATGAATGCATTCCGTTATGGCCCCAACCCTAATGTTAATATCGACATTGAATGTCATGCACATGCAACTGTCACATCGTAAGGATTGCTAAAGTAAACTGGGTTAAATTTAGGCTTGGGCAGTATCTAATTTTTCATACCATCAATCCATCCCAACATTATACTGTTACAGTATACAGTATTTTGACGGTATTCTGCATCAAGCTGTACAATTTTAATGATTGCTCTTTTCCAAGATCATCTACTATATGTTAAAAATCAGTGTAAAGCAGGGTTTCTCAACCCAGTCCTCGCAGACCTCCGGACGGTCCACGTTTTTGCTTTCTCCCAATTGCCAGGGAAGTTTACCTTTGCATGTGCTCTCCAAGCCAATCAGAATCAGTCTTGTCTTTGCTGTTTGACACACTCATAGTCAGTGTGGAGCGTTAGTGAGAAATTTAACAAAATGAGTGAGGAAGAGAACAAATAAACAAAAACTGATCAGTAAAAGACGTTAGCCTTCCTCTGTGTGGGTATTTTGGATTCCATAGAGACGATATTGAGCAAAACTCGCAACAACACCACCAACTTATTTGATGTTATTTTATTGATCGATAATAAGTTTCTATTTTGCAGTAGTTTATTTTGGGTACATTTTCAACTCCTTTTAGCTTTATAAGTATCACAATATTTATTGCCCAACATTCATCATCAATATTCAACATCGCAATATTTGAAAATTTTCCAGTATTGTGCAGCCCTAGATTATGAGGGTCAGGTTTTTCTTTTTTTTAAATGAATAGGAGTAGTACGGAGGTTTCCGTTTTCGCTATTGTGCAATTGTAAACACTCAACCAGCTTCACATAAGACATCCTCGTCAGGTCTGTCAGCCTTAATCAGCTGTTTTTTCAATAAAAAAAAATAAAGGGAAAGCCCCATAGTAGCTTAGGGGGTGGTGAGTGGTCCAGCAGGCTAAGTCTCTGTACCTTTGATTGGACGGTCGCCGGTTCAATCCCCATCCTCAGTACAAGAGTCATGTCTTTGGGCCCTTGAGTAAGCCAGATGGTGGTGGCAAAGACATGGATTTCTCTGTACCTGTACTCCTACTTGTGCAATGGCCAGTGAAGGCTTATACTTATACTTAGCATTGTCAGACCCCGAAAAGGCCTGCAAATGAGAACATCCAGAGACGGAAGTCACACTGAGGCAGAAATCCTGCCTCCCCAATGCCGGTTAATGTACTGTTCTGGTAAACATTTCATTCCTCCACAAGCTGTTTAATTCTTTGAAGTAGCATTTAACAATACAGCCCAAAATCTAATGAGCCAACGCACAGAATCGCAATGTTGTTTTCCTACGGTGTCACTTCAGAAAAAGATTTCATTAATGTCATGGGAGCTAAGTGGATGTTTCCATTTATCCCGCATGAATAATTTACATTGTTGCATCATTGGAAGTTGATCGCAGGTCAATTTGCAGTGGCATTTCTTCATTTTCTGTGGTTCAGCTAATGGCGGAAATTAATTCAGCACACGCTTTATGTATTGGTTTTAAAGCCATTATGTTGTGCCATAAATGGCCGATATATCTCATTCGTGACATAGAGCAATAAAAGGGGAAAAAAACCCTGTGAACTTTTGTGTCCGTCAGCTTGCATTTTGCTGCAGAAAGGATCTAATCAGCAATAGCGCAGCTAAAAGTCATAGCGAGGGGGGCAGCAAAATTATCTATCTGTCTAATCTTCCTTCTGAAACGGTGCTGGGTGCTTATTTTATCTGCTTATCATTTTCAGGGTCATGGGGGGTCCAGGGCCTATAGGCACAAGGCAGGGGACAGCCCAGGATGGGGCGTCAAACCCATCACAGGGTACACTCACACACACCGTTTCTCTCACGCACCATTCACTTACACCTACAGGCAATTTGGTAACTCCAGCTAGCATCAGCATATTTCTGGACTGTTGAAGAAAATCGCCATACAAGTTCACTGCAGATAGCTAAAGAAGTAGAAAGCAAAAGTGAGGAAACTGGAGTACCCAGAGGAAACCCCACGATGACACAAGGAGAACATGTAAACTCCACACATAGAGTCATGGCGGAGACTCAGACCCACATCCCAGAGGGCATGAGGCAACAGCGCTAACCACTTCACCACTAAAATACGCACGCACGCACGCACGCACGCACACACACACGCACACACACACACACACACACACACACACACACACACAGAGTGCTCAGCATAAATGAGTATATCTGGTCAGATTTGT
>JAAGVU020000035.1:3061056-3080352 GCA_011763525.2 Mormyrus iriodes
CGTCGTGCACTTCTCCAACAATACAATGATCCAAAAGACACAAGGCCACTGTTGCATTTCTGAGGAAGAACAGGGTGAAGGTGATTCAGTGGTCAAGTATGTTTCCTGATCTGAACCCAATTGAACACCTATGGGGAATTCTGAAGAGACAACTTAAGCATCACTCTCCATCCAGCATCCAGGCTCTAATAGAGGTCATTCTTGAAGAATGGAAAAAGATAGTGTTACAATATGTCGCCAACTTGTTCTTTCCATGCTTCGAAGACTTGGTGCTGTCCTTAAAAATCATGGAGGTTATACAAAATACTAGATGTAGTAGTTTTTGTTGTGGGGTGTATTCATTTTTGCATCACCTGAATTGAGTAAAACTGAAGATTTTGTAATTAGGTTATATGATTAACCTTACTTTCATGTTCATGAGCTAAGTAAATACTCAGTCTTGTCAAAATTTCGGAAATTGTTCTTGTGGTCATTGAGCCATTGAGTGAAATCTTACTTTTCAAAAGGGGTGTACTCATTTATGCTGAGCACTATATATGTGTGTGTGTGTGTGTGTGTGTGTGTTCCGGAAACAGTGATTCAGTGGTATTTCCTTACTTGTTAGTATGTATTCTTTTTAAAGATTCACCTTTTGAATTTCATTTAATAGGATTAATTGCAGGTGCCAGCTGCAGCAGCTGATCTGACTAATGATGAGGTTAGCGCTCATCAATGTATTTACACCCTTGTTTTATTCTTGACGTGTTTTGTTCTGTCGCTTGAGAATAATGCTGCTCATGATGCAAAAATATTTGGACCAGTTTAAAGTGTGTCCCTACTTTGCCTGGACTGTTCCGCTATAAATACGGTCTGTTACATACTCCTTTGTAGTAATTGCTGTGTGATTTGGGTCACTCTTCTGCTGGACCATGTACCTCTGCCCTAAAACTATCTTCTCAGTGACTGAATTGGGTTCTTCTCTGGCTTAACCTGCCTGTCCATCCTAACTTTGACAGGGGTCAGGATGTTTCACCTGTAATCGGAAGGTAGCCGGTTTGAATTCCATCTTTGCGGAATAGTCACACCTCTGTTGGGCCCAAGAGCCTTAATCCCCCCCCCGCCCCCGAAAAATGCTCTGGGGAGCAGGACTGCTGACTCTGTGCTCTGATCCCTAGCTTCACATTCACCTCTTTGTGTGTGTGTGTGTGTGTGTGTGTCTGAGTGCGCACGTATGCACATGATGGGATATGTGATAACTAATACATTGTAATGTACTTGTGCAAATGGCAAATAAAATCTAAAAAGGTAACTTCCTTTCGAGAAACAACCCTATAGTATGAAGCCGTTGCTGCCGTGAGTGAGTATAGGGACGGTGTTACCAGGGTGATGATCTGTTTGTTTTGAGCTAAACATAGTGCTTCAATTTTGGGCCAAAGGGCTCAACAGCTTTCATCAAACCCCAAAGATCTTTTTTCTAGCAGGCTCAGGGTGATTCGCTATTGGCTTTTCTCAGACATACAAGTCAATCTTTGTCTCTCTGTGTAATTCTGCGTCGTTGTATGAGCTGTGCCACTCTGTGCCGTAGCTCACCTCTGGATCTCACCTCCGATGGCTACCCATCTCTTCAGGTCGCTTTCTTCCAGGGGATAGAGTGACCTTGGGGACCTGCATTGTGTTGCATTTTTCTGTATTACAGTCAACTTTTACAGTGTTCCTGGGAAGATTTGAAGCTTCGGCAAACCTTTTTAATATCCTTTTTCCACCGACTATTTCACCCCTAACAGCTTCATTTCATTGTTCCCCAGGCAGTTCTTCGGGCTTTTTGACAGTGCGACTGATCTGATTTGTGCTATTTCACTTGTGACACATTACAAAGTCAGTAAAGATGCCTCCTCCCCTTCACGCCAGTGAACACAGGTGGATTCCACACCAACACAGGTGGACCTCATTTGTGTTTTAATGTGATATCTCATGAAAATAGAATACTAATTTAGGTAGTTAATTCAAAGGGGACTGAATAGTAATCAATCAAGCCACTTTCGGGTTATATAATTCAAACCATCTAAATACTTAATTTAATTTGAAATTAGAGAAAATTACTTATTTATGAGTAGAAAAACACCATTTACATATATTTAAATTCGACCTTGCAAAACAGAAAAACAAGGAGTAATGGACTGGATGAGTCCTTTCTGAACGTCTGCCAGCATTCAGTCCTTCCTGTGGTGGTGTTTTTCAAATCCAAACCATTCTGTCAGTGAAAGCCCTTCAGGAGAGAGAGGTAGGGTCCCTCGGAGCGATTTTCTTTCATTTTTATCCCTCCTAAATTGATCCTGTGATGGTACTGCTCTTTTTTATCTGTCTGCCACTGGTCTTTCAAGCACACCAGGTGAATTCTGGCCCACAGCAGAAGGGGCTGGTGAGATTAGCATTCCCCTGCAGTCTGCAGGCAAATTAGAATTCAGTTATTGCAGTAAGTGTAGGAACCACCACTCAAACACGGCTTTGTGGTGTGTTGATTAATTATTACACATTCGTCCATTGTCATGGCAGCGGGATTACATGTCTGACAGGGTTATGAAACCGCATCTCACTGATGTCGTGTAACGGGAAGCCAAGCCAAACATGAATCTGAAAAACTGAAGTTTGAACAATGAGATTATTTATTTGTCCCTAATAAAAACATTAGTGGTGACAAGCGATTACATCAGTAGGAAGAGCAGTTTTATCATGCTTGTCTATTATAACAGTTTTGAATGCAGCTGATTTATATTTAAGCAATAACAAAGGAGTGCAATATATCACGGCTATAATTCGGTCGTTGGCACAAGGCCTTAGGCCTAATTTACTCTCAGTTCCACCTATGTTCATTTTTGAAACTGGTGGAAACGCGTGTAGGTTCTCAGAAGGCACCAAGCGAGAATCAGCCCAGCACTGGTTCCGTGTTGGTGGAAATGAGGCAGATGTAACAGTTTAGATACACCTGTAAAGCAGGGTGAGACATCTGCTGTGAAATAACAGCACTCACAGAAGGCTTCTTGTGCAATCAGATTTCTTGAACAAAACTGTTTCATAAAAAAAATTATATACTTTTTGATCCCAAGCGGGAAGGTCTGGCACCACATTTATAATAAAAATTGTGTAAGTGCAAGAACGTCATATGCAGTAGAAACACAGATAAGTAAACAAACTTTTGGTTATACAACATCCATTATCTTAGATGACAACTTCCTGCCTTCTAGCGAATAGCCCATCTGGTTATTTCACTGAGTTTCGTACACAGGTGCCTGTTCATCTAGCAATCAGCCAGCCCTGCTGAGATCTCTCACCAGCCATTGGTGCACCCCCTTTAGCGCCCCCTGTCTTTCTCTTTGTGACTAGATGAAAAGACATGTGGACCACATGAATTCCGCTGCAAGAACAACAGCTGCATCCCAGAGCACTGGAGGTGCGACAGCCAGAGCGACTGTGAGGACGGCTCTGATGAGGAAGCCTGCAGTAAGATCTCTGGCCATACCGGCGTTACCCTGTCTCTCTCTCTCTCTCTCTCTCTCTGTTTGTCTCCCTCCATCTCTCTGTCTGTCTTGTAAGGTCCCCATCTCTACCGGTATTCCTGTCCCCTGTCTGTCTGTCTCTCTCTCTTTCTCTCGTAAGGTCCCCATCTGTTCCGGTACTCCTCCATCTCTCTCTCTCTCTCGTAAGGTCCCCATGTGTGCCAGTATTCCTGCCCTCTCTCTCTCTCTCTCTCTCTCTCTCTCTCTCTCTCTGCAGTAAGATCCTCATCCGCACCCATATTCCTGCCCCCCGCTTTCTGCTGTCTGTCACACAATAGATTTATTTGGTCATCACACGTCTTATAAAACATTTTAGACATTTTTTTTTTTGTCTTATTTTTCTTCCCATTGTAACAGAAACTGTGATCCTGGCTCCTTGGTGAGCTCCCATGATGAAAGCTACAGGGAAGCACTATGTTTGTGTTGCCTCAGTTTTCAGGAGCGGGTCGGCTATGCATTCGCCCATTCCCTGCTTTTTGTGGAGGGATAAAGGCAAAATGAAAACTCCTGGGTCGCCAGCTCTGCCCCCACCCTGCCCCGTCTCAGTGCAAACACGTTTTAAATTAAAGCAAAGCTCACTGTTAAAATAGCCTTCACTGTGACCGGCCCCGTCATATTGGTCCTGCTGCCAGGGATCGCTGGATATCGCTGGATCATTTACTGCCCTCCTGGGGGCCCCTTTATCCACGGCAGACGCTCCACACTCTGCCTCTACCTCATCACGTTTAAATAGTCCTTCTTCCTACTTGACGGATTTCGTTGCTCTGGACCAGAGCAGCCTAGTACAATAAGGCTAGAAACGATGGTAATAACTGGAAACTTGGAGTGATATTTTTGCCTTTTTGACTTTTTTAGGAAGCACTTAAGAATGTGTGAACAGTCAACAAGCCAGGGGAGGCACTGAATTTCTGACTGACGGGTCCTTTATACGGTTTGGGAGAACAGTGAGTCTTTATTAAATTGCACAGTGGGTAAATTCAGCTGTGCTTTTTAATGAAATACATGGCTTTTGGTTACAAAATGACTGGTAGGTGACAGAATGGTATTGCTTTAATTACAGAAGGGTGAGTCTGGTCTCCAGAATGGTTTGTTGTGGTGTGTAACATCATCTCGTAGGAGTTAGTGTTTTACTGAGATCTTTGCAGTAGCCCTCAGAGGATATTACTGATGTAAAAATACACTTGATAATAAAGAAAAGCTTTTTAAATTATAGCATTCCATCAGTCAGTGGTTATCTTTAGAAGTATTACATAAAAAAACTTTCAATTTGTTGCAGGGCTTATTGATTTGTCCACATCTTAGTGCTTAGCATCAGCCCTAGTTAAATGTGAGTTTGGAAATGATTCTGTTTCACTGATTTTAGCTCCTGAATTCAATCATCCTCCTATCTGTAATCCTCTGTTTTACCGCATTGTTTGAACACCACCCCCCCCCCCACACTGGACAGGCACCTTTCCTTGTCCTGCATCTTGAGGCCTCTGTTGGTTTTTCTTGCTTATGACACTGGCTTCTCTCCATGGTGCTCCTTCTAATCTCGTGGAGTAATTAGGTGGGCTCGTCACCTGGGCACACGCATCCTCTCTGTGCTGAGACTCGCACTTGGATCATGGGGAGAGAGGGGAACAGCTGAATTCACGCCCAGGTGTTACCTCTCCCGTGGAGATTTGTCCTGATTTCCTCTGTGTGGTCTGCCCGCTCACCGTGTGTTTTGCTGCGTGTTCTAGCCAGAATACGCCCGATGGAAATGAAATTGGGAACTCCCTGTTATCCCTGCAACATTCGCCCTGTAACAAGCGACTAGGAGATGCGTACCTGCCTGTCGTCTGTCAGACGGGGAAAGAGGCGGCTGAACTGCACACTGTGCTGTTTGTCAGCGTGTGTGTGGCCTTTGCTTATCCAGGACAGAAATGTCCTAATAACAGCAATATGGCAGAGTATTTTATCATGATAAATGTTTTCATATCAGTTGATAATTAATTCAGGTCATTCATATTTACTTCCTGTTATGCTTAAAATTCCCCTTAAACAGATTCAGAATATGAAAAAGATGACAAATTGAATAGAACTACAAACTTAAATCTAATTTCACTTAAAAAATCATACAAAAAAATAATAATAAAACCCTTTTTCTGTTGTGGGGGGGCAGTGTTATTTTGGCTTTGATAATTTTTTATTTATTTATTCTTTTAATCCTCATTTCAAATGCACTTTAGTTTAAGTTAGTTTTCAGTGTGAGTTTATTTTTTATTTTAAATATACTCCTTAAATATATAATTCTGCTTAGTTTTTGTGTGTTTTAGTTTTAGTAATTTTTTAAGGATAGATTGACAATTGTACATCAGTTTTTTATGTCTTTGTGTACTCAAAATGGGCAAAACATGTTCCTGGTATTATTAAAGGTCATCAAAAGGGTATTGTCGAAGTTTGTCGAAATTTCTCATTGTGTGAATTTAATATGAAGATAAATCGATATGTTGTTTATATTGCCCTAGCCCTATTCCCTGCCCTGCTAGGGTGACTTTGTTGTTACTTAAAAAGTCACTTAGATCTTAATTAGTCAGAAGATCGTAGCTAGCTAGTTAGTTAGCCACATTGGCTACTTCAGCATCTCAACCCCTGTGGTGATGCATGCACGGGTCCACAGAGCAGTTAGCAACCAGTGCCAATGCTTGTAATTGAAATCAAACAGCAAGCTTTCCTGGTGATACTTTATCACGTGAGCTATAGCTAGTGGGGGGTCTGTTAGGGCTGACTTTACAGCTGTGAGAGCTGGGGGGCTCCCTGATGGTGTGGCCTCCAGGGCCGTCAGTCTTGGTTCGTTAGCCCAGACTGACAATGAACAGAATCCCCTGCTGGTGTAAGAGCCTCCTTTCAGCAAGCAGACTGCTTTTGGAGGCACTAGCGGAGCGGATAGAGCCTCAGGTGAGGTCCCTGGGCATAGGTACACGTTCCGTTCTGGGTGACAGGTACCAGTTCCGGTCAAACCATTGGAACAGATTTTCTAGGTCCAAATTAAGGTATTCATGGCTAATTAAGTAGGCTAATTGTGTACCGTGCGATCATTTTTGTATTATGTGTGAAAATGCTTGTGTCCTGTGCTGGAAATCATGTGAGATGTATCTGTTCTGAAACCAGGGCCAGTGACATGCACCTTGAAGGAATTCGCCTGTGCCAGCGGGGAATGCATCTCTGCCCGATACCGCTGTGACGGAGATGACGATTGCGCCGACGAGTCGGACGAGGTTAGCTACTCTTCCTAGCAAAGTGTCACTGACACATTGGGATGGTTTATAAGACTATTTAACACCACTTTGTATCATTTTGAATTGAAACTGTCAGGGTCATATTAAATATTAATGCTGTAATATTTCACATAATAATGACCATTTCTACTGTCTTAAGCCACTGGTTTTGCTAAGATGTGCATTTACTTCCTACCACTGTTGCTGCTTCTTCCTGGGCTGCGAAAAGCTGCCACTGTATCACCCACAGCTGCCGCCCCTGTTTTTAAAATATTGGACTTTGTATGGTGCAGGCCGTGAGTCTCGGCTGACCCCTGTGATTTGAGTGGGGTCCACCTGAAAGACTGATCTGAATAATCCAAAAGGGTACGACCTAGCTAGCTAATCAATCTGCCTCTGGTTGATAATCAGCCATCAGAATTAAATAGCAGTGTCGTGTTCTTTAATAATGTTCCCCAGTTGTTGGTGGTATTTTGTTCCGTGTCCTGTCTTATACATTTTTCAAAGTTGCAGGGAAGGTCGTTACCAAAAGCACGGTCAGCGCTCAAGATTGCCATGAATTCAACACAGTGTTCATTTTTTTCCCCATAAAAGCTTTCAATTACATAAAAGTGGGAAAATGGAAATTATGAAGCAGAATTTTGAATATGGCAATTTTAGTGGAAAATATGTACGTGTAAAGTATGTAGTTCATTACCTTAGTTTGTCAGAGCTTCTGAAGTTCCCTGAAAAGGTGTATAATCATTAAAAAAGCATTATTACCTTTAAGTACGGACTTAAAACCATTATAATTGGCAGTGCACAACCAATGAAAAACCTATGAGAAATAACCCATTAACAAACGATGCTTCCTTAATATATAAAACAATATTTAATTAGTGGATAAAACCCCATTAAATAACCAGTTTATTCCCTAGTGTCATTTGCTACTGTTGCTATAACAACACACTGCAGGTCTGATTAATCTTATTTAGAGACTGCCCCCTTTACATTGTTCGCTATGTAAAGTTCAATTACTCTGCAGTTAGTGTGAAGACCACCATGACTAATGGGAAATTGTAATAAAAAACAAACAATAAGAAAACAGCAGCGTTGAGGCCATCTATCACAGTGTGTGTGTGTGTGTGTGCGTGTGTGTGTGTAGGAAAAGAGCCGCTTTCGTGGCTATGACGGTTGTCTTCACTGTGTTATCAGCACCATCAATCCCCCTCTCGCCCCACTTTTACGCATGGCTGCGTAGGTGAGCAGAATCAATCCAACTGCTCATAAGGGATATTTGAGGAAATGTCTGTGATATCTGTCTGTATGCCGTTAATGTTGACATTTTACAAATGGCATTAGAATCTTGTTTCTGGCTTACAGCATAGAGTCAGGTCTGTTTTCAGAATCTGAATCGCGATCTTTATTGGCCAGGTGTATTAAAGATACAAGGAATCTGTCTTGCTGGCTGTGCCCCGGTATAACATGTAATATGCAGGACGATTTGCAAGTATGTACACGTGAAAATTTTACATATACCTTTAACCGTAGCCTGTCTACTGAGAGTCAGAAGCAGCATGAGATGGAAAAGAGGGTGAATGAATAAGGAAGTAATGAAATTTAGCATTAAGATTAACCTATTGATGCTTAGCGTGAAGTGGGGGAAAAGTGTGGGTGATGGGGGCGTGACCGGGCTCAGCAGGACCAACGCTGCCCTCTGGCCACCAACAGAAGGACTGCGAGATGCGTTGCTCCGAGGACCAGTTCCAGTGTCTGAACGGCCTATGCATCTCCCGCAAGTGGGTCTGCGATGGGCAGGAGGACTGCAAGATGGGGGAGGATGAGAACAGCTGCCGGAGCACAGGTATGCGGCTGCTCCGCCCCCAGCAGGCTCATGCAAAGATGGCGGGCCCCTAGATTGCAGATGCATCAATAGAAACAAGTTTTATTTCTTCTTGTTGCAAAGAAATGAAATGATTGTCAGTCTAACATACTCAGCTGAATGTTCCCAACATGACAGCTTCCAACAATAAAAGGAGAGCAGATTTGAAGGAGAATTTCAAGAAAAAGCAAGCGCTTTGACCCCTAGCCGGCTGGAGGGAAGGCTGAATGCAGTCGTTAGTGCGGTGGATGTTACAGTAGGGCAGACTGCACCAGAAAACCGTGAAAGAAAAGTCCTCCATGTTGAAGTAATTTATATAAGCTGTAGCCCATCCACAGCCTCTTTGTCTACTTGAGTCCTCAGAATTAAGCTTATTTGACTTGATAACCTCCAGTTTTTACTTATTGTACTGCACAGATTTTTTTTATAATGCAGTTGTGGTCATCACTACAGTTTTTTGATCTGAGCCAGGAGGAATTTTAATGCGTATAACTGTATAAAAATAAAATGTGTTCAGCCTTATTTTTGTGTAGATATGCAGTAACTTCTGAATCAAAATCCACTACTCAGAAAAATGTTTTGTTCGACATTACCACAGTTTTAATCAAAACTTTAAATAAATGGTATGATAGGAGATATTTATTTAAACACAGTGTTTGTGTGTTCTGTTTTATCTGCCATCTGGAAATATTTCATATCAAATCATACTGGTGGCTCTTTGAAATATTTCTGCAGAAACCACCACTTTTAAGAAAACATCAATTCAGTAGCCGGTTGGTAGAACAGGTGAGGGTTTTCTGAAATCGTGCCTGATTTTCAGGGGCAAATTATTTTTCATGATTGTTTATTCTCCTACCAACTTGAATTTGTTAATCAGATCTTATTTTAATAGCGGTGTAAATTGAAATGCAAAGGACATGAAAAGTCAATGCCTGCATTTTTGGAGGAGCTGACTTTCTCTTTGACCTTGCATTTTATTAACTCCGCTGTGGAAGTTGGCGTCTTAGACTAACCAGAAGGTCACAGTTTGGGTACCTGTGCAGTTGGAGCTTTGTACCCATATCCTAAGCCACTGTGTTAATTGCTATCTCTCTGTAAAAATATTACAGCAAGAGGTTACTTTTTTTAAACAATATGGTTCTCAATGAAAAACCCAATGTTTTCTATTGACTGAAAAGTGCTTAAAAAGCTGTCTGAATGCGCTTTGAGCAGCTCCATCCTCTAAGGTGGGAATTAGCCACGAACTCTGTGATGGTTAATTGAAAGGAAAGCGGAAATGAGAGCTGAAAGTCACCTCAGGATTGATGTGTTGCGAACTGGCAGCTCCTAGCCGTCCGTTAACAAGGAGCCGAATCCGCAAGAGCGGTCTGCCCGCCACCCGCCCACATGATGCTTTATTGGCCTTTTGTACAATACATGTATAGGTACATTGGAATGTTTCTTTTCATATACCACATCATGCTTTCCTTTAAGACACACACACACACACACACACACACACACACACATATATAGACAGTTGAGAGTGAAGGTTGGTGTCTGAGCACAGGGTCAGCCATTTATTCGACACACTGGAGCATTTTGGGGTGTTAAGGGCCTCGCTGAAGGCAGGGGTGCCAATGCATTTACATGTATATAACCATTGTATTATTTTGTAAGTAGTCCCAACGCTTTTAATGGTGCTAATTTTAGGTTTATAATGCAATAGTACAGATTTACCGTATGATTTCTTGTGTCATGCCGGATGAGTGAGAGCTGGCAATCCCGTAATTGGCCCAGCGGACATGTCACTATTCTGGTGATGCCAGGGCTCACACTGGTGACTTTCCGATAATGGAAACAGAGACTTAACCCGCTGAGCCGCACACCACTGCTCTCTCCCTGTGTGCGCTCAGAACGTTTAACACAGCAGTCCTGCAAATACTGTTTAATGACCCTGGTTCTGTTGGGGGCAGTGTGTGGCTGATATGGTTAGGACACATTGTGCCTGTGATTAGAAGGTTGGCGGTTCGAATCCCAGGCTTGGCAGAGTGATGTCACTGTTGGGCCCCTAAGCTAGTCCCTTTATCCCCAGTTGTTTCAGGGACTGGCTGACCCTGCTGTCTCAAAAATATACACTAAATGTATGTGCATAATATAATGTAAATGTGTCCCCCTTTCATTAGTTGTTGTTTAATGAACAAGACGTCTAAGTTGTTTTCTGTTATAGCTGACTGTATTGGCTGTTTCTAGTGGCGACCCCATCCTGTTCGCTGGATGAGTATGACTGCGCTGTTGGGGGCTGTGTCTCTGCCCGCCTGAGGTGTGACGGCCACGAGGACTGCCCAGATGCCTCTGACGAGGTATGTATGCCCACCGTGCACCCAGATAGCGCTTTTCCATGACACGTTTATACACAGAATCATCTAATACCTGCATCAGGCGAACAGAATGGCCTCGGATCGATCTTGCTCTGTAAGGAATAATAATTAAGCTGGTGCTCCGTACAAAACGTGTCTTAATTGTGCCGGTGTGACCATGGGCTGTTTGTTGCTGGTGTCTTTCTATCAAGATACATTTTTCATTGGGTTACACGATACGTTTCATTTATATCATTGGTTTCTTACTGTGTGTGGTAGCGATATTGTTAGTTAGAGGAAAGATCAAGACATCCCCTTTGTAAATGACAGGCCGTGTTTAAATTGTTACAGGGTGGCTCCAAGAGTAAACCGACTGAGGAAATTGAAAATCATTTTGCGATGTGGTCTTTCCCATCAGTTGAATGGCATTTTGCAATAATTGCCTCAATGGATCAGCCCCCAGGAAGCTTGATGAAGGACAGGCAGCGTAGCATTAAAAACAAAGGTTTCCTGATGCCTTTTCTGGGGAACAGGTGCTAATCCAAAACAAAAAAACCTCACAAGCAAGGCCAATTAGCTGGCACGCAAAATATCTACTGTCACCTTGAGCAATGATTGCAGTCTCATTATTTCAGCTCTGCCCCTTCAAAGATGACACCCATGTTTCTTAATGACAGAAAACGACTGGGCTTAAAATTGTACTGAAGGGCTCGGCATGGTGTCAGATTTCTAACAAGGCTAGTCGTTGTTTCTCCATCGAATCTCAGAGGGGCTTCGGTGTAATTAAAATCATCCTCTTTGTTCAGTTTACCTGTGTAGTGTCAATAGTGTACCTATTTAGGGGTTTTAATAACTGACAACAGTCAGCAGTCCTGAAATGTTATGTATTAAGGTTATTTCAGGTAATCAAAAGTTCTCTAATAAAGGTGAGTTCATTTACCTTGGTTTACAGTGGCTCACAGGCCTTCTAGGTGGGTCCCTCTCTCACTTGCAATGTGCCCGGGCAATGTTTCTCTGTCCCTCTGTTCTGTGTGCCGGTGGGCGATACACACGGAACAGGCAGTTATTGCCGGTCAGATGGTGTTCTGTTGCCCCCGCAGGTGGACTGCACCCGGGAATGCAAGGAGGACCAGTTCCTGTGCAAGAACCAGGCCCACTGCATCCCGCGTCGGTGGCTGTGCGACGACGTGCACGACTGCATGGATCATAGCGACGAGGCAGATTGTCATCATGGTGCGTTGTGCCATGCAGAGTGCTAATGTTCTTCTGGACTTGCTTTGACTTGCTGATGTAAAGCATACGCACACACAGAAGGGCTCTAATCTGGGTGGCTATCCTGGTGAAGGTTTTCTGCTACCAGATATGTGTGAAAATGCAGTAATGACTTTAAGAGGAATAATAATTCTGCATGTTACATTGACGTGTCTTTCAGTGTCCAGGTTGCTTATCTTTGGAGTCCATCTTCGAAGCCTGTTGTTTTCTTTTTAAATCTATCATTTACATTTGAAAATCTGCATCATCTGACTCACAGTTTAGTAATGCTTTTAATGGATATGTATTCTATTTTGTCTATCTTTTGCTAAGTAATAAAATTGCCTGCAATCCCATCATGTAAGAGTCACCTATGAATTGTAGAGCAATTCTGTTGCCTATGGTGCTACCGGGCTTGCAGATAAGAATCGGCAAAAAATCGGTGCTTTTTTCCCCCTGTTTTTCTCATACTCCTAGCCATTTTTGCAGTTATTGTGTGCCTGTACAGGTTTCCAGTACAGCAGAGGTCCTGCTGAAGAATCGGCAGTCTTGGCTTTTAGGCTTGAATCACAGTATTTTGTTTTCCACCTCTGAGGATTATATTTATATAAAAAGGATGTCTTTGGGTCTTTTTTTTTCCTGGGATATACAATTTCACTAGGGCATAACCCCTCTCCCTGAATGGCCTTTATTCAAAAAATGTTTTTTTGAACGAATCCTATCAGTCATGAGGATTCCATTGTATTGTATCTATTTTTGTAGAAAAGGTTTCAATTCGGCAAGTCGGGGCTGCCCAACCTCAATAGGGATCTGGCCTGAACTCTGAACCTAATACAGGAACCCGCAGCCACAAAGAAATGACAATCCAAACAGGATAATAATTACTATCTGCTCGAGTGAAGTTTTCAAAGGTGTGAGCCAATCTCATTTCTTTTTTATACAATGTAGGAAAACTTCAGTGAGCAGCATTGTCCAATTGTTAAAAAATGAAAAAAGAGAGAGACAGAAAGAGCCATCTAATTTCCAATGCTATTATTTCATTCCTTGGATGAGTAGGAGACTGTGATCTGGAGGGGGCCTGGCGTGTCACACGTCACGTATGACACACCCCACTTCCTTTATTCTTGTCGAGGAGAATTTGCGTCGCCTGTGTGGAGAGCAAAGAGGGTGACGAGGACGTATTCTTCATTTTCTGTTTTTCTGTGGGATTTGGAATTGATTAAGTTGCTTTCTTTTGAAGCCAAGTTGAGAAGGCGTGGTGGTTGTGGCAGTATTTGCTAAATGTAGGGGTATATATTTCGGTGTAGCTGTGGCTAGACTGTCTGAGTCACAGCCGCGGTGTGTTTGCGCTGCGTATTTAAGACCCGCTTCTGATGAAGGCTGCCCGCCATCCACAGCTGCCGCTGTCTTTTGTTTTGTTTTTTTGCATTGTTTCCATAGCAACAGAGGTGTGTTTTAAGCAGCTGCTAGTTAGCGACTGTGAAGCTACATCAAACTCTGACAGATACTTTCCAGTTTCCAGACCAATAGGTCAGAGCTGTCCAGGGGAAGTCTGCTGATTTAAGCGAATGACAGACGTATCTTAGATATATTGTCTTTTCATCCTCAATATAAACTGTTCACTCTTTTGAGATCGTTTAATTTTCCTGGCTAATTAGTGTATATAGTAATTACTCTAAAAAGCACAAAACTGACCTGTGACATTCTCAGTGATATTCATAAAATCTCCTGTAATTAAACTCCATAGGATGAACACGAGACTTAAAACGTTAAAGGCTTATGAAAGGGTTAACCCCCAAATGAAAGTTCACGAGGAGTTTCGGGGTGGTATGTGGGTCAGAGGGTTCAGTCTCTGTGCCTGTGTTTGGAAAGTCACTGACACATTGGGGCCTTGAGCAAGACCCTTAACCCCCAGCTCTTGTGGTCCGGCAGGCTGGCTGCGGTCCCCCAGCTTGCTCTCACCTATATGTGTCCGTGTGTCTCATAGTCAGAATGACTGGATATGTGAAAGGACAATTTTCTCATGCAGATGAAAGAAATATCATTATTCTGTTCTGTTCTATTTCTATTGCTGTCCATGCAGGGAACTTTTGAATTTCTGTTTTTTACTAAACACTTCTGCAGAAGCTTTCTCGAAATAATTGTATCTATTTTCCTTCACGCTCCCTGGGAATCTTTGCAGGAGGCTATTCTTGCCGAGCTGACGAATTCATTTGCAACAACACGCTGTGCAAGTTGCACGTGTGGGTGTGCGACGGCCAGGATGACTGCGGGGACAACTCGGACGAGGACCCTGACATGTGTGGTAGGAGCTTTTCTCCTTACCTTAAAGAAATGCACAGAAATTTAGAAGCAAAACATGATTCCACGCTTCTCCTAGTGCCTGAGTGTTGTTGCTGTGGGATACAGCTCTTCAGTAACTTTTAGCGTTGGGATAGAGGTGAGTCATCGAAAGAGTACTTCATTCAATGGTGTGAATCGTGTGAGACTCATGACAGTGCTCAGAAATCCTAAAAGCAAATGAGAATGGAGAGTTTAATGGTAAACTTGCATTTATTTCAAACACACAGACAGAACAGAGTGCAATTTAGAGTACAGATATAATGAACAAATATTGTATTAAAATATGAGGATCCAAATATTCAACACTGCGGATGTTTAAGACGAGAACTTTTCTCATATGTTTGATGGTATATAAAATATCATTTGAGGCATCTTTGATAAATAACACGTCTTTTGTGTTCCTTGCTCTTATTCTAATTAAATGTTTAATTATTTAACTATGAAACGTTTCTTTGGATGTAGACCCTTAGCTTGAAAAGCTAATTCATCGTTTTGTAAATTGAAGTCTGCTTGACTCCTTTGTAAGAACTGAGCTGAACTGAGCGTTTGTCAGAGCAATATGTCGTCTTCAGTCAGTGTCTGTGAGATCAAATGTAGTAAAAAAAAGAAAAAAAGAAACTTTGCTACTCATGTTCTGTAACATAGGAATCAGGCTGAATATGAAAATGCAGAAATGCTTGAAAAGTAAAATAATTTGTGTCTTTAATCTCAAGTTTATGTTCGAAACACTGTCAGATACCTACGACGTGACATTCACTCACCTGAAAGGGTTTCTAAGAGCCCTCCGGAAGCAGAGGGGCTCTGTCTCTTGGCTTCCATAACAGGCCCATGTGCCCCTGTCACCTGGAGCTCCCTTGATTGATCTTCAGTGACAGGCGTATCCCTTTAATCAGCCACAGACATATCCCTTTAACCGCACACGGGCTTGTGAGCCTGGCAGCGATTTGCTTAGATTCCCGGTGTCAACGCCCCCCCTCTTCCCCCAGCAAAGCTACCCTGTCTGCCGACACGGCCTCACCGCTGCCGGAACGACAGAGTGTGCCTCCATGCCGAGCAGGTCTGCAACGGCGTTGATGACTGTGGGGACAACTCAGATGAAGACAACTGTGGTGAGCGGACCCCGCTGGGGGAGAGCGCAGTCAGCGTTAGCTTGTCTGTGCCGTTCTCCACAAGCTTCTCCTACCATTGAGTTTTTACTGAATCAGTTTTTTTGGGGAGTAGAGGGTGTGTAGACAGGGGTGGGTTTGTTGATTCTGAGGCACTGCTCAAAAAGGCACTTTGGCGCCCCTTGCCTTCCCTGTTTGTAAAGTGCGCTGCGTATTCATCAGGTGTTTCATTGTTTATGGTGAAGAAACTGGACATCTTAGGCAAACCTTCCCCTAGAGCCTTTCTGTCTTTCATTTTCTTTGTTTTTGTGGTGCCGCTGGGATGCGATTGCTTGATGGGTTTATATAACTGTAACGTTAGCTACTGAGTTTAGTCAGAAGATCATAGCTGGCTAGCAAATCATTCAGTATCTTTTAAATAAGCAACGCATTTATTTTATGTTTAGTGTCAGGACTGTTTGTGGCCAATAGAGGGCTCTATGCAAATGTGTGGTTCGAATGGTGCTAAACAGCAGTAGTGTGTGTAGTTGGGGCATATAAAAAAAAATACATTAGTTCACCTTTGTAAAATGTCTGAGCCCATTACAGGCGGTTCAGAATTGAGAGGAATAGCATTTGTTTCCCTTTAATCACACCAAAGCTACTTAAAATGCATCCTTTGCAGGACATCAAAGACACTGTGAACATGCACATGCCCCCCAACGCCCAGCCATGTGTCTGTGTCTGTCACACATTTCGTCTCTGTTTACCGTAGTTAGAAAGCCATATGTGTGTCGCCCCAGAGCTGGCGAAGAATGTGAGGGATGTTAGAGATGAAAGTGAAGGATGTGACATGTCTTTGCCAGAGGTCAGCGGCAGGTCATGCCATGATGGTGTCAGCTGGGTCCAGCAGACACTCACACCTGTCTTGTGCGATACATGCCCATGAAAAATGTTCTAGAAATTGCTATTCCATAACAAAAGCAGGACGATTACAATACAATTGCTCTAAATGGTTTGACCTTAGTCATTCACACACGTTTCTGGGGAGAGGTTAAATCTGTGATCTCTGTATATCTGGAATGGGGCCAGTGGTCTGTGGGAGGAACTTTGCTTTTCTTCTTTGATAACACACTGCCTTTTCCCATCTGGCCAGTAGGTGGCACTGCAGGGCGACCTCGACCCTGCGGGAAGGCGGAGTTCACCTGCCATAATGGACGCTGTGTTGCTGCCGAACTGCAGTGTGACCTGTTTGACGACTGCGGAGACGGAGGCTCCGACGAGCATAACTGCAAGGCCTGTGAGTTGGGGCTGGTGCCCAATCATGAACAGCCTACTCAGAAGGGCCCAATCGGGACTGCCCACTCAGAAGAGCCCATTCAGGAGCTGTTCCTATTCTCCTCTTTTGTGTCGGTGCCAAGAGACGCACTCTTCAGAATCATTTCTAGCCACCATGTTCCCAGCTCCGTTTTCTGACATCCCCCACTATATTTCACTGCCCAGTATGTGCTTTACCATCAAAAGTGTAATAGCCTTTTAAAGCATTCCAAATTGTGATTGTGTCCTTTAGAATCCCAGGCCCTTCTCTAAGCTAAGCACTAACCTGCAATCCACCCTGTACCATTTAGGTGGAGTGTTTCATATACAGTGCTGGGGTAGTTTGCTCCTAATGGGAACTTTGAACCCTGCTTGTATGTGTGTTCCGCTGAGTTATATTTTTAAGCATTTCAAGATATTGCATCATCCCAAAAACATTATGATTCATTATGTTTTAAAGTGTTTCTGTTTTGTGGAGTCAGTCACAGAGCTTCCCGTGTGTCTGATACCTAAGGACTCCTCTTGTAGCTCATTGATGTGATTTTGCTCAGAATCGTTGACTGTTGTAATGAGCAGGATTGGAAGAGGAGGTATATTGATGTCGTTCTCTTACTACCCGGGCAGCTCCTGAAGAAGGCTTCTGCATGGGGAAAGTCAATCTGTGCGGCAGTGATGCACTCTGCAATCAAACAGAAACCAATGCAGTGTGTCAGTGCAGACCAGGCTTCCGGAGGAATCCGCAGAATCGGCAGTGTGAAGGTACAGCCACGCTCTGGGCCGCAGCAGTCTCACTTACGGCTGACAGACCAGACAATTGAAACCTCTGAGGATTGTGGGAAAAACCAAGGGAGAGTGACCCTTCAAGCCCGATGGAAGAGTGAAGGCCTAGTAGCTAAGTGCCAAATAGGAAGGAATTTAAAATCTTTACAGTTAAACTCAGTTTTGGATACTCATTTTAATAATGTATTGAAATCAATTAAGTTAATGTTTGGTTTAGTTCAGGACTTAAACTGTTTAAGTTCTCACTTAGAAATAAAAAATAATTTCAGGTTTAAGAGAAATCTTTGTATGGCCTCACAGTTTTATATTGTTTTTCATGTTGTTAAACCTTTCCAGTCAAAAAAAACGCTGTTTCCTTTTGCTTACCTTTTTGATGGGATATCACCTCCTTCCTGACAAACCCATAGTGACCTTAAAAATTGCCTGAAGGTTGACTTAAGGCAGTTATTAAGCTCATAATTAATAGTTATCAATTCAGGAGCAAAACCTCTTAATATGGCTTCCGGTTCATTTGCATTTAGATGGTGATACCTACAATCATAGGTTTCACTCTGACCTTGACTTGGGCCTCCGTCTCATTTGATGGGAAGGGAGATGTGTGAAGCCTGTACTTATCACCTGCAGTGAGCCAATGGATCAAACAGACTCAGACATTCGTCTGTCAGTATATTTATTCACTGTATCTGCAGTTTGTGTTTATACAACCTCAAACTCAGCTCACATATTAACCAGCCTTTGTGCAACTGATTTACCGCTAAATTATTACCGCTAAAGGTAAGTACTCTGCTACCAGATATTCTAGCTTTTAAAAAAATCAAACCTTCTAAATCTGAAGATGGGGCTATATGATTCAGTCCTGCACCTGACGTAGCTACTGTTTCCAAATCAAGTCATGTTCCCACACAGAGAAGAAAATCACTCAAAGATGTAAATTAGTGCAGTGGTGGAAATAGCATGTGGAAAGGGCAGGTGGTGACCTATTACAGGTGGGTAGTAACCTGTTAAGGGAGGGTAGTAACCTGTTGCATAGAGGAAGTAACCTATTATGGGTGGTTAATAACCTATAACGGGTAGGTGGTATCTTGTTAAGGGTGGGTAGTAACCTGTTACATAAAGGAAGTAACCTATTACGGGTGGTTAGTAATCTATTACGGGTAGGTAGTATCCTGTTAAGGGTGGGTAGTAACCTGTTACATAAAGGAAGTAACCTATTATGGGTGGTTAGTAACCTATTACGGGTAGGTAGTATCCTGTTAAGGGTGGGTAGTAACCTGTTGCATAGAGGAAGTAACCTATTATGGGTGGTTAATAACCTATAACGGGTAGGTAGTATCCTGTTAAGGGTGGGTAGTAACCTGTTGCATAGAGGAAGTAACCTATTATGGGTGGTTAATAACCTATAACGGGTAGGTGGTATCTTGTTAAGGGTGGGTAGTAACCTGTTACATAGAGGAAGTAACCTATTATGGGTGGTTAATAACCTATAACGGGTAGGTGGTATCCTGTTAAGGGTGGGTAGTAACCTGTTGCATAGAGGAAGTAACC
>JAAGVU020000035.1:3080452-3108782 GCA_011763525.2 Mormyrus iriodes
GGTAGGTGGTATCCTGTTAAGGGTGGGTAGTAACCTGTTACATAAAGGAAGTAACCTATTACGGGTGGTTAGTAACCTATTACGGGTAGGTAGTATCCTGTCATAACTGCACAGTCAAGTGAAGGGCACTAGTTTCTGCTATTGTCTGTCCACTACTTACGATTGCACACTTGTGCAATATCCACTGTATATCTGTGACTTGTATATCATGTATTTATATCCTACTCAGTGCAATATCTGTGTTTGTGTCATACTAGGTGCAATATCTGTACTTGCCTTTACAAGTGCAATTCTTTTTGTACTGCATATTTTCAATATCTGCAATTTGTGTGCCCTGATTTTTTCATATTTTTTTTATTTATCAAATATATATCATATCTTATGTTTCGTTTTTTCTATTGCTATTTTATCTTTATCTTAAAGCTGTTGTAACAAGTAAATTTCCTCACTGTGGGATCACTGAAGATCTTATCTTACATTATATTAATGGCGGGTAGCGACCCATTGCATACAGGTAGTAACCTAGGTCTGAAACCTAAGGGCAGATTAGTCTGTGACACAAACATATAGATGTTAAGGCTGCACAAGTTCCATCCATTTACAGAAAATTCTTAGAAGAGTTTATGCAAAGTTGACTTCTGAATGTACATTTTGATTGATGTATTTCTAAAATATTGTAACTGGATTTATGTGTAAATCTGTTTTCTGTCTGTGGCTTTAAGAACATTATAGTAACAACTATGTGTTGTTATTATTATTATTATTATTATTATTATTAAGTATTCTGAGAAGCTGTTAACATGCACACAAGCCCTGTATTTTCCCCTCCAAACTTCAAATGTGTTGGGGGTGTGGGGGGGGGATCGGGATTTTTTTGTCCACTTTCAGCTTGGTGTCTCTGAAATTTGACGGGTGGAGATGCTTGGCGCCAGGGCATATGACTCTCTTTCACTTGTCAGAAGTGCAGTGGGGATGTGTTCTTACAGAAAAGCCCAGTGCTCTCTAACAGCGGCTGCCAGTAATGTAGACTCCTCTCCTCCGCTTTGCTTTTCAGAAGTCAATGAGTGCCTTCACTTTGGGACATGCTCTCATTACTGCACAAATACCAAAGGATCTTTCAAGTGCACTTGTGACAGGAATTTTAAAGAAATTAATGGAGTCTGTATGGTGAAAGGTAAAGACAAAATTTGTATTCCTTGCTTTTGTTGTGTTTTGAATGGCAACCATTACATTTTACTGACAACAGAAAACACATAAATGGTAAACAGGGCATACTGTACATTAATTTTCCTATACTTAAAATGGCTCACTGCCAAGCCAATTTAAAGAACTGTAACTTTATCTTTTTATGCTTTAGTGAGATCCAATTTTTACAAAAACATTCATAGTGTAAGCATATTACATGCTTGCATTACTGTTGAAAATATTACTCTATTTCTGTGTAGGTTAGCTACATTCAGCATTCACAGAAACTGCCAAGTGGTTATATATCCTTCTTTTAAGCACCGATAAACATATTATTGAGAGAATCAAAGTATAACACTAAATCACTACTGTGCTAGTAATTCAAACACTCAGCACATTACAATAAGAAAACACACATTAGTGATACTAATATTTTGTGTCCACTTGTCATTAATTGTTGTGCTGTCATATTAAGAAGATATTATTAATAATTACTGATATGTTAAAAAGTTTATACGGTCAGTTAAACATGTTACATACATCAATTAATGTTTTAAAATAAAAGTTATTATTAAAGTTTTTTAAAATGTCATATTATTGTAGCATTTTAATATCTATTATATAACTAATGTATTGTAATGCATTCTGGAAGTTCCGAGTTATGCTAATTGATAATGTGGTGATCAATTGTTTTGTGTGTATAATCTTGCAAAACTGTTGTCTTAAACCTGAAATGGAATTTAGACACCTTTCATTTTTTTTGCATATTTAATGACTCAACGGGCAGGACCAGAAGATCAAGTGCTCTACATAGCTAATGACACTGAAATCCGAGGTTTTGTGTATCCGTTTAACCAGAGCCATGGACACAAACAGCTAGCACGCACAGAGGACAATGCCAGAATCATTGGAATGGCGGCTCTCTTTCACGGAAACAAGTTTATCTGGGCTACCCAGTTTAATCCTGGTGGAATTTTTTACAGAGACATCCTAAACAGAAGTCAATCTAAATCAAATAGTGGAATTATAGTAAGTATCTTGGAAGAAATGTGGTAGTATGTAGCCATAAAAATGTTCAATGTGAACAAGTGTTTTCAGAATAGATCTCTCTGATCTATGCAAGTGTGTGAATTAACAGCATTTTCCCTCCATTGAAAATCAAATTCTAGTTCTAAATTATCAATGCATAAATCTTAGTATACCATGTGTGGCCGCAGCCTTTCACCATAGTGTTTTTCATTCTCGTTTGCATCCATATAACACTGATGAATATTTCACATCTATTCTACTGGATTCATGATTTGTCTTCCATTTACCCAGTTTAATAGGACAAATGAAAACTTCTGCTGCCTCGTAAAATTATAGGGCAATTTTGCCATCATTGTTACTGGGTTGTGTTACCAAACAAGTAACTTTGCTTTATTTGTTTCTTTTTTCTTTACTTCATTTTAACATGTATGTAAGATTAATTTTAGATATTTGTAGAAACAGAAGCAGCGTGTTTTTTGTTTGTTTGTTTTAAAGTAATACTACTGTTCTGTTACCACAGAATGTTGTATCAGAATGTTGTTATGTTTGCTTACGCGCAGCATGTTTCCCTTTGTTCAGAAAAGCATTTCGTTAGTTACTATGTTACTTTTCCTACCTTCTGTCTCGGTCTTACTCACACTGGCCAAATTCCTTACTACGAGCTGGTCAAGATCAGAGTCAGAGTTGTATCACTCGCAGTTAGCATGCACGACACTTCTACAATCTCAGAGCTTGCTTGCAACACTGAGACCGTGGTGCATTTTTTCACTCTTGTGTATACTTTTCATATCAAATGTGTCTGTGCTATGTTTAGAAATGAGTGTCAAAGAATTTGAGTGTTGCACTACTGTGTTCTACTGCCAGAATAACTGCACATTATCAGCAGGAGAGTGAAGCATCTTGATACACCTGCTTATTTGTTTATATGTCTATAGGGTCTTTGCTTATTTGTTTATTGCTTCATTGCTCACACTTGTGTCTGGGTCTGTAGATTTACGTGGGGGTTATTTGGGCAGATTGTTTACCACTTGATAACACTCCATGTGTCCCTAAAGCCATTCCTCTGCCATCCAGTGTCATTGATTTGCATGAAAGTGAGCAGTGGAACCTCTAACTGGCAGTCATCATTTCAACATGAAAGGGGACTTTAGCACAGCTGGGTTCATGTTAAGCTGGAGGGTGTATGAATGTGTGCATGTTGCAATGCATGCTGGGTTGGGGAATTGGAGAAGCAACGCGCATGCTGGGGTACTAGCTTAACGACTTCTGATCTGATTGTCCCATACAGTGTCCAGATTTCCGGAGGCCGAGAGATATCTCAGCCGACTGGGTAACAGGGAATGTCTACTGGACAGATCACTCCAGGATGCACTGGTTCAGTTATTACACAGCCCATTGGACAAGGCTGAGGTACTCCATTAATGTGGGCCAGCTTGGGGCATCAAAGTGTACCCGTCTTATAACGGACATCGCAGGGGAACCTTATTCAATTGCTGTCAATCCAACTCGAGGGTAAGGGCCACCCTTCAGTTGCTTTACTTATTGTTGTTGTTTTATTTTTTTCCATTCATAGGAAAGTAGTACTCAATGCACATCCTAGCCTAAGAGGTTGATTCTTCCATTTTCCTGGTTGCATAGCCCTTTTTCTTAACCGTTGCGTAGAGTGCTTGCTGTTTTTGGGGAGTGCGGGGGGGGCGGGGGGTGCAGTGAATCCTACTCTCTGCCAATAAGCTGAGAAGGCTCCCTCTGGTCAGGCTCTCTCGAAGACTGGAGCTCATACTCGAGCTCAGGAATGTTTTCCCAAGCTCTGGAACGCTTTCCAGCCATGCTCATAACAGTTGGTGTGGTGAGCCTTCCAGGGTAGGCAGAGTCTAAGGCTGAAGGAGATGTCATCCATGCTGCAAAGTATTCGCTCCCCTCCCTGCCAACAGCAGCCATTAAACTTCGGTTTTGCAGCCGTAAGCCTGAGCAAGGCGGTTGGCGCCAGCTGTACCGACGCTGAACACGTTCTGTTTCTCCATCCCAAAGTGGCAAATTACTTGTCTGCCCCATCATCACTGCACAGCCTAACCAGAAAGGGAAGCTCCAGAAGGTAGTGTTCTGTAGCTAATTGTGCACCAAGGTTTGTCATGAGAGAAGTAACCATAGGCAGGTCTACGAATTGGACAACTTGGATACCTAGGGTGCCATCTTTCGAGGGGGCGCTGACTTAGCAAGGGTACCTCCTGGACTTTGACCGGCACTGCCAGCAGGGAAACCGTTCTGCCCCGTATCCTCCACAGGATGATGTACTGGACGGTGATCGGTGACCATTCCCACATCGAGGAAGCAGCCATGGACGGCTCTATGCGCCGGGTCCTGTTGGAGAAGAACCTTCGTAGGCCAACAGGTATTTATGACTTTTCATTTTCACAGGCTAACATTTTATGATCAGCTGGGTAGTTCTTATAATTTGGAAGCCCTGGTCTGTGGACCTCCGGCAGAGAGCTGGAGACACTTGTGAGTTTAAAAGGTCTTTCACCATACCCACACTGACCATAATTACAACCGGCTAGAGGGTAGAGGGGCAGAAGGATGTTCCTGCAGGCGTGTGAGATTTTTATGAAGCAGGATGGAAAGGCAGGGGAAAAAACCCAAAGTAATTTAACACCGCTGACACAGCCTGTCATTAAGTCTACAGGATGTCTTCAGGGAGACAGGAGAATATGTTCACCCTGCTAGCAGCACTATTTAAGATTGGCGTTGTGTCTTTTAAATTGAATTAAGTGCTGCCATGTCATAGAAGTGACAGAGTTTTCTATCGAGACAGACGGCTGGATGCATCAAGGAAAGTTGATGGCGCAGAAGTCATTGTTAATATCAGAATCAGAGTGCAGAGAAGTACAAGGAATTTCTTTTGGTGCGGGTGGTATCACATACGAATAAACATCTAAAAGTAAAGATACAAGGATTTTTTTTTACAGGAGATGTGCAATGCAGAGTCAAGCATGTGGACCATATAAATAAAGAATAAATAGATAATGGATGGATGTAATGTGCAAAAGGTACAAGAAAGGTACAGTGCAGATGAGATCAGTTAGTTAAATATGATAATGAAGTTTGAACAGTGCGTGGTTCCATTTTGACAGTTTTCCATTGGGCCTTACTTAGAAGGGCGATGGCCTGGGAGAAGAAACTGTTTAGGTATCGATTTGTCCTTGTGCTCAGGGCTCTTATTCTTTGCTTTCGCTGGGATGGAAGATGCTAGAAAAGGGAGTGGCCAGGATGCAATGGGTCAGACATCATTTTTTTTGACTCTGTTCTTCATCCGAGATGAGTATAGTGCTTCAAGAGGGGGCAGCTGACAGCCAATGATCTTCTCCGCACATTGCACTATACGCTGTAGTCTCCTCTTAGAGTGCGATGTTGCAGAGCCAAACCAGACACAGATGGAGGATGTAATAATTGATTCTACTGCAGCCGTGTAGAACTTAGCCATGAGCTTCTGCGACAGCTTAAATTTCTTTAGCTGACGCAAGAAGTATAGGCGCTGTTGGGCCTTCGTGATGATGGAGGTGATATTTGTGTCCCATTGAAGGTCTTGTTGGATTGTGGTGCCCAGAAATTTGACGGTTTTAGCTCTGCTAATAGTAGTGTTCCGTATGACCAAAGGAGGTGGTGCTGGGGGATTTTTCCAAAAGTCAGTGATCATTTCCACCATTTTTTGTGTGTTGAACTCGAAATTGTTTACATCACACCATGACACCAGTCGACTTACTTCCTGTCTGTAGTTGGACTCGTCCCCATTTTTTATGAGTCCAATCAGGGTGGTATCGTCTGCAAACTTAAGGAGTTTTACAGATTGATGTTGTGAGATACAGTCGTTGGTGTACAAGGAGTAAAGCAGGGGAGAGAGAACACATCCTTGTGGGGCACCAGTGCTGAGGAAGATGGGATCTGAAATGTGGTTACCTGTCTTCACCACCTGTTTCCTACCAGTTAAGAAGTCATGGATCCAGTAGCAGAGAGATGGCGGAACATTGAGAGACATCAGTTTCTCAAATAGTAGATCTGGGTTGATCATATTAAAAGCAGAGCTAAAGTCCACAAATAGAATCCGAGCATAAGTCTGAGGGTTGTCCAGGTGTTGCAGAGTGTACTGCAGGGCCGTGTTGATTGCCTCATCAACAGATCTGTTTGATCTGTAAGCAAATTGTAGAGGGTCCAGGAGAGTTTCAGTAATGGTTTTGAGAACCACTTATTTTAAATAAGTAATATTTTACTTATGTTATGGTTGTTTTATTTTCATTAAATATAAGAAATAGTGCTGCAAAGACCGTGTGATCCTCATTGTACATGTTTTATTTCATTTTTTCTCAGTCAGTAACTGTTGTAGTAACTGATATCATGGGGCCAAGTTCTTTGATTGCGGTATTTAAACCAGCTCCATCATAAACCCTGAGCGCCGAAGGGTAACTGAGAAGGGCTTGTTTATTATTCTCTCTCTAGGCCTGGCCATTGATTATTTTAACCAGCGTTTGTACTGGGCTGATGCAGAGCTCTCGGCGATCGGGAGCATCCGCTTTGACGGGTCTGATTCCCGGGTGGCCCTCGGCAGCAGGAATGGTAAGCCGCCGGAATGGCTTCCGTGCACCCGCGTCTCCTCGGGCCGCGTTAGGACACGCATTGCTGTAGGGAGTGCAAACCATGGACCAGCGGCTTGAGACAACGGCCCAAATCGCCAGGCAGGAATGGCAGTAATGGATTTCAGGAGGAGGTTCTCTCCACAGAATTATAAATGCTTCCTAAAAATAATAGCATTGTGTTTATAGAACATTCTCACATCACAATCCAGTATTAGGTGGTATGTGCTGACTGTCGAAATCCAAAAGCTAAACCAAGATCCACTGAAAAGTATCCTGATTGGTGCCGATATATGTGAGCATGAAATTACTAATCACAGCTTTGTGAATTTTAATGAAATTTAAAATATGGAATTATTGTTCTGGAGTTGAATGGCTGTGGGGAAAAACAGCTATACCTAATTAAACAACTTAAACTAACACATCTCTGTAGGTCAACGAAATACAGACAGTAACGGTCTTTGAATATTATTGATACTTAGCTGAATTATTAAGCTATAAATGAACTCAAGAATTTATACTGTGTGTTGTATCTATTTTGCATATCTTTGAAGTTTTTAAAACTTTCACAGCTTTATTATGTCTGGAAATTAATTTCTTTCTTCCCCTTCCATTTTTGCAGGAATCTATCAGCCTTATAAAATTGATATATTTGAAGATTATATCTATGGAACTAGCCTGAAAAACAAAGTTTTCAGGGTTCACAAATTTGGTAAAGGACCCGTCGAAGACCTTGACCTAAGAGTAGAGAGAGCCTCCAGTGTCGTCATATTCCATCGATTCAAGCAGCAAGATGGTAAATGACCGTTCGTTCATCCGCTCTCGTTGCCTTCTCTTCCTGTGTGAAATATGTGTAGTGGAGAATCTAAGAATATGGAAAGCGAGGCGAAATAGTTCGTCCCAGAGGAAAGAAGAAACTGTAGTGTCCTATTTCTGCTAGCTAAAAATGATATCATGGCAACACGGATATGCTTAGATTTTCGATGAGTATTTTATCGTAAGAAATCTTTATATGTATATATAGTCTCACTGGAGATTCAGGTGGATCTAAAAAATAGATTACCTCAGGGTGTAAATTCTCATTTCATGTCTGTTCCAGGGTTCTCATGAGATTTTGAAGATTTCTATAGAGCTCAACTGTTTCTCTGACTGTCCAACATTGATCATATAACTGTAGCCTAAAAGCCAAATCAGTAACTTTTCAGAAGACTTACTGATATCGCGCTGTCAGTCTCTCTTTTTGGTTTTCACTACTATAGAAATGTTAAAGACATAGAGGAAAAAATAGATGCTCAATTGTTCCCTCAAGAAAGAAAAAAACAGAACTTAGCAAAATCTTCCTGAATAATTGAAAGATATCACAACGCCTGGCTGCAAAACATATGTTAGATTAGATTCGATGTCTTTGTTTTTTTGTGTATTTGCATTCAAAGAAAAGAAATGCCCAGACCATACAGAGCCATTACAGACAATAAATACTATAGACAAATATGAGAATGATAAGTATGGCATAAAATGTAAAGCTGAATAAATATATTCAAAAGTCACAGTCAATAACATGTCCAGTGTTAATGTCACCGTTGTTAGGAGAGGACGTCAAAGGCATGAGGGGGAAAGTGCGCCTGAGATATGGCGCTAGGAGCCTGTGGGAAGAAGCTGTTGAGCGTTCTGGTGGTCCTGATTTAGATGCACCTTTATGTAGAGTATATCTGAATGCAATATTATATTAATATATTGAATTAGAGTAAATCAGCTAAGTTCATGTTTTACACAATGTGCACAGATGTTTTTTGCTGGCAAAGAAAGTAAATAGTACAGAACCAGAAACGACGACTTGGAATCTGTAACAGAAAATGATAAAAAAAAAAAAAACAGCAACGTGCTAAAGGCTATGATTCTTCTGTTTTTATCCCATTTTATTTTCCTTCTGGCTGGATCACCTTGAGTCGGGGGGGGCGCTACTGAGGGCTTTTTGGCTGCCAGGGGCTGCTTTCGGGGCCAAGAGTGAACTGCCCCCAAGTCGGCTGGCCGATCGTCTTTAGCATGTTGCATTATGGGGGATCGCCAGCCAGGGAAAAAGACCCCGATCCTCTTAAAGTACAAACACACCCGTCGTGTCGAGATGGATGGATTACATTATCATGGCCTGGAGGAAATCAGGACCGCCTTATGATGCAGGGAACAGCTTTAGCCACTCGCCCTGCACTGACTGAGGGTGCCCGCCTCGGCATTCGTCCGTTTCCAAAGCCCAAACTCCATACGGCTCTCCGATCTCTGGGACGCTGCTCCAGCAGCTCACTGGTTGATAACTTAGGGTACAGCAGCTGTCCCCCGGGTGCTGATGGTCAGTGTCTGCCCAGTCCAGCCTTCATATGTGGCTGTTCTTGCTAAAGGCCAGTCAGAGCTGCTTTATTGGCCTAAGATCCAGTAAGCTAACAAAGCCCGGAAGCACCCCCACCCTCGGCAAATGACGTCTGTAGACTCTCCCAGTCACACACGCCATGTACCCTTCAGTTCAGTGGTACTGGTGCGTTTCACTCCTTCTCTCTGCTCCCCCTTTTTATAGAAGCAATTGTTGTTATGATTACACTCTAGCCAGCGCAAGGAAGATGGGGAGGAGGGGCATGAATCCACACCCGCAGCAAGGTCGCACCGACTCCTACAGGCTATAATCAAATCTGAGGTCCGAGTCGCCGCGCGGTGCGGCGCTAATGGCTAAACCACGGTGCTGAGCAACCTTCGCTCATAATTATGCTCAAATTCCAAGCACCTAATAAGCACAAAGTAAAAAGTACTAAAGGCACTTAGCAAAGCAATTTGGAAATAACCTGCCAGCGAGGCGGGCGGGCAGCCGTCGGGGCTGGATTCATTATCTCTGCAAAACCTTATGTAAGCCAAGACTTATATTATCATATTATCATGAATCTGTTGGATTTGACTTTTTGCATTCCTGGTCTTATTTTATTCAGTTTTTCTCTTGTAATAATTCAGCTCTTGCCTGTGACCTGCTAGCTCCTCCTAGTGTCACTGGGAATCGGCTCCTTAGCGCCTCCCTGGTCTCTCTCAGATACACTAATTAATTAAAACTCTCCGTGTGACAGTAGATCGTTACCCTTCCTCTGTGCTTTAAACATGCACATGCATGATTGGATTTCGAGGCTGCTCAGGACGAAGTGACGTCGCTTATGATGTTTGGCCTTGTAGTCCTAAAATACTCGAGTCACGGATTCCCTACTGAGTGTGCCTGGATATGAATCGCTCTGTTTAAAATATATTCCCTCCCGTTTTTTATCGCCTACAATTTGTTAAAGTTATTGGGAAAAACCATCCTCCCCTTCATTCAGAGAATGTTAGATTGTCTTGCTGCACGTATCAATGCCCATTTAAGTCATATTGCAGGGACTGACACCTGGAGTGCAGTCCGCTGTGATCTAAAGCTGTGTGCTAAGTATGAGCTCCGTGTGAGCTAAGAGAGTCCCGTGTGGCCGTCTCTCCCTCCCCCGGTGCCGCCAGTGATGAACCCGTGCACGGCGATGAGTTGTGACTTCTTGTGCCTGCTGAACCCAACCGGTGCCAGCTGCTCCTGCCCGGAGGGGAAGGCGCTGATTAATGGATCCTGCACCGACGGTGCTGCTTCAGGTGGGTTACCCCCTCCACCGCCAACCAGCTCCATCACACTGTGGCCCCCATGGTCCCTGAAAAGCTCCTGTTCCGGGTCCCATCCAGCACTCACACATCTTGCATTAGCTCATCTGGTGATCCCGCCTGCGTTTAGATTGATTTACCTGACCGGGATTTATTCACAGGTGCCCTGAAATAAACATGACAGAGATCATGTCGGCAATGAAGCCCATCTCAGTTTATTTAGGGATTTGATCAGTGCTCCACTGAGCAGCCTATCATTGACTAGACACAAGTCATGTATTTGAGATATTCATTCTGTCGTTTTCATTCCGGATTCGCTGATGGTGTTTATTCAGTTCAAGGCAAGAGTGAGAATGAAGCCCAGTGACTGTTACAGAAAGTGAGAAGCATGTTATGCACCAGAAGGTTTTTTCTTCTGCCACCGCTGTACCACCCCTCAACCTTAAGGCTGCCATTATTCTGGGGCCATGTTTCAGCCTTTCATCTTGTGCCGTTTCTTCGACTTGCAGGAGATCTCTGCCGACCGGCATGTGAGAACGGGGGGCGCTGTGTCACCAATGAGAGGGGGGAGTCCCGCTGTTACTGCTGGCCCAATTTCTCTGGGGAGCGCTGTGAAGTGAGCCACTGCAAGGACTACTGCCTGAACGGAGGAACGTGCTCCAGCTCCCCTCTGGGTAAGGATCCCCACGGTGCTGCTGATTCTGCAGGCCACCTGGTCGGGGATGACTGTCAAGGAACATTCCGACGTATCCCGCATAGCCATGCTCACTTAGCAAGGGGAGCTGTGGCCTCCCCATGTCTGGCCATTAATCATTTGCAAAACTGATTTTAGCATATAATTATTTCAAATTTTTCTATTCATTATCATCTCTAAAATCTTTAAATATGACTTCCATTCTGTGATAAGTGAATCGTGTGATGTTGTCTTGAAATATTGGCGAATGCTGTTTGGATTTAATATGCGCTTATTATTATCATCATCAGTATTATTATTGTTGTTTTTAATAATAATATTAGTATTAGTAGTATTATTATTCATTGTCTTTGCAATCCTGCTTTTGAGGGGAGGAAGTTTTAAAAGGCATTTATGCGTAGTAGCTCTGGATTGTGAAGAAAGTTACCTGATCGCTGCTTGCAAATTTAGTTGCTTTTTCTTACCAAGCTCATATTTTATGTCTGTTGCGGGGGGGGGGGGGGGTAATTTTTCCTCCTCAGGATGCTTTTGAAATGGCATTATGGGTGATTTTAACAAACACAGAGGGGCTGATTTCCTCATATTATCGAACTCGACTAACTAGCCGGTACAGCTTGTGGGCGAAAAAGCAGTGAGACACATTACCACCAAATAACCCCCCAGGAAGGAGCACATGCCGTGCTGCATCAGACTGCCAGATCACTCTGAACAGCAGCCCTTTTTACCCATATTATTTCACTCTAATTTAATTTTAAATGAAAAGCACATAAAAAGTCATTGCATTTTTTCCCCAGAATGTACTGTTTCAAAACACCGGCCATTTTACCAGGATATTGATTTATACTGAAAGTATTGAAAGTAATCCCAGATTGCTTTAGGAACATTAACCACCTAACTGTTATATTGCCGTTTAATAATGCTTTTAATACAAAGGTAATTATTTCATTTTATCGCTATTCCTTACATGCGTGAATGTGTCAGACATATTCCTACCTCGCCGAGATGGGGTGATGAACTGGTTTTGCTCCCAGACTGGGCCATGAAGCAGTAATTAAGTGAGCTGTGCATGGCGGATGAGGTGCCCAGGCTTCCGGACCTCATCCAGCCGAGGAACATGCCAATCATGGCTGCTGATGGGCCTCCGAAAGCTGCCGCGACTGCAGGCCCCTGAGGTGCAGCCAGGAGCAGCTCGACTTGCAAAAAGCTAACCAGTCCCAGTTTGTTGAGAAATGGTGCAGCCGTGGTTGTTTATGATGAGTTTATTAGCAGAGGAAATAAAATAAAGAGTCCCAGCTTAAGCTCAAGCACACTGGGAAAGTGCAGGCATTGCAGGGAAACACGTGAACCATGCCACTGCATCAGATGACATGAAAGCCCACGTCCATCAAAAAAATGAGCCAGATGGGAAGCTTCAGGTAACTTTGGGAGCCTCAGGAAACCTCAGTGAGCCTTGGGTGGAATTGAGGAACCTCGGGACACCTTGGGTGGCCTTGAGGCACCTCGGGAAACGTCGGGTAACATTGAGTAGCCTCACTGTCACCTTAATTGATATAACTTCACATAGCCTTGGGAAGCCGTAGGAAACCTCGGGTATCCTTGGGAAACCTCAGGAAACCTCAGGTACCCTCAGTTTGTCTTGGGTAGCCTCGGGTGACTTTGGGGAGCCTTGGGTAGCCTTGACGATCATCAGGTAACCTCAGGCAACCAACCTCAGAGAGCCTCCAGTAACCTCATGGAACCGCATAGCCTGGGATAGCCTCCGGTAGCCTTGTGTAGTCTCGGATAGCTCTGGGGATCCTAAGGTAACTGTGTGTAACCACAGGTAGCCTCGGTGATCCCCAGGTAACCTTAGGTAGCCTCAGAATTTGTTCCCGTGAAGTCAACATGAGAACAGTAATTCTGTCTCTGACCACCTAAATATGTAAGAGTAGCTTTTTAATTTAAATTCAGTTTTTCCCCCTCACTTTTAAAGAGTCACTGTTGAGTGTGTAGCCCTGAATTTAATTAAGTACTGCATTTCATAATTAAAGTGACAGTTATGTGCACTCCGGCTGTAGTGTGATGCTTAAATGCTAACATGCTATATATATATATGGACTGTATATTTTTCCCTATGTTTTTTCACTGGCCTGGTGTATTTTGGTATACTGATGTGTATCACGCCAGCAGTGGCTGTTAAAGATCATCACGAGCATCGCTATCCTCCTCGCTTCTGCACACATTGCTCCTATTATCCTCCTGGGGTTCTGCCTGGCTGCTTTTTTATAAAGGAGGAAGCTTGTCGCCCTGAATGCATTTCCAGTGGCTAGGGATACTGCTCTCCATGAAAGAGGGAGTCAGCACTTATTGGAGTGCTATTAGTGGCGTGGGGAACGTGGGCATGGAAGCAGGGGGCACAGTTAGAGAGGTGGGGGTTTGAGCTGGGAGGCGGTTGGGGGCGTGGTTACAGATGTAGGGGGCGTGCTTAGAGAGGTGGAGGTTTGGACTGGGGGGGCGGCGCAGTTAGAAGTGGGAGCGCGGGCTGGGAGGTAGGAGACGCAGTTAGAGAGGTGAGGGGCGTGGTTAGAGAGGTGGGGCTGCAGGCTTGGAGGTGGGAGGCATGGTTAGAGGTGGGGGTTTGGGCTGGGAGGCGGGGGATGCGGTTAGAGAGGTGGGGGGGTGCAGGCAGGGAGGTGGTGGTGCGGTTAGAGTATTGGGGGGTGCGGGCTGGGACACCCCATATTTTAAAGTTACATGATGAAAATGTGTTTTGTTGTACTTTCCATTTTTGTTTTCACATTAAGGATCCAAATATCAGTGTAGCTAGTATACAACAGAAAGTCTTCCATAATCAGGGATATCAATTTATCCTCTGTCCTCAGGCAATGGGTATGATCACGTTTCTTATGACAAGGTGAATAACGAGTGCTTTTTTAAAAATTATTAATAGGTTACATTGAAACCCAAAGTTTTATTTCAGAGTAACATTTGTGAATCAAAAATGAGTAGCATTAAAATATAACTTAATGGAATACTTAATTGTGGACAACCACAATGTGGCCAGATGGGGTGTCATCGTACATAACAGGATAAACCAGCTTGAGATGTTGAAATCAGATGCTTCAGAACCCCTCTGGTTCTGCTGTTAGCTCCCGATGTATGTTTATGCTATGGTATTTTAGGAGGTCTGTCTAATGTCAGAGTGTAACTGTGATCCGTATCAGACACGTGTTATTACATTATTACCCAAATGTAACTGCATTTATAAACAAAGATTACAGCTGCAGAGGGTCCAGGGCACTTAAGCCTCCCTTCGGAGGGGCGAGAGGGGGCAGGAAGTCTGCGTGACAAACATGGATCAGGGAACATTGGCGGGATCATGAGACACGGTGTAGCGTACATCCAAAACATTGGTGTTGAAGTTTCTATCAGAAGAAGCGTAATTTGCCCTGATTTTATACTCACATTTTAATGTCAGCATCCTGTATTCATTATCCTCAGATATTCTCTCATCTTTAAGGAGGCGTTTTGCTGGCCTCCTTTTCTAAGGTGATGTAATCTGTAGTGAACATCTGTCACACAGAGGTACTGTAACCCCGTTAGAGGGACATGCAGGATGCAGCTGTGCCATGCAGACAGGTGAATAGCACTGATGGACACATTTTGCCTCGGGCTGCGTTGCTGTTATGCTCGAAAAGGTAAAGCACCACTTCAGGACACACTGTGTCACATGCTGACGGCTCTTCTATGCACACTGTTTTCCGTTAGACTGTGGAAATTACAGATGCTTTCAAACTGAAAGGTAGTGCTTTGTTTGTGTTTTTATTTTGATCCTTCGTGCAAACGCTTATCCAGAACTATTTACCTTCAGCTGTTTGCTCTAGTAGTGCAGTTGTGTACTTATTGGAGCAGGTCAGGTTAGGCACCTATGTAGAGACATAATCACAGGGCTCGTGTTGAAGCTGTGCCCCCTCAGTCATGAATGCCCCCCTCCCAAGACCTGCCTTTTCTTGATTTGTTTTGCTGGCTGTTCCACCTAAACTTGGAGAAGATTGATGATGAAGAGACAATTACAGTACATGACCAGGTTGTCTGACCAACTAAATCAGTTAATAACAATAGATGCTATCATTTGCAGGTCAGAGATGTATAGATTGCATTGTTCAGAGATGCATATTTGGAGATGCAGAGGTGGGTAATCCAGGTCCAGAAAGTAAAAGTTCAGCATTTTGACAAAAGATTTTGTTTCAGCCAGCCAGTTGAATATTAAGAGTCGCTGTCACAGAGTACTCAACTAGGTGGTTGAAACAAAATCTTTGTCTGAACTGCCCTCTGGACTTGAATTACCCACCTCTGCCGAAATTGATTTCAAAATAAAGGAGTATGTAAATGTAGCGATCGCAGATTGTTTAGCCCACCATGCCATCTCGCTCATGTCATTGTTTTGCAGCCAGGATGATGTACGATTGAAGCTGGTCAAAATGAATTTGTTCATGCAAAAATCTCTGATGCTGATCTTATTTATTTTTGGCATTGCTGTCTGTTTATGGGCACTAAGAAACTGGTAGAAGTAAAAAAAAAAAAAAAAACTGAAAACATTAGATTCCTTAAAGAGCAAATAGGTTTGGGGGTGGGGCTTTTGGTGACGCGTTACATAGCTGACAGTGTCCCTGCAGGTAAGCCCACCTGTCGCTGTGCCCTGGGATTCACGGGACCGTACTGTGAGAGGCGGGTCTGTGAAAACTACTGCCTCAACGGGGGCACCTGCGACGTGAGCCAGGGCAACCAGCCCGTGTGCCGATGCCTGGCTGAGTACACCAGCGACCGCTGTCTGCACCGTGAGTCCCGGCACACACCTATCCATGCTGCCTCACTGCAAAAATCACTGTATTGTCACCCCAGTAATCACCAGAACACTGACAGTACTGGCAAACAGACTGACTTGTTGTTTTGTTGGTTGATTTGAATTAATTGATTGATTTGATTGTTCCTTGCTTGCTTGCACAACCTTCCCCCACTGGTATCTACAGTAGTACATATGCAGGTCCAATGACAGAGAGAACATTTTTCATCTTATCCCTCATTTGCACATCAGAATCCAACATGCTTTCTTTAAATACACTCAAGATTCATGAGTCACACCTAGAGCAACGACGAGCTATTTTTGTTTTATTTTTATTTTTTTCTGTGATACCTTTTCCCATCTGTCACTTTGTAATGTGTGATGACTTGTGTTGTTTAGGGTTTGAAGGGTAGCTTACTCACAGTGTGGAGCATGACTCCATAAGTGTGGCACCCAATCAGCAGCGCTCAGTCCAGGGGTAGACGCTAGATAAGATGCCAGTTCACCATAGTTAACACTAACTCACAGTCATACCCCAGAGGGAGTTTAAAGATGGCGGTTATCCTGACTGCATGCCTTTGTATTTGGGAGTTCCTGCAGGAAACCCACACTATATGGGGAGAACAGGCAAAATCCACATGCAAAGAGCAGCGGCGGGACTCGAACCCCCATTCCTAGAGTTTTGATGCAGTAGTGCATTGCACTGAGCCTCATGCAGTCCAGGAGAGGAATGGCTGAGGATCCCCACCAAGTCCCTATGTATTGTTAGCTCTTGGGCAGCTCACTAATCTGCTGACCTTTCTCATCAGATTAATACCTTTCTGAAGCTTTTTCTGCTTAGTCTGCAGCAATGAACACAACCTTTTTTTTTTTTTGCCTTTCTGGAGTTTTTTTTTTGTGATGATACCTTTTTGCCATAGTTGTGTACACTTTGCTATTGTAATTTTCCAAAACTGTAATTTCATCTTGAAGCTATTAATGTCATTACATTATTAAGCACCCTGGGCTGTTGATGTAATCCATTAGATGTAAATAATTAAGTTCCATTATCTTAATGTAAAATTCCAATTAGCGCATCGCAATACCAAATGCACCCTGCAGGGTGTGATGGATCGCTGACATACTTTGCATTCTGGGACAGACATCTGCCACCACTACTGTGTGAACTCCAAGGCATGCACGCTGTCCAGCAACGGCCATGTCGAGTGTGTCTGCCCAACGCGCTATGAAGGCAACAGGTGTGAGGTTGATAAGTGTCTACGTTGCCATGGTGCCCCCTGCGTCGTCGACCATGACACCGGTGACGTGGCCTGCAAGTAAGTGATCTACAATTAAGATGCACCACTCCCGGTTTGCTCAGATGAGCAACCGTGCATTGGTTGTTTCTGGGGCCCCACTTAAAAAAGTCTTACCACCCCTCCTCTGATGTTTCATAAACTAAATATTAAATAAATAATAGCTAGTGAGTAGAATCAGAAGATCTTCGCTAGCTAGCTGGTTAGCAGTACTTGCTACTTCAGCATCTCCTAAAGAGCAACAGGATTATTTAATCTTTGGTGTAGTGACTGTTTGTGGCTCCAGATCTCAGGGACCCCGTGCAGGTGGGTGGTTTGTGTGGTAGTAAATAGCACGACAGACTGTGAGAGATCCTCGAACCCTGGAATGCAGGCTGTGATTTGGTGTGCGCGATTGCTAACATTCACTAACCGTATGTACTTACTGCAGAGTACGTAACTGTTGTGGAGTGATGTCATTTCCTGCCTGGGCGACCTTCTCTGCTTGGTTAAAATGAGAGTGAGGAAGATCCGCTTTATACTCACTCTGTTTGGTTTCATTTGGTTCAGAGCCAGAAGCTGTCATGCAGAACTGCAGTTTATGCCCTAATGCCCCAACTATATTTTACCAAAAAAGAATGAATAATATTGAACTTCTTGTAGAACATGATACAGAAGGGGAAAAATGATTCATGGATCAGCACCCTTTTCTGTCATTTTTAGAACAAAGGCATGAATAAAGAGGTCCCTGCAGGTGCTCCTGCACAGAGCTATCTGGAAGGTAACACTTTTCCTTCCCCTGCTCCTCTGTCTCCTTCCAGCTGCACTCACGGCCGAATGGCGTCGAGCTGTCAGCTGTGCGACGGTTACTGCTACAATGGCGGTACCTGTCACCTGGACTCGGAGACCCACCTGCCATTCTGTCAGTGAGTAAATTACTCTGCCAGATTTCCTGTGCTTGCATTTCTTCCCCTTGGGAACGCACGCCTATCGCTGGTCCTGTAGTGTAATTTATGCAGTTACTTTTGACACAGCGTAAATGAGCATTAGGTGAACTGGAGGCTGGAGGGGGGCACAGTGGCACACGATGGATGAGTATGGGGATGCGATGTGGTGTGGATCGGAGTGTACCGGGTACCTTTACATGGATCAATGGAATAATTAAAGCCCTAAAAAGAGTTTTTCTGAATGCAATGTCAAACCAGACCACAAAAACATGGATTTTCACTAATGTTCCAATGCACACAAAGTTTTCCTTAGGTCTCCCATAAGAGAATGCAGTAATGCTCCAATGCACACAAACAGGGGTTTCCTGTAGGTCCACCATAAAGGAATGTGGTAATGCTCAAATGCACACAATCATGGATTTCCTATAGGTCCCCTATAAGGAATGCAGTAACGCTGCAGTGCACACAAACAGGGATTTCCTGTAGGTCCCCTATAAGGAATGCAGTAACGCTGCAGTGCACACAAACAGGGATTTCCTGTAGGGTCTTCATAAGAAAATGAGGTAATGTTCCAGTGCACACTAACAAGGATTTCCTGTAGGTCCCCCATAAGGAAATGAGGCAGTGCTTCAATGCACACAAACAGGGATTTCCTGTAGGTCCCCCATAAGGAATGCAGTAATGCTCCAATGCACACAAACAGGGATTTCCTGTGGGTCCCCTGTAAGGGGGCTCCTTTGGTCAGACGTGGTAGCATTACTGGTGAGTCACGTGGACAGTTAAGTAGAACATAACTGCATGTTGTTTCCAAATGGAATGTCTCTGGACCAATCAGCTCAGTGCACTTGAAATTTGAAAAAAATGGAAACTTGAATAATCTTATCCCGGTTTATCTGACTTTCCCTTTGAAATAACGAGAACTTGAATTAACTCACAAACGGCAATATAATTTTTTTTTTCTGTCAACTTCACTCATCCCTTTCAGACAAAACCTCACATACTTTAAAATTCTTGTTGGGAAGCTTTGATGGATTACGGCTTTATAAAATGACAGAAGATCACACGCATTTGTTATCATCCGGTTGATGACACAGTCACTGACTGGTGTTTAACTACAGATTAATTAAAAAAGTGAATACAGCAATAGGCTGTATTTGGTATTATGATGATACGTTTTAATATTATTTTTTAAGTGCTTAGTGAGAATTATTATTTAGTCCTAATTATAATAGATGGCTGGCTGGAAACTGCAACTTCTTGAGTCATGGGGCTCTGAGTTAGGAACATGCGATACATTTCTATAGCTGTTGGCGTACTTATTGCATGACTCATGTACATTTTAAAGCCATAAAAACAGTGATGATAAATCCTAAAAATTCCCTTTCGTGGTTGTGAGGTATTTGCTAATCAGCTCTAATACACGGATTTAAATTTTATGTGTGTGTTGTCTACGGCTTGCAGAAGAGGACCTTTACCTGAATTTATGCATGCTCCCCGCCCCCAGAACGTTTTGTGTAAGCAGGAAAAAAAATCACCAGATTTAAATGAGAAAGTAAAACTCCGGTCAGTCGATTGCGTTGCAGCTTGCTGGGCTGTGTCATGAAGCTTTAAAAGTCAGTGTTATGACTTTGTGTTATATGCCCAAGGCAGCTGGTCGGTAATATGAACACGGCTCTCAGATAAGTCTTTGAAGCGTTTGACTGCCCATATGGCGTTAACAGTGTGATATTGCATTTGCGCCCAGGGAGGTATTAAAGATTGTGGGGGCCCTGTATGCTCAACCTCCTAATGCTTTTAGATCAGTAGGGTCTTTTGTCGATTTCGACACTACCTTGTCCTGGGGTGGGAAAATAATGAAGCGGGAAAAACAATCGCAGTTGGTAGATCTTTGCCTTTTTTTGGCAAAAGAGACAACACACAGATATAATGTTTGCTTTCTTCTTGCATTTCTGTTGGCCCTCCTCTAACATTGCTGCATCCTTGGCGCTGTGAGCTGGTGGACTGTGAGAATGTGTTTTTCCTTCATTTATTTGTGCGTTTTGTCATCCCACTACAATTCCGCAGCTGCACGGCCGGGTTCAAAAGCCAGCGCTGCGACGAGCGGGCGAACCCGTGCGATCACTACTGTCAGAACGAGGGGATTTGCACGCTAAACGCCTTTAAAAAGCCTCGCTGCAAGTAGGTCATAGATAGGACCCAGATTCCGTTCCCATGACCATAACTGTAACCCCCCCCTGCCTCTGCTAATGCACTCCCATTTTAGCGATGTCAGCTCACGTTGTTGTGGTCCGCTCCGCAGCCTCGGATCACCTCTGCCGCTGTGCTGCTCATCCGACATTCCCACTTCGGAGCATATCTGCATCCCATTCTGCTTTCGAGCCCCTCTGTGATCGCCGTCTTGTCGCCGTGGCGTCACTGAGCCCGTGTGGGTGTGTCTGCGTAGTCGCATTGCTGCTTCTCTACACGGGCGATGGTGGTGTTCCCGTTTCATGGTGTTGATGGATACTCCACTTTCAGCGAGAGACCCTAGTTAGCGACATACATGCCCTTCTCGGAATGTCACATTCTGGTGTTTTCCACACAGCAGCCCACAACAGGGCCGTGCCCTCTCCCCCCACTCCTGATGAGGAGCCAGATTTAATCACCCTCGCCGGGGCTGCCTTCACATCTCAGCATATATTTCATTAGCTTCCTGATTACCTGTGTGTAATGCAAGATGCCCGCTCCGTTATGTAAATGTGATCACATGTGGCTCAGAGCTGGGCCAATTTAATCGGCCATCCTTTCATCATCACCTGGGAGTTTATTTTGGGTGGCTCGCGATAGAACAATCTGGAGGGTGTGGCCGACCCTTTCACCTACACGCACTCTCATATACACACTCCAGTGCATTTATTTGGTATCATGTCACCTGCCGTGTAATATTTGTGAATGCAGAAATAATGACATTGGTGTTTCCCAGGATCCATTATTTACAGCTTGTGCTCATAGACCTAACACTCCAGCAAAAGTTTCCATCCCCCGATGTGGTGGCATGGCCGCCTCACTGCCGGCCGTCAGCCCCCTGTCTGCCGCTCCTATCATCACCAGTGGATAGACCGGCATATCACCGCATGCCTCGGGGTTTTTTGGGAGACCTTTGTAATTCCTGCCCCCTCGGAGAGAGCGATCTGCTAACTGTACCTCCCGATTGGCTCATTTCAGGTGTTCGGCCAACTGGTCAGGCACCCAGTGCGAGAGGCCCGCCCCCAAGAGTAGCCGCTCCGACGACTCCAGCGGGAGTGAGTACCCGGGAGGGGGTCTGCACCAGTCCCATGGATTTTAGCTACCAGCCACTGACCTTATTTTTCTGAATGTACAAGAATTGAGTGCTAGCTCACCCATAGCTGGTGTCTATTTCGCTTCTTTCCTTGTAATATTGCATAACTAAAAAAAGGGAAATGTCATGATCCTATTAAAAATCCATTCAACATTCAAGAGGTTATTGTAACATGCACAATAAAGAGTCAGTTCCACTATGTGATGAAAATCTTACTCTGCAGACCCACAGTAAACAAATTAACCTCAAAACAGAAATACAAATATAAATTAAGGTAAGACAAGTATGACTACATTTTATAGCAGTTAATATGTAGTAATTGTAATCTTTATTGCCTTGCAGGAAGTATTGCAATCATTGTCCCCCTTGTGCTCCTGGTCCTGTTAATCACCACGGTGGTGGCAGGCGTTTTCATCTGCAAAAGGATGCAGAGGTAAGGCCTACGTGTCGTAGAAGTCCGCCACCGTGCCTTGCCGCGTCCTGTCTCCATGGTTACGGTCACATAACCATGTCACGTTTGCAGGGGCAAGCGAGTGCAGCGGCAGCCGATGTCTAATGGGGGCATGAATGTGGAGATCGGCAACCCATCTTACAACATGTACGAGGTCGACCACGACAACCACTCAGACGCTGGGAGCATCCTGCATCCCAACTTCACGCTGGACCCTCACAAGGTGCGCAAAAGCGACGTCTCCACGGTGAAATCAGAGTATGACTGCTGTAGGACCAAATACTGCAGATACGCAACAGAAACACAGAACTCGGCGCGCAAAGAATACGCTGACAAAATACGACACCATAGAAAATGTAGCAGTAATGCATAGCACATTCCATGAATACACGTTAAATATAGATATTAAATGAACAATAACGATAAGCGGACATTTGTTTCTTTATTGCTTATTTGTGCTGCTATATGCTTAATATAATTTATTCAATTCAAGTGGACTACCTTATTCTAGATGGGATCTAAACCTTTTTAATACTTTAAGCATAAAATTTAAAAAAAATCTGCCATTGTACTCATGCTTTGTAGATGCACAAGTGTTATAGATGCCGATATGTGACTCAGGTCTATGGCTTGTAAGAGGACAGACAGGAGCAATACTAGTATGCGCTGGAAGTCACTAGAACCATCGGCACCACAAAGTCTTAATCAGAACATCAAAACTTACGTGAAATCGAACTACACTAAGCTTTCTTTCCTGTTCTCAGATAGAAAATCAATGATTGTCCTTATCTCATTTTGTACTTTTCTGCAGCTTTCCCTAAAGCTGCGCTTGCTCTCTGCATATAAAAACTTTTTTTTTTTTTTAAAAGGAATGCTTTAAGGCTTTGGCTACCTGCTGAATAATCAGCCCGCTGCCATCTCTCTATCCACTGCTTTCTGTCTGCTGACACAACTTCATTACCCGCTTGTGTCCCCCTGCGCCCAGCAGGACAGCAGGGCCCTGCCTGGGACCTCTGTGACCTCAGGGCACCAGCTCAACCTGCCACCAATTTCCATAACTGATTAAAAAATGAGCTGAGAACCAGATGATGGCTCTCTCCCGATGTTTCAGGCAGCAGTGGATGTAGCCTCACTTACACAGTGACTAACTGCCGTAGATTTAGATTGTATTTCCTTGCTTTAATGCAGGAATCTCCTACAGGGAATGTAATGCAGGCAGTTTCTGAATCCATAGCAGATCCCTGTAAAATGGGAGACCATTTGAGACCATTTGAGACCATGTCAGCTATTTTTAATGTGTCCCGGACTAAATGATGCATTTGATGATTGGCCGGGTAGTAAGTGGCTTCCTGTCAGACATGACGGTCACCGTTAAGGATGGTTGGGGTAGTTTGCAGGTGTTTATGGGAGATGGAGGGTTTTCAGGTAGGTGCATTTTGTGTTGTAGGGCTGGTGTGTAAAATCCAGCGATTCCCGCAGCCTTCCTGTTCACACTGTCCCAAAGGAGCTCATTCCCGGACAGGTGACCCTCTTGCCTCTCCCCACTCCCGCTCAAACAGCCTGTCTCCGTATCCCACTCGTGTCAGTCACGCCGCAGGTTAGAAAACGCGACATGAACAAATCCAGGTGCGACACTTACAGTTTTAGTCACTTGTTAGTTTTAAGGCCATTTCAGCTGACATCTGGAGCTGAAACTGTGCTAATGTGTAGTCCGGTTATCCTGGTGATAATTCAAATCTGCCAGATCCTCATCTCAGATGTGCCGATGATGAAAGTGGGTCATACCAAGCTGCTGTTTGAGGTCTTTTTGCCTGGATTTATAGTGCTGTCCTTGCATGAACGGTTTCAGACTTTGTGGCTGTGACTTTTTCCAGATACTTTTTTCTATACACATGCTTGCATGGCTCATTTTCCTTATACTTATTTGAAACACCCTTTACGTTTGTTTGTTGTTGTTTTTAATCAAGCCCCTTGACATTCAAGGATAGATAAGAGTTCGAATATTTTTTAAACATTAGCTTACATAAAAATGCATGTTGTACGGATTAAGTATTTTGTCCTGAAGCTCGTTGTGGAGTCCCACGCATGCTGAGTGTTTTGGGATTATACACCACTGCAGATGTTCACCTCTAACTCCAGCGTTGTGCTTTTGCAGTCTATAAACTACTCGAACCCCATATATGCTAAGATATACCTTGATGGACAAAATTGCCGGAAACCGGTTATCAGCATCGACGAGCGCCGAGAGCTTCTCCCAAAGAGACTGGAGGGGACGATTCGGGAGACGGCTGCTTAGACTGCTTTTACACTCCTCTTTTGTACGCCCTGTATAAATGTATAAAACAAAGGCGGAAATGGAAGATTTTCTAAGTCCTACAAGATGATCTCTTTTTCCTTTTGTTTTGCCAACAGCGTTGCTCTTTTGTTTTGTTAGCGTGCCGACACTTTCGGACTTCTCCATTTTTACGTGTTTTTTCCCACAAAGAATATAAATACTGCACTATATATATATCATTAAAAACTGCTGCTGATTTACCTTATACACAACAGATCAGTTAAACCGTCATTATTTAGAAAGGTGTAAAATTGTTTTAGTTTCATTTTGCATCTTTTTCATCAAGATGGATATACAACACAGTTTTTTTTTCCTTTTTTATAGCCAAGGTTAAATTCGTATGGTTCACTTGTTGAAGGCAAACGTTGTATGTGTAACCTGTGTACATTCACGATAAAGGTCAATCTCTTTTTCATCTGTGTGCTAGTTTATGTGGACATTTTTGTATCACCAGCAGAGGTTAAACATATTTTAATTTCTGATGGTAATGAAAGGGTCCATTACAATTTAATCCTGTTAACACAATTTTTTATTTTACAGATTTACTTTCCAAGTATAATATATACCACCCACCTTTAGTATGACTATTTAACCCTCATTCTTTTCTTCATTCTCCTTTTTGCAGAACCTGTTAATTACATATTTGTTTGTTAGTATGTTTTTGAGGACAGTAATTAATTTGAAAGCTTATTTTTTGTTTTTTAATATTCGTTTTTATTTGCAGTCTACATCTAGCTTCTTGTGCCACTTGACTTATGTTCTGGTGTTAAAATCATAGGCAAAACTAAGGATTCACACATTTTCTGCAGAAACTGCACATATCGACGGATCAAACTCCATTTAAACAGAACCCCTATCAGCTGTCTCTACCTTCACGAATGCATATAGATTTAACACGTTTTATAATTTTATATTTGATTAAATGTCAACTTTGGCTGCTTGTATTTTGAAAAAAATGTATTAAATGTAAAGTAATTTTTTACAAAATGTACACCAATATTAAATAAAAAGGTTTTATTGCTGTTGACACTATATGTTACAATTGTTAAATTATATTGTATTCAACAAATCACTTTGAGTTTGAGCTCTAGGCCAGAGTGCAGAGGAAAGAAACAGAAGGAATGCAAACTTCTATTAATACAAAAATGGATCATGGTCACAGCGAGCACTGGGAGGTCCCGGAAGGCCTGAGCGAGCACTGGGAGGTCCCTGAAGGCCTGAGCGAGCACTGGGAGGTCCCGGAAGGACTGAGCAAGAACTAGGAGGATGCAGCATTCTAAGAAGTAGCTGGGGGGGGGGGGTAAACAAAACACCGCCACTAACTGAACTGTGCAGCACACCTGCTCCATGTGTGTGGAGTAGGAATTTGGCATGAAGTTCTTCAAAGAACATTACAAAAATATTATTTATTATAGATAGATCAACTATACCTTCTAGGGTAAATTAAAGGTGTTAAAAGTCATTTGCATTTGCATTTCAAATTCAGCACTTCAACCCTTCCCTATATCTGGGTCATAGGTTAGCCTGTTTTTAAATGTTCTTTCGGATCTGTTTATGTATGTTAAGCGTGTTCTAAAATAACCTTTTAATAATCCTCCAGTTGACCAATCAGCACCTTTTACAGCCGGTCGACACGCCTTGTAATAACTCACTGGTGTGCTAATGTGCCAGGGTCCTAGGAGGGAGGTGACAAACACATTGTCATTTGAGTGACAGCCTGCTGCTGTTGGTGAGGCTCAAGTGGATTGCTCTGAGCTGTGATTCCCACCTGGCAACCCCCACGATGACTGACACCTGTAAAGATTCCATATCACACACTTCAAATGTGCTTTTACTTTATCTCCCACCAAAGTGAATAATCTTCACGCTGTGAGCCAGTGAGACAGGAAGGGGTGACGGAAATTAAAAAAAAAAAAAAATCTGGTTTCATGCCAGTTTCCTAATAAGGAAGTCACACTGTTCTTTCCACTCAGCTCCATAATGAACATCTAGAAATAGAAAAGGCAAATGGTTTTGGCCAGAAAAAAAATATTGAAGGTTTCATTACTTTGCTGTTCTGTTACACTTGCATTCATGCTGCCATTTGCCTCCATCATTCCATTATGAGCAATCTCAAATTCGGTTGGGGGGGGTCCATGATTTTAAGGACATAGACAAACAACTTTTTTGGAAAGCAACAGGGGACACTTTAAAAACAGGAGACAAACACTCCCAAAGGTACCAAAATCAGCATCATAAAAGGAAAATGGAGCAAATGGCAAGAAAGTCAGGTACCATTGAGCATTTCAGGCATGCCGAATGTCAAACTTACACTCCATTCCATCTAAAGCAGGGGTCTCAAACTCCAGTCCTGGAGGGCTGGAGCCCCATGTAGTTTAGACCTTTCCCTGTTTCACCATGAATGATTCAGCTCTAGAGCTGTGTGGTAATTAGCACAAAGAGTTGGATAAGGTGTGTTAAATGAGGGTAAACCAAAGACTGTGCAGGGCTCTGGCCCTCTAGGACTGGAGTTTGAGATCCCTGATCTAAAGTGTATTGAAAATCATCCCCTGTCTCATTTTTTATTTTTTTAAACCACTTCCTGCTTATCCAGGTCAAGGTTCTGTCAACCTATCGTGGGTTCAGTATGGTGTCTTCCACACAGGATGACAAGACATGGCACTGCCCCCACTTGACCCACACATTAAATTACTTTTCTTAAGGATAAAATATGAATTGTTTTGAAGCAGGGAATAGCAAGGAGCCACATCATTCTGTAAGCTGGAATTCTGAAGATTTTTTGCGTATTTGTATGGATTACGTTCAATGGCAGAGGTATGCTGGGTAATCATAGGCGGCCAACTATGTGCTATACTGACTTTAAAAAATACAGTCTGAAAGCACTATCTCTGTAAATGATAGACGGAGTGTTTGACCTTGGTATCAAGAGAAGAGTGGGATTTATGCCGCCCTGAAGCCCACCTTGTATTCTGTTCCAAGTACTGCAACTGTAAGCCATAGTGTATGATATATACTGTCAAACTCAGAACTTTCCTCTGTGAGAGTGAATATGTATAACATCAAAAGACACCTTGCTGTAATAAGTCTTTCTTTGTAGGACTTTGGGGCTTGATGGGGGTCATGAAGCACTTAAATAGGTAGCTAGCTAAGACAAAATGTGCTATCACAATGCAAGCAATGCAATGGGCACTTGAGCCTTGTTTAATGGATTCAGCAAGCATGAATCTTGTTCCTGGTTGCTTTGGCTTACACACTGGATACATCATTGTCAACCATATAGACTGGAAAATATTGAGTGCTAAAAGAGGTCAAAATGACTTGTTTCATCTTGTTGTATTTGTAATGCTCAGAATAGATCTATTCCACAGTGCATTTTTTATTTAAGGACAGAAAACGCCATGTTTTTTGTTGTTAATAGACATATCACATAGTCATGTTTTTGGAAATTTCTTATAATTTGAGATAAAAGTTCTTGAAATTGATGTGTTGGAAGCATGAAACATGGGCAAGCATAAGGATCTGAGCAACTCGGGCAAAATTGTGATGGCTAGATGACTGGGTTAGAATATCTCCAAAACGGCTATAATAGAAAGGTGTCAGAATACACAGTGCATCGCAACCTGCAGCGTATGGGGCTGCATAGCCACAGACCAGACAGATTGCCCATGCTGACTCCTATCTACAATGGGTATGTGAGCGTCAGAACTGGACCATGGAGCAATGGAAGAAGGTGGCCTGATTTGATGAGTCATGTTTTCGTTTTCGTCATGTTGATGACCAGGTGCATGTGAGTTGTTAACCTGGGGAAAAAATGGCACTAGGATGCACTATTGGAAGAAGGCGAGCTAGCAGAGGCAGTGTAATGCTCTGGGCAATGTTCTGCTGGGAAACCTTGGGTAATGCCATTCATGTGGATGTTACTTTGACACATACATAAGAACATAAGAAATGTACAAACGAGAGGAGGCCATTCGGCCCATCAAGCTCGTTTGGGGAGAACTTAACTA
>JAAGVU020000035.1:3108814-3120128 GCA_011763525.2 Mormyrus iriodes
CTCCAAATACTCCAGGTCTCAATTCCATCGAGCATCTGTGGCATGTGCTGGACAAACAAGTCTGATCCATGGAGGCCCCATCTCACAACTTACAGGACTTAAAGGATCTGATGCTAATGCCTTGGTGCCAGATACCACAGGACACCTTCTGAGCTTTTGTGGAGTCCGTGCCAGATCACAGCTGTGTTGGAAGCACAAGGGGACCTACACAATATTAGGCAGGTGGTTTTAATGTTATGGGTGATTGCAGCATATATATATCAAGGATGATAACCATTCTGGCATCATCAAATCATTATGATAATTAGAAGTTATGTTAATTTACAGTCATTCATGCTAGCATGCTTTGAGGAAACAGACGAAATTCAGGATGTATATTTAAAAAAATATGGCACCACTTTGCAACAAGACAGTCCTTATAAAAGGTTTATGAATGGTTTATAAAGGTTGTAATACTCTGTAAATCATTAATAGTCAATTATAAATAAGTTAATTTGTTTTTAATTGAGTGACTATCATTTATAAGTTGCTTACTGTAAAGTGTTACTAAAAAAATATAAAGTAAAGTCAGTATGAATTAATTGATCATTTGTAACAGTGCTTAGCTCACTACAGTTGTGGGGGGGGGGGGGTTATTTCTGTGGGTAGGCCAGCACATTCAGCAAAGCCTCGGGTCATGGGGAGTTAGACGCCGGTTGCCTGGAGGTCATCCACACATAGGATTAGCCCATGTATCACCTGTGTGCTAATGCACCAGGAAGGGGGGCTGGGGGGTGCACACATGTCACATGGCCGTGTCCCCGGGGTTTACACACTCTATGACCTCAGTGAGAAAGCCCACATCCAAAGTATCATACTTCACTCGTGATGACTAGAGAGGTTCCATCTACCTGCTGGAAGTCTGACCGCCTTGCCAGGGCTCTCCATTCTAGTGCATGCTGTGAGTCATAACTCACTCCTAACAACCTAGCAGGTACAAACCTTGTTAATCGCCCCCCCCCCCCCGCCCCAACCGCACAACTCCCCATCTTCTCCATGGCAACTGCCAGACAAGTGGCCCAATAGGGCCAGAGGGTCATTGCTTTTCCTCTCCATTATCCACCTGTATGGGACGTCAATAGGGCCCCTCAAATTGGATTTCTAATGACATTCATTTTCAATCAGCTGCACACCTTCAAAAAGCTGCCTGATAAATCCCCCATGTGCCAAACAATTAGCGTACCGTGTCTGAGGACGAGTACGTTACCAGCCCCAATATCCAGCTTCCCGGCATTTAAAATGTCACTTATTTGCCAGTCAGATGGGGTTTTGTCCCTAATCTTTGTCTCATTGTACAGGCTGCTCCTCCAAGAGAAATCCAATGCTGTCCATGTTAATTTCTGTACTCAGCCTTAGCTCTTTCTGCTAGCTTCCATTGCGTTATATTAGAATGACATGGAGATAATCTGCAGGCTGACTGCTGGAGAGAGAAGGATTTCTAGGTGGATTTAATAGGATTATCAAATTGGTAGGCAGTCGTGAAACAAAGTTGATGCAAGATGTCTTAATCGTCAGGTTAGCAAAAGAGTCAGCTATGACTGGCAGGGAGATTGCAGATGATAATCGTCTCACCAATAATGGCAAGCAGCTGCCAGCTGTCAGAAAGCTATGGATAAAAAAAAATCCAGGTCTCATTAGGTAACGATCAGCAGGCAGTAGCAAAGTTTGCGATTTAGGAATTCTTTAAACAATGGTTCCCATACCTGCTGGAAAGGACCATAGCTAGGAGATAAAACAAGCAGTATTAGGCCGACATGCGCTATAACGAGGCACCAACAGTGAAATGATACAGAAATATACTCAATGAGGTTCTGTAGTCTTTATTATCATTTGCCCTTGAGTCATTAACCATTCTTCCAAAATGGTCCGTCTTCAGTCTGGGTCTCCAATCTTCCCAAAGGCATGTTCATTGTCTGGATGGTCGAGTCTATCCATCTTGTTACTAGCTGCCCTCTTACTCATTTACCTTAAACTTTTCCAAGGATCACAGTCCAGTGGACTGTCTTTCTCATAATATGTCCAATGTAAGACGACTGGTCCTTTGTGTTTCAAGTGAAAGTTCAGGTTTGATTTAATCTTCTCCCTCCTCTGCCACACATTGTCCAAGACCAACTGAAATTGCGTCAAGAACCTACACAACAGAAGACAACCAGTTATGTGCAGGAAATGAGACTGCAGGGCTTTACACCTCTGCTCCCATGGCCAATCAGGTGACCTCAGGGAGTCCTAGTGGGCAGCAGAAGGTAGCACCCCTTAATTACAATGTGAGACTGCCCATCACCGGAAAGTAGAATGGACCTGTGAAGCATCATGTCTGGATTTGCCCTGGAGGGCACTAAAAAGCACTGCCTTCATGACCATGGGTGTGGAATGAGCTTGTGAGGTTTAGCTTCTCTATTGCATAGCCTGATTGGGTTTTTTTTCCCTGGTACTTACATATATTGTAGTCCTTGTTTCAGATGGAGTAACATAAGAGTGATATTTTTTGTGAGAATGATTTTTTATGTCTTCTGCAGAGGCTCAAGTTTAGCTAATGATCTGCCCACTTGTTTATGGAAAACAAGCCACGAATCGAAATCACTCACATCAGATTCCTGATGAATAAATTGACTAATCTCTTCCTTACAAATGACAACATTTCCATTTGCAGCTCTGTGTGTGATGGCAGGAAATGTGGAGCACCAATCACTGTCACTGGCAAAAGACAGATGACATTGATTTGACATTACAGAGAAAGAGAAATGGCAAAAATCACATTTGTGAATGAGTGAGCTATCAATCTCATTGATTATTAGTTGCTATAGGTGGCATATATACTTTTGTCATAGGGTTAGCACTGTCAGGCATTGAATAACCTAATTATGTTTGGAATGTAATTAATGCAGTTAATATCCTGCCGATGTGACTGAATATTTCAGTGAGCGCTCTGAAGTTGATAAATGAAGTCTAAGCCATTCAATAAAGCCAGCAGTAAAATAAAAGCCCATTCATTACCACATTAAATGCACAAATACAGAAATCTAAATATATAAACGCCAAACATACTCTTCAGGTTCTTGGTTGCTAGGCAGTCAGTGAATTTATTCCAAAGACCTAAATCAATGCATTCACAATGTAAAAAATGTAAATCAGTAAAACAGGAAAGACTGCCCATATCCGAAAATGTGCCTTTCACAATTGAACTTAGTGGTGTTTAACAAAAAAAAGCACGTAACTTTATTTTAGTCACTATGCTTTCATGTTCCTGTAGAAATTGACTTTTTTTGTTTGGTCTTCTTTTAACAGCACATCATAAGTGTCTGTGGGTGATGGTTAGACTGCCACAGAAAACAGGACCATGTGTGACCAAAGTGCCTGCACACATGATGAGCACAGAAGCCTCAGACACACATCTGATTTCCTACAGCGAGTGGTGATGTCCAACAATGTGTCAAACATCGTGTGTCTGTGAAACATCTCGATGTCAGCACATGCCAAGATTGAAACCATTGAAACCAAGAAATGAGCCATCGGAAGGATTGTCTGGATCATACCATGATGGGCGTGTTATTGAATAATTGAGATAGTACTGAATCCAGCCTTTACAGGAAAGAAAATAATATTCTCGATTTATTTTAAGCCGCGGCAAAAGCAGATCTGTAAAACCCTGCCTGGGCAAACGGAGAATATGGCGTGATTTTACCCGCTGGGCCCCAACCGCAAGCCACTTACAGTGAGAGGTGTGTCGTGCTGGTGCCCAAAGATGCCTTTGATATCTCCCATGTCACGACACTTTTCAAGATGATCTGTAGACCTAAGGTGTCAAGGTTCTGTGTCAGGTACCATACACATACAGGTATACATTTGTGCAGCAGCACTAACATAGATGGATTTCTTACCCCATTTTATGGTGACGGTCATAAAATAGTGGGTAGGTACTATATTCAAAACTTTTAGACCCAGTCTGATAATTGCTAGCATAATTACACCTCCCTGCCCGGCTAATGTGGAGAATGAACAGGATTTGTTCACTGCTGAACTGAATTCATATTTGGGTCCTGCTGTGCTTTTAATTCAGTAAACACACACTTCTGAATGTTGGCAGTGTCACCGCTGTGGCCTGGGCATCTTTCATTCTACCTACAGTGTTTTTTCTTTAAGGTTCATCTGGATTAAAGTGCTTACTGCTTCTGACCCCTTTGAACTAATCTTTGTCAGTGTCCACTGGTAAGTATTTTAAATGTGAAACAGAACATTTCTTTTAACAACTGAAATATAAATGCTCATATTTACACAGAGTTGTTAAGTATAATGCAAACTTAACTATTAATGACTTTAACTATAGTTATCCATCCATCTACTAGACATTTATCCTGGTCAGGGGGGTTTGAAGCTTATCCCAGGCAGCACAGCACAGGGCAGGGGACACTCTGGGCAGGGTGCGAGTCCATCACAGGGTATAGGTCAGGGACACCCTGGGCAGGATGCCAGTCCATCACAGGGTACAGTGCAGGAATACCCTGGATGGGATGCCAGTCCATCACAGGGTACATGCTACAGGTGAATTAGGAATTCCATTTCATCTGGCTGCATGTCTTTAGGCGGCAGGAGGAAACCCACATTACATGGGGAGAACATGCAAACTCCACACAGACATGCAGCAGATGTGAGATTCAAACCTGCAACCCTGCAGGTGTGAGCCACAATGCCACCCTGCTATTCGTCACAACAGATTTACAATTACAAATTACAAAATTAAATGTAATATTTTCAGCTTGCCAGTTTCAACATCATATAAAGGATTTTTGATTGTACTCTGAAGTCATTTATTCTGTAATGAGGTGATATTTTTAATCTTCCAATTAGCAGACATTTAGAATTAGATTGAGATCAACTTAAATGTAGGATTCTGGCACAGAGCAGTCTGTACTCCACCACCTCACACGCAACACCCGATATAAACGTAATTAGAATTAAACTTTGTAATAAATACAAATTGAACTAATTATATGTTTATTCATAAAATAGTTTGTGTTGTATAATGTTTGACATGACATACGTCCACTTCAATTAGTATGTTTCGCCTTTCTGACCTTTGATTTGAAAGGGAAAAACCGTACCATGCCCATGCAGAAAAATCCACTTTTTGGCGCCATTTCTTTTTGGAGCCGTAAGACTTGGATCTACAGGACAATCAAAATCAGCTCCCACGTACTTTAGCTTGCCAAGAAATGTGATCATTAAGGAGAAAATCAGTTCAATCTTTCTTTTTCTGCTTCTCAGCTGACTTCTGGAGAAATCAAAAGCTCTTGCTGACTGGGTGGTAGGAATCCTAAAGAAATTTCAGAATTTGCTCAATTCAGTACTTGCAGTACAGTTGTAAACACTGATGGAGCAGAGACTGGAAGATTTGGGGCTGAAGAGTCATTTCAGAGTCACATCACCTCGCCATGGCTCTGCACAGAGAGGACAACAAATGTGATTTCAGTACTGTTCTCAGGCAAAACAGAAAAGGGGGCATTTATCAGTAAGCAGTGTAGGCAATGAACACTTTGTAAACCCAGCCCTGGGATTTTCAAGCATTCAAGCAATGACTTTGAGGAAATTGAGATAGATTCATCGCACAGAATAGAGAATGATACAAGACTGTCATGCTTGAGATAATTATATGTTGCACATTACAAGCCAAAATTTTTGATTACTATCTTTAAGCTATCTGAAAGTGTCTGGATTACATGGGTTTAATTTTATCTAGCGTAATCTCATTTTCCTAATCAATTTTGTTTTGCTAGAATGACTGTACACTTCCTGATTGTTTTTTTTCAGCACCTATGGTGACTAGCAGTGGAAAGAAAATCATAAATGTACAGCTCTGAAAAAAATTTAGACCACTGTATATTTTTTAAAATCTGCATTCTTAAATCCTAGTTTAATCCTGGTTCTGTTAGCAGAAGGCTACATGTGAGGTAGGCTGCTTCCAGGCTCAAAGTTTCTAAGACAACAGTACACAATAAGATGAAGGTGGAGACACTAGGAATGACCAGAAACCAGCCAGGTGAAGGGCGGAAGCAACTTTCTAATGCCAGAGATGACCATCAACTTATCTGGCAGTGCCTTATAAATTGGAGGAAGACATCAAGTGACCTTCAAAAGGAATGGAAACCATTAAGTGTAGGTATGGACTGCACTGCTAGAACAGTTCTGCTTCAGGCTCCTTGAAGCAGGATTGAAGTCCTATAAAGTAAGGAAGAAGCCCTTCATCAATGAGAAACAGGGAAGAGCCAGGCTGGAGATTGCAAAGAAAATGTATATTTTACACAGACGCACCCTCATAAATTGAGACATGAGTGAAACTGAAAATTTTGCTGTGGTCTCTTAATTTTATTCTTTGTTTTGCCCTGCTTCTTTGAAGGCCTCTCAGATAAAAGTGACGACACAGTACTTCACCACAGACTGTGAGGAGTTTCCTTAAGGAGCATGGGCACAGGTGCTTGCTTGCTTCCATGGTCCTGGTAGCAGTTATTACAGTTAAGGAGACAGATCTCAGTTCACTTATATGGGAGGTAACCATGTCTTTTATCGAGCTTGAAAAAAATGTCAGACTCTCCTTAATCGACCTGGCCAGAGGCGGGTTTCTTTGAGCTATTTTAACCATGCTGAACCTGAATGGAGATTGGAACCTCGATCCAACATCTTTTCATTTAACAGTTAGAACTGTGCTGGCAAGTACCATGGGAAAACACATGCAATGTAGGTACATTCACCATTGCAGTGGTCCAATTGTGATTTGAATAGGAGTGCTCTTCATTAAGCAGATGCTGCTCTTTAGGGTGAAAGTTTGGCAACTTCATCCTTAGTCAGAGATAACAGGGAGATCAAAGGGGTGAGAAATGTTATGCCGTCAAAACTGCATTAATGGGAGTTTTGTTAATGACTTAATTACCGGTCCACTCGGCATGACTATTACAGAATTTATGCAATTATAAAATATTTATAAGAATTTATAAAATAAAATTTCTATGACAGAAATTTTAAACACAGCAATTCACTGAGGCAGCACCTTGCGTTTGATATTACCCTTCTGGCAGTAGGTTAACAGTGCAAGGCAGCAGGGGGGGTCAGGGGTCAATGTCTTTCCCAGGACATCAGCTGGGGTTGTCCAGTTAGTCAAAGTGGATTGTCATACACAAAGAAATGAAACATTACTGTGCTATTTTGTGCATTCATTTGAAGAAAATATATTGATGATAATGTAGCGCTTGGCAGACCCAGGAACAGCAGCGGCAAGAACGAAATGAGGCAGCTAAGTTTAAATGAGAGCAGGCTTTTCTTTTGAGACCTTAACAGGACTGAACACAACCATCAAACACCAACTTCCCACACCCCCAACCCACTCTGCCCACCTTGCTGGTTGTCCTGACTACCCTAACCACATACAGCGTGTACACACACACCACTATTTACAACAGTTAACATTAACGCTACACATGACATTACTATAAAACAGCATAACAACACAATAGACTGTAATTAAACACACTATTTTCATTATTTTCATGGCTGGCACTGGTACAGCATGCTGTGCTGTCCCATGAGTACCCCCAGCACTACAATATTGTAATAAATATATACAATATTCCACTATTAGAAGTGTAATCTGACTACTGCTTATATAAAAACATTAATTGATGGCTGATTAACAATAGGGGTTTATGCGTTTTCTCTTCCCATCATGCACTGCAGGCAGATGTCCAACGCACCCTCCAATATTGCTTAAAAGCTGGTCGCTAAACAGCGGGCTAGCTGCTTTTAGCTTCGGTGATATAACTTAAATTGGTCTATTGTGTTTGACTGTACTTTTGCAATATTGCGTTAGGCTTAATGTTCCCATCCACGAAGTGAAACCACCATATATGAATATGTGAAAACAGAACGTAGCATTGTTATGGAAAAGCCACATAATATTACATTTTCAAACTTTCACATCCAAGGCAAAGTGCTTTTAACAGTTTAATGGAAGGAACACACATATTTAACTGACAGAATAATGACTGTGGATAATAGCTTAAATCATGGCTAGACAGTGAATGTAAATATGCATGCATGACCATGTGACTTGGATAAATACACATTTCCTCCTCTCCCTGCCGAATGGATTGCATCAATAATTTATCCCCCTTCAGGATGTTACTTGTCAGCCTGGCAGATATTCAATATTCTCACACATTTTGGAAGTTCTCTCACAGAAGAGTGTCTGTGGGATACAGATTCATGGAATTTGCTTGAATCTTAGTGGTTTCCTGGTTAACATAGTCTTATACCTCCTAGTCAACAGGAGAGAGACAGATTAGTATGCAGGGTATGAAATATGGAGATCCGTCTTTCATTTCCTCTTTTCCCCCCAAATGGGGCTAATTTCCTAATCCATAACACGAAAAGACCTTTAACAAATGTTTTTAAAAGAAAAGTTCATTATACATGACTGTCCTTATTTAGTGAAAGTCAAAATATTCTTACATAAGATAAAATAAAAAAACTTCAGTCATTGCCGCATTCATTAAAGGAATTTTAATCATGTCATGCAACTCTGTGAAAGGAATACTTGATTTTATTACAAAACAGACTCTGATCAAAGTGACCTTGAGAGTTAAATCACAATCATTTACTTTTCACTTGCGCAAAACTGGTTGGCCTTGTGCGAGTGTTTCTGTCAAAGCGTCGTGAGAAAGGCTGGCACGTCTGATAAATCACTCAGAAATATTATTATGGAAAAACCTACTGATTATGTGTCAAGTTTTGCTGTCTGATTTCAGTCTAATGAACAAATATCTGTCATTTTCTTTTTTGGCCTTCAGTAATAAAATTGGCTCTTTGAGGAAGCAAATATTGTTTTATTAAAAATTGCATTAAACATAATCACAAATGATTTAATGAATTGTCATAAATTATTTGGACATGGATTCTCTCAAGTGGTTTCTTCCAGTTTAGTATTAAGATGAACAAATGTGGACTGAGTAAAATGCTATTGAGCGCAGAGATGGAATTTAATTATATTTACGCTGTGAAGGTCTCTCTGAGCTAAAAACCTTGTATGTAATAGCTCTGGCTTTGCTCCATACCTCTATCTGAATTGTCTGTTTTTAATGGTTAAACTGGTCCATAGCTATAAATAGTAGGGTTGTAATCTCATTAACCAACAGTGAAATGTTCATGAAAAATTTTAGTTAAGCCCATCACCCCTCCCCTGATCTAATCCCTCCTCCTCCCACCCAACCTCTACATTCTCTAGGCCCCCTAAACAACTTCTCCAGCAGTGGTTGTTTCAGTTCTGGTGCAATTTGGCTCCAAATTATGTCAGCTGCTGATCTTTACCCATGCAACGCGTTTGCAAAATTTGAAATAGATCCGTCAAATATTTTTTGAGTTGTTATGTGTCCGTTGCAGTCATGAATTAGTCCCTAAAGCATCAAAAATTAACTAAATGATGCAACACATCCTTTGGGGTCTTAAACTTCAGGTCTTTGGCTTAGTGGTTAACGTTGTTACCCCTGTTGGGGGTTTGAATCCTATCTGCACTCTGTGAGGAGCTTGCATGTTTTCTTAGTGTGTATCAGGTTTCCCCTGATACTTTGGCTTTCTATTGCAGTCCAAATACCTGCAGTTAGGCTTACTGTTGTCTCTGAACTGTGTGTAGCTTATGAAAGGGTGTAGGAGTGTGTAGGTGCCCTGCAAGGGACTGGCATACCGTTAGGGCTCTGTGCTGCCTGGGATTAGCTCCAGAACCTGCATTGCAGCTCTGACCAGGATAAAAAAGATGGATGGACAGGGTCAAGTCTATATTTTTAATTAAGAATATTTTTGCTTCCATTGCCATTTGTGGCATGATTTTAGTAATATCAAATATGAACTATCTCTGTGCATCTTGTTAGCATGTGATCATCTAAAGCAGGCTGTTTAAATGAGCCTTGCATTTTACCACCTCATTAGCTCGTCATTTGCATTCAGCTCAGTGTAGAATAATGGTAAACCCAATGGTGATATTATTTCATACGGTTTCAAAGGGCTGCCAGCTTTGAGGAATTTGTTAGAGTGAGACTTATAGTGAGGTGGTGTTCAGCAGGTGGGGGGGAGGGGGGACTTGATATTGGAGGTGGGCGTGGTTTAACCCTAAGGGTTGCACTTTTGGGGAAATTCCCATATGAAAATGTTTTATAAGAATGCATACGACTCTTTATTTTCCATCGACCGTATATGCTTAGTATGTTACGCCAGGATATACATATACAATCCATATGTAGTCATATATAAATGTGACCACCAGTGTCATGTAAGATCACATATCTGTATGAATGAAAGGGGCCATAATCATATATGCTAATGGGTATCCGTATATGAACCATAATGGTCTTCTGTATGGCCGCAGAGTAGGCTTGGGTGGGGTACCCCCCAGTTAAAATACTATATACCACAGTAAAATGTAAATGAGAGCAGGAAAAATTAGAAACTGCCCAACCTTAGTGGATATAACTTTTTTTACATGGAATTCTCTAATATATGACAGATATGATATGAAGCACATTTATTTTGAGGAATGTTACCATGAAACTAAACTTAATTGAAATTTTAGTAGGTTGTGGTGATCTCTATGTGATTGTGTGTTAGGGAGAGAGCAATGTTACCTGCTAAATAAATTCACATATGTAATGCAGCTGAAAGACTATAAAGATTACTCAGGGATGTCCAGAAAACTTTATCCTTCTCATGCACATTAGTAACTGGTGTTGGACGAAGAGAATGTCCTGTGGTTAGTGGTTATATGGGAGGGACAGGATATATAGCAGGCCAATAAACACCATTGTGTCCCTGAAACCCAATGATAAAAGAAGAAAAGGCTGTAGGTAGACATGGATATTCCTCAGTAATGATCGGATGACAGTCAGCTTTGGAAAGAACATTTTATTTGTGCTGGATACTCATTTCAAATGGATATCCGACTCACTCCTAGTTAATATAACAGTTGGTGAGAATTGTAAAATTTGCATGAGAAATTACAAACTTAGCGTGAGAGTGTGAGATTGTAACCAACTGCAAAAGTCCCACCTTCAACGTGGGAGAATTGGCAGCCCTGCTTTAAGCATGGAGCCTTCGCATCCCTTAAAGCAAGCCTTGGTACCCCAAACTGGGAGACAGTGAAACAAAATTACAGTGATCCCTTGTCTATTGCGGGGGTTGCGTTCCAGAACCCCCCGCGAAAGGTGAAAATCCGCAAAGTAAAAACCATATGTTTATATGGTTA
>JAAGVU020000035.1:3120228-3133135 GCA_011763525.2 Mormyrus iriodes
CAGTTATATTAGATATATTATGATTATTCCTTTAATATTAGTATCATATTTCTAAAATACATACACTGCAGTCACGCCCCATTTGCATTCTGGTAATGTTTACATTCTCAGATGATTTCGGCCAGTTTGGCAGCCATCCGCCAATAGTGTAACCGGTGTATAAAATCAACAGGGTACACCAACTGAGGAAGCATGTACCAGGAATAAACAAACCCATCGTCCGCAGAAATCCACGAACCAGTGAAAAATCCGCGATATGTATTTAGATATGCTTGCATATAAAATCCGCAATACAGTGAAGCCGCGAATGTCGAACCGCGATATAGCGAGGGATCACTGTATTTCAAAACTTCTGCTTGATTTTCTGGGTTCCTCCCCAAAGCCATTGGTTGCTTGACTCATCTAACTTTAAATCATTTATCTGCCTTATCTTCTACAGTAATTGTATGAAACAAGTGTCCTATACAAGTAGCTAAACAGGCTAATCTGAAGCAAATAGGTTAATGTTAAGTATAATAAGCTAATCTGAAGATGAACAAGCTAATTTGAAGTGTAACAGGCTAAAGTGAAGTTGGGGAGGCTAATCAGGCTAATCTCAAGTGGAACAGGCTCATGTGAAGTTGAACAAGCTAATGTGAAGTATGGTCCAGATGAAGACTGGCAGGTGAATTCAGTGTAAATGCAGCCATCAAAGTCCGGAAGCAAAAACAGTGTGTGAGGAACCAGTGCAATGAGGTATATCAGGAAACCACACTCAGCAGATGAAATGAAGATGGCATGTTGTATTCACTGACTTAGCTTAGTCTATGGAATGATTAACTTATAATACGGAAATGGCATCCAGACAGTTCTTGATGGATGTAAGTAATCCATTACGCAAACCCTTATGTAAGTCAGATCTACCTTCCCATACCATTCAAAACACCATATATTAAATACAAAAGTCAAAAATATACTAGTGATACACACTAAAGTACATGTAATAAATAGATGAAAAAATAAAGTGTTAGTTTACTTAAAGGTATATGTCGCCTTTTCGCGGATATTTTTCGCAAGTCTGGATATGTTTCAGTTTGAGAGCTTCTTGCAGTAATATAAATATGAGTTAAATGCCACGCTTCTTCTGGGGCTGCTATTGTTGGTTCTGTGAGCCAGAAAGAGGTCGAGGCTCAGGGCTGGGTTTGAGTGATCGCCTGTTCTATAATTAGCAGCCCTAAAGCACAGCTAACCTCGCTAACTTAAATATCTCTTTAGGCTTAGTCAGAGGATCAGCTGGGCACACGAGGGGAGCACTTGGAACAACTGACATAATGCAAAGTGTAAGAGTGTAAACGAAACAAAATAAGTAGCGCTAGACACCAATGGTCAACTGCAACCAACAGAACGTGCATTTTGGAGAAGGCCCCATAGTTAGCACACAGCTGTCATTAAATTAGCACGGAACCTTGATATCAGCTGCAACCAACTTAGTCAGGACAAAAAGTCCCAACCTACAGATTAAAAAAGGTCCCAGTTGTAGCAAACACAAACATACAGCAGCTGACATGTACAGGATACTATAATGAAAATCCTACTAACCTTCGCATCACATATTCTGACGCATTATAGCACACTGCAAACTAGGGCTGTTCCATAAAGGTAACATATTGATCACAATTATTTTATACGATATTAAAATCACAAATCAGTAACATGATTATTCTGGTATTTTTGTTGCATAATATAGCTAAATAGAAAACTACCTTTTTCATGCCATAAAACCTGTCATTCACATTGACTGTACATTTTATATAGGTGAACTAAAAGTAAATTAAAATGAAACATGCCATGTGCTCTGCTACCGAATATGGTTGCTGTCTGTAACTGGATTTCCTGGCAAAAGCACTTTAGATGCCACAGGGAGACTTACGTGCAGAGGCGATTTCTGCCTTGCTCTGGTCGTATACACACTTATATGATTTCTTCTCAAATGACTTAGCATGTAGGATTTGTTTCCAGTAACATATCGAATTCAGGATGACAGAGCCAGCCCTGCCACATCACAGTTTTTGTTTCATTGTGCACACTCAACCGAAAGTGAAGTGTGAACGGTACACGATGAATATGTGTGCCATGATAGCCCTACTGCTTATGTTAAATGCTTGTGTTATAGTGCATGCAACAAATAAAGACACATTAAATATGAAAGCCTTTGTGTGTTATTTAAATTTTGCATCACTGCTTGTAAGAAAACTCGGTAATTGCACACCTATCTGAAAACAGTTTTATGATCTGTGTATTGGAAATCTTAGTTGATACATGTATTTGCAGACAGGATTTAGGAGCTGTCTCTTACTGTTCGCAGTCAGCCTAACTGGAAGCAGTACCCTACTGAACATTCAAAATCGATCACGTTTTATTCTTTAGTGGTTTCTATTTTAGGTCAATTTTATGAATTAGCATGTTTATTTCATCCAAACATTTTAATGACAGCTGGTCACCAATTTTGGTCCTGAGCATTTTCACGCTGCAATTGAGGTCAAAGCATCAGACCATCCGGAGAAAGTACCATAGCAATGGATACGCACCTTAGACAGCACATGCATAATAAATCAGCGCGTTGGCTGCAACTGACCCCAAAGTACTATCTGAGGACAAAGTACTGGCAGAGTAAAGTATAGGACAGAGCCAATGGTGCCAGGTACAGATTTTACTTTAGGGTGGTTAGTTACTCAGGGGTTTTTAGCCTTTCATAAAGAAAGTTTGCATCAATTTGATCCTGAGTGTTTGTATATATAATGTATATTGGTCAGTTTGAACTGCCCTCCTCTGTCATGAATTCTGTCACACTTCTAAGAAAACTCTCTTTTAATTTTTCTTTAAAATTGTTGCCCCCTGTTTTGGTATATTTTACACAATACTAACATGTTTAGTGTATCTTTTGTTTTGTCGGGCCACAGAAGACCTTGCCAGTAGTCCACTCCCGATTCTGGCTGTGCCAGACAGCTGAAAGGGTTGTTGGCAAGTTTGTTCTGGTTGGTTAAGTTGGTTCTGCATGGCATACAAACAGTCACATGTCTTCACCATACCATGTCATGCTTCATTTTGAACATTTGTTCTTCCGCTTGGATTTTTGTCTTGGATTGGAGAGCACATCAAGAACATAACTAAATATAGATACTACCATGTGCCTTTAAACAATATGAATAAACACCCAAGTGACAAACAAAGTATTTCTGAAGAGTAAGAAAATACCGTACATTTAAAAGTTTTGAACTTGAGCTATGTTTTTTGAGATTGAATATTACTGTTATTTATGATGCTCATAAAATGTCCCACAGAATGAGCCTGTAACTGGCATTTAGTATAAGTCGTGTGTTTTTTTTCTCCACTTGTGATTGTTGGGAGATGCCTTGAACGCTTTGTAATTATCATGCCACAACTGTCATTATGCAACAATAATTAGGCCTGCGTGTGCGGTACACAGCCATTACATGGAGGCTGGACATTCATCAACAACGGGGGGTTGCAATTAGGAAAGGTTTTCCCATGCGTTTTGCAGCGTCCTTTAATGGCTACGGAGAAACATTTATCAAATATATTTGCAGAGAGTAAATTTACTCTTCTGTGCTAAAATGTATGCAGTGAATGTTGCAGTACGTCGCACTTGGGCTGCTCAGATTTGGTTGTTTAAGGAAGCCATCATATAAATTCTTCATGCACAGAATATGCCTACATCTGAGCACCACTAATAACAAAGCAAATATATTGTTATGGAAAATATTTTTAGTATGATACATTGTTTTCGTCTTCAGTTAAGGTCTGTTCATACTTCTCCAAATGTATATACATGCAGACGTGTCAACGCAAACGTTTATGACGCAATTGAGGCTCTCTGTGATTGATCATTTGTGGATGGTTAAAAAGGTCAGGCTCAAAATTGACGTTAACGTGCACATTTTGTACATGTTAACGCCTAATAACATGTTAACCCATACAAATTGTGCATGTTAACATATCAATTTTGTGAGTGTTAATGCGAAAAAAGCGAACATGTTTTGACCCTGTGTCTCCGTGAAAAAGAGATGCGGGTGGAGGCTGCGACAGCCCCGTGTGACACTTACTTACTAGTTAGTTAGTTTTGACATATTGTTAGTTGGTTAGTTTAGTAACATGTGTTCATGATAAAAGAAAGGAGTAACAGTTTTCACAATTTTGCTGTGTATTCTGGAGAGGGATGGAATTGATGAAGTGTGAGCAGCACCAATGCAAATGCAGAATTAGGCACAACACCACCACATTTTGTGTAGTGGCTTATCCGAAATCGCTGAGTACTGAATATGTAAGCAGTAATGTAGACAGTGTGTACAGACGATGCAGCTGTGAAGTATACCCAACAAGGAGAACATGCTGGCTTACAGAAAGGTCTGTATACTCCCCCAGGGAAAACTGGTTCATATGTCTTATTACATGTTAACACATACAAATTCCTGCGCATTAACACGATTATGAAAAAAAGCTAACACATTTTGTCCCTTTTGCCCTTCCATAAACGCTTGGAGAATTAAGATTTCGTGTCAATGCAGCAATGGACCGCGCTGGTCCTCACCCATTGCGCAGGTTTGACACGTGAACAAAAACACAAACAACATGGATGCAGTGTTTCCCGCACATAGGCTTTACTCGTGTGGGCTATCCAGGTATATTAACAGCGAAACAATTTAGCATTTTAAGCTATTTTAATGTTTTTATCCAGCTGAGAAAACAATATTATCCCTGATCAGTTAACTTTTGGACAATCTCCCCTCACTCTACCCATTCTCGTTCCATGTGTTCTGCTAGCATGAGACAGGTTCCAATAACTGCGTGAGCATTCTGTAGAGAAACAGAGAGACAGAGACGTTCTCTGGAATAACGGCAGAAGATAGAATGGATATTGTACAAGCAGTTGGGGTGGGTGATATGGCATTACCATATCAAGATTTTTTTAGGGCAGGATCACAATCGATGATCTCAATCACAATTCTTTTGTTAGTTTTTCAGACTTTTTTTTGCAAGTTATTTCACAGTAAAAGCAAACTATCTTATTTTGAAAAGTAGAGCTCTATAAGGTAACAAAACATAGAAAAAAAACAGCATACTCTTTCGGGTGTTTTCTTTTGAGGTGGTAAAAATGGTTAGTCATGCTGCCATCTGACTAGCAAACCACTTTGCAAATTTTGTGAATTATTATTATTTGCACCTTGTTGCTTTTGTAAAGTCCACACAAGTTCCATATTACCGATGTTGAATTTTTTTTATGGACCAACTCCTCCTTCCGTACTGCTGCATTGCCAAAAAAGGAATGTGTTCCATGTTGCGTTTTGGGATGAGGGTGTGAAAGGGAGTGAGGAAGAAATCCAAGGCACTACCTATTGTTAGCTGATACCGGTTTATTTGTGTGTTGAAGCAGATTTGACTGACAAACAGCTTTAGATGGATGCCATAGAACTGCAAGAGCTAGAATGTGTACTGTAGCATAATACTAATGATTTCTCCGTAAAGGTAGATCGTGGAGCCATTTTAATTGTTCACAATCTAATATCAAGTATGTACCAGTTAAAGCAACTCCTTTACTCTTTATTTTATAATTGTTCTCTGACTTTGGTACCAGCTTTGAATTCTATGAAAGATAGTGACAGTTGTGCTGTGCTGGTAGCCACAAGACTCCGGAGTGTGTTTGGCACAAGTAACTTCACCATCGTGCCACATCCAGCAAAGTTCTCCTGGCTAAATAAAAGAAGGATAATATTCCATTTCTATTTGGGCTATGGCAGACTAACACAGACTAACTTTAGCTAAGCTTAGATAACTAATTTGATTTTTCAGCCATGAACAGAGAAAGTGAACTTTCTCTTTCTTTCAGCACTAAATACATATTGCCTCTAAGTTCTGTATAATTAATTATAACTAATATTAATTGTCATTAATAGAAATATTATATGAATCAAAATATAGTGTTAAATATCATACTTATTTTTTTGTCACATGTAATACACTATTTTTGTGCCGGCAGGTAATGCCAGTCCTTTCCGCCGGTTACCATCAGAAGTATATTTCTGACTTGTGGGAAACACTAGGATGTGTTTGAAGAACATCTGTGCAAACAAATTTGACGTTATAGACATTTGTTTGACTTTATGAAGACTCAAAAATTGAAATCCACAGTAAAATTTGAAATCCACCAAAGTGGAGTAGGAACCATTTTGTTGTTGTGCCGAGAGTACTGGTTCATTTTAACTAGGTGAACTAGCTAACTGCTTCAAACAGATACACTTTGTAAGTGTGATAACTCTTTAATATAGTATTGTTTCAGACAAAATATATTTTTGTTACATTTATAATTTGTAATTTTGATACCTGGTTGTCTGCCATTTAAAGATTTAAAGATGTTTCACACACAGGAATGGCATGTTTTAATGTATTCCAAACACAAAAATGCTAACACATTGTTCTCAAACAGTCTAACGCTGTTTTGCCAAATAATTTAAGTCCTCTTTGTATTGCCATTTCTTTTCATGACACTTTCCTACGACTTCGACTTCAGTTTATTTTTGTACAGCACATTTTCACATTACATTGTCCCTGCCCAAAGCCCCCAGTGAGCAAGTCAGATGTGACAGCGGCAAGGAAAAGCTCCCTAGTAGGAAGACTCTTTTGGAAGAACCAGACCCAAAGGGGAAAGCCATGCTCCCTAGGGCCAGCAGAGAAAGTCCAAAATAACAAAGTGTCAATTCATAAAGTAAAATTGTGTATAGTCCAGGTATAAGTGTGGATGGGCCAGCAACTTGTCATTCAATTTACATCTTGCATTCAATGCAATGCGTGTGGCTTTACTTGAATTCAGTCTCTGGTAGATTTCCCCAGTCTGTAAGTTGCTGCTATGGCCTGTTGTGAAGTACCTGATGCTAAATACTGTAAAATGATAGGCAGCTTTTCCAATGCATAAATAATTTTGTCCTATGCTCCTCCCACGCATTCTGCACATGTGTGGAATGTGTGGGCTTGACTGTATAAATATGAACTGTTTCTTGTCCGGATTACGTGTCTATGAAGGCAGTCACACGTTGACCATCTTCCTGCCACCATGTACTTCTGTGTAATGTGGAGCACGAACATGATCCTCCTAGCATAATCAGCTCTCTATATCACCCATAAAGCATTTCATTACATAAAGCATTCGTTTCTTCCTTTAAATCAAGCTTTGATTTATTTTAGTTTCAAAGCTAAAAGCTTACAGTTTTTTCTCTTCATCAGTCTGCTCTCTTTTTAGCAATGAGCATTAGCTGGGCACCTGGGCACACGGATCATGTGCAGCTCAACACGTTTGACGCCATGCTTGTAGTTGCTAGGTCTCTGATCCCAATCCCAGGGTCAGCCGAGTGGCTTCAAAGTTCGGCCCTTGAGCAAGGCCCTTAAACATTAATTGCCTCAGGGACCATGCTTTCTCTAAAACAAATATGTATGTTACTTTGAATAAAACCATCTGCTACCAGAAATACAAATCCGCAGACTCTCATGCTTCCCTCCCTAGAAGGGCACCAAAGTCATCCAATCATGCGGGTTAATTTCCCTCACTGCTTATCACCCTCTGCACATGTTCATCAGCAGCAGTTTCAGTTTGAGGAGCAAAGCGGGGCTACCATTCGTCCTGGGAAGGAAAATCTGGTGGCTGCAATTATCTGCGATTTTCCGATATAGCCACCGGTTAGTGTGTTCGTTTTCTGGTTTGCACCTAGTCAGCCAGACCAGAGTCATTAGCTGGAGACCTGGAGCACTGAAATGCCCATTTTAATTTCTTTCTGTCCCCAAGGAAGAACTGTATCCTGCATCACCAGACCAATCAGACCGTCTTATACTCTGTTATCCCTACCTGGAAAAAAAAACCCTGATAATAAACCTGCCTGTATCCTGTCACACACATCTCTTTGCCAGCCTTTTTATGACTTTTTTGCTTTCTTTGTAAAGGATTTGGAAGTAAACAAAGAAAGGCTTACTTAAACATAGCTCTGTAATCATGATGTCATTTAAAATATGTAATTGTTTACTTTTTTGAAAAAGAATACACTGGATTTAAATGACTATTCTATTATACTAAATATTTGGTTACTTCAGATATCCGTTGCACACCAGCCTTTCCTCCTGCCTGTGGGCGGAGCCATAGGGGTGCTGGATCAAGGGCACAGGGCAGCGATCACCTGGGACAGGATGCCAGGCTATCACAGGGCAGGGGACACCCGGGATGGGATGCCAGGCTATCACAGGGCACAGGGCAGGGGACACCCGGGACGGGATGCCAGGCTATCACAGGGCACAGGGCAGGGGACACTCTGGATGGGATGCTGGTTAATTTAAAGTAGCATAAAATTAAAACATGCATCGGTTTTAAGACTTCAAGAATTTAGGGTAGTAAGATTTCATTCTACTTTAAAGGCCGGGGATTGTATGAACATGAAACTAAGAATGAAAATAAAAATGTCAGCATGGATGAATTCAGAAGATGGCTCAGTGGATATTTACGATGAATCCTAACAACTGCTTAGGGCAGAATCATATAAATTCTTACAAATTAAAATAGAATAAATTGCTTTGAAACCAGTGGGACTGTAAAGCCGGTTTTAAAGTGGATCACAAGTCTGTCCCCCTACAGGCTGGAATGTGATTGCGTTAGGGTTGTTCCTCAGCCAGGCCTGTTCCTCTGGGAACCGGTGCACATGAAGCATACATGCACATAAGCCTGCCTGAATGTGCATGCATGTTATTCACAGTCATCTAAAGCAGGGCTTCCCAACTGTTTGATGAGCGTTGACCAGTAAGACCAGTCCCTGCCCTAACCCCCCAGCAGGGTCCTGGCTGGAAACTGAGGGTTAGGAATCCATGATTTAAATGATCATGGGCAAGATTTTGTCCCCTGTCCTCTTTGCAAGGTGTGTGACTTGGCAGGTTAGGATGCTGTGCCTGTGCTTGGAAGGTTGCTGGCTCAAAACCCAGAGTCCACAGCGCGATGTCATTGTTGGGTCCCTAAGCAACGTCCTTAACCTTCAGTTGCTCCGGTGCCTGACTGACCCTGCGTTCTCAAAAAAACAGAACATACATCACTTTGCATAAAAGTGTCTGCTACATAAGTAAAGGTTTACAAACGGATATACGAAGGATAATAACTTGTATGAAACTCACGTAAAACTCTTCCTCTTGAGGTTGATGGAATGAAAATGACTGTTTCTTGATTTTCATCAGTTTCTGATATGGAAATTAGGATGAACAGGTGTTAAACCCCATAGTAATAATTACAGTTCTTCTGTGGTAGCTTTCATCCATATTTTTAACTTCATTTAACCTCCTTGACTGAGTAAATGAATAATGTCTGTGGCTGAAATTAAATTATCACCTTTTTATTTTACGATAAATGTTACCCTGACAACATACAAGAACCATAATGGCAAAGAGTCCCTATAATCAAGCAACGTTTCTAGAATTAATTTTATTATTTGATTAGATCAACAACTTCCTTCTAACACAGTGGGAAACCAGTGAAGATGACTAAGTTGAACTGCACATGTCAATCTCCACACTATGCTTCTCAGTCACACCAGACTAAATGAATTAGTGTAGCAATACAGGGTGAAATTGACTTGATTGGCAAAATGGACAGATTTTGAGAAAATTAAATAATTAGCATACATAATGTACTCTCTTGAGCAAACAAAATTTGCATTTCTATAGAGATTTACGTTGGGAACACAAGCATCCATGCAAGCAAATGCTTCTATCTTGACTAAAATCGCTGCTTAATTCCATATCTACTAGAAACACAACCATCATATCAAAAGGACTTTCAGTTTCACACAACCAGTTGAGTAGATTTAAGTGCCGTGTGATTTCAGCACGAGTTCTTTGTAGAACCTCTGTTTTCATTTATTGTTTTTTGAGTTCACGCTACCATTATCTATGTGAGACGGGTTATTACAACATGGAGTGCCTTGCATATATAAAACTGGATATGCCTGTATAATCTTTTGTTAAAAGGTAGTCTCAGACACAGGATGTGTTATGTGAGTGCTATCCATTCTTTTAGAAACATTTACATGTAATTCACATACACTAATATGCAATGTTTAAATAAAAGAATACAACAGAGTACAATACACCACTAACATTGTGTGACCATCAAAAATAAATATTATTCATAAATTAAGGGGAAAAAAATTGAATGACTTAAAGTTAATTATAAACAGCATTATAGCATGCTGTGAATGTGCCAGAATGTGATCATTCAGCAAGAGCCACTCTCCAAATGAAGTTCTACAGACATAAACAGCATAATATTGACTCTAAAACATAATATTAATTGCAAATCAATTTTGTTCTCCGTACTCCTTCTGCTGTTCTTGGCAGTTACTATTCACAGACTTCAGATGAAGTGCTTTGTGGTTAAAAGCAGTTTAAATCTACGTTATAATGTGCTTTGGAGATACTGGCAGTGAATGGATCTGGCAGTGGGCTATGGAAAGCCTGCAGGCCCGCCCTTGTGGATCGCGCCTCCAATGTGCTCCGTCTTGATGGATAAGATGTGTTTACTGCCTTGCCAGGATGCTGGCCCTCACACCAAAGTCATCTGCAAGATTGACTGTTGACACTCATTGGCATCATTATAAATTAGAAAAGTTGTCTCATCTCGTTTATAAACCTTAGCTGCAAGCGCATATAAAGTCACTCCATACAGGAATACAGAAAACAGAAATATGTTCACAGTGGATTTTTTTTCTTCCTTAATGTGCAAAATAAGCTGTGATTACACCAAAGCATATTATTTATAAGAGTGAGAATAATATTTGCTCAAAACCAATGAGACTTCAAACTATTCCCTGTTCTAGAGACCTTTGGGATTATGTAAGTGCTTTATTTTATTATATTGAACAAAACAGCTTGAATCACCCCAACTGTCAGAGGCATTGTAGGGGAAAAAAAATCCAGTGTGATTCTTCATATATACGAAACCCCATTGAGATTGTTCTGTTGAGTCTCAGAATAACGCTGTGGGTTCCTGATTCTCAGAAATGTACTTTTTCCATTTTATGTATTTTATATTTTCCCTGTTCGATCACCCATGAATTGGAGTATAGATCCTGTGCACTATAACACGCAACATTTTTGCAATTAACTGAGCTCTTACCTAAACGCTAAAATGCATCACCTGATGCGTTTTGGCATTTTATTTGTACTGCTTTTGGGTATAAATTCCTGAGCGAATGAGAACATTTAAGATATCTGAGTAATTTTATTAATTCATGCCTAAGTTCCTCTATTTACAAAAAATTGTAAGGCTAATGGGGACTATTGCATAAGAGTACAGCTATTTCAAATACCTTCAAAGGGACTTTAATAGCAGCTCAAAGACCTTTAATGAAAGAAAGCTTATCAGAATCACCATCTTAATAAGAAGACAAAAATTTAATTTTCCTCCATTGCGGCTCTGTATTGTTATCGAACAAAACAGGGCTATAACTCTTTCAAACTCACACCTACATACTGCAAACAGCATAACAAATGTATCCAACTGAGGAATGCAAAGCTAGACTATTCCATAACTCCAAGTACACATCCTGAGCTCCTATGATCACCGTCATATGTGATCTTATTGAGGGTGGTTTGTGACTCAACAGCCTAACCCTCTGTGCCTGTCATTGGAAGGTCACTCTTTTGAATTCTGTCATTAGCAGAATAGTCACATCTTCTCAGGGCCCTTAAACAAGGCCCTTTGCTCTCCCCCCCCCCCAAATAAAAATACATCTCCAGGGGAGCTGGATAAAAGGCTGACCCCATCCTCAGACCCCAAGCTTCACACTCACCTGTATGTATGTTTGCGAATATTATAAAAATGGGGGGCATGAAAACACATTCTAATGTACCTATATTCATGAAATGGCAAATAAGAACATTATTTTATGTCTCTGAACTTGCCACATACTTCTTTTGGGATACACGTCATTAATCCAGACATGTTTGGGAGCTCTCAGCGGTTACAGAGAAGTAAATTAATTTCAGGTGATGAGTCAACATGATGACTTTGTTAGAGAGGTGGGGTGTGAAACTGTGTGATGTATTTAGAAGCAAAGTCTCCTTCAGTGAAGCACATCTCCAATCCAAACCATCACGTCTCATATTTGAGCCTGTCTGCCAAACAGGTGGACACATCTAATGGCACTTTACACATCGGTAACTCATGTAATGGACTCATATAAATTTTCTCAAACATTTTTCTACTTGACTGTCAGAATGTTTAATGTCTCCCTGTATTTATTATGTGCTTGCCCTATCAACTTGTACCCTACAGTATATAACTAATGTAGTAGGGAGACAATGATTTCAGATTTGTTCCTTTGATCAATGTCTATGTTACTAGGGTGCATCGCGTTGCATTTTGATTTGCCTAGATTGTATTCAGGGAGTGCTGTGCAGCTTAAAGCTTCCCCTATAATTCCAGAACCATGGTTCTCACTGTGGGACCTTTTAAATGGACTTGAGCTAATATCCAATAGTGGTGCTTTGTAGATTTATGTGGATATACAGAGAAAGACATGCACTTAAATTTTATGATGGTCACTTTAGGAACATTATTACGTTTTTATTAGGTTCTTGCTTTGTTTGGAAGATGTTGTGTAGGTTCTACTCCTACATTTCTCACACTCATCATCAAGATCATCAATCATAAGATTGTCCCCCACAAACGGCTCTTGCTTAAGCTCAAAGCTGCAGGGATTTTAGGGACTGTAGCAGCTTGAATTGAAAACTGGTTAACAGACAGGAAGCATTGAGTAGTTATTAGAGGCACAATGTCACAGTGGGCCTGCGTTCATAGTGGGGTACCGCAGGGTTCAATTTTAGGACC
>JAAGVU020000035.1:3133235-3143442 GCA_011763525.2 Mormyrus iriodes
AAGTTCTCCCCAAATGAGCTTGATGGGCCGAATGGCCTCCTCTCGTTTGTACATTTCTTATGTTCTTATGTTCTTATACCTGAGCCTTCACTGGAAGCTCAGCCTTGCTGCACTTATGCCTAGTCATCACCCTGACAGCATGAATGTTCTATTTAATGTTCATGTAACATTCTATTTGCCTCATTTGTATAATAAAATATATGCAATGTTGCATCAATGATATTAATTATAATGAAGGTAGTCTTTTTGTAGTCTGTTTGTCTTTTCCTATTATAAATGCAATTCTCAAGCTCTTAGAATGCATTCCTACAGGGGTTCCAGAGGTCACTTACAAGGGGCCCATCAGTCATTTGTGTAAGATGAAAGTAACATAAATCCTACGCACTATGGCAGAACCTTTACTGTTATTTCAGACTCTTTTTAAAAAGTGGCACCACCTTAACAAGCCCATTTTACAGTCCCTGAGCACCTGGTGATTTCTGCTTCCTGTCAAGACCAGCTCCCTGCCACCTATTTTACATATTTCTTCCCAATATATTTCAATCACTTGAACCTTTTGGACCACCTCTGCTGTTCCCTCTAAGTGCTTTGTGCTCAGTGACTTCCACCATGAGGAGTGAAATAAGATCATCACTCTAAAAACGGCTGCCCTTTGAGATGTAGGCGTCAGTTGGACTTGTTAGGTATCTACGCTGAGATTGGCCGTCCTGTCTCTGCTGGCCTCGGCAGTGACCCTGGCAGTTACCCGCCAAGCCTCCCCTGTCATTCTTCACCTCCATGTTCTAGTTGAAAAATCACCACAGAAGATATCTGCGATATTTTTGATGGGAACTGACATCAGAGGCCCACTCTATCCCAAACCCCTCCCTTACTGACCCAACATAAAGCTGGTCTAACTGCCAGTTTTGTTTGTTGGTAAGTGCTTATTTCAATGGTACATAGGGCGGTGCGACTGAATTTTCACTCGCTTATGAGTTCTTTGGGAATATTTTGCTGTAATTGTGGTGTTTTGTTTAACTGCTAATATGACTGTAAAATGAGCTTTGTGCATTGCTGCTCTGTTTCACTGATAATATAACTATAATATTAAGTGTGTATAATGTTTGCGCTGGTGCATCTTAGTACACACCTTCTCCATTTATCACTATAATTAAGTCTCTGTATTTCAGCCCAGCTTGTATTTATTTTGTATGGATTAGTATTGATAAGGCTGTTAACTTTCCATAAAACATGACTCCCTATTTATGCAAACATAAATTAACTGGTTATGTTACTAAATAAGGGGGGGGGGTGTATGTTATTATGATTAATTTGCAGACTGGCCTTCTTATGCCTTACAGAATCTAAAATGTATGCATTAATATTTTGGAATTGTATGTTTCCCCAGGGTACAACAGAAGCATATCCTGCCAACATGACACAAGTGAGAGAGCAGGGTCAGCCAGTCCCGGAACTGATTGAGGATTAAAGGCCTTGTTTAAGGGGCTGACTGTGAAATAATTCTGCTCAATGTGGGATTTGAACTGGTGACCTTCTGATCATAGGCACAACAGCTTAACCTGCTGAGCCACACACCACCACCCACCTCATGCTTTCGTTTTATGTATTTATATATTTAAATCTTGGACTCAGCTGCTTCTCTCTTTACAAAACACTTAACTCTTTAACAAAAAAATACAAACTAAACTATGCTGAGGCTGAGGCAGCTGGACACAGTTGTCTGTCAGTGAACAGTGTAATTAGCTCTCATTCCGGCTGCTCCTGGGGTCTTTGATTGTACAGGCACAGCTCTGCAATTACATTTGCTGAGTCACGGTCCCTGATTACCACACAATCTGCTGTCTCTATTTTAATTACAAATGCGAAATTTGTAAATATTTTACACTTTCTTAAGACATATGTTATTCACAAACGCAACACCTTCGCTCAGCTTAAATCAAATCTATATCACCCACACATTCCAGAAGATTCATTTAATTTAGTTTGAAGCTTTAGGAGGCAGTAAATTGCACGCTCACCTCCCCTTGTGATTTCCCCTTTGCATAAATTTCAAATCATCACTGAGGCTGTTGAATTTCAACAATTAAGTCTCTACCAGACTTGCCTTTCTCTGTGTATATTTGAAATATATGGGTGTTCTGCTACTGAACCGGGACTCATTATCTATTATAAACAGCCATAACTGGGATTCCAGATGCACTGACACTTCCGTATTGGGCAGTGTGTGCTTCACTGGGTTAGGATTAAGGATATATGACTGTGTTTGCAAGGTCATGGGTTTAAATCCTCTAGTTGGCAATGTAATCATATCACCATTGGGCCTTTGAACAAGACCCTTAACCTCACCAGCTCCAAGGATGCTAGGTGACCCAGTGCTCTGACCCCAAATTTGCTCTCACATGTATATCCATTAGTGTCTTTGGAAAGAACTGCATTGCCACTGAGAGGGCTAAAATACCTTTATTCTAACCTGTACTTTGACATACCATATGCTTATATATACACTAATGAGCCAAAACATTATGACCACCACCATGTGAAGCGGGTCATGTTGACTACTAAAAATGGTGCGTGAAATGTCTGGGATATATTAGACAGTAAGCTATCATCTGGTTCTCATGGTAAACATGCTGAGCGCAGAATAAATGGGCAGGGCCAGAAGACTGGGTCAGAGCATCTCTGAAATGCCAAGGCGTGTGGGGTGCTCACAGTCAGACATGCTGAGTACCTACTGAGAGGGTCTGAGGAGGGAAAAACCAAGATCCACTGACAGGGTATGGGGCGGCCAAGACTCGTCCATACAGGATGTAAAAGAGGGCTATTCCATGTGGTATGAACCATCAGATGGATTACTATTTCACAAATCACAGATAAATTTAATGATGGTTATGCAGTAATGCGTCATGATTCCCAATGGAGGAAGCCCTGCTGTGTATGGTGCTAAGTAGCCGTGGATCCATCTTGTTGGTTGCTTATATCCATAGTCTCATTATTTCAGTCCCAACCCTAAGCTCATTGACTATAGATGAGGGTTGGAACATAGATTGACTAGTAAAATGAAAGCTTTGCGTTCTGACTGAGCTCTGCTTCACCTCAACAGATCGGTGCAGCATACTGCTGATGCTACAATGATCTGTCTGCCGTTCTCTCGTTCCATCCTTCCCTCACTCTTAGACAGTACCCCCAGATACTTAAACTCCTCAACTTCAGGAAGTAACTCATCACCATCCAGGCAATCCATCCTTTTCTGGTGAAGAACTATGGCTGCAGTAGATAAATCTCTAGGTGCTGATCCTCATCCAGACCTTCTCACAGCTGCAAACCACCCCAGTGCATACCGCAGGTCGCAGCCCAATGAAGTCAATAGGACCACATCATCTCCAAAAACATACAATCCTGAGGTCGCTGAACAGGATGCCCTTCACCCTTTGAGCGTGTCTAGAAATACTATCCATTAAATTTACGAACAGAACAGGTGACAAAGAGCAGCGCTACTGGAGTCCAACACCCACGGGAATGAGTCTGACTTTCTGCCAGCATTGGGAACTAAGCTCTCACTTCACTTATACAGGAACCTAATGTTCCATAGTGATGAACTTGGTCCGTTTGGGTCCTATTTTTATAGATTGAGACCACCACCTGTCTGCCAATCCAAAGGCCCTGTTCCCAGTCTCCATGCAACATTGAAGAGGCATGTCAGCCAAGACAGCCTATCAATACTTAGGACTTTCAGAAACTGAGGGCAGAATTCATTCACCCCCGAAGCCTTACCACTGAAGAGTTTTGTAACTACATAGTGATGCTGGGGTCCTCCTCAAGTTCTTTGAGTCTACTACATCCAAGAAAGGCATTTCAGTGGGATTCAGGAGGTCCTCCAGGTATTCATTCCACCATCCGATTACATCCCCAGTTGAGGTCAGCAGTGGTCAATTCCTGCTATAAATGGCATGGGAAAAACCTGCTTCCCCTCCTGAGTCACCTTACAGATTTCCAGGATCTCTTTGAAGCCAACCAAAAGTCATTTTCCATGGCCTAACCAAACTTCTCCCATGCTCAAGTTTTTGCTTCTGTAACTGCCACTTAGCCTGCCGGAACCTGTCAGCTAACTTTGAAGTTCCAGTAGCTAATCAAGTTTGGAAGGTCTCCTTCTTCAGCATGACAGCTCCCTTTATCATTGGTTTCCACCACCAGGTTTAGGTGTTGCCACCACAACAGGCACTAACAACATTATGAATACAGCTCTGCATAGCCACCTCAACAATGGAAGCACAATATATATTGCGCCCAGCACATCATCACTATAAATTTGGGTCTATAAGATCTGTTCAGCATTTTCCCCCACCATCTGATTCAACTCACCTGCAGATGGTGATCAGTTGGCAGCTCAACGCCTCTCTTCACCCAAGTGTCCAAGACATATGGCCACAGTTCTGAAGATATGACTTCAAAATTGATCATTGATCTACAGCTTAGGGTGCTCTGGTGCCAGGTACACTTGTGAACACCCTTATGCATGGTGTTTGTTATGGACAAACTGTGGCTAGCACAAAAGTCCAATAACAAAGCACCATTCGGGTTCTGATCGGGTAGTCTGTTCCTACCAATGACACCTTTCCAGGTTTCACTGTCGTTACCTATGTGTGTGTTATGGTACCCTTGCCATTCAAAACTCCATCAAGTTTGGATACTCTAAGCTGTTGTTTGGTGCATAAGCTCAGACAAGAGTTAGAGACTGTCCCCCAACTAGAAATCGAGGGGAGGTGTCCCACTCATTCGCCAGAGTGAACTTCCTGTGACCCTAGGATCAGGGAGGCACACAATCTCCTCCATGAGGGTAAAGTAGTGATTCGTGGAGGTCCTCAAAGACAAGTTCCTGAATAATCTGCAGTATATTTCCAGGAGTCTTTTAACAGTGACTTGAGTTAGCTCTGCTTGGAAACAACATTCGTTTAACAAAGACGATTAATTAAGAACATTCATTAAATTAAGCACTTTCTTCCTTTTAAGCACTGGCTTTATGTGTAACAGGAGAACAAACCTGGTATAAGTTTGTTTTTTGTATGGTGCAAAGGAAGGACTCACTCTCTTTATGGCAGAAAGCAGCAGGTACTTTGCACTTACAGGAGCTGCTGGTGGCCTAAATGGATTTACTGTGGGGTGGGGGGGCTCAGAGCCATGGCTTTCAGATGCTTGAGAAATTCTTCCTTGGTTGTTTTTCCCATCACTAACTATAGCTAATTAACAGCCACATTGATATTAAAATAAGGGGGTTATTTTAATATCAATGTGGCTGTTAATTAGCTATAGTTAGTAAGGCCCAGAATCTGTATGAGTCAGGTTATAAGCACATTAACTCCCTTCACTGACCTATGTTTTCTCTCTCTGCTCCAGAAATTAAGCTCAGACACTAAACCTTGAGCCCATACCTTGCCGTAGAAATTACATTCAGTTGCCGATCCCTGAGCCCATACCTCGCTTTAGAAATTTCATTCAGGCACTGATCCTTGAGCCCATATGTCATTGTAGAAATTACAGGTAGTAATCGCGGAGCCCATACCTCACTGCAGAAATTATACTCAGGGCCCATCCACAATACGTTACATTTTCTTACGATTTAGCCTTCCGGTTGGTATGTTAGTACCCAAATACAATACAACGCAGAATTGCACTTCTATTTGCATGATTTCCAATCTGAGAGAAAAGCAGTGTGCAACACAATTTGGTCCTAGCTAGAAACACTACTTGCATGAAAAAACAGCTAATCCAAGTGAAGGATAGTGATGTCCAATTCGTGAACATTGTTTTGACTGGTTCTTTTTAGTGAATTGGCGGAACCGGTTTTCAAATCTAACAGAGTTGAATTTTTTGTACATCCACGTATTGCACAGTCTTAGATTCTAAAATTCTAAAAATATTTGACAAAGTATCATATAAAAATACCACCATTTCCTTTGTGTAGCTATGTTACCTTCAGTGCCCCTCAGCATACTGTAATCCGTTGTATTTGTGCTGTGTGCATGCCCAGCCGCATGGTGGCTACTCCCAACTAATCATGCCCAAAACAATGCCGTATGAACCATTTTCTGACCCTGTTAGATGGTGCTCCCTGTTCAAAAAAGGGCCAAAACATGCCCCAAAGTAAACTAAGAGCACCATCTAGTGGGGTCAGGAAATACACCAAATGGTTCATGATGCATCGTGTTGGCCATAACTACTCCAGACTCTCGGCAATGGACAAGTTAGTGAGTTCGGCAAGTTCAGTTGAAGCGGTTCTCGGAGACTCATAAGACCCATAGAAAATATGTATGATATAATTTTTGAATGTATTATCATTTCTTATTTCAAATATTTATAATTACATTATCGGCCAGTAGTATAACTTTTATGTATTATTTAATTATTTAATTGTTTTTATGGTGTTATTATTTAATTCATTTAGTTTGGTGTAAGTTAAATTTTATAGTTAAATTCCCATATTCCCCTTTTTCCCATTGGATATGTGTATTTGACGTGATTTTTGTAAATACAAGGTTTTTCAGGAACACATTAATTGCGTTGTAGCAGGACTTGTCTGATATCGTCGATTACTAATGATATACAGTACGCCTAGTCATATCACACAAGCCTATTTTTTTTTATTACAAAATATAGCGAGACTGATGCTCAGAAAAAACTTTTAGGCCAATTATAAATAAATGCTTAAGTTCACTGTCAGTTTCAAATACTTGTCAAGTAACTTGGGATAAAGTCTTTCAAAAAAAACGAGTCTATGTAAAGAACATTTCAATAGAAGAGATTGCAATACCATTTCATAAAATCAAATATAAAAAAAATGGCTTAGATTTCAGAGAGAAATATCTCCAACACATTCAGAAGACGACAATATCCAATGTTATCAACGACTGACAATGACTGATCATCAAGACTGTTATCCTGGGTAAGAGCTTCTGTTATTTTCTCAATCTGCTGCACGCTGGGTTGTTGCAGAGTGCTGCTGGTGGTCATTTTGCTTTGATAGATCGATCTATCTATCTATCTAATCATCAATGATTTCTTTTGACAGTCAGTCAAAGCTGACAGCACCTCTCTTTCTGTTTGCCCCATCTGACCAGAAGCTTTGAGGGAATTCTGGGGAGATATTACCATTCAGCTGTCCTGGATGAAGGCAGCAATAGTGACATACGTCCCTGCCACATCCCTCTGGTATCTTAAGTGCTGTAAAATGCACAACACACAAGATGTTGCGTGTGCGCTAGTTTCAGATGACTTGTATTGACATTTAAGGCTTTAAGTGGATTTCCATTCTTATTAAACTGAGCATCTTACACTTCATGAACCTTCCTAATCCCCGGATTGGCAGTGGGGCTTGTGCTGGCAGGGTTGCTTGGACTGCTCAGCGATGCATTTCCCAAAAACTGTAGTTGTACTAAGTAGTTTGTTGTCTCATACTTAAGCTCATTCATTAATTATCGAGAGTTTCTTGAAACCATAATGAGTGATGCAACCAACTTATTATTTTCTGTGTCGTTTTTTATTTAAACTATTGCTTGCTGTTCTGTAACAGAGGTTAGGGTTAGGGTTAGGGTTAGTAAATACATCACAAAATATAATAATAATATCACCATCATTATTATTATTATTATTATTATTATTATTATTATTATTATAACAACAATAAGTTTTTTCCCCCTAAGGTCCAAATTTCATCAGGTACACAAAGCCGACGTCCACACAACTGCTTCTTTGCTATATTTCATTGACCTGAGGGGGTTGCACGTGATCCAGATTGTATTGTTTCGATCAGCCATTTCAGTACTCCTGATGTAGGTTATAAATTAGCACAAAAATGGCTCTTTAACACCTATATACAATCTGAGTATATACATAAGGGTTGTGCACACTTCAGAACTGAATTGAGAATGGTCCTGAAATTCAAATTCAATTTATGATACTGGTTGAAAAGAAGATGCAGAATTGCAGTTTGAATTTAAATTTAAGAACGTAGAATTAAAATGTAATTGAATTCACATAAATCCATACACATAGTGTAGATGCAGCTGTAACAATAAGCCTTAATATTATTGTGAAATTCATATCGTCATTCAGAATGAAAGAATGCAACATTTGAAGTGTCACCTGAAGAAAAATTTATTTAGCTGTCATTTTGTGTATCATGGTGAAAGAGCATTTCATACAGTCACACAGATAACCCTACCACAAATCTATCCATCTGACAGCCCACGGACACTCACATGAAGAGCTACTGCAGATTTCTCAAAAATTCTAACACACAATTTTTCTCTTGCATTAATGCAAATATAAAGTACACTTCTCTCACTAGTACATATGCAGGGGCAATATATGCCTCTACCAATTAGAATGTAAATCTATTATAAATGTATTCATGTTTTGCAAGATTAAATGACATTCCTGTATTGTGTGATTGCATTGAATCTCTTAGAATTTAAATGAATTCAATTCTTCTTCTTTTCATTCAAATTCAATTTCCACTGAAATATCCTGCAAGGTATAGGCAATTTAGTTGAAATTCCAGTTTATTAGAATGGGGAACAATTCCTAAATTATCACATTTACATATTTAACAGGTACTTTTGTCTACAGTGACATACAGTACTGTGCAAAAGTCTTAGACAGTGAAAAGATAAGTTTAAAGCCATTTATCTGGGTAGTAAATGTATATTTGCTCAGAATAAAAAATTCAACATTAGAAAAACATTAGAACATATGCAAATTAAGAGTAACACAATAAAAACTAGTAAGAATTTCTTCTGTGTAGGAATTTATTAGCTCAAAATAAGTGTTGATCTCCACCAATGTATAGGGAAATTAATTCATATTTAATTATTAATTAATTGTTATTATTTGTAAATAATTTCACGTGAACGGTTTAGTTCTGCCCTAACCAACGTGATGGAATCTCCAGTGAAGATGCCAATAGAAAGTTGAAATGGGATCTATTAATTCAGTAATCGCCCGGTACCTGGGATAGGGTGATCATCCAGCGAACACACCTCACCAGGGACCGTAGTGATTACATACGAGGCTCTTCTGACGGCCGATGAGAGAAAGTCTCGCGAGATTCCCAGGTAGGCTTAGGGTTTCAAAGCTTAGGGGCGGTTTCGAGGAGGAAGGAACTCATGTGAACATTCAATGAGACAGAGAAAGTAGTTGTATAAAAGCGTGCGTTTATTTCTAACTAACACTATACTAACATATGACAGATATCACGCATAGCAAAACACAAACATAAATAACAGAGTGAAATAACAATCTAGGATGAAATATGATAATATGAATATAAGAGATGCAGTGACCAGATTTAACCGGGTATTCTTAAAAGGGAAATAATGTTCAGCAACACAAGCACGGGATTTTAAGAATGCAACCCAAGTTAAACGAAACAGATTAAAGACCAGATTAAACTGTTAAATAAATGGGAGTTAGTTTACTTTACTGCAGAGGTGATGGAGTCTCTGGCAGTTGGACGTAGAAGTGATGAGACGATGTTGAGAAAGCGATGTCAGTCCAGAAGAAACAGGGGTGTCTGGCACGGTTCTTCTAGCGGCTGGTTTCACGGGTGAACGCAAAGTTCTTTTTTTCTTCTTCTGTTCCTTTGCCATGCCGCTTTGTCTTTTCTTGCCACTTCTCGTAACTTTGCTTTCTCTGAACTTGCGCATTCTCTCAAGAGAGCGCTAAGTTTATGGTGTGAAGGCAATGAATATTGACCATTGGAAACTTGATCCTTAGACCAATGACCAGGTCCATTCACCTGGCGGGCTGGTCAAAGGGGTGCGTGCCTACAGACAGTGAATTATGACAACTGACAACTTTTAGAGTCGACTTTAGTTATACGCATTTAGCTTTTGAGACGTATAATGTTGTGATGATCTGTGAACAGATTCATGTTTAGCCATTTTGATACCAAACATGACATTACGCCCGAAGGATTACACGTCGTACGACCCAAATTAGTTAATTTATACTTCCAATTATAATGTACGCGTCGATCATTCACATCGGACGTAGTGTGCGCAATTATGGTACAAATGACAAAGTATTCACAGTTACAGATCAGTTGTGCCAAATTACATTCCTCTTCCTACCTTAGGTCTTAATTCTAGGTTTATGAGTTGCCATTGGCTTCCTAGAATAACAGATCCACATAAGCATTTGCACGTTACAATTC
>JAAGVU020000035.1:3143542-3168201 GCA_011763525.2 Mormyrus iriodes
CTGGAAATAAGGGGGTGATTTTAGCAGAGGTTTTGAAATGACTAAGCTAACACACTTTGACAGGCATAATAACATAGCTTTACACCAACATCAAGATCATTTAAACATCATCTTCTTTGGCTGCCTAAGACCTTTGCACAGTACTGTACAAGTGAGGCAAATAGCACATTGCAGACTTCCATGCTGTCAAGGAGACAACTAGGCTATAAGTGCAGCTAGGCTGCCCTTCCAGTGAAGGTTCAGGTACTAATGTAAGCAGGACTGGAGCAAGAGTTACATAAAAACAACTACAGAAGAACTTCTAACAAAGCAACCTAATAAGACTTGAATATGTCTATTCAAGAGCCTGTATGTGCAACATAAGCACATTCAAAGAACAGTCAGGTTAACAAAGGAATTCATGGAACAGATGAGTCTTGAGGCATTTCTTGAAGGTAGAGAGGAAGGTCTGATGACCGGATGTGCTTGTGCAGCTCATTCCACCATTAGGGACCCACACAAGAGAACCGTGCAGTGGCAGTTGTGTGATGGAGGGAGGTCCAAGCCGTGTTTGTTTGCTGAGCGAAGGACGCCAGATGGGACATAGCTTAAAGGAGACTTTTGATGGAGATTGGTGCCTGTCCATTGATAACTAAGGACTTGACAAGTGGCAATATGGAGCCAGTGAAGAGAGCCAAGGAGAGGTGTGACATGATAACATTTAGGCTGATAGATATCAGACGTTCCACTGTGTTTTAAATCATTTGCAGTGGTCTGAGGGCCCAAGCTGGTAATTTCTGCCAGTAGAGAATCGCAGTAACCCTGGTACTATACATAATGGCCTAACCAATCAAACTTGCTATGTATTCAGGCACATCCTTTAATGTGGGAAGGTGGGTCACCACTTAGAATCAGAAGACTTTTATTATCCTGAAGGAAATTGTTTGTTAGACTGCACATTACACAACCCCAGGGCAAGACAAAAACAGAGAATGCACGCATCCATATACAACAGTCCCTGTGTAAGAATAAGCATGTTCTTTTTTACAAGGAAGCCGCATCATGTTTTGAGCCCATTTATTTATTTTCAACTAATAGGTTATTTTATTTGTGTTTAATTTTGTGTGTTTTTGTACGTTTTGATTTATTTTTTTATTAGTTCATTTTAGTACATTTTTTAATTACATATTAGTACATTTGGATTTGTCTGATGTAAAAATGATATATTTCAGTTTTGTTATATGTGGGATCAATGTTGCAATTATTGACAGTCTGTGATTTTCCCTCATTGAGGCTAGGGAGAAGCCAAGAAAGAACTACATTATATGTGTTTGTTACTCACACATCTCATTCTTTATTTATCTACGTCATTAGTACGTCGTCATTTTTGTTATTCACTCAGATTGATCGTTATCAGGAAGTGCACCCCAGATTTGAGTAAAATTGGCAGTGGGGTGTTCTGCTTTCGAGGCCCTCAGTTATGGAACAGCTTAAGTGAATTTTACTGCAGTCAGATAATTCTCCAGTCAGCAAACCATAAAAATACCTACTTCTTGTGACCTGTTGCCTGTAAATCTCGTAAGCAGTGTAAAATAGTTATTTTGTGCCATGAGCCACTCATTTGATCGTCCATAGCCCTGTTCCCTGGATAGCCAAGGCCTGCTTCTCATCATGATGGAATGATCGCTAAACCCTTATTGCTGCGTAGACATTAGCCTCTCGCTACTCTATGATGCTGCCACAGTTGGAGCTGGCCTTTTTTTCCTCATAAATAACCTGACTTATTTCTTCTTGCGTCCAAATTACAACTTCTTCTCACTCCCTGCTGGAGCACAAAGCTCCTAAGCCAGCATCTGGGACCACTAACATCTCCCACAATTCACTTGGCCCAGCAGGCCAACTCATATCCTTCCACTGACAGAGGGCTGTGCTCCTTGCATTACTGCAGGTGAGTCCCTGAGGACATCTCAGTGGAGATCTCTAACCCATTCCAGCCCTCTCCAGCATGCTAAAAGACCTTTAAATCATTAAAGGTCTGGATTAAAATTACTTCAGTGCTAATGTGCATTCCTTTTGCCAAGCTAACACTGACTTAGTTCTGCATCGTTTCACTATACTCTCTCTTGGCCTCACTTAGGACTTTTGATAAATTTAGCGTCTTTTGTTAGGTGTATAAATTTAAATGTTATTTTCTTTGCTATGACCTCCAATTGGTATGTTTCTGGTAAGTTTAGACTGAGATTCTGTCCACCATCCCTACCAAATATTTTCATAGGAGTTTTTTAATGTAAATACATTTTGTAACAACATATATTATGTGTGTGTATACACACACACACACACACACAAAACTTGGGAAAAAATTAAGAGAACACCACAATTTTTTGTTTCAGTTATTGGAGGATGACCTCAAGTGACCTTCAGAAAGAATGGGAAACATTAAGTGGTGTGAAGTGCACTGCTAGGACAGTTTGTATCAGGCTCCTAGAAGCAGGACTGAAGTTCCATGAAGCAAAGAAGAAGCCCTTCATTAATGAGAAGCAGGGAAAAGCCAAGCTGCAGTTTGCAAAGAAATGTATGTTTTACACAGGCACTCAACCATAAATTGACATATTTATAAATTGTTAAACTGAAAATTTTGTTGGGGTCTCTTAATTTTTCCAGTGCTGTGTGTGGGTGTGTGTACATATTTGTATATATATATATAAAATAAACAATAAAATTGCCTCTTCCCCAAATACCCTCTGTCCTGACTCCTGAGTTTTTATTTAATTTGTTAAATAAATTAAATAAATAGTTGAATATAGTCAGTAGTGTTATTTGGGTGTGTTGTGAGTTTCCTTTGGGTTTTCACATTTCTGCCCATTGTGCCTCATGCACCCCCCCCCCTACTGGAACAGTGAAGATGTTTCTGCATGCTGTGAATAGAGGATGCCCCCCTCAAACCTTGGACTGCATATTAAACGTGTTGCCAAAGAATGTCAGCACTCGTAGGTAAACAGCAAACAGCCACTCGTGCTGTGAGAATGGGGGCTGTAAAACTTCCATTTGTCAAGGTCCACAAGCTGACCTATATACCTGAGGGAAAATAACTGCAAATAACTACAGCTTCTAATGGTGGATGCAGCTCATCCTGTGCAGAGAATAAATAACAATAATACACAGATGCACAGATAAAGCCTCCTTCTCCAACAAAAGCGAATGTATAGTGCAGGATATGTACTGTGAAAGCCATTGTATATGGCATAAATCTACAGAAACGCTTTACTTGAGGGGAACAAATATTTAATCCCTGTGTTTTTTTGGGGTCGAAGTTACCCCAGCCCATCTTCAAAATGAGGATAAATTCTGTAGAATCTAGAATTTAGAACGGAAGAAGTAAAATACACAAGGGTTAATAGTAACTTAATAGTAACTACTGAAGTACAAATTATGAACAAATACTTGAGGTAAAAGATGTATAACGGTTCATTAATGATGAACAAACATGAAATCAGTATGTAACTATGACTTAGTTTGTGGTTAATTAATACATTAGAGCAAAATAGTGTATTACTTTTGTCTCCTGAAGTAAAATGTTACCAAATCTACAATTAAAATTAACCATTTGACATTAGAGATTACTTTTTAGTCTTATATAAGAATGTGACATGTCTGTTGCATAAAGTATATGAGCGATGTATCTGGTTTCATGTAAGACGGTTTATGAACAGCGTCCTATTCCCAGGTCCACCTACTTATGCATGCAGCAGTTAGGGGCAGCCCATTCCCCCTTTGCAGGCTGCCTATTGTCAGACAGGTGCCTTCAATTACCGCACAAGTAATATTCTATAATTCCGCAAACCAAAATTGTGATTAAGCATCAAAATTACACTGAATGCACTTTTGGAAAGTCTCAAATCGGACCCAGATTTTATATATTTGTATAGTTATCTATGGATAAATTTATACAAGCTGGAATAATGGAAAAGGCATTTTGCCTTTTCTCATGCATTCCAGTTGCTGGATGTTTGTACTTGTGCGTTTGTTTGGTATAAACTCCCTGGCACACCTGGGTAAGTATCATTGATTTAATATTTTACCATATATATGCAAATTAGAGATAAAACAGTGATGAGATACAGATACGAGCTCTTCTGTAACTTAACTTGTCATCCTTTGATTTCAAATACATCGCTTGTGTTTTTGGGTATATAATCTCAGTGCGTTTGGAGTTACCTGGTGTTTATCTGGAGGTGTAAATTCTAGTTGTAAAGTCAGCTAAATCGCATATAACGTAAGTCTTTCGCATGTGTTTGCTGTTTGTAATTTTAATGCTGGTTATTATAAGACTGCTGATAGTGCAAACTTATTCAACTGAAGTAATTAGATTATTAAAAACTTTTTTATTTATATTTTTTATAATACTCCTCCATGAATCACCACCTTACCGTGGTGGGAGGTTGTGTGTGCCTCAGTGATCCGATGTTACATATAGAGCTATGTTGTCAGGAGCTGTTGCCCCTAGTAGGGTCTTCTGAGGCAAATTGGTCTTAGGTGAGCAGCGAAACTAAATATGATTTAAAATGAACCTCATGACGACAAAAACAACAACATGGAGCCAGAAACTTCATCCAGAAAAGGGAAACTGGGGCCCCATCCTGGAGTCAGGCCTAGGGGGAGCTTGCTGGCAAGTGCCGGGAGCCAGGCCTCCATCCATGGATCCATGAAAGAGCTACATGAATGCAGACTCCTGTAGGTTCACCACCTGCAGGGGGGAGCCGTGGGGGTCTGGTACACTGTGCATTAGGTGACATTCGAAGGCAGAGGGCATGGCAGACTGATCTCCTGCTACTGAAACATAAAATATGACATCTCTGATGGGAAAGGAGCCTGAGGTAATGTGGGAGGTAGAGAAATACTGTCTACTATAGATATAGTTGGGCTCACCTCAACGTACCGCACGGGCTCTGGAACCAAACACCTGGAGAGTGGCCGGACTCGGCAGGTGTGGGTTTACTTATAGTTCCTGATTTTGGTGCTTGTACATTGGACCCCCCAGTCAGGGGATGGGCTCTGACTGTTTTCTGTATTTATGCATCACACATCAGTTCAGAATATCCAGCTTACTTTGAGACCTTCGGTGGGGTGCTGGAAGGCACCTGTTCTGGGGACTCCATTGTTTGACTGGGGGACTTTAATGTTCACATGGATAAGAAAAGTAAAACCTAGAAGGGTATGATTGGGAGAAATGCCCTGCTCAAACAGAACCCAGGCAGAACTTCTCCTACATTCTGCGAGAGGTTGGAGACATTGGGCAATGTTCCATGCCTCCTTGCTGAGGCAGCTGTAGCCATTAGGTTGTTGGTGCCTGTTGCAGTGACAACCCCCAAACCCACTGGTGGACACCAGCAGTAAAGGGAGTCATCAGGTTGAAGAAGGAGGAACTTGTTAGGCTTGTAGGACTCCGGAAGCCTGTCAGATACCGACAGGCTTAGCAAAATGTGACTTTGGCAGTTGCAAAAGCAAAAGCTCAGATGTGGGAGGAGTTCAGTGAGGCCATGAAAAATGACTTCCATTTGGCCTCTAAGAGATTCTGGAAAATGGTATGACTTAGGAGGGGGAAACAGGGTTTTGCCCATTCTGTTTAAAACAGCAATGGGGTGCTGTTGACATCAACTGGGAATGTATCGGGTAGTGAAAAGAGTACATCAATGACCTCCTGAATCCCACTGACACACCTTCCTTGGAGGAAGTAGAGTCAGAGGACTTGCCCATCAATAAGGCTGAGGTCACTGAAAAAAACTCTTCAGTGGTAAGGCTTCAGGGTTGGATGAGTTTCTGAAGGCTTTTGATGTTGTTGGGCTGTCTTAGTTGACATGCCTCTTAAACATTATATAGCAGTCAGCGACAGTGCCTCTGGATTGGCAGACTGGAATGGTGGTCCCAATCTTTAAGAAAGGGGACCGGAGGGTATGTTCAAAGAGGGGGATCACACTCCTCAGCCTCCCTGGGAAAGCCTATGTCCGGGTCCTGGAGAGAAACTTCTGTCCATTAGTTGAACCTCAGACTCAGGAGGAGCAATGTGGATTCTGTCCTGATCATAAAACAATGGACCAGCTCTTCACCCTCACAATGATACTGGGGGGTTCATGGGAATTTGCCCATCTGGTCTACATGTGTTTTGTGGACTTGGAAAAGGTATACGACTGTATCCCTTGGGGGTCCTCTGGGGGGTGCTTTTGGAGTATAGGGTGCCAAGCCCATTGCTATATTCCATTAGTTCCTGTATAACTGGAGTGAGAGCTAAGTTTAGATTACTGCCAGTAAGTCAGACTCATTCTGAGCCCTTTTTCTACTGATTCTGTTCATAAATTTTATGGACAGAATTTCTAGGTGCAGCATCTTTACTTTTTGCTGATGATGTGGTCCTGATTCATTGAACTGTGACCCCCAACGTAATGGGGCAGTGTGGAGCTGAATGTGATGTGGTTGGGGTGAGGATTAATACCTCCATATATGAGGCCATGGTTATCAACTGGAAAAGAGTGGACTACCTCCTCAAGGTTGGGGATAAGTTAGTGCCTCAAGTGGAGGAGTTCAAATATCTTATTTACACGTGAGGAAAACATGAAACAGGAGATTGAGAGGTGGGTTACTGCAATGTCAGCAGATTCAGCAAACATTATAAAGGTCTACTGTGGTAAAGGAAGAGCTGAGCCAAAACGCAATTTACAAGTTAATCTACATTCCTACCCTCACCTATGGTGACAAACTTTGGGTAGTGACCGAAACAATGAGATACAAGTGGCAGAACTGAGCTTCCTTTGCAGGGTTTATGTGCTCATTCTTCAAGACAGGGTGAGGAGCTTGAACATCTCAGAGGGGCTCATCCACATCAAAAGGAGTCAGCTAGGATAGTTTGGCCATCAGTCTAGGATGCCTTCTGGATGCCTCCTTGAGAAGGTGCTCCAAGCATGTCCAACTGGGAGGAGGACCTGGGGCAGACCCGGGACATGTTGGAGAGATTATATTTCTTAGCTGGCTTGGGAAATGCCTTGGTATCCCCCAGGAGGAGCTGGGGGAGGTAGCTAGGGAGAGGGAGGTCTGGGCATCTCTGCTCAGACTGCTGCCCTCGTAGCCAGAACCTGAATAAGCAGCAGACAACAGATGGATAGATGGATTTTTTATAATATATATTAGGGGTGGGCAATACCCCTGATATTTTCTTCAATTTGATTTGATCCAGTACGAAGGTTGGCATCATCAGTACAGATATCTTAAGTCTTTTGGATGCATTAAATGGAAATAGTGCTGAACGGTATTGGAATAAAATCTCAACACAATATTTGAAATTTTTGCATACCATGCCCTGCCTGTCTGCCCCTCCCGTTTTCCCCCTACTGTGGTTCAAACGAGGCACACCTGTTATGTATTAGTCTTACCTGTCGTTCCTGGTCTTCTGTGATTCACTCCAGCTGCTTATTTGCTCCCTTGTTAGTCCTTGTTAAAAGTGCTCCCCAGTACTGTGCTCCCCAGTCCTGACTGTGATGCTGCTGCTGCTGATAACCCGTGTGGGCCTCTCAGTCTGTGATCCCCGTCATCCCTTTGATTTCTAGCCTGTTGCCCTCTGCAATAAATCTGCTCTGTTTGCCCCAAATCTTGCTCCTGTGTCCTTCATCCCGTATCACATGACACTGCAATAAATATTGCAATATTTAAAAACATAAAGAAAATGAGAAATTTACCCAAAATAAGTTATAGCCAAGAGAACCTTCTCAAATAAAAATCCAAAATATTTCCGTACTTCCCGTGGAAGACGAATGTCTTCTCATAACCAATTCTTGCTCGCTTTTCCCCTCCACACTCACTTTTGTTAAACTTCTCACAGATGTGCCACATTGTCTGTGACTATATCCAACAGCAAGTCCATTCCTGCTGTTACAACAATGATAAACATTATGATGAATGGCTCTGAGAGCAGCACACGGTACTAACGCAAAAGCAGCCATGGTAAACTTTAGCCTGTTTTTTAAATGTATGCTGGATAATCTATAAAAGTACAAAGCTTGCTAAGATTTGTTTCCTTAGGAAGAGTAAAAAATCTTTTAGCATCATTTATCGATGGTCTCAATCCAGCTGACTATTGCGGTTCTTGCGATACATAGACATGTAAATTAGTTCATCAGTGTATTTTATATAGTAGCATGTAATCCAACACTGTGGCATGCAGTCTTTATACAGGCTTACAGGGACATTATTATGTAGACCACCTCAGTGTGCAAACACCCAAACACAAGAATCATGTGACTTCATACACTAATAAATGGTAATCACTGCAGTGTACTGAGGTAGTAGAAGTAGCAGTAGAAAGTTGTTGTGCAGTAGCTTAAATAAGCATTGAGAAAAAAATAGTCTATAAGAACTATGAATCAGATTATCTGCTATGGACTAGAGGGCTGCACAGGAATGGGGAAAGCGGTAATACCGCAGATATCCAATAATCCACAGGAATGGGGAAAAAATGTGAAATATTCCTGTGGTAACAGGGGGAATAGATGTGATTTTTAAGGTATTACTGCGGGGATCGTAATAAAATAATAATAATAAATACTGTGGAAATGGTAATGAAATTGCACATATAAGCATATTTTTATATGTGCTAAATTAATTCCTTTAGTGAGTCCTTTACTTTTGTCATGTTATTTTTTCTCACCCCCAACATCACCCGGTTACCCTGTCAAGTAGGTACTTTCATAATTAATATATTTATAGGCAAATATGGATATGTTTCATTTTACACGGCACTGCTAGTGGATGAGGTGGGGACGGCTTTTGTGCGCACAGGGACGGGTGGGGGCAGTTTTGTGCACACGGGAACGGGTGGGGATGGTTTAGATGTTCGTGGGCATGGGTGGGGACGAGAATAGATATCATGCAGCTCTCTACTACAGTCTTCATCTCTTCAGCTTTGAAGTTAGCTACCTAGGCTTATTAAATTTGAAGTCAATATGAATTGATTAATTGTGAAATGCACTTTGATAGGCTTGGACGGTATAAAGGTAAGATGGCATATTGCAGTGTACATACATACATACATTTTCCTTCATTCTCCATTGTGTGTATGTGTGTATATATACAGCCTTGGGAAAAATTGAAACAACTATATATTTTTTTATTTTTAAATCCTGGTTTAATCCTGGTTCTGCGGGCAGAAGGCTACAATGAGCAGCAGGTTGCTTCCTGGATCAAAATTCCTAAGACAGCAGTACACAAGAATAAGGTGAAGCAGGAGACACTGGGAATGACCAGAAACCAGCCAGGCAGAGAACAGAAGCAACTTTCTAATGCCAGAGATGACCGTTAACATATCGACAGTTTCTCATGAAACAGGGGATGACATCAAGTGACCTTCAAAAGGAATGGGAACCATTACATGCAGGTGTGAAGTGCACTGCTAGGACAGTTCATATCAGGCTCCTATAAGCAGGACTGAAGACCCATAAAGCAAGGAAGAAGCCCTTCATTAATGAGAAACAGGGAAGAATCAGACTGTAGTTTGCAAAAAAATATGTTATTCACAGACGCACACCCATAAATTGAGAAATGAGTGAAACCAAAACTTGTGCTGTGGTCTCTTAATTTTTTCCATGGCTGTTTATACATTCTGCAAACACACACACAAAACTGGTGTATATTACTTATAAGCCCTAAATAACTAAACCTCTTAGGAAATAAACAGCCATAAATAACTGCAGGGAAATATTTCGCAAACCATGAGTGAAAACTTCCTTTTTAGAGTAGCAAAAAAGAAGGTTTAAGTCTAAGCATTTGATAAACCACGACACGTGGCCCATTACCACCAAACTCCGCATCCCAGTAATTATTATTATTATAGTTGTTGTTGGTAATAGAAGGACTGGTGGCATATAAATTATAAATGCTGTGAGATCACAGATGACGTGATTTATAGGGAATGGTTAATATATGAAAAGATGTCTTGATGGATAGATAGTAGGCTATATATGTATGGCAGACAGTGGGATATTCATATGGGTGATTCATCATGTACAGTGTCTCACTACAAAGTATAAAATTGGAAACGGACAATGTTTGTTATAGTGATTGCTTAGTGAAAATGAAATTTGGATAGCAGGCATTTTAGTAAGTGCTGAAATGAGGCGAACCAAACAATAACACAATGTTACAGTCTGAGCCTCTCAGACAGACAGCAAAGGATTAACTGAGTTGTGAAGCTCCTCGGATGACTTTGGCCCATGTTTTATGTTTAATACCTTCTGTTTGCCATCATGTGAACATCTAGTACAACAAAGTAAATTTTCACAGGAGACACGTAATAATTGTTCACAAACAGCTTAAGTACTATACGGTATAAACACCAGTGTTTTTCATTTCATGTCTAAAGTCTTCTTCCCCTCTTTGACCACAGTATTACATGTTACATATTAGGGGGCAGCGTGTGGCTCAGTGGGCTGCGTCTCTGTGCCTGTGGTCAGAAGGTCGTTGGCTTGACCCTGGCCTTAGGTCCTTGGGCAAGGCCCCTAACCCCCAGCTCCCTGGACGCTGCTAGGGGTGGCTGTCCTCCATGGCAAACTTGCTCTGACCTCCGGAGGGAAAGTCGGATGAGGCATAAAAAGAATTTCCCCATGGGGATCAATGAAGTGTCAGTTATTATTATTTGTGTGTATTCATAGCATACGTGCAATATCCTTTCGGCTTGCACTATAATGGTTCTTGCATTACTTCTACTGTTTAGCTTACTGCCTTAGGCTGTCTGGCACTGTGTCTTCTCTTAATTTGTGTAGTCTTATTTGTATTCCTATTGTTTGCACATAGTGTTCTGTGAGGTGTTCCCCCTGTAGGTCTTGTAATTTGATTGGCACTGCACCACAAACAATTCTGGTTTGTTCGCACATACTGGCAATTAAGTGAGTTCCGATTGTAATATATGCATAATTTACAGGCTGGAATATAGAGCTCCCGGGAGATTATACCTTGCACTGGACATCAGTGCATCACAAGATTCTCAAAATCCACCAATTCAAAAGAAGGGAAACATCTGGGGTACATGGGAGGAACCAGAGCACCTATGGAAAATTCAGGCAGCTACACACAGGGCAACATCTACCCCAACTCCACAAAAAAACACAGCTAACAATAGTGTCTTGAAAGCAATGGGTTCAACTGCCTGGGCCAAAGACAAGTTGAAAATGGTACTGAAGACCCCGGCTAGCTGCTCCGCTAAGCTCTGAATGCATGGCCGGGGATCCCATGAGGCCCAGCTGTCTTCTGTACCTTGCTCAGGGTGGAGTACACGTTGCTGCATGATAGCGTGAGAGACTGGCTGTTGAGTGGAAGCTCAGCTCTGGCTGAGAACTCCTTGTTGTCGCTCTTAAAGCAAGCATATAAGTGGGTGAGTTCGTCAGGGAGGGAGGTGGAGCTTATTGAGGGGGGGCAATTTGGGTGGTTTGAAGTTGCCAATGGCCTGGGTTGCACGCCACATGTGTTGAGGGTCAGAAGATTTGAAGTACTCTTAAATCCATTGCATATACTTGGCCTTTGAGATTTCTCTCCGCAGGTTTGCCCTGGCTGGGCTGCTGGACTTCCTGGTCACCAGGAAGTCTTAAGCAAAATGTGGACCTCACTGTTCATCCAAGGCTTCTAGTTTGGGAATGTTTTTATTTTCTTGTCAGTGGTAACTCTGTCCACACACTTGTTGATGTGGTCCAGGACAGAGTGCGAACACATTCCAGTCTGTGTCCTGAAGCAATTGCAGAAGAGCAGTATCTGTCCTCTCCTGCCAGACTTTCAATATTCTCACTGTGGGTTTTATACATTTAAAGATCAAGGAGTGCTTGGGAATAAAAATAAAGAGAGATGATCTGATGGTGGGGGATGGGAGTGGCTTTGAATGCATCAGCCACATTTGTATACACATGGTCCAGGGTCTTCTATCCCTTTGTAGCACAGGAGACATTTTGGTAGTATTTCCTGAGTACAGATCTCAGATATGAATCAATAAAATCCCCGGCTACAATAAAACCCCCCTCCGGGTGTGCTGTCAACAACCTGCTAAGGGCAGCACTCAGTTTATCCATGGCTGCCTTAGCGTTAGCATCCAGAGGAATGTAAACAGCTGCAGCACCAACGCATGGAGTCACACCACAGTTAGAGTGGTCTACACTTAATAATCAAGAGCTCAACATTAGCAGAGCACTTAGCATCCACAATGTATCCATGCACCATGTTTTGTTAACATAAACGCCTAGCCCACCACCCCTGCTTGCAGAGTTATTATTGCTAAATTTTTATGATATTATAATATATAAGCACTCTAATAGAGCTTGGAACAGGTTCAGGTGTATGTGTGTGAACATCTGGATGTAGCCTAGTGTCATTCTGTTTTAATAAAGAGCTGTCACTGAGTTACATCAGAAAAATGATGACTGCGCATGTGTCTCAATCATCGCATTGAGCATAGCATTAGAATTTGGCAAGCGTCAGGCCAGAAAATATCTCAACTGCCAGTGAAAAGGTGCATGGAGGTGGTAAGCAGAGGGAAAGATCGGGAACACTGCAAGCTTGCTGGCCGCTGGAGGCGAAATCATTCAAGCTACATTCACTACATTTTTTTCATTTGTTTGCCTAGTCTTTCTAGTTGGAGGTGAATGCCATCAGTGCATCCCTTGTGTGTGGAGCTGTCAAGATAACTCTCTTAAATTTGATTAAACTCAATTATTTAAAAGCACAGATTACAATTTTACTTCTCGACTACTTGGCAATATGACAGAAAGGAAACGGTGTATTGTAGGTGAAGATGAAAATAAAGAGCAAAAAATATCAATATGTGGAAGCACGTCACATTAAAAGTGAATAGAAATGCAGTCGTCTGTCAAGTGTCAAAGTGCCAAAGGATTCCAGAAGGTTGGCGATACCCGTGAGCAGCGTGACACGTAGGGACCTACATATTGTTTGAAGTAAACGTGTGTGCAAGCCTTGCATGTGTGATGATACTGCGTGGCTGCCGTATATTGAAAATTGCTGCCTTTTCCTTCACTCAGTACTGCACTGTAATATGCAACACTGGGTTATATGGGATGCAGCACCAAACCCAGACAAGCTGCCGATGTCCAGGGAAATGTGATGTATGGTAACCCTAGAGGTATTGCAGTTAGTTTTGCCAACAGACACAAAGCAGTGCCAAAAAAACCACTTGGTTTTGCTCAAGATCATGAGTGGACCTTTAGAACTAGTTATTCTGCAACTGTGTCATTTCCTCATCTTGGGTTCTATTCTCCCACGTACTTAAGTCAAAAAAACCTGCAGCTGCACACTGTTTTCACATAAGCACATTCTCCCATCGACTTAAGTCTGGGGTTTAAGTGCACTTAAGGTAGATACCTACTAGATATAGTTATGCTCACCTTAACATAAAGCTCTGGAACCAAGCTTCTAGAGACGGGTTGTACTCTATCACACTCTGGAGTTGCCCATGGTGAGAGGTGCCTGGCAGGTGTGCGTCTACTCATAGCCCCCTGGTTTGACCCCGGTACACTGGATTTCACCCCAGTAAACGAAAGGGTGGCCTTTCTTCGACTTAGAGTACCCGGTATTCTTGGAAACCTTGGATGGGGTGCTGAAAGGCACCACTTTTAGAGACTCCATTGTTCTGCTGGGGGACTTTAACGCACACGTGGGTAACGACAGTGAAACCTGGAAAGGTGTGATCGGGAGGAACAGACTACCCGATCAGAACCCTAACGGTGCTTTGTTATTGGACTTTTGTGCTAGCCACAGTTTGTCCATAACAAACACCATGCATAAGGGTGTTCACAAGAGCACCAGGCACCAGAGCACCCTAGGCCACAGCTATATGATCAATTTTGTAGTTGTTATCATCAGAACTATGACTGCACATCTTGGACACTTGGGTAAAAATAGGAGTAGATCTGCCAGCTGATCACTACGGTGGCAAATGGCGGCGAACCCCGAACCTGGTGGTGGACACCAGTGGTAAAGGGGGCTGTCAGGCTGAAGAAGGAGGCCTTCCTAGCTTGGTTAGGTTGTGGGACTCCTGAAGCAGCTGATAGGTACTGCCAGGCCAAGTGGAATGTAGCTTTGGCGGCTGCGGAAGCTAAAAGTCAGGTGTGGGAGGAGTTTGGTGAGCCACGGAAAATGACTTTTGGTCGGCCTTGAAAAGATTCTGGCAAACCTTCAGAAGAAAGGAGAAGGAAGCAGGGCTTTACTCATGCTGTTTAGGGCAGGGATGGAGCGCTGTTGGATATAGTCAGATGGTGGAGGGAATACTTTGGGAGCTTCTGAATCCCACTGACATGCCTTCCTTGCATGAAGTAGAGTCTGGAGACTCCTGCAGGGTTATTATAGTTAATGAAAACTGAGACTAAAACTAAAACTAGGAGTCAAAAAATAATCCCATTAACTGAAATAAAAATAAAAATGACAGTTTTCAGAAAAATGAAAACTGCAATGAACAATGCAACACAAACTGAAACGAAATAGAAATGTAGGTAAAATCAGCTTCATTTTCGTTTTTAACCCTTCAATTTCCAGTGTGGTGGTGGTTGGAAATTACGTCACACCGTACTGCCCACAGGAAGCAAAGGCCGTCATCTGCCATGTTGGTGCATTTCTTGTCTGGTTGAAGTATTCATATGTACTGTTTTTTCTGTACCTATTCTGAAGGTTAAACAGGGCTGGTGGCATAGCAAATTACTGTTAGAATCTTTCACACATTCAGTGTTGAGTGTAATGTTATTAATTTTAGTGTTTTGAGAGTTTTTGAAATCGGCGTATTCAATTAAAATGTTTCAGCATCCTCTTAATGCTTTGTACAATAATTGTCTGATTGCTTTAGTTTAATATTAATATTCTCCTCTCTCCAAGCCCTGCTCCCATAGGGGTTTTCACTTAGGGACACCCAGGAGAACTTTACTTTCTACCAAAGTGCCAAATCTCATCAAGTGTGTGCATATTGCAATCAGGGAATGGGAGCATCAATAGACCAGGTCCTTCATAGCTATAAAAACACCATGGTGTTACAGGAAAGGGGGGTTTCCTGAGGGGTTTGGAAGGGAATATTAAAGCAAGTAAACAAAATGCTTCACATTTTCTCCTTAGTTGATTCTAGTGAAAACATGTAAGTCACTTCCAGTGTGGTATCAAAACATGATACTCAAAACTAAAATTAATACTGAAACTAAATAAAAACAAAACTAAAACTATTTGTGTATTCTTAAAAGAAACTGAAACCGAACTAAAACTGAAAAACAAAATGGAAAATTAAATAAAAATAAAATCTAATGCAAATGTAATAACCCTGGACTGTTGCCCCTATGACCTGGCCTCTGATAAGCGACAGAAAATGGATAGATGGATGGGTGGATAGATGGATGGTTAAGGGATCATTAAATCAGAGTTATGAATGACATCATTTTGATATACCTAAAACGCTAAAGTAATGTCAATTGCTGTGCACAAAGTTCAAACAATATAAATCACTATAACATTTCTTTTTTGGTCGAAGGATTCTCATGTTTATAAGAATGACCAAATATAAGCACAGTAGCAGTGGCGGATTAAGGAGTTCAGGCGCCCCTAGACTACACATTCTGTAGGCCCCTCTTTTGCCCCACTCCCCAAAACGATACAATTAACTATAAAACTATTAAATATTAACAACTATAAAATCATTTCTGCAAAGTCAAAGAGCATGTGACACTGCATCAAATGAGAGCAATCATATCAGAAGAACAACGAGCCGGCAAGCTTACCCTTTCATATCCATTACCATTTCAGTCTTATGCAGCAACCAGAAAGAGCAAAACCGAGACCTCATTGAATACATGCATCTCAATAGTGGTAACCTTAAACATTACACTCTGCCAATTGCATTGACAATGTACCCTGAAGACACATTTACCAAAGGATAGACCATAGATAATGATTTGATTTGATTAAATGTTAATTCGAATGATACATTTCTGTTTCCTTTGTTTATTTGGCAAAAATTTATGATGAACATTTTTTTGCCGGAAACAAAGTCATCATTTTTATAACATTTCTATGGGAAAATACCTCTCGCTTTATGAGTTCTCGATTAACGAGCGGTAATTTGGAATTCAATAATTTGGAATTCACAGTGTAAATGAAATAGTACATGTTCTATGTTTTGCTTGTTGCCATAATCATTGAGACCGTAACCTCCTTTTTTTGCTTGATGAATTAATTGCACTTCTTGCATGGCCACGCCTTCTTTTTCGGGTTAAGTGCGGTGGGCGTCGGTACTGATGAGAGGAGAATATGCTCAACTCAAATGCTCGTTTTGTCTTAAGTGCCTGATGGGAGAATAGACCCCCTTTTTGCTAATTGCTGAAATGCAACTTAATGTTGTCAAAGGAATGTATTATAAATGGACATGTGTGCACCCTGTAGGTGTTTTAGTGTTTACACAGCTAGTCTCCATGGCGGAGTGTACAATCAGGAGAAGAAGCGCGTTGGTACCCAACACCCATGAAGGGCATGTAACCTAAAACTATTTCATTAAATATCAGATATGCAGCTGAGAATATGACAATATGTGTGAAGTTCGATAACTGCATAAAAACATTGGAGAATGAAATATTAAATATGTATTTAATCAAAGTTATTAAAAACAGAATTAAAGAATGTCATTTATTTGGCAGGTCCCAGAGATCTTTTTACGATATTTTTATTCATTATATCAAGTGAGATCATTTTTATCACTATACCTGCATCCACATATGGAGTAATGCATTACCAGCAAGCACAGTGCATTTACAGTACAATGTACTTTTGCCCACAGTTCTGCTAAGATATGACACAAGGCTGTCACTTGGGGTGACTGATTTATACCCTCTCCAGGTATGTGTACTGTGCAGGGTTTCATCACAAACAAACCTGTGACTCAATATCCTCAACCACCTGGAGATTTCCCAGTGGCCTGGCCTACCAACCAAAGCAGACCTTTAAATAATCAGATGATGAAATAAACTAGATAGTTTGGTGCAAAATGTGCACGCAGTATGATCACGCCCCGTGCCTCTCAGTTCGTGGTATGATCTGCCTGTCATGATCGCACAGCACTATGACACCTATGTATCTATATCGTATTGGCATAGTGCAGTTAAAAAGGAAAAGAACAGCCCACAGAGAGCAAACTGAAAAATATTTTAAAATTACTGCCTTATTGAAAAAGCGATCAGGTAACATTATCAAGCATGCAGCTTCTCACGGACACTTGCAGCTATGGTGGCCTGAAGCCGGACAGTGCAGTTGTTTGCTTGATGTCCTCTTTCTGGTGCCAGGTATCGGCGGAGGCTTATTTGTCCTCCTTGTCACAATCAGTGTAATTTGTAAGGGGTAACGTGAGGCTATATAATTAATAATAGATCTGACACACTGTGATAAATGTAAATGATTTTATTACTAATTACAAATCTTACACTGAAAAAAATAGTACAGCTGCTGTTACATCAACAAAAATGACAGACCACTTGGTACCAAGAAAAGCAGGCCTATTCTAAGTCCTGTGCAATAGAAAGGATTCAAATATCACTAACAGGCATGATTGCATGAGTGTTAATTTACTTTATCTATTGGTCCATATTTAACCTTAAATTAATCTCAGCTCTGTAACATTTTTTTTTGGCACAGTATATTACTGGGTCATTCTGTATGGAAAAATAAAAGGCTGTGTCCTGTTTTGAACAAACAATGTGTCCCCCCCCCCGCAGCCAAAACGAGCCACCTGGTCAATCAAGCCCATATACACAGACTCTGTAGTCAGGAGATTTACGGTACAGGGAGACAGTCTGTCACTTTGCCATCTTTGGGGGTGTATACAAGCATCAGTCTGCCCTTTAATATACATCGTACAGTGACTGAATTTGTAATGACACTTTTACCCTTCAGAAATAGACATTTTACACCTGCTATAAATTAAAGATTATAATTTGATTATACCCACTTAAATTGTATATCATCTTTTTAGCACATTACACCTCCTCTTTTTAATTTTATTGTATTTCCCGGACTCCAGGGAATACATATGGTTTTAGCACTGGTCAACCGCAGACACTGCTTGTTAAGATGATAACTCAAAACAAACATTTATTAATTTCACATTTCCAGGTGATCCATGAAATACTTCTAGAAATTGTACATGTTGTTGAGTGTTGGATGAGTACAGATTATATGGGCGGAGCAACTGACAGGGCTGTCCGAGAAATAAAATGCTGTATTTTCCGATGGCACCCTTTCTAATTCAACCTTAATTTATCGAAACTCTCTTTTTGCACTGTTGCAGGGGAACACCAGATTTATATTTCACTGCAAGCTGTACCAGTATAACTGTTTGTGACAAATAAGAGCTTGAATCTTCAGTCATTGACATCATTTAAGTAACTTTATTTACTAATGTATTTAAAGGAACATGCATTTATTTTCCTACCATTCCGAAGATTGGTCTGATTTGTCACCAGTTGTCGTTACATCAACAAAAATGAAGGAAGATGTAAAGGAGATGTATATTAGTCATATTTTGGTACAGTTGTAACTGTTATTTTGAAGATGTTCTATTCCAGCTACCCAGTGTTTAATTACAACAGCAACTGGCCTTCTGTACGTATTGTTATTCACAGCAGGGGTCTGACGAAATGGAAATTGGTGGTACAAGAGAGGATAGAAAGAGTGTTGTAAATGAAACAGATGTATTTGTTTAGATCCTCTATAGCAAAAAAAAACCTTGTTGAATGAAGATTTGAAAGATCAGAACAAGTTGGCATAACTTCCAGCAAATAAACAAATAGCTTGGGTGTGGTAAATGTTCTGGTTTGATCCACATCCTTGCAACGCCATTTGTCTAAAAAGCTTCCCTTTAAATATGACATTTAGTCTCATATCAAAGACCTCTTTAAAATTCAACCTCTCCCAAGCATCCGTACATGTTGACTATTTATGGAGGTACATATAATATACAGGTGAACTTTTACTGTTATTTGCATTTTGGATGTGTGGAAACTAAAAGTGTGACTCTATTGGTCAAATAAGTCCATAATTGCATAGTAATGTCCTTGATATTAGACGGGGTCTGTTGTGTAAATGCCAGCAAAGACATGAAGGAGATTTGTGTTTACTTACAGAATAGAAATAAGCTGTCTACAGACATACTATTTCACCAATGGATTGTAGGGTACAGCCCAGAGCACAAACTTTTCCATTAAATAGCCAAGACATTCATGGCATGTCAGGGTAGATTAGATAAAATAGATTTTGTTATTATTGTTATTGTTTTTACTATAAAAAGCAACCTGTCAGACTCTATGGGTGACATTAAGATTTGCGGATGGTCTATTGAGCTGCATAAATATTCTGAGTGAGTAGGGACCTTTTTCTCTGTCACAATTAGCAATGCAAATGGCTGCAGGTCCAAGTAGCTTGACCCACTTTGGTTCAGGTGTGGAAAGAAAAAGGTTTTTCCGAAGCTCTGCCACAGAAAATGACAAGGGATTGAAGAGGTTTGCTTCAAAAGTCATTCTTCTATTTTTGGCCCCAGTTCACTTGGATCTGCGCTGTACCAGTTGTGCATCATTGCATCTGGTGACCTTTTCCATGGAAAGTTTGGAGTACAAGGGTTTAGCTGAAGGTGTGTTACTCTATCTGATCTGAAATCAGCTCCCCCTCACCAAACTAAAGGATAAAGTGACCCGAAATGTGTCTATGTGTGGCAGCGTGTGCCTGCATGTGTCTGTGAGTGTGCTGGATTCATCACTCATTGATGTTTTATGAGCCTTGCCTGCGCTTGAGTATCTTTCTGTGCCTGCATGAGCCCTACGCTCCTCATTCATTGACATTTAGGGGCCTTGCATGTGTCTGCGTGTGTATTCATGTATCTGTGTGTACCTGTGTGCGTGCTGCATTCATCCCTTAATGACGTTCAGGAGCCTTGTGTGTGTCTTTGTGTGTTCTCATGTGTCTGCGCTGCATTCATCACTCAGTTGTGTTTAGCGGCCTGTTTGTGCCTGTGCGTGTCTGTGTGTGTGCTGCATTGATCGCTCATTGATGTTTTAGGAGCCTAGCGTGTGCCTGTGCATGTGTCTGCACGTGTCTGCACGCGTGTGCATGAGTCTGTGTGTGTCTGTGTGTGTCTGTGCGTGTGTGTGCATGTGTGCATGTGTCTGCATGTGTCTGGGCGCATGTCTGGGCATGTGTCTGTGTGTGTCTGTGCGTATCTGTGTGTATCTGCGCGTATCTGAGTGTGTGCTGCATTGATCACTCATTGATTTTTTAGGAGCCTAGCGTGTGCCTGTGTGCGTGTGTCTGCTTTTCATATTTTTGTTTATACGAAAACCTCACACAATGTGAGTCTGAAACGTTTGTTTCTTGTTAACTTTCTATAATTTATGCTTCCATGTAACCCTGTACTGTGTAAGTGGTTAGAAGATTGATAACTGGATTCTCCTTATAATACAACATGTTCTGCAGAACATCCATCCATTTTCTGTAACCGCTTATCCTATATAGGGTCACAGGGGGTCCAGAGCCTGTCCTGATTCCCTCTGTTTGCAATGATGTGATGTAGGTCTTTGTATGCTTGATTGTTTGCTGCTGTATATATATATTATATTCAGCATAAGCATGATATATCTCTGAATTACCACCATCACTTTTTCGCCTCCATGACTTCAGCCTCAGAATGCCAACTGGCTGGCCAACAGATCCTCAGGAATTCTTTCCCCAGCGTGCACTTCGAATCCACACAGATCCAGCACGTGGCCATCCAGGACCTGACCTACGGCCGCTTGCTGTCCCCGGGCTTTTACTTATTCATGGTTGAGAGGAGGTGCATGGAGACGCCCACCAGTTGTGTGGAAGTAAGCCAAAGCCCGGCCCTACTCACATGCCCGCACTCTCTGGTTGTTCTGGTGATGGTTACCATGGCTACTGCAGGGTTACTTCACCCTGGCGTCCTCTCAAACTTTAAAGGTTTACAAAAAAAAGTATTCATAAAGGACAATTTTCAATAATGTAAAGCCAGTGACCCTGAATCCAGATTTTAGACTAGAATGGACAAAAAAGACAAAAAAACCAATAAACAAAAAAGAAAGTGCTAGCTTGTATGTGTCAGTACTATATCATCAGCTTCCATAAGTACTTAAAGCAACGGCACTCACTGATTGGTGTTATGTAACTGGAATTGTTTTGCCTTAATTCAGGTTTCACAGACACTGCGCTTTCGATGTACAGCATGAATTTATTTCATCATGTTCATGTTCTTCAAATGATCTAGACGCCAACAATATACTCTAGTGTTATTTTCAAAATTCATTTCCCTGATATAAACAAATACAAAAACAAAGTAATTCTTCAGAGAAATATTAAAAAAATGTTGAAGCTGCATTATAAATAATTCATTTAGTTTATGCTTGCAAGTTCTGGAAGCAACTTAAATTGCTGATGAACAGTGTAGGTTACATGGGCATATTCTGGGAGGGAAAACTGCTGTAAACAGTTTGGTTTTAAATCTGCTTTAGCAGATTTATAAGCTGGAAGTGAATGTAATGCAACTACAAATGCAACAAAGGAATCATGCAGATTAACAGTGATTTGTCGTTGTTGAACTCAAAGCCAAAACAAGCTGGCAAAACGCTTGCTAAGTCAAAGGGAGTATGATGAAAAAAAGATGAAAAGTGTGCCTGTGTGTGTGTGTTAGATTTGTGTACCGGTCTGGTGAATGATTTGAAAAAACCTTCAGTAGATGAAACTGCCGGTAAGTCGCCAGGCTTAACCAATCAGTGTGTTTCCATTGTTGAATCCGGCTTATTCCGGCTGAAACGAGACAGTGGCTGTCCACAGGAGGTCTGTGTGTACGCAGCCTTGTCGCGTCCCTGACCTGTGACGGCCCTGTCTTCCCGATGAACAGGTGCGAGGCGCCAGTTCTCCTGTGGCGGTGAGGCGTGGTCTGAACCCGGGGAAGTGGCCCGGCTGTCCGCTTGCGCCACCTGGAGCTTCTTTTTGGGTGGCGCTAAGGACAGCTGCTTGTTTCACATCCCCGTCTCCATGCGGAACTGCGGAGACTTCTATGTCTTCCGGCAGTGTTGTGTGCCCTAGTGCACTGAAGGCGAGGCCTTTGCAAACTGCGGGGATGAGGAAGATGCCAGTTTAGCTGGTGTGTATTAGGTACACTTAAGAGACTAACATGAGCTTAAAGAGATTGTCTAAGACACTCTCTGTTTGCTCTGTGTGCTCAGAATTCCATACGAAACCACCTAAGGCATTATGACTTCTGTATTTACGTTTTTCATTTATTCCACACTTTTCTGCTATCTGCTTAAAAACAATTCACAGAATTCATAAACTCGAAGCATGAGTTATAAATACATTTACTTGGCCTTGGGAAGTTTATTTTAATTGCAGGACACACTGGAGCCTCTCCAGAATGGAAGTTATGCACTTTTGATAGCAGCTCTTCCCAGGTTTATTACAGAAAAGGTTTTAATGCTGGGTTACGCACGGTGACATATTGGGGGGAAATGAGAGATACAGTCAGAGTGCTTTTGCTATTAATAATAAGACAACAAACATGTCTTGTTATCACAGTACCTGAATCGGCAGTGTGGGCCAGACAGGAAATGCTGTATTTTCACTATATTTTTAAAATGGAAGGACAGCAGTAAATTTGTGCATCCACAGAAACAATCTCAGTACGGAAAAATTCATACTGGTTCCTATACGTTTATTTCAGTAACTGTTTACCTAATTAGATTCGCCACAATCCGAATAACAAAAAATAGAATGCCAGTCCATCACAGGGCAATTACTCTGGCAGTTTTACAGTCAAAAATACCCCTGAATGGCATGTCTTTCGATTATTGGGAGGAAACTGTGGCAGCTGAAGTGGATCGACACAAACACGAGGCCAGCTAGCCCCTCCAACGCGTGAACGTGCGCCCGAGGTCCGAGGAAACAGGACTGTACCTCCTGACTGCTTATTTTTTGCTGAGTCACAAGCCGAGGGCAACGATAACCCCCCTACTTGCAAATAGGAACTCAAAATCAAACACTAATGAAATGTACGAAAGCCAAGCATGGGCTGGGCTCAAGCCAATCGAAGACAATTAAAAATGAAAGATTGAAAGATATTTTACATCCAGCATACCGATGTTATGCCATGTCCATTCAATCATACAAATGGAAGATTGATCTCTAATTCAATGAAGTAGCCACTGTTTGAAATATGTGCTCTGTGCTATAGCTTATTTGATATTACAGGATAGGCTTTGCTTCTTATTTGAAGTTTGCTTCACTTTCGTTTCTGCCCCAAGGACCCATGTTTTCATAGTAGATATTTGTGGTCATTGTTTAAGGGTTAGTTCGGGAAAAATGTCTTTGTTTTTGACAGGTGTTATTTTTTGTGTCCTAGCTAAAGAATGTGTTCAATCGTGAAAGGAAAGACGCTAGAAAAGAAAAGAATTCTTGTTTTGCTTCACCTCTAAGGCACGGGGGTACTGGAGACTAAATTGAAAGTTATTGTACAAATAACTGAATCAAGAAAAGACAAGATATACTTTAGTGATTTTTTGCATGATAACTTTTTAGTATGAAAAAAGCCTGTCTATAATTAAAGGGATTTCTTTCTCTAATATTCTGCCCAAGGCTATATTTCTTGAAGTAAAATCTTTGCCAGTCAATTTTATTCTAGACAAGGACACAGTTCTCAAGAAGCAAGTGAAATGGAAAATCTATTACAATGAAATATTACTTGAATCTTCTAAATGTAAGTACTTATTTTTTAAGAGATTACACAATTCAGACCCAAGCTTTGTCCACCAGGTATAAAAGGAGTTAACGAAGTGTCAAGGTCAAATAAAAAATTGTAATAATTATTTACATATGGACGTTTATGTCACTTCCATTAATTGTTTCTCATCAGCCAAGCCACACCGTGAATTCTTTATCGTATGACATTAGTGCAATATTTTTAGCAGTAACTAAGTTGAGATCTACTGAGACACATAATTGGCAGAGAAACGCATAGATTGTGTTGAGATGTTACGTGGGCTGAAACTGCTTAGTTTCACATTGGTGTGTTTTTATTGTACTGTTACAACCTCTAAACATGCAGGTATCATGTGACAAGTGCTTGCGGTTTGTTCTATCATTATAATAATAGTGCAAAGTAGTGCTATATTGCTATTCTTGCGATTACTCTGAAACACTTATCGTTGATTTAATTGCAACCTGTTATGAAACATTATCGTCATATCGCCCACCACTAATTGTAAGAATATTTAAAGTAAAATATTGGGGAAAAGTCTGCTTTTAACTTATGTATAACTGACTTAAATAAATCTGAACTATTTTATGGAACTAAGTTTATGGAAGCACTAATGGAAAAAGTTACCATATGCCTTTAATTAAATTTACACTTTATATTTTCATAATTTCATATGTGGCCTTTAATACGCATTACTAATATAGTTTTGGCTTTTACATTTTTTGCTATAAGGTGTCTTTACCCTTACATCCTAGTGGGGTTTTTTAGCACCCCACTAGGGGTATATAGGGTGCAGAACCCCAGATGGGTCAGTGTTCATTTTGGGCTTGTGGTAAAGATGGTGTGAAAAAGAATATTCATTGTT
>JAAGVU020000035.1:3168301-3185849 GCA_011763525.2 Mormyrus iriodes
GAGACGTTAGTCTGTCAGCATTTTTTGATAGCTCTTTTTTTTCACATTTCTGCACCCCATTTTACCCCCATTGGAGTCATACACGACCCAAAGTGGACGTAGGGGTTAATGGTATGGGAAGGTAAACCGACTTCCGTAAAATTTGACTTGTGTAATAGTTTGTGGAACAGATTACTTATGTCAGTGTATGTCACAGGAAGCCATTTCCTGTTTTGCCTTCATGTCATGGCAGTTACCTTATGCTCTCTACAGGCAGGCCCCCTCTATAGCCTCCAAGCCTGGAGTCACCTGAAAAGCTGCTGGTGGCAGCATCCACCTGCGGTGCAGCTGTGAGGTTGTGGTGTCTGCCCTGCCATTAGGCTACTTTATGTGGTAGGAGCACCACCTGGCTCTTGGCATCAAGAAGGAGCTCTTCGTACAGTAATTTGCCCTGCTGGAGAGGTATGGAGTTTGCTTTAAAATGGGGAACAAAGTCATGCCTTTTAGATCTACCCTAGCTTGTGTGTGGGTGTGTATATTTGTGTGTGTGGATTGCCGCTTCACACTGTGCCGCCAACCGCCCCAGTGCATGCCGCAGGTCACAGCCTGACAACGCCAACAGGGCCCCATCATCTCCAAAAAGCAAAGACGCGATCCTGAGGTCACCTAACCACACCCCCTCCGCCCCTTGGCTACACCTAAAAATTCTATCCATAAAAGATATGAACAGAATCGTTGACAAAGAGCAGCCCTGGCAGAGTCCAACACCCACCAGGAACGAGCCTGACATAGTAATGATAAACCCTCACTCTGTATGTACAGAGACCTGAGGGCCCACAACAACGGAACCCGTACCCCATACTCCTGAAGCATCCCCCAGGGGACACGATTGTGTGCCTTTTCCAATCCACAAATTAATGACAGAATAAATACAATAGGATACACAACATATGATATACATCACACGTAATGTGTAATTACAATGTATGACTGAATGCACATATGCAAATGAGCTTCACTGTTCTATGGGCTGGAGGTCCAAATGGGCTCCTTGTGGTGATGATGTCATGTTGTACCTCTGTGCCCCTGGCTTTTGGGTATGGTGCCTAGACTCAGAGGTGCAGCAACAGGACTGGCAGGGCAGTCAATGGCTTGGGGCCCCAATCTGGGATGGGGCCCTTGAAGGCGGCCAGGTTACATAGTACTTTTCAACGACAAATCTGCTTAATTTGTGTATTCAGTTTTTCACAAAAGCGAAAATAAAGGTCTTGTGTTTATAAATTCTCTTTGTTGATATTAATAATTTACACTTCACAGTAAAATAAAGGTCATAAATTTTACCGTGCCGGTGGAGGGGAAGTTGGAGGGCCCCATGGAGCTTTTTGCCTGGGACCCCAGAGTCCCTTGAATTGCCTCTGCTTAGACTAGGACCAGATGTGGAAGAAGGTTAAAGTGACATGTTCACATACCTCCTGGTGGATTCGGGGGGGGGGGGTAGGGGGTCCGAGAGAAGCCATGGAAAGTTGCATTAAATGTGGGGACTCTTCTAAACATCTGTCGCTGTTACAAATGTTCACGTCCAGATACCATCAGGTCATTCGTTACATGATTAGATAAAGAAATCACTGCCATCTTTAGGCAAAGGGAATTTATCTTCTATTGAGAATATTCAATTCTAAAATAGCTTTTCAATAAATTTAATTTTTCTCTGCTGAACTATATGAATTCAATTTTACATTTGTTTGGGATTATTGTTGTCAGGAGGCTGTCTGAAGTTTTTGTTTTTACATGGCGATTGTTGTTTTTTTTTTTGTCTGCTATGAAATGTCTCTGTAGCATTGTTTCAGCAACTGTCCCACTGCTAGATCTGCTCTACAGATCTCCTGCAGTGTATCCACCTTTCTTAAGAACACAGCCAACATGTGGTCTTTTTCCAGAGAAAGCGATGTCTTTTATGCTGGTGTTAAGGTATTTCTATTCTTACTTGTGATGCTCTGTGCAAGGTACAGACACACTGGCACCATTCCAAAGTGTAATTCGACTCGTGATCAAATTAGAAGTTGTTGTGGCCTTGTGGCCCCCTCAAATAAAGAGATGGTACAAAAGAGCTTTTTTGTGACAGGTGTGGATTTGGTAATGTGAAATGTGTTGTGTCTGCAGTTTATTCCGGGTGTTTTGCACATTGCAGAGGACAGCAAGGCACACTTGGTGACTGTGCACAGCCCCGTATCTACCCCCCTGGCATGGCAACGAGCCAAGCAACAATTGTAGCCTCAGCCTTCACCTCAGCAGTGACGACTCATCCTCACTTCCATCCCACCTGCATCTGTGGTTTTCATGAAATAATACACAAAGGTAAATCCATACTGGGTATTACACAAGACAGAAGAAGAAGACTTATTCTAACCTTCCAGGAATATCACTTTTCAGCTTAATCGAATCAACAAAGGGAGTGCATAGTACCCTCTTGGATAATTTCATTGAAGCAATTCAGATTAAATATCCATCTCAAAGGTACGGCTGTGGTCACTTTTTGGTTTCAAGTGCAGGCCCATGCATACCTAATGACACTGGCGAATTATATCTACATTACTCAGTCCCCAACTTATTTTAGATTGATTCAGTGGTAATAAGTGTGTGCAATTATTGGTCTCAGTCAGCCGTAACCGAGTTTTGCCTGTTGTTTCACCTTTCTAAATGTCTTGAAATTCTAGTGCTATAATTTTCTGAGAATTTTATGGCATAATAACTCTTCTTGGGTCTTTAATAGAGTATGAATATAAAAATGTGTCCTATTCTCCTGTCACCAGGACGAATCTCCCTTAGCAATAGAGAGAGTTGTCTCTGTGCTGGTGCTCACTTAGCAATGCAATTCTCACTTAGCAATGCCTTTTGGCCTGGTGTAGTTGCAGATGTTTCGGGCTTCGAGGCCCTTAATCTCGCCCTGTCAACATGCTGATTGGATCGGTAGCCATTGCTGTGTGTCACCAGAACTAAGGGCACCATAACGGGGACGAAAGTTGCGACGATTCCAATGGCCCCTGATTTGGATCATAATTGGATATCTGGGGTGGGGACCTAATATGATATGCTTTCATGTGGACCAAAATCCCCAGTGGTGCCACTGGTTGGAACCTGTGCCGGACAGACCTATGAGAGCAGGGACTCACTGCACTTGTGACGACACCCGTGTCAGCCATGTTGGCGCCCAGCCTCCGCTGCGCTGAATGCCCACTTTGGGTGTCTCTGCTTGCCTGCTTAGCTTGCTGAATAGGTTGGTGTGCACGAGCATTTCTGCGTCTGTCATGTGTTTTCTTGTAATGGAGATGGTGTAGTTTCCAAACATTCAACATATGATGGGTTAATTTGAGGCATTTATTGGGGAGTGACATTTTGTCGTTTTCATTTCATTGGGAACAACATACAAAATAAGCTGTAAATAAATTTATTGTTATATTGTTAAAAAATACTGAAATAAACTGTGTTATAAATGGCCCGGCATTTTTATATTTTATTCATGGCAGTCACTGGCAAATTTCAAACTTAATACTTCTGGTAATGTTGAGCTAGAGCACCTTCCGGAGTAAGGGTAAAAGCAACCAAACAAACACCCTGCTACAAACGACCAAGAAAGGCTATGAAAAATTCTTTATTGTTCATTAGCTTGCTCTTACTCTCACGGCATGCATTTAAGCTTTCACTGTGCCAAATTTATTTGACGAAAAGAAACATTTTTTCTCAAAACCCTTGTCACAATTATTGGCACCCCTAAAAATTGTCATGAACAAATGTCTTCAGTGGTGATGCATGACTTCCTGTTGCACTGGGATATAAATATGAGATAAGAGAGAGGACAGGCTCCTTTAGTCATTCATCAACATGGGTACAACCAGAGAACGCACAGATGAAACGAGACAGAAGGTTGTTGACCTACATAAATCAGGCAATGGCTATAAAAAATAGCTGCATGCCTGAAAATCCCCGTTTCCACTTTTAGAGCAATAATTAAGATGTCTCAAATAAATGGGACTGAGGTGACTTTACCTGGAAGAGGACACAAACCTGTTTTACCGTGGCACAAATTGAAGGAGGATGTTTCGGGAGACAGCATCATCTCTAAGGATTGCAGTTGGAGAATTGACTGGTATTGAAGGAAGATTTGTGGTTGGATGAAGCAAAAAAAGAACTTTTTTTGCAACAAACACCAGAGGCGGGTTTGGTGTAAAAGAAGTCAAGGTCGTGAAAAAAAGAACTTAATTACCACTGTGAAGCGTGGTGGTGGATCTGCGGTGCTGTGAGGCTGTTTTTCTCTCCAAAGGCCCTGGGAATCTTGTTATGCAGCATATCTGGTATTATTGGGATAATCAAATATTTTAGAGCAAAATCTTGCTGTCTCTGTCAGGAGTTTAAGATGGGGTCACAGTTGGAGCTTCTAGCCGGACAATGAGCCAAAGGAGACCTCCAAATCCACACTAAAATTGTTCACAGGCTACAGAATGCAGTTTTCGCAATAGCCCTTCCAGTCGTTAAACCTAAACCCCAATGAGAACTTGCGGGGTTAGCTGATGAGGAGAGTCTACAAAATAAGGGCTGAGGATTCTGGAGGATCTGGAGACGTTTTTCACAAAGGAGCGGTCTCAGACCCCTTTAAATGTCCTCTCCCATCTCCTACAGCGTTACAGGAGACCGGAGTCTGCACGAAGTACCAAACAGAATTAGTCTGACACCTGTGTTTCTAGAAAACAAAAGTGACTATTTCTTTTCTTTGAATAAGTTTACCTCAGTGAAAGGTTCGATTTCTCTTGTTATGCAAGTGTAAGATCAAGCTGACGGACAATGAAGATATTTTTCCATAACCTTTTCCAGTCATTTTTTTTTTGCAAAGGCCACCAGTCAGTCTGGAAGGCACTGCACTTGGCAGTTGACAGTTCATATAATGTCTGAAAACACAATGCTCTGCTCCCATTTCCCATAATGCACATCTGTAAATCAGATTTAGTTGGATTAAATTGTTTGGGCGGTCTCCTCGTATTCTCAGTGGAATGATCTAATAATGAAGTCGTGTCAAACTGTAAGCGATAAAGACAGGAGATAATGTAACCCACCTATACTGTCAGTGTAAAAACCCTGTGTGATTTTATATTACTCAATTACTCTCTCTTTCTCCTCCCAGGTTGTGGTTCAGGATATTCCCACCGTGAGCTGTTACTCACTGACAGATCCTCATATCATCATATTTGATGGAATGTGACTGTTCCGAGTCACCTGTACATTTGATATCCATTCAAAAGATTAAGCTATATTTTTATTTAAAAAAATTGACAGTCTATGTTTTGACTTTTACTATGTAAATTTATTCATTCTATGAGTAGAATTTGTTTAATTTCATAATGATATAAATTTTTCCTTCTGTAACATTCAGAGTAAATACTTCCCTAAAATGAACGAGTTCCAAGAAAAATAAAATTAATATTTTCTCTCTGCAATTTTCTTTTTGAGCCATATTTGTTGTTGTTGTTATACTCTTTTTTTAATGATTAATTGAATTTATATTTCAGTAGAAATGTGGTTAGCTAGTTACAAGACTTCAGAAACCAGTCTGAACTTAGTCACCCTGCATGCAGTCTCAGTAATGAGAAGCTGATTTCTAATTTTAAGGAAGCACCTGTCTCTTGGTTTTAAGATTCCCAAAACCAATTTGCATTTTCATCTTGCCAACTTTATTCATTAACATCTCTCCGGTGGCTGGGAAGTTCAAGTGCCTTCCTCGAGAGGGCTGCTTCCCCTAGCCCACACCGTGCTCTTATTTACCATATTCTCAGGGGTTGATGCTCCACCTCTGTCCTGAATAACCCACCCCTACATCTCCCTTTCATTTTAGTAGTTTTTAATCACACTGGAACACAGATGCATCTATAATTAATGCATTTCTGCTCATCAAGCCGCCAAAGCTGAACGCCAACTGTCCTCCACCTCTGCTGCGAATTGTAGGATTTTAATTGATCAAAATAACAGATTCTACCTCCAGATTTGAGGCTGTTCTTTCAAATTGCCCGAGGCAAAACACATTTTCTGACCTCAGAGATGGGTGTTACTGTGGGGGGAAAGAAAGCCATGGAAATAAGAGGTCCAATTAATCTGTATATAAAGCATTATTTTTTATTGCCAAACATAAGTGCTGTAACCTATAGTCACATTCTCGAGCAGATTCGAATACCAACTTTTACAAAAACTTGGAGTCTACATATGTCTCCAAAGTCTTCCCAATGTTATTATGATAATTTTTCTTGGTATCAAAGTCTGGCCTAAGGCTATAACTTATTAAAATATCTTGCTACAAATGAAAGAGGTGGAAACCTTGTGTCTTTGGGGGTACTAGGTTTGGGACTGCCAATGTGCCATTTTCTTGTATATTCAGTTCTGCTTAGGATCAGTGACTTGTGAGTTGGCGGGATTTGAACGACCTGCGATGGACTGATCCTCCCTTTGAGATACAAGCTACCCTCACCCTCTTCTTATTGGGACCCTAGTTGGGAGAGTGTTTATTGTAAATGAGCAGATGCTTTATAGTGCTATTTAGTGCCTATCTGTAATCAGGATAAATGTGGCAATGAAACATTGGAAGGTATTGTCCCATAATGGACTTAAGTGTTTGTGTAAAGCCAGAAGCTGTGTCTTTAAGAAGTCACTCGCTTTGTGTAGTAAGAGCACATTTCTGATTCTGCTGTTCAGTCACCAGCAAAAAAATATAAACAGTATGTCTTTCTGTCTGTGTAAAAGTGTGGCATTCTTCTGCAATATCTGTTTGACTGGCGAGATTTTCAATGCAGAAGGACTCTCATCCTGTTTGTTCAAACTAGTTGTTCTCATCCAGTCCTGCGGTCCTGTGTGGTCCCCAGAAGGCTTGTGTGATTTGATGATAGTATCGGTAATCAGTGTTAACAGACAAGTAACCTGGTGTCAGTTATCTGACCGTGACTGAATGGCGATTCTTGCCTTTACCTGGGAAGTAGACTAAGGCTACATACAAAGCAAGATAACAGAAAGACATATAATTTGGCTTTCAGTTCAGCCATCTAACCTGTGTTTTCAATGCTGTTTTTTAAATTGGCAATTAATAAATAAATAAACTCCTTATAAACTTCTAACGGAATCTTTAAAATGTGTGTTAACTTTAGTAATTTACTTTATCTAGATTCATCAGGGCCACAACATGTTTTTAAATCATAATTAAATCTGGCCTGCCGATCGATCATTTTCCACAGAACCTGGCCTGGCATTTTGAGGTCTGGGTCCACCTCAGGGACTGTGGCAGCCAGCATTACGTCATTGCCTGCAACTGTGGAGTGTTTGCCCGCCAAGGCGACAATATGGTCAGCTTCAATATGTGTGATGGGCCACGCAGATAGCCTGCCCCCTGCTGGCTGTCAAGAGCACAGGATCCATAGTGACCAAAAAACTCCATGTTCTTGGGGCTCACCAGGAAAAGGTCAGAGTCATAGCATATGACCAAGGTACAGGGCCAAAAGATGGTTCTGTATGTGATTTTCAAGATCATCAACAATCCATCCATCCATCCATCCATCAATCCATGCATCCATCCAACCATGTTTTTATTGTTTATTCTGGTCAGGGTTGTAGGGTCCACTCCTGGAATTTAAAGAAAAGAGTTTAATTTACTCCTCAGTGAAGTATCTACACTTCATATTTTATATGATTTTAAAAACACTGTGTTTCAGATAGCAAATAACTGGATGAAACAAATAAACCAGACTGGAAATTAGATCCTGTCTGAGGTAACAGTTTATTACATTTTTTTTGACTTATTGATGAAATTTTTATTGACTTATTAATGAATGCACAGAAACGGAACAGCTGCTTCTCTTTCTCTCAGGTTTCTGGACTGAATTCATAGCACTGACGGCTCTTTTTGTCCTCACAAAAATGCACCGGAAGGTCAACCTTCTGCTAATCTCTATAGGAAAATCATATATACTGCTCCCTGGGATTTTAACATGTGTTATTGCAACCTCTGCATGTAGGGACTTGGTAGACAAGTATTATTTTTGATTAAAGCAAAGAATGGGCTCTTCTAAGTCTTAGAGGGGTTAAATTATTAATATTGTATTTTTGTCTGATGTTGTAGCTATAATCAATTCCTCTCATAGCAAGGCATGTCAGCATTTAAAATGCACTGCTGCATTTAACTTATGAAAGTTAAAATGAAGTTTTGTAGTACTTTCGTTTTTTATTTATTTTCCGCTAGATCAGAGTCCCTGTGGTGCGGCTCTCCTTCACCCTCTTCTGGGTGGGTGTCAGTAACTGTGGATAAGCCTGTCGGTTAAGGCGCCTGGTCCGCACTAAATCTGTACCCAATGCCTGTGTGGCAGCTTCCACCGCATTAGTAGGAATTATTTCCGTGGTTGCGATGGCACCCCCTACAGGGCTATGAAACTTGAGCGCTTCATTCAGGACTGGAGCCATCAGAAAGGTGTGGCAGGAAGTGGCACCTGAACTCAACGCTCAGACATTTGTCACTCACTGCCCCATCTGTCCTTTGCGTTCAAGCCCTCCGCTTCCAAATTGCCTTCAGCCACAGATGCTCAGTGGTGGTCAAAGCCCCCGTCGCACTCTTGGCAAGCATCACCGGCAGACTGACGACAAAAGTTGTCGACAAGGGGGTACGGCTGGAGCCGGTGATTTGCTGACCCGGTGACCCCTCTGAAGATGATGCCCTGAGCAACTGCCCATCTTGCCCTTGTCAGGATCCGCCACTGCAGATGTCGACCGTGATGCAGTTATTTCATAATGTTTGTATGATAGTGGTTTGTATGACATTGATCGTATTTCTTCTCTGTGTGTTTAGGACACCATTACAAATGCAATGTTTTTGTTCCATTTCACTTTCAACTTATTTGTGTTTTCTATTTTTTTTGTTATACTTTTCTTGTTATACTTCTCATTCTTGTTTTTAATCGGGTAACGATTAATACTGAAAATTCTGGTTTGATCCCATATACTTTCAATATTTTGGGAGTCTGATACATGTTTTTTTTTGGAAGGTTTGTCTGCCAAATTTATCTGAGATGCCAGGGGGAACATAGCGATAGATGAGCTAGCCTTTATCAAGACCTAATCAACCGCAAATAGTGTCCTGAGGAAATATTTAAGGGTGAATCCCATGCCTTTTCAGGTATAATTCTCCTATGATTGTTTATGTCAGAATAGCACCTGAGGAGAGCTTATTTGACACCTTGTCAAGAGATGAGATAAAGAGGGATTTCTGCCGCTCTGGGGGCAGGTACAGCAGTGTCCACGCTCTGCATGACCCCCCTGACGCAGACCACTGTTTGTCTCATGATGAAACAGACCAAACCTCCCTCCTTCCCTCCATAGATGTCACCTCCCAGTTTGTCAAGAGTCCTGGGCCGGACCACAGCCTCCACAAACTGGAGGTGTTCCATGAATTCGGAGCCCAGGAGGGTCACATGGCGGTGTGCAACATGATTGGCTCGCAAGGTCACACGGTCCGGGAGGAGGGCACTCTGCTCAGCAAGATGGTGACCCAGCACTGTTGGTGAATTGTGCCGGTTTTCCCGAAGGGGAGCCAGCTGTAGCTGACAACAAAACGGACTTATTTCAGGGATTCAGCATAGAGCTGGAGAGAATGGAGGTTGGGGGGGAGGGGGGGTCAGCTTCGAGTCCCAGTCCGTCTTCACCTTCCAGAACCTGAGCCCGGCTGACCTAGAAGGCTTGGCCTACTTCTTCCCGGATGACCACCTGCCAGCTGGCCGCGGGGCTCCCAGCCCATCTGGCCCACCCCCAGTGGGCTGACCTCAGCCCAGGCCCTGGAGATATGCCAGCTGGCTCTCACTGGTGCCGCAGTAGGCACTGTGTGCCGGGAGGTTCTGAGCCGGTGACTGGACGAGGCGGTGGACGTGTGCCTCTTCGACGTTCAGTTGAAGGATGACCTTGCCTGGGCCAAACCCCTGGTGCCCCTCCTGAAGAACAACCACGAGCGACGGGTGCTGGAGAACCAAACCTAGAGGGTACAGGAAGCAAAGGTGTCCCCAGAGGGAGCGCCGCCATTCTGAGATGCCCTAACTTTTGCAGTGGACACAGATCTGCATAGAGTGGGGCTGCCAGTGTTTCCTGGGATACAGTTACCAGGACTGCAGTCTGGCCACCAGTCTGCGTTCCTCTAGCTGTCAGGCTTCTGAGGCTGTCTGTGACGATGTGTTAAAGGGTGTGGGAAATATATCTGCAAATAGCTTCACTATTGAGAAGCCAAACCTGTGAGGATAAGTTTGAGAATTTAGCTAATAAGATAAGATGAACTTTACTGATCCCAGGGGGGAAATTCTGGTGCATACAGCAGAATGGTTGGCAAAGGGCAGACAAACAAACATATAATGCAAAACAAGACAGAATGCAAAGATGCAAACAAATTTTTAAAAGTATACAGAACACAAGCAGAACATCTTAAAGGAATATTAAGGAAAAAATTAAGTATAAACAAAAAATTAGGTAATGGATAGTATATCCAATAATTTATTATTAATTTTGCAATTATAGGTGCAAACCAATAGACAATTACTAGTGCAGAGATGGGATGCTCAGAGATGGAGGGGGGGGGCGTTCCTAGATTAAACAGCAGAACAAATATAAATAACAACTAATCAAGAAATTAGTCAAAATCAGAAGTTCAGATCAAGATCTTCAGCTATAAGATGCATAGGTAATTCTCTGAGATGACATTTTGATGTCAATGGGTTGTAAAGCAAAGAAAATGTAAGAAATGGACAGCAAATATATAAGACATTTAAACATGACACTGAGACATGAACAGAAGACAGAAAACAGTTGTAAATGAAATTGAATGTAGAAGGAATGTGCATTAGATTTTTTTGGGTACCACAAATACAATACAGTAATAAGACTGCCCTTATAAATGGTTTGTGAATGGTATATAATTGGGTTATCAATTACATTGTAACACTGTGTAAATCATTAACAGACAATCATAAACAAGTTATCAGAGTTTTTTTATTAAGGAGTTATTATAAAGTGGTCAATAACAGTGAAATATACAGTACATTCAGGAAAGTACTCAGACCTCTTCATTTTGTTATGTTGCAGCCTTACGGTAAAAACATTTAAATTAATCTTTACCTCATTGATGCATTTTAAAAAGCATTCAGACGACATTGAACATGACATAGATTTTTCAAGGGCTGCTTCAGCAAAATGGGATCATTTGTAGTCCATTAATTTTTGTAGCATATCCAATATTCACTCTTTTTTGAACTAGATAGTATGCTTTTTGGATGAGCCTCCATCTTCTGCATTATCATTTAGTATAGTTATACATTGTTAGATTTTTTTGCGTGTCATTCATTGGATTCATTGTTGTTAATCCATGCAGACTGGAAAAAATTAGGCACAATTACAGTAACCGTGGCTTGCCTGCTATTTCGTAAGTATAGCACTGCATCTCTAGCTCCACTGGACCACTGGATTTTAAAAGTATGAGGATTTCTAGACGAGCCATATGAAAGAGCTGGTATTACTTTGGCATCCAGATTTTTAGAGACAAAGTGGATGGTTTGAGTTAGTGGAATGAGTTAAGGTAAAGTTAATGTAATTTATGTTATGCTGCATTTTAATCACTCATCCTTCTTCCTGTAATGTATCCTTTTCTCAACATGAACTGTGGCCTGCATTTATGAAGGAAAAACCACAAACGAGTACCCTTGCTCTGTTCCATTAGGTTTGTTGCATTGTGTGCCCCCTACAGGCAAAGGCAACAGTACGGACTGTAGAAGTGAGGTTGCTGTGGAGCTGGCACCCCATCCCGGAGGCTCCTTCATGACACGTGGCAGTTTGTCACAAATCACTGATCAGATTAACACTTGCGCTGCTTATCATTGACCTCTCACACTTATGACCCCTGTGCCGCCTGTGATTTATGCAGGCCTCCCAGCAATCACCACTGAGGGACTCGCCAAAGGGCGGATTCATAAATCCACGTAATTGCTCAACAGATCATAAGCTAGCTCCTAGCTTCACTCTCCCTACCAGGGAGTCTTATTTTTTTTCCTGGAAGGAATTCTCTCTCTTCTTTCTTTCCATATTATGCCCAGGAAACATCATGCGTTTAATAGCACACTATTTAATTTCCATTAATTTCCATTGTCTCTCATTTATGTCCCTTGAGTACCCTTAATTTGTTTGTGAGTAATGACTTTCTGTATGTAGGCAACTTGAGTTTCCTTTTTTGACCTTTATTTCTGTGTTTTTTTCTAAGGCACTAGAGGGGTGAGCCCTCATTGACCTTGTCGATCACAGGCAAACGATGTGACCCACAGCAGCGTGGAGTTTTCCGTGCATCTCTATAAACCCCCTACGAACCCTGTGTCTCGTCTGTACACCGCTCCGGGGGCTGTCTGAAGCCAGGTTATGCTCCGCTCGTGTCAGAATGATAAAGCTGCTACTCTGGTTTATATGCTTATTACTTGAAAGATCATTGGTGGTTCGTCTCAGGCTTGTTGGGATTAGAATTCCCTTAGGAGGCCAAACTCGCTTAGGGGCATAGATGCCATAGCTTGAGGTGGTATGATTACCTTGCGCTACAACTGGAGAAGAAGAGCAATAAGCAACACTTTCTATGAATGTCATAACAGCAAAATTGTTACAAATACTCAATCAATGCCATAACAACAATGCCTCTCTCCCATGGCCTAGCATTGCTTTTAATTTTCTTTCCACATCATGTCTATAAGAATCTAAGAACACATTAATGATACATTATACTGCATCCATAAAGCATTATAAACGTGGCTATACATTTTTATGTTTATCTTGCATTTTGAATGCTTTATGAAGCTCTCATCTATAATGTACTACAGATACCTTCATAATGCAGTGCAAAGCATTCTTAATTATTATACGGACCAAAATAATCCATTATAAAGGTACCTATAATGCATTATAGATGACTGTTCCAAGTAAAGTGTTACGGAGCAAATTAACCTGAGCAGTAAAGATCACTGCTTAGTACCTTTGATAGGATAATGACGTTCAGGTTGTTTGTGCTCTTGTATTTTCACATAGTCTTCCACATCTTATTAGCCTATTGATAGTATTGTACAGAACACTTTTCAATGCAGACGTGCATTAGGCTGTACAACTGTCTTTTTGCCCTGTGTTATACAGGCAATATCCTGCATCTAAATATGGAAGCCTGATGTACTGAAACCTCTATACTAATGTCTGTCCCTGACTTAAATGTTTTTTCGATTAATATTTGCTCGTCACAACCAAATGGTGAAATACATTAGCATCGTAATAAGACAGTGTTGTGGTCAAACGTAACGACAGATATAATTGATAATGTCTTTAAAGAGGCAGATGTTGGAGTTATATTTAATGTAATCAAACAGGCTGGTCTTTTGTGAGTGGTTTGTGTAAGACTGACTGCATGCTAATATTCATGCATTATTACTATGTATTATTATCAATTATGAAATCACATTATATATAACCCCCTGTGCCCTGCACTGCCTGGGATAGGCTCCAGGCCCCTCCACAGCCGTGTCCAGGATACATTTATGGTTCTTCTTCTATGATCTAATGCTCATCCAGGTTTTGGTATCTGTGCCTCTTCCCTGCTGACACCGAAATGGCTGTTTTCATTCCTTCCTGCTGTTTCCCCCCATTCCCATCCCCAAATAAAGTCCCTGCTCCTTCCTTCTGTCGCCATCTCACATGGCCCAGTTCCGTGTCCCGCCTGGACCCGGACTGTTTTTGTTTAAAAAAAGATTGCAAGATACCGCTGTCCATCGCCTTTGAAAAGGTCCATTTGCTTTGACTTCAGCCTTGGCTGTGCCTTTGTGGGTGGAAAAACTGGGGAGTGTTTTACTAAACAGTCACAAGCAGCATCATTGCCATTTTCTGACAGGCTAAACGCGCTGACTACATTTATGGTTCCAGGTCACGTTTCGTGATTGAGGTCTGTATGCCTGCAGGTTGATGGTTAGCAGGATATAGCATGTAGCTAAATTAACACCCCAGGATTCAGTTTGCTATCCCCGAATTGGTGAACCGTGCCACATGCTAATGCCCTCCCCATTCATTGCCTGCCCCTAGTCTATTTTGATTGAAGGCCAGAGCAAATGACTCTCACATCCAGGGACAGCCATCTGTATTGTGGCTTTGCAGTGATTTGTGGTGATTGTGTGCTTGAGCTGATAATCCTATATCACTGATACTCCACTGGCAGTTTAATTATAAACTGGCGTGCCGATGTGTTTATTTTGTGCGTTGTGTTCATTGTCGCATGAATGCGTTTCACTTAAATACTGAGGTGCGTCCCACTGCCCTTATTTTGGAGAAACATTCAATAGGCCACCCGCTGGCCATTGTTTAGACTAAATTTATGTGCAAGTCTTTAATCTTTACTGACAATGTTCATGAAAAGCCATCTGGCATGGTTTTGTTGAGTTCAAACCAGCTCTTTTTCAAACATATTTCTGATACACTTTCACCAGGACACCAAAATATATCTAGCATACTAACTTTCTTTCTTTGTATGATTTTCTTTTCATTGAACATGAGCTGAACATGTTGTGGATGAATAGGGAATAAATGTCTTCAGAAGGAAGATCTAAAATTAGGTTGTACGAGATCAGCTTTTGCAGGAGAAAGACTGATTTCTGATGAGTGAGAATCCCTGCGGTCACGTAGGATATTAATCATTCCAAACCCTAGGAGCTTGCAACTGTTTGTGAGTCTCTAAATGTCCCTTTTTCCTTGGCTTTATTGCCTTGCCCATTTACACTCTCTATGATGCAAAAATCTCCCCATAGAAGATATATGCCACTCCCCTGGCTAGTCACTAATCACTAACCACTCCACATTTTTAGCTGATGTGCTGCAGATGCACGCAAGGTCAAACAGCGGCTTTGCGGATGTTGAGCGATTTATGTCCCTTTAATAAACCATGCTTGCTGCACTCGATATGCCTGAAAATGATTTTTATGCACTTTAACTTTGCGTGTGCCCATAATAACTTTATTTACATACTTTTACAGCCAAGGGCAGCATTAGCGTTAGTCGCTTTATGCATTATGCAGCTGCGCCTCTGAAACTTGCATGATTGAAACTTGTGAATTGCATGAGTCTTTTCTTTTTGCATCTGTATCTTTTGGTCGGATTAATACTATGCCATTAAATAATGTCAGCACTGTCTGAGTACCGAATCTGCCGTTTGGCACAATGGTACCAAGACCCTGGGATGGGGGGTGCCTAGAGACCGTCTACCACCCGCATGGCACTCCTTGAGTAATTAACGGCCCACCTGTTGTTTTGGATGCAGTGATCGGGCAGGGGGGGGGTGCATCATTAAGCAGCCATCCCCATTAAGGTCATTCCAGAAACATGTTTAAGGTTAAGGGTGGAAGTGTGGGACGTTCCGTATTACAAAGATGAAAAATCCCACAAAGCGCAGTGGTCGGATTATATTTGATCGAATTTGTTCTCAGAAAGTGAAATAAAGAAGAAGTAGATGAGGAGCAGTGATAGAAGAATGTGGAAGTTGAGTAATTGGGTCAATAGGACACTAAGCTGAGTCTCATCCCAGATCCCTAATGGCAGAATGAACATGGTGGAGCGTCTGTCGGGGCAGTTCGCTAATGCATTAATAAAATCTCTCTCTCTCTCTCTCTCTCTCTCTCTCTCTCTCTCTCTGGCCAGTGTGTCAAGCTTACGAGACTGCAGAACTGAGGTGTGCATGACGTCCTGGAAACCAGTTTCTATTGCGTTCGGCTCTGTGACCTTGGTTTCATCGACTCCCCCAGCTTTTCATGCCACATCTCTGGCCTGTTAGTAAGAAGACACCCCTGAGCCCCCTAGAGGTCATTTTGAGGGAGCGCCACACTATGCCTAACAGACCTGTGTGCGTGCAGGAGAGATTCTGGGAATTTTTAAGGTGGGGGGAATATAATTCATACAGAGGGGCCAAATATCATTAGCCAATGATATGTGGAGAATTGCTGAATGACAAGGGAGGGGGCAGTCCAGGAGCCAATCGGCTTTCATATCGGGCTCGAACCCTTGTATATGCTCCTGTGTGTGCGTGTAGGTAACGATGTGTTGACAAAACCATACGTCCTCTCCCCTCCCTGTACACGTGTAGCAGTTTGAAACTCCTGTAGGGAGACTATGGAAATCATAAAAGCGCTTTTGTTGCATAAAAGCCCTCAAGCTATGAAAAAAGCCCTGCTATTATCCACCTTTCTTTCCATCTGCTCAGATGAATAATTAAAAGAGATTGTGGGTGTAACATTCAGAGATAGTGGTATGGCATGCTATAGTCAATGGATCATAAGGTTCAGGACGACCCGTCGTGTGCAGTAAATCAGACACTCTGACCCCTCAGCTTGTCACTAATTGCTGATTACTAATTAAGTAACACTGGCAGGGACCCCGAGAGGCATCAGCTCATTAATCACTTTCATAAAATAAATGAGATCAGCATTGTGTTGTTTTATGCTTGTGGAATATTATCAATTTAAATTCAACCTGTACGTGCTCAGACCTGAAAGTTTGCAATATATTACCTATTTCTATTGAACATGTATTTCTGTTTTTACATACAAGATTTTTTACTGTGGGAATTTGGGTCAATTACTTTGCTCCCAGGGTGCAATGATAGTGACTTTTTTGGAATTTGGTCCCATGTCCCTTTCATAAATTCAATTTTTCTGCCCCATTCCACTTGTTGGTTTCATTTATATAATTATTTTGGTGGCTTGAAAGGTTTTTTTGAATTTCATATAAACCGATACTTTCAAACATCACATGTGAAAACAATCTTCTGACTGTCATGTTAAATAGCATGCTTTATGGGAAAGCCTATCATATGAACCGGCAAAGTCTCAATTATGAGTCTTTAATCGCGGCAGCACCTACTATCCAGTGTGACTAATGACAGCTGTATTTACTGTTCCCTAGTCCAGTAGAGAAGCAGTACTAACAGAGGCATATTTAAAGTTTCCCTCGTTCATCCATCTTCCATAATGGCTTATCCAGCACAAGGTCGCGGGGAGCCTGCAGGCTATCCTAGCAGGCAGTGGGCGTCCTGAATACCACTGTTTTTTAGACTTTTTCACTCTAATTTCATTTACAGTTGAAGGGCCAGCATAAATAGCTTCCTAACCAGCACAGGACAGTCAGACAACCAGCTGCAGCACAGTTGGATTACTATGCAAACGAGTAGCCCCTGAATGCTGAGAACGTTCAGATTGAAGGTGCAGCTGGCCATATCCTTAGCAATACATTTGTAGTATTTCTTGGCTACCTTCTTTAATTTGCACTTTAATTGCCTTTAGCAAAGAGAAATGGCGTGATGTTGAGAGCTTAACTCAGTGTTTTTCATGCATTCATTTTATATCTTCACAGAGCACATACAAATATATATATATATATACTACCATTCAAAAGTTTGGGGTCACTTAGAAATTTCCTTGTTTCCAAAAGAAAAGCATTTTTTTCATCCATTTAAAATAAC